>OX465281.1:226192705-226792705 GCA_949987705.1 Thereva unica | reverse complement strand
TCGCAAATACCTTTTCGGCAAGGAAAGCGTGTGGAAATAAAAAAATTGGAGACTTTGGTTCGTTCATGCAAAATTTTTTACGTTCACTTTCAAACCGAATGAATGGAAATTTTGTGTAAAATAATTTATTGTCCCAAAGCCTGGGTAAATTCAAAAACTCATCACGACCGCATCACTGCGGAATTCAGCTACAGACTTCAATTTGAAGTCTGTAGCTGAATTCTGCATTGATGCGGCAGTGATGGGTTTTTGAATTTACCCCCTATCACGAAGATCCTTTGATCAAATAAAAGCTTTTGGTCAATAAAGCGTATTATTTTTCAGTAAACTTTCGTCAAAGCTTTTTCATATGGATGCACACGTCCTCGTCGATAATGGGCCAATGAAGCACATTCTATTATTGTTTTTCAAATGGCAGCGTTATTTTTTCTACTTAATTTAGCGGATTCAAAGCCGGTATAACTATACAAAGGGAGGATTTTTATTTGTAATTGATTTTTAAACTTTTTTTATGTTTCACGACTAGTTTCGAAATGTGAAGCTACACCAACGATACAAATGCCAATGCGAACTATGCCATCCTCTGTGTTACTAAAACTATACGTGCTTGTTCATCCCTCTACCAAATCTGTGAAGCCTAGGCTGAACAGATGGTTCAATGAGGAATGTATGAACGCAATCAAAGCTGCCGCCTATAGAGCACACAGGCGTTCGCCCAACCTGGTCGTGAGTACATCAAATTGAGAAACGCCTATAATTCCATCATCAAGAAAGTCAAATAATCATTTGATGATAGATTGAGAAGTAAGATTCTTAATTCCACTACCGGCAGTAAAAACTTCTGGTTCTTGGTAACTGCCATCAACAAGAATTTCACTTCCTCCTCAACACCTCCTTTTATTCACAACAAGGAAGTGATAACAGAAAGCAAACCCAAGGCCACTGGTTAGCATCTCTGTTCGCCGCAAGTTTTTCTTTACCCGATGCTGCTTTGTCACCCCCACTCCCGAGAATACCACCCACTTAATGGACGGGACTCAATTCAGAACTCACGAGGTATTTAGGTGCTTCAAAGAAGCCGACGTCAACAAGTCCACTGTCCCGAAAAACTCTCTCCTATATTAATTAAAAAATGTGCCGCACCTTTGTCTAAACCCCTGGGCAAACCTTTTGACTTGTAATACTTCTCCGGAGTGCATCCCGAATCTTGGGAACTAGCTCATGTTCAGCCAATCCTAAAACAAGGTGAAGCCAGCGACCCCTTAATATACCGCCCAATAGCAATTACTTCTGCTCCTTACAAAATCATGAAAACAATAATCAATAAAAAGCTGATTAAATATCTAAAATTCAACCAAATTATACACGACAGGCAGAACGACTTTAGATCAAAACGGTCTACTAGCGATCAGCTTGTGTGTTAACCGAGCACAGTAACCAAGGCATTCACAGCTTTGGTGATCTGGTCTGGTTGCTCTAGATATCTCAAAGGCTTTTGACAGAGTATGGCACCCTGCTCTGTTGACTAAACTCCAAACTATTGGTATACACTTAGTTCTAAGGATCTGGATTAAGAGCTTTCTTTCAGGCCTTTCAATCAAGGTAGTATTGGATGGCGTCGAATCCAACCACCACGCCATTTCGGCCGGAGTTCCCCAGGGGTCAATTCTATCAATCGCACTTTTTCTAATCTTCATTAATGATCTGCTCTCAATCCCCTCCAACAAACTTCACTACTTCGCCAATGACGGTACTTTACATTTCTCTTACTCTTTCGACAATATAAAACAAGAACACTTCGATCAACCGAGATATCGAATCGATTCTTCAATGGGGCGATATGAATCGTGTTGAATTTAACCCACCAAAACGAAGTACTGTTTGATCTCCACCTTCCTATTCTTCTTTATGGATCTGAAACGTGGATATTGCTCAAACCGGACGTTAAGAAGCTCGAGGTCTTCCAAATGCGATGTTTGAGGCAGAACCTCGATGTCTCACTCTGGAATTGCCTTCAAAACGAGATAGTTCGACAAAGATGCAATCAGCAGACACTGATCGAAAAATAAATGCAAAAACGTCGATTACGGTGGTTTGGACATGTTTGCCGAATGGATGATAACCGCTTGCCACTTAAACTTCTCTGGCGGGACCCTCCCGCAGACTGGAAAATCCAGCGATCGACACCGAAGAAAACCTGTCTAAAGAATATCCTGGGTGACCTAAAGAATCAACGATTATCAGTTACCGAGGCTCGAGACGTTGCCAAAAACCGGCAAGAATGGAAATGATCGGAGACCCAGAGTGACGGACAGAAGCGTATTCGTTGCGGGGACGGCCCGCTCGGACCGCCAGCTAACGGATCAAAGAAGAAGAAGAAGAATCAACCCAACAAGTATCCTGTCATTCTTTATACTCCGCCCCAGTAATTCCTTGGTTGCTTTAAAAAACGACACTGCAATTTTTTAGTTTAGTATTGACCAACCCTGGCGCGGACCACAAGAGATCGTAGCGGAAATACCATTCAGACCTCGGCAAGATGAAATTTATATCTGGAATACTGATCGCTTACCTACTGCATTCATTCTTCTTTTGGCCGGGAGTTGCCCAACATTCATTCGGAGTTAACAGCGTCATCTAGACCTTCGGTATTTCAATAATGAATAACTCTGACATTTTGTAGCCGATTTCGCCAAATGTACACGATTCTGACACGTCATTGAGTACCATTTTAGCTATGAACACAGAAAATTCATTTTACACTCTCTAGCAGAATCAATAATCAAAACTGTCGAATTTGCGAGGCAGAGAACCCACACGTCATTCACGAAACACCACTGTACGAAAGTCACTGTTTGGGCCGGAGCAGTGTCTCCATATACACGGTAATTACCGTAGATGCACCGTAATCTGGTATTTATCTACCGTCAAGGTAATAATGTATTACCGTGTCATATATCACCGTATTACCATTATAAATTATGTTGTTGTAAATATTTCTTCATGTAATGCGTAAAACGAATCTCAGTCAGTCAACTTAACAAATTTTGTAATGGCAATACTGGTTTTGGTCGCCGGGGATCCCCCAATAACTAAAAGTCTATCTCCACTCATACATAAATAAAACTACCAAAAAGTCTTGGCAATCTATTCTCGTCCGTATTTAAATATCGGAAGGAGTGTTTGTAAGCGTGATGGATGAATGACCTAAAATTACGTTGTGTTTTCTTCTAGTTACGACGCGTTACAAATACGTAGCAAACATTTAAATCTAAGAACTGTTTCAAGTTCCAGCTTTTATCTTAGAATAATCGCAATTTTAAAGTTATAGAGAGAGATTTTACGGTTTTAAGTTTAATATTTGTTTTCAAATGCCGAATGCGAGCGCATTTTCAGCCAAATCAATGATATCAAAACGAAAAAAAGAAACAAACTTCTAACCAAAACAATAAAAGGGAATATTTTCACTCAGCAATCAATTAAAAGAAATGGCAAAAACTGTGTGGATTTCAAACCAACTAGCGACATGTTGTCAAAAATGAATAAATCCATTTACGAAAAAGACACTGTCATGCTAGGAGAGTCTGATTCAGAATAATAATATGTTTCACAAGTTATTTAAATTTTCTTTTGTTAATAATTAAAACGCAAATATATTCAGACTTGATTTGGTTCATAATCTGGTTTTTTCCTTTGAAAAATTACACGGTAATTTACACGGTACACTTTTAGCAGATTCACCGTAATTTTGGTAGAAACACCGTATTTTTACCCTTACAACACGGTAACTCTCGATTTACATATGGAGACACTGGGCCGGAGTATACTCAAAAGCCATCATCGGACCATATTTCCTCATAGTTGGAAAAACCGACGGCAGCGCACGTTATCGTTGGATGTTGGAGCACTTTTTATGTGAAAAAAGTCTAACGAACTTCTATTTTCAATAAGACGGCGTAATTTGCCACACCGCAGCCGCAACGATAAAGTTGTTGCGGCGTAAGCTCCAGAGACATGTTGTGTCGAAAAATTGTGATTTGGAACGACCTCCTCGTTCTCCGGATTTAGTGGCACCAAACTCTTCTCTGTGGGATTAATTAAAAAGCTGGTTAGAGGAAACTTTGGTGAGAGGTTGGAGGCGTTATATCTGAGGATTCGCCATAAAGTTTTACATCACTCCTCACTCGAAGCCATAAATATTGGCCAATATAATGGCTACTGAACAGAAAGGTCAAAAGTGCTAAACAGGAGCCGGTGCATTACTACGATCTCTCGAGTGTTTCAGAAGAATGCTATTGAAAGGTGTTGACGCAGGAGGTAAACAGCACTTTATTGAATAGAATAGAATTTTTGGCAATGTTTTATAAATCTCTTTTATATCTTTTTTAGATTTATCAGTTCTATTTGCAAATTTTTACTTAATTTGTATGGGTTATGATACAATTTCATTTATAGCCTCGACACACGTACGCATTTATGACGAAAATTCAGCATTAATTAGGAATTTGAACCTCATTAATTAGGAAAACCGATTAGGAAAATTTTGGTTAATCGATTAGGAAAATCCAGAACAGAGCCATCTGTAGTCCGGTAAATTATTGGAATAAACTCAGTTTTGATGTTTGTTCCAGTGTCATACGTTGCCAAGTGATTTAAATTTGTTTTGAAGTTGCTTACTACAACAGGCTGTAAAGCCTTTCGGGCCGTAATGTGTTTATATATTAAATTATTATAATGTATTAATCTCAAATAAGCCATATTCCTTCTTTTTTTATTCGTCGCTGACATTTTTCACTACTTGTCATCTGAGAACTGTCATAATATAAAGACGTATTTTAATGTGTGTCACTCCCTAAAACCGTTCGTCATAAATGATGAATATTCGTAATTTTTTGACTGCCGTGTGTCGAGGCTATTAATTGATTTTAACGTCACATTTTTCTTGTCAATTAAGGTGCCGGCCCATAGAACGCGTTAACGCGATGCGCGCGCAAGATGCGTGTGACATTTCAGTTGAAGTAAATGGTATTTAATGGAACCAGTCCCAATGACTACCGCGACACACGCAAATAATAGTGGAAGTACATAGGGACGCGACGCGACGCGACGTGAACGAGACGCTGAGAGACGCGACGCCGAAGCTTTTCAACCAAACACATTGAAGCCGGATTTTCTTGGCGTTAAAATTTTTTAACGGTCAAAGTAAACTTAATACATTGTTATTATTGAAAGTATTTCGTATTTGTCAAAAAAAAAAAAAATCATGGAAGAATTAATGTTGTTAACAATGCTATTCATATTGTATAAACAATATAAAAATTTATACAATCGAAATATAAGGCGCTGGTGGGTCCGGGAGGTGAATTTGTCCCGAGATGTTAACGGATACTTTACAACCAGTTTCCTTCATATTAAAAATAATGATCCGGAGGATTTTTTTAAGCATACTAGAATGACGAGGCCGATATATGATCTCTTGCTAACGCTATTTTCGCGTCGCGTCGCGGCAAAAGTTCAAAGTTGGTCAACTTTTCGCGTCGAAAGCTTGGCGTTGCGTCGCATCGCGTTACATTGTACTCACTACATAGGATATCGTATAATTCAATATTTTTTTGACATTATTAACTTCGCGTAGCGTCACGTCGCGTCGCGTCGCGTCCCTATGTACTTCCAGTGTAAAGCTCCCAACGCTTGAAGTTGACCAATTTTCAACTTTTCCATGCGATAGGCGCGTTTGACGTTTGTTGTGTACATAATTTGAATTTTCAATCTTTTTTTAATCTAGTGTGCGAAGTTTAAAAACAGGAATTTTTATTAAATATGTTGAAATGTCAAACGCGTACAACGCGTTCATTAGGTCTGTCGAATTTTTCGGAAACGGAACTCTCACACGCGTCTTGCGCGCGCATCGCGTTAACGCGTTCTATGGGCCGGCACCTTTACGCTTACATTAATTCATACATACTAAAATATTTACTCTTATCGTAGCAAACATAACTAAGCTTCTTTCAGTTGAGTCAGGCTAATATGCTCCCTTCACTTTTACAACACCACACGAGCCATATAACCATCAATATATGATATTAGAATTTTCCAACAATGCCATACATACGCCCACAGGATTAGACTATATATGCGCTAGTTTTGAATAGCTCTTAGCTAACAGCCAGCCTCGCGACATCTTTCTGCAATAAAATTCGTGGTTCGTTGATAGTCTGACCCGGATTTGAAGATTCCATCTTTTGCCAGTCCCCTAATATCCATTTAAACAAACTCGAATTTTTGCACTTCCATAAATTCCGATTCCACCACAATTTGGCATTATTCAAATGATTCGCATCTGAAGCCTGAGTTATTAGTGTCAAAAAAAACTGGAACAATTCCATATGAGTCACTCAGACAGGCAGTCGCACTATACCAACTCGTCTGGACACTTTCAATTCAGCATCCAAATTTAAACTATCAATTCCGGTTTCATATGTCAGCGAGCCGAGCTCAGCATCTGTTCGTCAAAAAGGCTGAGCTAAAAAACCAAAACATCGGCTCAAAACCGGCACAAAAACTGCCAGGAGACTTTTATAAAGTGGAGAGTTTGGATATAAATCTAAATTTGGCTCGCAATATGTTGTGGCGGTTATCTGGCTCGTAACCGATCAAGAAAAGTGATCGGCATTCGTCATCTACCTCGGCGCGAATCCATTAGATCTTGGCCTTTGCGATCGCTAGCGCGGGGACTCACGGTTCGAAGTTCCAGGGCAGCATTGGTGCCAGTGTGCAGTGCACTCTGCGCAGTGAATTCAGCGCGGGGCTTTAAAAAGAGGAAAAATACAAAAGCGGAGAGAATTTCAATGTAAACCTGTCTGGGCGTGTGTGAGTTGGAACTATCTCACGTCGCGCTGCGCGATCGGCCAGCGCGCAGGAGCAGAAGCAAAGATGAAGTCCAAGACTTTAGTTTAGTCTTGCATTCACTTTTCCGTCAAACGTTTCTCTAGCGAATTCTGGTCCATAGAAATGGAAGAACCGAACCCTCGTCGGGCGAAATCGAAGCGAAAGACGGTATTTTCTCAACTCGCCGTAAGAAAAGAGTTGCGCGCGCAAGATCACTAAATCCGCTTAAGTATTAAGGCTCCACCAACCAACAGGTTCCTGTTGCTGGCTTGATGGGGAACAAATAGTGCAAACTGGCGTAGTCGTTTCTTCACATCCTCTTGTTTTGCTCCTGGAAATCTTTTAGGAAATTGTTAGCTCCGTCCCTCGGATATTACCTGGCGCAGTTAATGTTGCATGACGCAAGACAGTTTCACAAGAGGTTCGCGCACGCCGCTACACCGACAGCCGCGAAATTCTAATAAATTTTATGGACGCGCATGCGCGAGTGAAATCAATAATAAAAAATCATATTAGTGGCCGCCCGGTGTGAGTGTTTTATTTCTTTATTTTCGCGCGCGTCGTCCTTAGATCAATTAAGGATCGTGCCGAGTTATATCCCAGTGAGATTTGCCAGATCATATAGTTTTGTGAATTGTAATCAGTATCTAGTAGGCTGGCTGGCAGTGATTAAGAGCAATATAAAAGTGGTTTAAGTGCACACGTTTAGTTTAAAGTAAATGGGATTAGCAGCTGCGATCTTCTTAAGGATTATCCGTTGACTGCTGCGATATATATGTAGTAGGCGATCTTTCTCTCTCTCAGCATTTTGATTGTCATCGAGAGTTCTTATAAGCACACATCCAGCCGTTATCCGAAGGTTTATATCTTAACGAACGCATCATGGAACAGGAACTGAACAGGTAAACGAGAATATCTGAACGAGTTTTCAGAACAAGATTTGCATGCTGTGTAGTACACGAGTACCAAAATAAATGACTCTATGGAGGCTGGATGCCATGATACATATGGTAAAGCAATGTTAGAGCTGTTCTTCTTTAGAATGGAGAGCATTATGCCTTTTTTTTACAGTTAAGAACCTCACTAAATTGTTAATGCTTGTTTCGTTGTGTAAGTCATGTTTAGTATTGTGTAAAGAGGCGCTTTTCTTCTCCATATGATATAGAAGAAACACTGAAATGCGTGTAGATTATTTTGTAAACTACATAAAAAGACGAAGATCATACATTTTTAGACTTAAGATAACGTGTATAGCCAAAGGGTATTCTATCTAAATCAACTTAATCTGTTTACCTGTTGCGTTAAAAACCCACATAGAAAATGTGTTTATAGTAAAAACTATCAGAATATGCTGAAATACTTTTTAATGATTTATTTTACATTAATGAAGACTTTTTTGAATCGTCCAGATATAAGTTAATCACTTTTACCTTGGGTAATTTATCTTCGAAGAACCCCACCGGTGAATATTATTTAATCAGCATATTTCAGCATAACATTGCCACTGTTGAAAAATTTTGGACAACATTTTAGTCGTTTTGCTTTGCCCAATGTTTTCTGATGGATATTATCTAGTAATGGATTTGTTTTGCTGGGTTTAAACAAAATTTGATTGATTGATAAATTGGCCAGTTTCATAAATTTTAAAAGGTTTTATAAATATTATCATAAGTTACCTTCACTAAAGGGAATGCCTACCTTGTTTTCAATATTAAACAATTTAAATGGTTCATGGTAACAGAAAGATAGACAAGTAGGAAAGCGTTTTTTTTGGACTTATAGCTTACAGCAAAATTGCAAGAGATAAATAACGTAAGCATCTTTGAAAAGATGTGATATTAATAAGCAAACTAACCAAATTTTCTGGATATCGAATCCAACATTATATATATATAGATGGCGTTAAACTTTGTTATACATATATACTAGCTGAAACCCAATGCGACTTGCCGCATCTATAAGCCAATAGTATGGCGTGCGCCAAAACAATTGGGAATCTCAAAATTGCTTTTTCCATGAGCTTTGAGAGGCTCAAATACCGCCACGAAAATACATTCAAAAAGAAACCGCTAATGTATATTGCAAATAATAATTCAAGGGTCTCACTGGCACTCTTGTCGTGGTCAGATGCTATAGGGGAGTGTTGTTGCCCGTTAACGATATGTCCGCCTGATGGGCGTTATCTCTTCTCCAAGATCAGCTAAGGAAGCTGCGATTAGTGCATCTGGTCTTATCCTGTTTTGCGTTTTTATACTCTTCCTTGGATGGCTCTCGTCCTACTTTTTCAGCTTATACTTCTGCTCTACATTAGTTCAAGCAAACCCTTCTTTCCAGCCTTCGGGTTCACCTTCGCTGAGCGTCTTCTCTGGTCGTTTTCTGCCTCTCTATTTCTTTCCTCTACTCTAGAACCAGACTTGCCTGTAGTAAAAGTGGTAAAAATTTGCAAAAGCTCCTCTAAATAGCTGCGCGGGCTTAATAAGTTAACTGGCGTAATAAGAGTGGGGTTGCATGGCAGTAGTGAGGACAAGGGAACAGAGATGCAAGTTGGTTGGCTTTGAATGTCATTTACGTCATCACCTCCAATTTGTAAATGAAAAAGGGAGTTATTGAAGTGAAATTTATCTTCATGAAGGTTACCAAGGACCAGAAGTTTTCAATGCCAGTATTAGAATTAATGTTTTACCTTTTAACCTTCCTCTCTTCTATTCACGAGTCGTTTCCATTCTTGCCGGTTTTTGGCGACGTCTCGAGCCTACTCGGTAAATGATAATCGTTGATTCTTTAGGTCGTCTTCGATATTCTTTAGCCAGGTTTTCTTCGGTGCCGATCGCTGGATTCTCCAGCCTGCAGGACGGTCTCGCCAGAGAAGTTTACATGGCAAGCGGTCATCATCCATTCGGCAAACATGTCCAAACCACCGTAGTCAACGTTTTTGCATTCCTTCTTCGATCAGTGTCTGTTGCTCGCATCTGTCTGACTGTCTCGTTTCGAAGGCGATCGCGTAGTGAGACACCGAGGATCTGCTTCAAGCATCGCATTTGGAAGACCTCGAACTTCTTAGCGTCCAGTTTGAGCAGTGTCCACGTTTCAGATCCATAAAGAAGAATCGGAATGATCAACTTTCGGTAAAGGCGTACTTTTGTTTTGATGGAAATATTTTTTCGTTTCCATAGGCACCACTTGAGTGAGGCGAGGGCTTCTGTTGCCTGGTCGATGCGGCTGTGGACGTCGGACGTCGATGCTACTTTCGTTTCCTCAACCAATGATCCCAAATATTTGAAATTCGGAACCTGTTCGATTTGGGTGCCATCGAGGTGAACACTGGCCCTCGATCCGTTCATTGTGAGGACTTTTGTCTTGTTCGCATTGATTTTTAACCCGTATGATGCATGAAATATCGTATAAGATGTCCGTTGCTTCGACATTCGTGTCGGCAAAGACGGCCTTATCGTCGGCGAACATTAAGTCAGTTACGAAATTGTTGTCATCGTACGAACTCCGAGTCGTCCATCGAATGCTTCACGCATAATCGCGTCGATCACAACATTGAAGAGAAGTGGCGAAGCGACGTCTTCCTGTCGGACACCCGTTTGAATTCCGTTTCCGGAACTCCTCAGATAAGTCGCTTCGAATACGAAGGGTGCTGGCTGAGCCATCGTACGACGCATGGAGAAGTTGGATGATTTTCAATGGCACGGGCGCGGTTACCAAGGCTCTCGATAAGCTGTTCGAATGGGTGCCATCGAAAGCGGATTTGAAATCGATGAAAACGACGACAGTTCGTTTGCCACAGCGAATTCGTTCTTCCATTAGCTGATTTGATCAATGCATCCTCGATGTGATCTATATCCCGTTTGTTCTTTCCGGCTCGTTTGCTCTCGTTGTTTCTGCGTCCTCGATCGTATGGATTTCCTAAATACTTTGCCGCCGATGGAAAGGATACCTGATACCCCGACTGTCGCCTTTCTTCAAAATTTGGACAACGATCGCTTTCTTCCACGCCGAAGGGACACGATCCGAATGCCATATGTGTGTTATGAGGGCATGAAGTCGTTGTGATAAGACATCGGGCTTTTTCAATAATGCAGGTTGCGCGCGCAATTGACTTTTTCAGCTACACACTCTCAATTGCTGAATAAGTCAATTGTGCACGCAACCTGCATTATTGAAAAGGCCCATCACCTCCGGCTTTGATCATCTCAGCTGTTACTTGATCTATTCCCGGCGCTTTTCCATTTTTCAGCGATTTTATTCCTATCGATAATTGTCGGTTCAGTATCGAGAAACTGATCGATAATCGGTAGTTCGGGTGCTGGACCTTGTGGCGTTCATGGGGAGAAGTCACAAAAGTTCCATCCGATTTTTTGATATTGTCATTTGTTGATGTTGTCTTGCCGCCTAACCGGCGGATTTTCCGGTACAGCGTCTATCTCATCTTTTGTTGTCTTATTTCAAAGAATCGAGTAATTTTTCTTCAACTTATTGACATAGCTACAAAGTTCATGGTTTCATGTGGTTGGATTTTTTATTTGTAATTATACTTTACGAAGATCTAATAGACATCGCTCTTAATATAGAACATATCTGATATTAATATCAGACTTTAATCATTTTCAAAATGAAACGTTAATATCGTTTCTTAAGCAAGATGAGAAGTTTGAGATGCTAGAAAAATTCTACCTACAATTTACCTGTGTTACATTAAATAACAACGAAAAAATAGGTTAATTGAAGTTTCCTTTATGCGTACACCCGGACGTGGTCAAGAAAACTCCGCTTGGATTTCCATTTTCCAATATCATCGAGCGAAGCTCAATACTCATTAACCTGCTCCAATTTCCATTGTCAGATCACAAATTACATGTTTCCCCAAATTAACTCTTGCCATTAACATTTCATCATCATCATCGCATCGAAATTGTAGAAGAGCTGCCCCGATCATGGGCGTTCTGTTGAGTCATCCGCGGACAATTGGTCTAGTAAACGAACTTGATTGAATCCCCGGTAGTCTATGACGCCACCATAATTAAACCCCGAACCCGGGCCCGGCTGAGCCTACAATCCGGCCCGGGGTCAGTTGTAGTAAAGAGCGGTAACGTAGCATAAATCAATTGCAGGGCGGTGCATGGGGGCTCATTATCGCTACCTGATTACTGTTAAATGAATTTCGGTGGAATGTTGTTGAACTCTGCAGACCTATCAGGAAGGTCGATCTCGGTGGCAGACGGTGTCGGGACGGCATATTGTATTGAATGCGCCATGAAGATGCGTTTCCTGATTGTTTTTACCTTAGCCGGCCGTCGTATCAGAATTTCCATCCAATTAGAACTCGTTTCTATCTGGAAGCGCGGCCTTATTGAAACATCGAACGGCGGAGAGACTTCCAGTTTTTCATCTGGTGGCAAGTCACTCGGCAGCACGAAGCACAACTCAATTTCTCTAACCTTTGGTCGCGCTACCTAGGGCCCGGCCCCAGAGACATTGGCACTTGGGCACAAAAAGTCCCCAACAATGCCATAGTTGCACGGCGACACGGCTTCTTGCAATTTGCTCATGCAGAAAGGTAACACGGCAGATAGGCAGCATCCGTGGGTCTAGGGAAATGCCACAAGATGCATTTTTGCTGCTGCCGGTATTATTCACCGGCGAAGCCAGAGGTGAATGCTAAAGCAGTCGCTGCGCAACGGCAGCGCAAATTTGTTCGGTGTAAGCTGAACTGCACTGCATCGCATACCTGTGCAAATAACAGACGCTCACCTGGTTTCCGCTTTTCGTACCATAAGATCTGTTGTTGTGTTCGCGGCCTGCGCAGGGATGTCGCTGAGAATAAATTTATTCGTCCATTCTTGCCGCCGCGGATTAGATTCCAGCGTGAATTTTCCGTAGGCAAACGGCTAATGACTTTCTGGAAATTGGAGAATTGCGAAGCAAAAAAAATACAGGTATGGAAAAAAGTAAAAAATATAAAAATGGCAGAAATAAGGGAATATCACTCAGCGGAGCTGTTCACGTTAATTGCCCGCCAGCGCGGGGACCCCGCCAAGTGTGCGATGGACTTTTATGGAAGGATGTGGGCTTATTGATAGGGATTGCTGGGGCATTTAAGTTATCTGCTTGATAGCCTTTTCCGATACTGGTCATTACTGGTTGAAATGTCGTAATTAAAGTGATTTATCTCTTAGCTTGTTGTTATTTTTGTTCTTGTACTCATAGTGGAGTACTAAGCGCTAAGAACGACTCGGTGACTTATGGTTAATTAATTCATTCACATGGAAGCTTCTCAAGGATATTTCGTTTTTTGAATTGAGGGGAATCTGTTAAGTTCGAGACGTAAGCTAGTAATTGATTCGTGAGAAACAATACAATAAAAGTAACGAATAAGGACGGGAGCAGCCAGAAATGGTTCGTATCAAACTTGAATAGGAGTTCACCCTTCTCTTAAACAGGATTGTTGCTGCGCTATCGAAACTACAACTTACCAGTTCCGGAACATTGACGATCGTCTCGCCAACAATCGGCGAAACCATGACGCATTCCAGCCGATATCCGAACATTTGGCGTTTATAAATACCGGTGAAACTTTCAAGACCCATATCGTATCCGTTTATGCGCCAACCGAAACCAGCCTGGACGCGAAAAAGGACGAATTTTACGATTTGCTTCAACAGACGCTGGATATGATACCTCGAACCGAACTAATGATACTCGCGAGGGACTTCAATGCACATTCAGGAGCAGATCGAACCGAATGGGTAGGAACAATGGGCAAATTCGGACATGGAATAATTAACGACAACGGCTTACGCCTGCTTTCATTCGTCAAACAATTTGATCGTTGCCAAAAGCGTTTTCCACCATCCTCCACTCAAGCAGCAATATCTAGAATCCAACCAAATTATACACGACAGGCAATACGGCTTCAGATCTAAACGGTCTACTGGCGATCTGCTTGTGTGTTCAACCGAGCGTATCAACCAAAGCATTCACAGCTTTGGTGAGTCTAGCCTGGTTGCTCTAGATATATCAAAGGCTTTTGACAGAGTATGGCACCCAGCTCTGTTAAATAAACTCCAAGCTATTAGTATACACTTAGTTCTAAGGAACTAGATTAAGAGCTTTCTTTCAGGCCGTTCAATCAAGGTAGTATTGGATGGCGTCGAATCCAACCCCCACGCCATTTCGGTCGGAGTTCCCCAGGGGTCAATTCTCTCACCCGCACTTTTTCTAATCTTCATTAATGATCTGCTCTCAATCCCCTCCAACCCACTTCACTGCTTCGCTGATGACGGTACTCTGAATTTCTCTTACTCCTTCGACAATATAAGACAAGCACGTGCCAGACCTTGTCTTTACCACCGTCAACTGATGTTCACCGGGATATCGAATCGATTCTTCATTGGGACGAAATGAACCACGTCGAATTCAATGCCACAAAAACGAAGTACTGTCTGATCTCCAACAAAAATTGTACCGACCTTCCTCCTATCTCAGTGGATAAAGAGAATCTAACGGCTGACTCAACTCTCAACATCCTAGAGGTAACTTTAACGGAGCATCTGCGATGGAATGATCACATATTCCAAATCGCCAAACAAGCCTCCCAATGCCTTGGATTTCTCAAGAGATGCAAGTTCCTCCTCCAGCCAGCCGCATTGGCTACAATATACAAATCCTACATTCGGCCGCGCCCCGAATACAACTCGTATATCTGGGCAGGCGCCCCAAAAACCACCTTGGCTTGTCTCGACAAGGTGCAAAATCGTGCCCTCAAACTCATTGGTGATGGCCCCTTTCAGGCCTCCATAGACACATTAAGCCACCGTAGGAATGTAGCAGCCCTCTCCATACTTTATCGCTATTACCATGGCGACTGTTCCATTGAAATTCAGGACCTCATTCCTGGACGGCAATACTTTTCCCGCAACACAATACTAGCCCGCTCGGCTCACCCCCAAACCTACATCCCCCGTTCACTCACAATACGGTTTAGAAGTTCGTTTATGAATAGAACAACTCGACTGTGGAATAATCTCCCGCAGTCAGTATTTCCAAACTCGTGCAATACCTTGAGTTCAAACTTGAGGTTCATCGTCATTTTCTTCTACACCCTCCAGACCCCCTCTAACCTTTACTATTCTCCTCTATTCTTCAAACCAAGCTTACTACTAAACATTGCACCATGAGCTGAACGACATGACGGACTGGTAGTACAAAGGGTTACTCCTAAGCTTGGTTTTTTCATATAAAAAAAAATAACGTTACCAGCAAAATGTATGAATGAAGAGTAATAGAAAATGGTGTGTCGTGCTTAACCCAACCTGGAGTTACTAACATAATTATAGAACTACTTGAACGGGAAAATTTCATTTGCAAAATGATGAATTTAATTTGCGAAAAGGTTAACTTTATTTGTAAAAAGGTGAATTTAATTTGCAAAAGGATTAATTTCATTCGCAATTGGGTGAATTTAATGTGAAAAAACTGTATAAGCCGTTTGGTGATACGATTGTCCTCCATCCTGATTACGTGGCCGGCTAGTCTCAATCTGTTAATTTTTAATAAAGTTGCGAGTTGTGGATCGTCAAAAATTTCATACAACTCGTTGTTGTATCTGCTTCGCCGTATTCCATCGTCTCTGGTTGGATCTATTAAATTTTTCTCTCAAACCTGTTGACTCGTTCCTCTATGCCCTGGGTCATAGTCCAAGTACTGGCTCGCTACCATAACACAGTACTGGTCGTATTAATGTTTTGTAGAGTGAGAGTATCGTTTTCCTGTGCACAAGTCTTGAGTGCAGGATTTGTTTTTGGGCATAATAGGCTCTATTAGCCAGTAGTGATGAGCAGAAATGGTCTTGTTCTTGCAGTCTTGTCTTGTTTTTGCACATTTAGCAAAGAAAGATGGATTTTTTAAATTTAATAAACCAAGCAAGATCTATTGACTAGTTCTCGTTTTTTCATCGCCTTACGCTCATTTTTCATGACCTCTGGATCTTTTAAAGCAACTGTTGGAATAAGATTTACAATGCAATAGCTCCAAAAGAAAAAAAATTTATTAAAGAATTTATCAAAAGTACCCCAGAGCAGTATAAATGAATGACAGATTTTCCTCTCACTTAGCGGATTTTTCTAGTTAATTTTTACTTCTAATTCTCGAAGAGGAAGGTCATTTTATAGGTAACTTTTTTGGTGGTCAGATACTGGGTCCAAAAGTACCACGGCTATTCGTTTGGCCTATTGTACTGCACGCCTTATCACACGGCGCGGCTTATCGCTTACACTTGACAGTTAAAGCTTCCCAATTCCACTCCGGCCCTTCTTTACCTTTAGTGAGGTAAGGGCAGAGGGGCGGCAGTCTTGGTCTCATTATTGTCCCAGTTGGAAGGTAATTGCAATTGCAATTGCATTTTTTTGTTCTGGGGTCTCTGCTTCCCTGGTTGATGGGAATGTTCCCCCTATATTATAAGGGAGCTAGTGCTTCTAATTTTCCTGCGGGTCAAGAAATGTCGGGCAGAGTGGTAGGCTGCTTCTTGGGTGCCCGAGTTCCAGGCCGCCGTCCTGCCTTGGGTCTGTAGGGAAGGAGTTCCCGAAAACATCCATCCTGACAGAGCCTCCATATCAGAATAAGACATTATAAAAATGGGTGCGGTCAGTGCCCAGAGGAGATCCTTAAACGACAGTGCAAAACCTACTCACTGCCATGCAACCTTCGACAGGGTAAGTTTACATCTTGGCATGGTAGTCCCGACTAATATGAACCTTGGGCTAATATGACCCTTGCTTTTCAGGACAGCTTCCAGAGGCCACCACGAGGAGGTTATTATCGCACTTCCACAAATCCGAGGATGAATTTGAATTTTTTTTTTTTCAAAATCTTAAATTGCGCCCGGTACAATTGTGCCCGGTGTAAGTACACCATACGTACCTATAAAAGCGCCGTCCCTGTGCACACCTATACTTAATTGGGAAGTTTGTTCACCCATAATTTGCTGTGTAACTAATTAAACTGTTTCCACCTGCTGAATAGCTCGGATGGCCTATAATCTTCCAATTCTATTTTATTTAAAAGCAATCTTAAACGTCGCTTTAAAGGCGTTTTTAGAGCCCCGTAATTTTTCCATCTGTGGCCACCAAGTTTTCCATTGTATCTTGCGGTGAATAGAAACTTTCTGGTGCAGTGCCTGGGCCAATGAATTACATTCAAACTAATGACCTTGATTTGGGTTTTGTGATTCAGGGATTGTTCAATAACGAAATTGTGTAAAATATTGCTAACTAATTTAATATTTTATTTCTTTGTTAAATATCGATAACTTTTGTTGATTATCTTCTAGAGATTCTCAAAACAAACCGCCAATTTGTTTTAAAATTTCAATAAATACTATTTGTGTTAAAAATCTATTAAAATTCCGACATTGAATCAAATTAATTAACAAAACGAATTAAGCCCCTTGTCAGACCTACAACACGATTCGAATGAATCATAATCCTCCATCGAATAATCTTATTAGCTCAACTTTAAAATTCATTACATCAATCCGCCGTCAAGATAAATAAGTAATATTCCAGTCATCACCTCCGACGTTCATTAATCTCATCAAAAACAGCCATAAACATGGTGTTTTGTAATTTTCTGAATAGAATCAACACGAACGAAATTCTCTCGACTTTTGGGGACCACCAAAAAGCATAAAGCAGTTCTTCGCCAGTTGCCAGAGATGAAAAATGGTCTCCAGCAGGTCATAAAATGACCCCCCCCCCGAAAAAAACCTCTGCTAACGGCCTTTCGGCAAAGTCACTTAATATCTACCGTCGTCGTCTGCCTTTATACCGCCGAACTCGGCGAGAAAATAACTCATCACGAATCGGTTGGAAACTTAAACGTGTGAAAAGCTATCGACCGAAACGGAACGGAGACTATCGGTCTCCGGTTAAAAAAAATCGAGGTAAAAACGATTGAAATACGAGAACGAACAGCGAAAAGTCGATAAAATTAAAATAATTGCTGAAAGTGGAGCCCCCAAGTTCGATGAAAAAAGAGTCGTGAAATGAATTAGCTGCATGGATCTGGGCAGTGCAGCAGCAACAACAAAGGCAAAGTTCGTCAGCAACAAATCGTTTCAGATCGCGAAAAACACGAAAAGTCGGTGTAAAATAGTCGTCACGGACCATTAACTGCATTATGCCACTATATGTGGATCGGTTGATCGAACGGTCGACCAGAGAGAGATGGAGCGAGAGAGAGAGAGCGAGCGACAGTGATATTATTTATGTTTTATGTGGCCAATAATGCCCTAGCGCTAGTTTTATTAGTTCCAATTTTCCGTTTTGGCAAACGATACTCGAAATCGAAACAACACGAAATCGCCAGCTCTCCATCTTGCAGGGGGCAAATGCGACGCGGCAAATCCAAATAAGTCCTGCGCACCAGCGATTCCCGCTCGAGCCGTAATGTAACGAGAAAAGTGATTTATCTCAATTTACTTATCCGCAAGGTGAGTCCGACCGAGTTGAGCTACACAACAATATAAGGCCGAGCCTAGGCAGAGATTCGTGCGCATGTGTGATGTGATTGCAATTGCAAAATTGCGCAGAAACAAGCGATCGGCGCATGTGCAGCGCTTGAGATGCATATAAAAGTTACTTTGTAAGTGGTGCACCAGAGTCTGCTGTGGCGGCGGCGACGGCTGCATCGGGCACGCATCGGTCATTTGAATCCGGCACTTGGTTGTGGATTCGTTGCCATAATGGCTCCATAGCATCACGAATTATGAATTTATAGGATTCGGTCGATTCCTGGCTGCAGTTTCGAGCCGGCCTTTTATGCATTGTGGCATGGCAGTTACCAAAGGCGCAGGATAATTATGCCGGGGAATCATGAAGTCCGTTCTTTCTTCCTCCATTCGGGGCCTGGGCTATTATTTACTTAAGATTTGCACCCAATACCCGCGCCACCGCGCCCCCGGTACCCCGTTGCCGAACTAATGTCGGCGGGTAAGTCTCGTTTCTTGATGCGTTCCCAGTTTCGTTTCGGTTCATTTCAGATTTCGAAGTTCTTTATTGCAATTTTACCTGATTTATGATCCTCAATGCCTGTTATTATGCGTAAATGTTGCTGTCTGGAGCTGAAACATTGGCGGCAGCGGAGGAGGTTGCAAAGGTGATGCAGTATTAGGTACTTTAAATGTAGTTAATACGGCTTCGTCGGTTATGATTGAATAATTAGAAGCTGGTCTAATCTAGCGAACCGTGAGATCTCATAAAATTGCAATTCAAGCCTCAATTCAAGAAACTTAATAAAAATAAATCTCTCCATGAATGTTCTGTTTGGACTAGCGAAGGTTGTTGCAGATTGCTAAGTACTCTATACTCTGTGCGCAAGCACGAACAATTATATTCTAAGCCATTCCATAATATATGATCATAAATACAAATGTTAAGTGCAGATGATCACAATTTTGAAACTCTTTTATTGGACATATTTTTATCAATTTATGACTAAACAGAAACAAATTGGCACTTGATTGGGCTAATACTGCGAATTTTGTTGTTTTCTGTTTAAATTTGATTTTAAGTGATGATTCTTGATATTTTGAAGTGTTTATAAGCGATGAAAATTAGTTAAGAATTGTTTTTGGTTGGGCAACGATTTTATTTATAATAATAAGTAACTATAAAACTGTAACTGTAATGTAACTATAAAAAACTAAACAGAAAACTAATTTTCTTCTCCTACATCCCAGTAATTATTCAGTCTGGGGAAATTAGGATTTTAAGGAGACAAAATTCTAAAATGGTTGAAAATTGGTACACAGCTTCCTTGGGACAATTCTTCTTCTTCTTCGATGGCTCTACAGCCCAATTCGAGCCTTGGCCTCCATCAGCTTCTTCCTCCAGACGTCTCTCTGCTCCGCAGCTTGTCTCCAGTTTCTCGTGTTGAGCAGTTTCGCTGCATCGGTCTTAACATTATCTTCCCACCTTAACCGTGGTTTGCCAACTGGTCTTTTGCCATCTGGTAGTAGATACAGGGCTTTTTTTGGTATCCTTGAGTCATCCATTCTTTGGACATGGCCGGCCCAACGTAAACGTAGTAGTTTGGCATGGGTCGAAAGTTTACATTCTTTGTATAAGTGATTGTAGCGTATTCTCCATGCACTGTCTTCATTGATTGGGCCGTATATCCTTCGGAGAACCTTCCTCTCAAATATATCCAGCTTGTCTGCGGATTTCTGGAAGATACTCCATGCTTCACATCCATACGTAGCTACTGTACGTATGATGGTTTTGTAGATTCTTATTTTAGTTTTTCTGTGGATATCTCTGGATTTCATTACTGGCAGTAGTGAGAAGTATGTTCTGTTCGCGGCGTTTATTCTTCTTTGTACGTCTATTGTTTCATCGTTGTCTTCGCTGACTGTGGACCCCAGGTAGTTAAATTGGTTTACCCGTTCAAAGTAATATTCCCCCCAGGTGGTATTGTGGTTTCTTCTTCTTCTTTCCACCCTTGACTGAATTAGAATCTTACTCTTCTCTGCGTTTATTTGCAGCCCTATATGTTTTGCTCCATCTTCTAATTCTGTAAATGTTTCTCTAAGATATGACAGTGATCTTGCAAGGCAGTTTATATCGTCGGCATATCCTGCCAACTGTTTGGATTTGTTAAGCAGGGTTGCGTTCGCATCAATGTTAACCTTGCGAATTACTCCTTCTAGGCAGAGATTAAATAGCATGGGTGCCAGCCCATCGCCCTGCTTTGAGCCTTGCTTAACTGGGAAGGATTCCGTCAATGCTCCTTGTATTCTGACTGCACATCTTGTATTTTCCATTGTCATTTTTGTTAATTTTATTATCTTCATGGGGATGTTTAGGTCCAGCATTGTTGCATACATTTGCTCCCTGTCGATGCTGTCGTATGCTTGTTTAAAGTCGATGAAAAGTTGATACACGTCAATGTTGTATTCCCAGCATATTTATTGTAAAAAGTTGATCCATTGTTGACCTATTTCTTCTGAATCCAGCTTGGTATTCACTTATTGCAGCTTCTGCGTAAGGTTCCAGTCTGGTCTTAATTATATCGGTCATTATTTTATATACTGTGCTTAAAAGAGATATGCCTCTATAGTTTTCACAGTTGAATCTGTCCCCTTTCTTGTGTATTGGGCAGATAATGCTTTGCTCCCATTCTTCAGGCATTTCTTCATTCCTCCATATACAGCTTAGTAATTCGTGTATAGCTGCTGAGAGCGATTCGCCTCCTTGTTTGATCAACTCCGCTGGGATGTTATCAATTCCTGGAGATTTATTGTTTTTTAATGATCGTATGGCACTTTGCACTTCTTCCAGAGTGGGTACATTTGTTTCTCTGGTGTCATCGTTATGTTGTAGACGGGGTTCTGGTACATATCTGATGCTCTCGTTTGCGTTCAGCAGCTCGCTAAAAAATTCCTTCCATCTTTTCTTTACATCTTCGCTCCCTGTGACTATAGTGCCTTCTTTTTCTTCTTTTATTTCTGGCCTCTATAGCTGCTTTGCATTCCTCGTCGTACCAGTCACTGGCTCTGGCTGTGCGTTTATACCCTACAGTTTCCTTCGTGACATCTGTCAGTACCGTCTTCAATCTCATCCATTTTCCCTCGACTGTATCTTGATTATTTATACCTATCCTTTCTGGTAGAGTTTCCTGATACCTCTCCAACACGGGCTGTTCTTGGAGCCGATCGACGTCGAATTTCTTTTGTTTGCTGTTTCTTCTTTCTTGAGTAGACAGCCGACATCTGAATCTTCCTTTAACTAGAAAGTAGTCCGATTCACAATTTGCACCCCTACAGGTTCTTACTTGCAGGATACTGGAAGCTGCCCTTCTGTCTATTAGAATATGGTCTATTTGATTGCAGTATCTTTCGCTGGGGGATTGGTGTGTAGGTATTTGTGAATGTCCTTTTTTGGGAAATATGTTGAGCTGACGATCATATTTTTCCTCATAGAAATAGATAACACGTTGTCCGTAATCGTTTGATGTTTCGTGAAGACTTTGCTTTGCAATGGTCGGTCTGTGCCAGTTCTCTCTTCCAATTTTGGCGTTGAGGTCTCCTATCACCATCTTGATGTCATTGGAAGGGGCCGTATCATATGCGCGCTCAACCTTATAATAGAAAGTGTCCTTTGTCGTGTCCGCTTTCTCCTCCGTCTCCGCATGTACGTTTATGATTGAGAGGGTAAAGAACTTCGTTCGGAGTCGTATTGAACATAATCGTTCACTGATTGACTTGAACTCTATCACATTATCTATAATTGATCTGTGTACTACGAAGCCTACTCCTAAGTGATGTTCCCTTCCTCAGCTGTAGAATATCCTGTAGTTGCCAAGGTCCATTGCCCCGTCTCCTATCCATCTGATCTCTTGTAACGCGAGTAATTTTATTTTATATCTGCTCACTTCGTCTAATAGTGACTTAACTGCTGCAGTTCTGTACATACTTCGCGTATTCCATGTTCCGCAAATCATTTCCAGGTGCTGTTGCCGTAGTCGTTGCCGTTTTTCCCGTCCGTTCCGAGGCTTTGCTTCGGGTTTCTTAACTGATGTGTTTTTACAGGGTCCGGTAGTTAGCCCAACGCCCAACTCCACTACCAGGAGGACCGGATCCGTGAATTATACCCCATCGGATAGGGTGGCCCAGCTATACCCCCAGTCGTCGGTTGGTTATCCAGGAGGCACCAACGAGGAGGTGACGGTACGGTTTTGCCCCCCAAGAAAACAATTACGCAAACGAAAAAAAAAACTTGGCCGACATAGGTATCGCGTTTTCCCGTGTTTTCCTTGTACATATCTCGGTTTCCGTAGGTCGTACAACCCCGTGCGAGGGCCCAAAATGTTGAAATTACCCCGATGATGATTGACCCGATTAACCCTCCGAATTATTCAAGATCAAAGATTCCAAAAATCACTCTTTGGCCGAAAAATCACTTTTGCTTTTGCTAAGCAACCACGTTTCAGATGCATATGTAAGTACAGGTAAGACCATCGTTTTATATAATAAAAATTTAGATGTTATGGTTAGATGCTTGGATTTAAAGAACCTTGACCGACCATAGGAGGCTTTGTTGGATTTTAGCAGTCGTGCGCCTATTTCTGGTCCCATGATATTGTCGGCTGCTACTAGGGAATCCAATTCCGCGAACGATCTTGCAAATCAGTCAGCTGACAAAATACATACATATTTAAATTCGTTAGTTGAAGATCTGCCTAATAAGCAATACAGCAATAGCACACAATCGTTTAAGTATATTTATGTGCGTGTATCCGAACGTGATCAATTACTCTGAGTTTCCATGCAGAGTTAACAATAGGTTAACTCAGAGTAATCGCCCATGGAATTGCGGGTTTTGTAAAGTTTCGTTAAATCCAAGAAAACTTCACGAAACACATCGGATTAAGCTGAGTTTTGCATATGTGTTTGTTTAAGTGTAAGTGTGAGCGTCAAGTTACGCTCTGTGTTTCCATGAACAGAGGTAGAGTTTTCGTTGAGTAAACAGAAAGCTTTTTCCCTCCATGCTGTTTCCATGACGAGTGAAAGTGACAGATAAATAATTTTACATTACGTCCCCGTTGATATGTATATGTGCAGGAAAGGATACTTAATCACACACATATACAAACTGGGACTGGTTTGTAGCGACAGTACCAGCCCAAGTCTGTAGCGACAGTACTTTCAGAGATGAAAGAAGGTCACAGACGGACAGACAGACAGACGGACAGAGCCTCTGTATAAGCTTTTTTTTTTTAAAGCTAAAATGTACCCACCCAATGTTGCGGTTTACACGCTGATGGTACTATCAGGCCTTATTCCTTCAAAAATAAGGACGAAGCTGACGTTAGGTCAATGGAAACCGTTACCGCACCATGACCAATAATGTTTTGTTGGAAGACATTGATCCATTCGAGATGAACTTCATGGAACACATTCGAATGGCAGCCAGCATAGCAACTCCTGAATTAGAAGTCAAAGAAGAGTGTGAAATCAAATACCCGGCCGAAATCAGAGAACAAATCAAGCAAAGAAGAAAGGCAAGGAGAATATGGCATCTTACCAGAAATCCTGCTGATAAAACAGCGTTCAATAGAGTAAGTAATTATGTCAATAAACTAATTAAAAATTACAAACAGGAATGCTTTGACAACTACCTGAGCGGACTGAGTCCAGAAATGGATAAAGACTACTCATTGTGGAAAGCAACAAGAAAATTTAAACGACCCGTAACTCGAATACCACCGCTAAGAAATGCTCAAGGCAGATGGATTCGACAAGACAATGAAAAAGCTGAACTATTTGCCCAACACCTTGCAACAGTGTTCCAACCTCATAACATACAATCCAATATTGACATAAGACCTACTTATCAACCAAATCAAGTTTTTAAAAGGTTCACGCCAATGGAGGTTGCCGAAGTGATCGACAGAAATCTTAATCCAAAAAAAGCAGCAGGAATCGATGGAATATCACCCGGTCTATTCAAGGCAATCATCATGATCACATACTTATTTACGCTTAAAATATGTGCCCAACTGTTTTAAAACGGACCAAATAATCATGCTGAAGAAACCAGACAAACCTGATGAAGAAGTAACATCATATAAAGCAATTTCATTGCTTCCCATCATTTCTAAATTGTTTGAAAAATTGTTACTAAAACGTCTGAAACCGTTAGTAAACATTCCTGATTTTCAATTTGGATTCAGGAATAACCATTCCACAATAGATCAAATCCATCGAATCACTGCTGTCATCGAGCAAGCGTTAGAAGAAAATAAATATTGCCCTGCCGTATTTCTGGATGTAGCTCAAGCCTTTGACAGGGTTTGGCACGAAGGATTGATATACAAGATGAGCAAACTCCTACCACAAAATTACTGCCAACTGCTTGAGTCATACCTCTCTAATCGCAAGTTCAGGGTCATCCATGAAGAAGCGTATTCTGACTTTTGTCCGATATTAGCGGAAGTTCCGCAGGGAAGCGTATTGGGACCTTTCCTATACCTGCTTTATACTGCGGATATTCCAACAACAGATAACACATTTATCGGAACATTCGCTGATGATACTGTAATTATGTCAACAGACGTATCCCAACCAAAAGCGGTGGAAAAACTCCAACGAGCCTTGAATCATGTTAGCAAATGGACAACAGATTGGAAAATCAAGCTTAATGAGGTTAAATCGGTCCATGTGACATTTACGCTGCGTCGCAAAAACAACAGCTTACACACGTACCTCAATGGGGTGCAAGTACCCCAGGCAGAATCTGCAAAATATCTTGGTCTACATTTAGACTCAAGACTGAACTGGAAACATCACGTGAGACAAAAAACTGAACAGATTCGATTAAAACAGCGTCAAATGTACTGGCTAATTGGACATCACTCCAAAATGAACCTGTATTGCAAAAGACTAATATACCAGTCTATGTTCAAGCCGATATGGATGTATGGTGTGCAGCTCTGGGGTTGTACTCATAAATCTAATCGAGACGTAATTCAACCCAGCCAAAACAAATTTCTTCGAATGATCACCAACGCTTACCGCTATGTGACTAATAAAGAAATACATGATGATTTGGATATAAAATGGATAGAGGAGGTCATCCGCGAATATGCCATTAAACACGAGAAGAGACTTCTGGCCCACACCAACGTTGAGGCTATACAATTATTGGATACCACCAACGAAATAAGACGACTCAAAAGAGTAAAACCTCACGAACTCATGCATAATTGATGAATACTACATACTACGGGAACTGGACACTGGTACAGAAATCCCATACAAGTGTATGCTTACTTTAAGACATGCTTAATTTAAGTACTATTGTTAACTATACTAATAAATTAATATTAATTAAGATTGTAGTAACCATACCAATAAAGGTGTTTTAAAAAAAAAAAATCGAGATGCGGTTTCCACAGGATGGAGGTACGTGTCATACGGCGACCGAGACCATCGATTTTTGAAATCAATTTTTAGAGCGGCGGGGTGTGAAAATCATGTTTAGACAAACCAAATCCTTCCCTTGTTACCGGTCTCATAGCTCTGGGTATAGTTTCTAAAAATTATCGATTTTCACACTAATTCAAGGGGATTATTTAGTGATTAGAGTAGAAGCGTATTACTTAAGCTATCTAGATTACTATAAGGGCGAAAAGTAACCATTTGCGGGAAATAGTATCATTGTATCCACTTGACGAAATACAGTGCTGCATACAAAATTAAGACCACGTTCAATGGCTTTGGCTTGGCTTCATTTTCATCTGTGAAAAAAATTCGTTCCAGTCTTGCGGATTCCAATTGCTGTGGGCGTTACCCTCTATGACACAAAACTCTTGCTCGAGCAGGTCTGCATGTAAGGATTTTTTTGTCGTGGTCCAATCAAACTATCCTTTTGCGCAAAGGATTCGTCAAATGTGACCAGCAGACGCTTGCGTAATGGAGATCTGCCGAAATGACAGGGCTCGATTTTCTTTAACTAACTTGAGGAAAGAACTTCCAACACGTCTTTTCAAAATTTTTTTGCGTCCTGAAGTTGTCCTGTTCTGAGCGGTCCAGCATTCATTTTGCAGTGCATTTTGCAGATAATTGCAGTGCATTTATAATTTATATTGCAATACCGTCTTGTTTTATTTTAATGAAATTATTACAGAATATAGACACTAGATTTAGGTACAATTTGAGTGTTTCATTTATGTAGCCCAACATATCATTCGAAAGCTGTAGGCATCGAAAGTAAAAGTTTCATGAAAAAGAGTAGGTGGTCTTAATTTTGTACGCAGCACTGTAGTAACGACTTCAAGAGGCCCGAGTCCAACTACGATTGTAGCGCCTTTTAAGAAGAAGCAATAGTTGCAAGCGCAGGAGCGCAGATTCGCCATGAACTTCGCGCCTTATAGAAATTTGTTGCTTCAGTCCACTATCAAAATAAAACAACGTGATGGATATAGCTGAAATTTCGATAGCATTCTAGTTACAGAGCTTCATTGAAAAATCTTTTACTCAAACATTTTATAATAATATATTGCAAACCTGACATTAATAGGTTGGCCTTAACATCTTCAGTCATTTTCTTCGCAGACAAATCCATTTGCGAGGAGCTGCATCGAAAAACAGATTAAATTTTCGCCGAACTTATACGTAAATAGCGCAGACAGTGAATGCACATCGCGCACACGTTTCCATCGAAAACTTGACTCCTTGAACCTTTATCGAGGGGTCGGCCATAATCAACCGTCAATCTTTTTCCACTTAATTCGATTAGCGGAAAGCTGTTTTTCAGCGAAATCCCATCCATCACGCAATCACGATCTTCTGGGATCTTTTGCTTAAACTGAGCCACCACGAATCTCGGTAATCCCATCATGGATGCAGTTCCCTTGAAGACTGTTATTTGCGAAAAGAAATTCCCAAGACTTCTTCGTGTGTCTTAAAGCGAAAAGAAGGGTAAAGACACGAAATTACAGTTCGGCTGGAGCTATTTTAAAAAGATGCTCGGCTTCGGGGAAGCGGCAAGTTGGCGAAAAGATGGCGCTGCTTTCTTTTCTTCCTGTTTTGCTGCTTACCAAATGAACTCAAGATGAGATGAGGCCTAGCCTCCAGAGGAGAGTGGGAGTAAGTGTAATTTATGTTGATGAACTTAATGAAAGGGTTGATGTTGAACAAGACTCAGCGGCTTAAAATGACTCATAAACTCTCGCCTATGGTGCAGGACCTGCAGCATGCGGAAGGAATTCGCTGAGCATATGTTATGATTTGTATGCTTATGCTATTTTCAACCTCGCGGCAATCGTTGAGGCATTTTTCATGTGAATCGTTGGCGCTGGCTGCTGATGGAGTTACTGGAGAGTCTGGATAGTTTCTGGATAAATTCCATCCACCACAGCGAGTCTGAATCTGTGAATTTCGTATTTGAATTTTTGGAGTGGAACTTTAAAACTCAACAATCTGAAACTGTTGACAGCCTTCAGCAGCGCCACGGTCTTTCTATGCATCTAGCTGCAGCTCAAGCCATATACTCTAGCGAAAGAGTAACTAGCGCTTGGCGGTCATTAAAATTACTTTCAACCTCGCCCAACGACCCGGGCATCAAGCCGTAATTACACGCTCAGGCTGCGATGCGGACTCGTTGAGACGCCTGGTGTGGGGCTAATGAGGTAGAGAGCTAAATTGGAGAACTTGCTTATGACAAGGCTGCAAGTTGGCTTGATTAATTGGATAACAGACGTAACAAGCGCTACTTAGCCACTCAGTGGTGAGGGTTGATATGAAATTATCATAAGAGACTTTAATGGAGCCCAGCTACACACTAGTCTGGTCTGAATGGGACTGAATTGTGTCTTGATTGGACGCATCAGAATGCACATGAAGGGCTTTTGTTGCACTTGAATTATCTGGGAAATTGTAGTATAATAGAAGATTAAGTCACGTTTGTTATTAATTGAGGAGAGCTTTTAGAATACATGAGTGAGGATTACAATAAGTGGACTTGTAAGTTACAAGTAACGAGTTGTTTATCTAGGCTTAGTAACAACGAGATTTAAATTGGTTGAAACTTTCAAATAAAACTTCCTGTAGTCTATTTGAAGGACTGTAGAAATAAGGATCTATTTCCTGTACAAACTTATTTTAGCTTGGACAGAAAGTAATCAAAAGATTGATATATGTGTCATCATCATCTGTAGCACTACAGCCTATTATTGGCCTTGGCTTCCTCCAACATTTCTCTCCATGCCGTTCGGTTCCTGGCTAAATGCCTTCCAGTTGCGTACGCCTAACTTTACTAAATCTTCCTCAACGGAGTCCATGTATCGCTTTTTTGGTCGACCTGAATTTCGCTTTCCATCAGGAATTCGATTCAACGCTATTTTGCGGGGTCGCTATCGTCAAGCCTTTATACGTGTGCCACCCATCGCAATCTACTTAATTTTATACTTTTGACAATGTCGGGTCCCCGGTACAGTTGGTATAATTCGTGATTATATCTCCTTCTAGATTCACCATTTTCGCAGACACCGCCAAATATCGTACGTAGAATTTTTCTTTCAAAAGTGCCTAGAAGAGTTTCATCAGCCACTTTCAAAGTCCATGCCTCTGACCCAAACATCAGAACGGGCTTGATTAGTGTGGTATATATTGTTTACACTTCATTCCTCTAGACACAATGCGTGATGTAAGATGTTGTCGAAGTCCAAAATAGCATCTGTTAGCAACGTTTATTCTCCTTCTGATCTCCGTTGTCTCACCACTGTCAGCTTGCAATACGGTTCCAAGATACGTAAATTCTTTAACGGTTTCTACATATATTATATGCATCTATGGTGATATTTTGTCTTGGAGTTGCGTATCTTTTTGAAGTACAAAGATACTTAGTTTTTGCTTCGTTGATGAGCAATCCCATCTTTTTCGCAGCTGCTTCCAGTTTGATGAAGGTTTCTTTCACACTCGCAAACGACCTACCTATTAGAGCGACATCATCAGCATAAGCCATCGTTTGGGTTGACTTGTTAAAGATGGATCCCGTTGTTTGTACCCCAGCGTCTCTCACCACATTCTCCAACACTATGTTAAATAGGAGGCATGACAACGCGTCACCTTGTCTCAGGCCTCTCTGTGATGTGAAACTATCTGAGAGGTCTCGTTCAACTCGTACTCTGCATCGAACTACCTCGATTGAAGCTTTTGTTACTTCGATTAGGTGTTTTGGAAATCGGAAGCACTCCATAGCTTTAAATAACTCCTCACGCTTGACGCTGTCATATGCTTGCTTAAGTCTATAAACAGTACGTGAATATTGATGTTGAACTCCCATGATTTTTCCAAAATTCTTCTTGGAGTGGAAATATGGTTTGTAGTGGACCTACCTGGTCGAAAGCCACATTGATAACTACCTATTATGCCTTCTGCGATGGGTAGAAGTTTTTTGTATAAAATAGTGGACAGTACTTTATACGCTGAATTGAGGAGGGTAATACCCCTATAGTTCTCACAAACGAGTTGATCTCCTTTTTTATGCAGGGGGCATATCACACGTTCCGTCCATTCAAGTGGGATCTTTTTCTGACGCCAGATCGATTCTATAAGTTTATGTAATCCATTCCTTAATTCTTGGCCCCCATATTTCCACATCTCAATTGCTATGCTATCTTTTCCTGGGGCTTTATTGTTTTTGAGATTCGTCATAGCTTCTTGTACGTCGTCCATTGTAGGGACATCACTTTCATTAGCAGCACCAGTATCACTATCATTATTGGTTGGTGCGTTTCTATTTGTTTGATTCACATCACTTTCACTCTCATTTTCGTCGCCTCTATTCAGTAGCTCATTAAAATACTCCCCCCATCTTTCTAAAACCTCTTGTTTTTGGCTCAGGTTTACCGTTTTTGTCCTTACACATCGATACTCTGGGTTTAAACTCTTTACGTTGCTTGTTCACTTTCTCATATAACTTTCTCACTTCGTTGTTATTCCCGAGTTCGTTTATCTCTACAAATTGTTCCTCCAGCCACGTCTTCTTTTTTCTTTTGTGCGTACGTTTTTCTAGTCGTCGTTTTTCCTTATAGCTCGCTACGGAATTTCTAGTTCTATATCTTTGCAGCATATTAGTATATGCTTCATTCTTATCTTTCGTTACTCTAGCGCACTCTTAGTCGAACCAGTCTTGACGTCTTGCTCGTCTTTCATAGCCTAGCTTGGTTGCAGCGGCTTCCTTTATTATGGTACTTAGTTTTGCCCATTCCTCATCAATATTGGCATCGATACTTGTAGCTTCGTTATTCGATGCACCGAAACTTCTATTTAGCTCTGCTACATATTCTTCCCTAATTTGTTCTTCGTTGAGGGCCGCGGTATTATATTTTCGCTCGCTTTGTTGTACCCTTCCTCCTGTCCTAACGCACGAAATCCTATCTCTTATCTTAGCACTCACCAGAAAATGGTCTCAGAGACTACGATATATGTGTAATTAGAGCAATTAAACATTGCTGCATTTTCAATATTATAGCATAGTTGTTCTTCTAAAACACTATTGATTTGAGGCCCTTTCGGGTATATGCCGGTCTTAATCTCTTTGATCCGTTAGCTGGCGGTCCGAGCGCAACAGATACGTTGCTGTCGGTGCCGCTGGGTTTCGAACTCTATTCACGATTCGTTTCCATTCTCGACTTTTGATGACATCGTAATCGTTGATTCTTTAGGTCACCCTCTATATTCTTTAGCCAGGTTTTCTTCGGCGTCGATCGCTAGGCTCTCCAGTCTGCGGGACAATCTCACCAATCAACAATCTTACGTGGCAAGCTGTTATCATCCATTCGGCAAACATTCCAAACCACCGTAGTCGACGTTTTTGCATTTCTTCTTCGATCAGTGTCTATTGATCGCATCTTTGTCTAACTGTCTCTTTTCGAAGGCGATCGCCGAAGGAGACATCGAGGATCTGCCTCAAGCATTGCATTTGGAGCACCTCGAGCTTCTTAATGTCCGGTTTGAGCAGTATCCACGTTTCAGATCCATAAAGAAAACGGCGAGACGGCGCTATGGTCAGCGAACATTAAGTCGGTTACGAAGTTTTTGTTTTCGTATCGAATTCCGAGTCGTCCATCAAATGCTTCACGCATAATCGCGTCGAACACAAGGTTGAAGAGAAGTGGCGAAGCGACATCTACCTGTCGGACACCCGTTTAAATCGGGAACTCTTCGGATAAGTCGCTTCGAATACGAACGCTGCTGGTTGAGCCATCGTACGACGCTTGGAGAAGTTGGATGATTTTCCATGGGACGTGTTCGGTTTCCAAAGCTCTCCACAAGCTCTTCCAATCGATAATAGTATTTGAAATCGATTAAAAAAGACGACAATTCGTTTGCCGCAACGAATTCTTTCTTCCATTAGCTGATGGGGAGCGAATATTTGATCAATACATCTTCGATGTGGTCTAAATCCAGCTTGTTCTTTCCGGCTCGTTTGCTCTCGATGTTTCTGTAGCCTCGATTGTATTTATTTCGTAAATCGAAAGGAGGCTAATACCGCGATAATTCTTGCACTCCCGACTGTCGCAAACTTTGCAAAACTGGGACAACGATCACTTTCTTCCACGTCGACGGTACACGATCCGAATGCTATATATGTGTTATGAGGACATGAAGTCGTTGTGGTAAGACATCACCTCCGGCTTTGATGTTCTTGGCCGTAACTTGATCTATTCCCAACGCTTTTCCATTTTTCAGCGATTTTATTGCCGTCTACACCTCGATAACTGTCGGTTCGGTATCGAGAAACGGATTCGTCGGCTGTTCGATAATCGGCGGTTCGGGTGCTGCACCATATGGCGGATGGTGGTTGTACAGCTGGTGGAAAAATCATCTCCACCGCTGCAGACGCTCATGGAATTCACGAAATTTCCATCCGATTTTTTGATGTTGTCCTTTGTTGATGCTGTTTTGCCGCCTAACCGCCGGATTGTCTGGCACAGCATCTAGTACTAGTGCCTCGACGCCGCTTCTTCCATGTCGACCGCAACGTTATTCCAGTACGCTTCTCGTTCCGATTTCATTTTCTTTCGAACTTCTTTGTTCAATCGTCGGTAGGTATTGCTCAAAGTCGACGTGTTTCGACGTGTTTGAGCGTCGATCGGAATCTTGCGACCATAAAGCCGTCTCTCACCACGTCATCGTTTTGTCAATTGCTGGCAGGACGATCGTCAATGTCCCGAATCCGGTAAGTCGTAGTTCCGATAACGCAGCAACTGATATTTTGCATTTCAGTAATTGCATTGCTATGATTTCCTTTTGACCGACGTGATGTCCTGTTCGTACACGCAGCGAATTGAATTTCCATTTTCGGTATGCTGTCTATGAGTATGCATCGCACCTTGCTGTCTATGAGTATGCATCGCACCTTTTCTATAATGGTACGATTCATCCTTCCTGCTATTCCATTTTGTTCAGGTGTGTGTGTGGTACTGTCCTCTGATTTTGTATGAAGATGAAAGACTTGTTATTTCTAGATTTTGGTTTTGACATGCTTGTCTCTGTTTCTTCGGACGACCTCGGACCGCACCACACAAGCTCGCGCCGCACATTTGAAGTTACCGAATACTACGAATACGAATACTGGATACTATGCACCGCTACAGACTTGCCTGTGCCTTCACGGACGACACTCTTCCCATGGTGCGCCGTCCACGTCTGTCAGCGTATGTCCGCAAAATCGTGCACCGTGCGAAGCCAGCTAAAGGTGCGGTACGAACTTGTGCGGTGCGATCCGTAGACGTCGGCCGTGCGTGATAATCTGCAAAATCCCGAATCGCGGGAAGCCAGCTTAAGGGTTCTTCGACTTTGCGTACTTTCTAGTCGTCTATGGGGTTGTCCCTATAGTGGCGTCTGAGATTTCTTTTAAGCAGGTTGACTGAACCATCTTCCGTCTTGCGTCTTGCTACCATCCCAGAGGTCCCAGGTTTGAACCCCGACAGCACCACGGTCCTTCGCTTTTCCTACTTTCCCCACCTACGTAAGTTTTCTTTATTCTTCTTCCCTCTTTGCATTCCTGATTCCTCCTGTCATATCCTTCGCTAGCCCTTCTCCGCTCCACCAAACGCATGTCATCGGTTGGTTGACGAGATTCAACTCGTTTTAGGAGGCATAACACTCGAGCGAGCTGTTTCTCGATACCCCAATGTCAGTAGTAATGGTTGAGAGTAGGTGGAATAAAATACCGCGGTTTGGTTGTGGCAGTTCCTTCCTTCACTTCTCTTTCTCTCTCTTCACTACCTTCCGACTAGAGCTGCTGTTAGACATTACACTCTATACGAAAAAATTGATTGTCAATTTAAGCTTAGGATCTACCCTGTACACTATTAGTCCGTCATGTTGGTCACGTCATGATGCAATGTCGAAGATTGATAAAGGATATGGGAAACATCGAAAGGAAATTACACAGGAAATTTTTTATAATGTATTTATGTCCGTTAAAAGGCAACGATCGGTTTCCGTACCTACTATGATTGCCAAAAAACTATTTCTAGAATAGATTTTGACATTTTAAATCAGTCAATTGCAACATTTCACACAGCTAATCTAAAAATTAATTAATTATATCTTAAACAAAAAAAAAAAGAGGATGTGGTTTGAACTTTTACCATCCATGGGCATTATATGCGGAGCTATGATGCTTCCGCATTTTACAATGCCAGCCATACACAGATTACTGATTGATAACGTAAATTTTATTGAAATTAAATTTAGTTTTTGGAAATTTCATTAAAATGTCTTCTAGTCGTTCACTCGAAATATGGACCAAAGATTCGATCGAGTCATGTACCAGCGTGATAGGAGGTTGACTGATAATCCTTACATTCAGAACGTTCGTTTATGCAATGGATTATTGTTTTGGGTTTTACAATTTTTTAGTTTCGTTTTAGTTATTGGATGACATGCCGGACCCATCAGGGGAATAACTTGTAATAGAATTGTAATTTTTGTGAATTGTATTAAAGGAAATTGATAATGGGTGAAATGTGATCTATTTACTACTTTAGAGGTTTTCATTGTGATATTCAAGTAATAATACTAAAAGTCTAAATGCCGGTAAAAAAATTTATTACATACTCTATTACAACTTTTTTTGTGGATTAACGACACCTAGTGGGTCGCACTATTGGCTGCGTAAAGAAGACGCGTTGAAGGTCGCTTCTGTGAAATATAGTCGTCGAATATGATCCACTGCTTAGTTTTCCTTGTACTTTTATGGGTCCTGGGTACGTTCTAACTTCTATACTGAACAGAATTGTGCCGTTTTGAGAGACTGCAACTTCTGTGAATTTTTATTTGGGTTATCTGTATCTCCAGGCAAGCATTGAAATGCTTGTTTAGCGATTTGGAATATGTGATCATTCCATCGCAAGTTCTCAGATAAAGTTATTCGCAAAATATTAAGAGAAGGATCAGCTGTAAGATTTGTTTTGCCCACTGAGACAGAAGGAAGGTCGGTGCAGGTTTTATAAGTAATGAGGCAGTATTTCGTTTTGGAGAGGTTGAACTCAACACGATTCTTGCTAAAAAAAACAGCTCCGCCATATCTAACCTAAGCTAACCTAGCCTGTATGTATTAAGCTTTTTTTAATAATTTAAAAACATCTAAAAGCAGTAAGCAGATATTTGCTGAGCTTGTTTATTTGGTAAAGGATTACAAAATTTGAATGACATTTTTCCTCCTGCTTGAAGTTGGCCGCGTTGTGGAAAACAGCAATTTTAAAAATATAGTCTCCGGAGAGAATCTCGAGATGAAAATATTTAAAGGCCTAGGAACCGTAACTAGAGAGGTGTAATGCTCAAGAGGGACTATAACTTCGGCAACCGGTGGACCATCCACTATTAGAGGCGGAGAGGCTGCTACCAAGACTGGCATAGAGGACGACTCAGTCCCTGAAACTTCCGCGACCGAGGGACATCCCACGACTAGTGGCGAGGAGGATGATACAGAGACCGGCTTTAAGCTCAGCTCTGCAGATGGAACGCTGGACGAGGACCTCAAGCTGACACTATTGCCAATGGTGGCTTGGCGATTGCGACTATTGTTTTTTTTTATTTTTAATTTTAAGATTTTTGCAACGCGGCTTACATCCTGGCGTGGTTGGGCTAATGACATCCTGATTAAGGATGACATCAACCAAGGGAGGAGCATCCGTGGGGCTATTCGAGGAAGGAGCCTGCTCCTCAACGTGTAGTGCGCCAACAGGGGGGGATATCTTGTTATTAAAGACGCCTTCGAATTTTGAAGCCAGAGAGCTCAAGGCGTTATGATTTTGAACCACTGCTGAAGACAGGGATTCAATATCAGCTCGAACGCACTTCGTACTCCTTTTAATGTCATCCAATACAGGATGAAGAGAAACCGAGGAGTTGGAAGAGCAGGAAGAAGTGGCGACAGGATTTAAGATTAACGACTGCATGTCGTCAACCGAGCAACCCGGGAAGAAATTTCCTGGAATTTACTTAATAAGGAGCCGGAGTTAGTCGCAGCAAGATTTACGGTTTCGGACAATGAGTCGAGTTGGACGTTGATGGATTGAATGCATCCGACAACATCTGGAGATGCGAGATGTTGCCGGAGAAGGAACTGAGACGGGCCGACTAATTCTTTATCGTCGAGAAAAGCGTTAGAAATGTCCTTTACCAGTCTGAGGACATGGCAGGACTTGATGTCTGAACACTTCCTACAAGTTGTCACTCTAGGAGCCGAAGTGTTGGAACTGACTCCTGCGTTAAGGCAAGTGAGGTGAAAGATGCCACCACAAACACCATCACAAGGGATCGAATCTCTCGAATAGAACCTGGGTTTTCGGTTTTGTATAGGAATTTGCATATTTTGAGAAATTCTAGGCACTGAGATAATTGTTTAGCAGTTTGGAATATAAGGTTATTCCAGCGCAGTTCTAAAGCAGCCGACATTGAATCTAATAAGATTTAAAAGCTGTGTAGAGCATCTGAGATTTTATCGACCATCTCCTCCAAAGTGGTGATATCTTGATTGGAAGTGTTCACTGTAATAGCTTGGATCTGAGAAGGTAGTCGCTGCATCCAAAAAGTTCGAAGGATGTCATCAGATACATATGCTGTATGTTGTTAGCTCCTTCATTTGGTTGAGAAGTTGTGCTGGTCGTCTTCCATCCAAAGAGATTCCACCTAAAGGCCTCTGGAGTCTGCTGTGCTCTGAAAACCGAAAATATAACGATACGTATTGTTTCAGTATTCCGTACCTCTCTACTTGAGGTGGATTGTTGATTTCGTCACGTTTTTCCGTGAATACGTCTGATTCCAAGTTTGCGACCAGGGTATAGTTTTTGGTGCTGTCTGCAGTGATGGCGCTAATGATGAATAGGGCTTGATGGTATTCTTACTGCTACTTAAACGATTTTGTGAGTAGGCTCTGCTGGCAGCGTTCTTTGCTGGTCTTCCTGATCAGCGAGCATAGTGATTCCTTTCGGTCCTTTCTATTTATACCTCCCTCTTTCGTTTTCTGCTTCGGGGTCTTTTAATGTGATGGGTTAACTGTGAATTTTAAGGAAAACATTGTAAAAACGGAAAACAGCTTTTACGTACGTAAACTATTATCTACTGTGAATCATAAGCATGCTACCAAAAAGTAGTTGGTTAATACCAAATCAAGACGGCATTTGTTAAGTCGATTAACTCCAAAAGCAACTCCCATTATCACCAAACCAATTCAGATTATCACCAAATTATTTTAATCCTGCAAAAAGCCTCTCTAGGCTCAATGTTCCATTGATAGATGGAAAAAATCATAATATTCAGTAGTCTTCTACAATGATCGAACTATTATCCCCACCCCTTGGAATAAATATATTTTGAACCCTAGTACATGTTGCTCGAACTGTTGAACCGTTTTAATTCCAAAATCAAGCAATTTATTGATACGCTCTCACCGCTTTATCGAAAGTCCAGCTGTTGAACATCCATATACAGAAAAGGCTTCACACATAGAATGATTTCTATTAAATAAAACCTCCACTTAATTTTTAGCTCAATTAAATCACCAAAGCTAGTCATGCGACTTTTAAACTGTTTAAAAATTCACCCTCCTGTTGCACGGAAAAATCAACTTCCACAGTTAAGCTGCACTGACACAAATCAGTTAAGCCCGCATTCTTCCAGTGCTGTCAGCTGATGCATTGCAAATCGAATAAAATCAAATCAACCGATGAATAAATTTAATAAGTCGTCATTCGACGTATTGAAGTTCTCCCTGCGGGTACTTATAAGGGAGCGGTATTAAATCAGGATGTTTGAAAGCCCGCCACCGACCCAAGTTGATACACAAAGGAAGCGTCTTCCAGCTGGGGGCGGCCGAATTCAATTCCATCAAAAACCTAACCTGAACCCATTGAAACTTCGGCAGAGGGGTGACAGCTCCTTATCTTCTCCTAAATAGAAAGATACTCGAGAATACATCGGCAACGACATAATATCGGAAAATATCAAAAAATCCTTAATCCCACTTAGATATGTAAATAATATCTCAGATGCCGGTGAAGGGATGAATTTAATCAATATCCACCCTCTCATAAGTTACTCGTTATATTTGCAGACATGTTTACAATTATGCGAGCGACTTCCCTCCTACAGGACTACAGCCTTCAGCCTAAGGAGCAAACTTTATTATCCTGCACATACACGTGTGTAGTGGGTTGATTCGAAATACACTCCGAGATGAAAACCGGGGGGTATTTTATGCCGCAACTTAAGGGTGCAATCCCAAGCGAGAAATTTAAGGCCCATGTATCAAAAACACGGGGATTCGCAATAAAAAGACGCCCGAAATCCTTCTTATTTCATGAGCATCCTCACACTTTAACGTGACAGAGAGCGTATCCTCGGCTGTACACACTGGCTACACTGTGCCTATATCAGTTAACTCCTTTCACGGTGGCTTGGACAGTGCGAATACGACGACGACGACGACGAGGGCACGAGTGTTGGAGGAATGTTTTGAAGGTTTTTAATTCTAAAATTCAGGGTAAGCAACCCTTCATTAATAGCTGTGACGTGTGTTGGGGTTGAATAAGTGTTTTCAGATCCGTTTTTCATTGTCAACGCAGAGGCGGCGTTTGTTTTAGTTTTTGAATGTGTTTTGAATAATTGTTTTAAGTGGTTTGAATGAATATTCAACAAATTGCAATCATATTGGAAGATGTATTCTCAATATACATCACTTCTTATAAGAATTGCAGGTTACAATTCGGCGATCCTCGTTAGCCTAAGCTTTAAAACGCTCTACTACCACTACCACTCTTCGGGTTCATGATTCGATTCTCATAGAATAATGGTCCCTCGTCTTTTCATTGTTCAACCTATATAACATATTCCTTTCTTTTCTTGTCATTCCTCTTTACACGATCCCTATATAATACTACCACTTGGAAGTACGCTTGTTGCATCATCAGAATCATGGTTCTGTCTGTGGCGGTAATATCTATTGTATGAGAGGCCATGAAGTAAAAACGTGTTGACGATCACAGTTTCTCAATCTTCTCTCTTCTAGTAGTCTGACTAGAACTTTCTGTTAGACATTGCACTCTAGTTAGAACCATACTTGGAAAAATCGACCAACTCTCACCTTAACACCTTTGCAATCCCCCCGGAAAGCTAAACAAATTGGAACCACTACAAAAAAGTAGCAGCTTACCTCTTCAGACTTAAGGCCGTAACCATCAACGAGGATAATCTTTACCTGCGTTTCAATCATAAACATCAATCTAGATTATCCAGGAGAAGACCCTAATGAGTTCTGCAGTTTAGTTTGAAGTGTAGAAGTTTGAACTCTGATGTTGTATGAGTTCAGATGCAACCGTCGGGGTTAGCGGAATATATCTTCGTTGGAGTCTTACGCCTTTTAAAAATGGTGGATCAGCTGACAAGGGTTGCAACGGGGCACCGCAGGGAGATAGGATTAGGACTTGTTAATAGAGCTGCTAGGTGTTCGTCTACAGTAACCCAAGTAACTCACAACAACTAACCGATTTTAACAGAAGTGGCAAATCGGGCGCCACTAATTTTCGAGGACTTTGTTAGCCATTTGCCCCTAAACTTGTATTGTGGAACCAGTTTGAAACTGAGTTTGTAAATCAATCGACTCGTATCGACGAGGGCCTGAGAGTTCGAAGTTTTGTCAATAACTTTATGGCTTAGGGTTTTTGCGCCCGGTGCAGTATGACATCTTACGCCCCATCAGCTCGAAATTTATAGATCGCAATGAATGATCGCAATTCCTGTAATGGATGAAAAAAAAGACACAGGAGCACTTTTTTATTTTTTTAATGATTTTTTGAGATTGCGCCCCTCGCTCAATTGTGCCCGGTGCAAGTGCGCCATTAGCACCTATGAAAACGCCGCCCCTGGGTTAAAGCGCCGGCAATGGCAGACTAACAGACCGAACAAGGAGGAGGGTCGTCCGCTTGGTGAAGACACAACCTTACTGGAACTGTGTTACCCTGATAAACCAGTTAAGACAACAAGGTGCGTTATTAGAGCCGTGTATATCCTTAGAGTACAGGCTAAAGCCCCGGCTTCACCTATCACAGTTCAATCCACATAACTTCACCGGCTTAAGTCCAGTTCATATTCAGTTGGTTGTTGCTTTTTCGCCAGAAGCTAGAAATGCAAAAACTCACTGAAATGGCACTCCATTATTTGTGTTGATTACTCTCTTTTGAGCGAGCTTTTGCGTTCAATACATTTACATTTATTACATTACATTTATTTGAAAAACATAAGTGAACACAAGATTGAAATCTTAAATTTGTACATAGAAAAAGCAAATATTAAAGTTTACAATCAAAATAGATCTATAACTAAATTCAACTTCAGTTCGAGCCTAGTTGGGCGAACTGAGGTCTGTTTTATCCTCAATTGAATATGTGGAAATTGCCCAAACTTGCGCGTTCGAGTGGTGAAGCCAGGGTATAATGTTAATTGGTCAAAGCAATAATGCTGATTCTATTATTAAAATATTGATATTTCATAGCAATTTTTTTTTTGAATTAGTTTGATTTTTTCCGCTTAATTTTGAGGAACTTTAGATTTAGTGCCATATCTAGTTCCTTTTGGCGAAGAGGAATATATTTTAGTGGTTTTCAGGTGGTCTTAAAAGTCAAATCTAGTGGTCTCTCGAGGAAAGAGTTAGCAACGCTGTACGCAGCACCTTATTGTTGAAGCCGTGTCGGTTGCAGCGTTACAGACTTTACCATCCGCCATGGTAAGGAGTAATGTGTGAGTTATATCAGTGGCTCCATTAGCGGTCATTACTTCAGTTTTTTTTAGTTTTCGGGTTATCAATAAATTTTTGTTTGTATTGCATCTGATTCAATCGGTCATTTTGATATTAGCACTAGATGTTGCTTCTCAAATACTGATAAAGCATCTATAACGTTTTTGAGATATTCACAAAGGCGTGATGCAGTCTTCATTTGTATAACATTCCTTTTTCGCCTAAGTGAATAGCAAGGGTATATGTTCTTGTTCTTCCATTGTCGCCTAGTTAAATCACCATCTACGAATAATGATAAAGCATATTGAGGTGTGATATTTCTTTCTCAGCAAAACTTATTATATTTTTTATTTGACTTGGCGATGACGTCATATTTTTATCAATTTTGATATCTCTTCCTTAATACGTGCTACGTAGGTCAATTCTGGAACAGGTACCTGCTCTCACAAATATTTTGTTCTTCTCCGTTTGCTTCGGTTACTCAATTAACATGAGACATTGAGCCATTTCTCATTATTTTTTAAGAAATGTCCTTCATTGTAATTAGCGCCTGCGCATTTGTTATTTCAATCACTCTTAAAACGCCTCAATGCACGAGTCAAAATATTCCTTTCTACTCTGCACATGAAGTTAGCTGTACAAGCCGTTCTTCCATCAGCGAAAATCTTTCTCCAATTTTCTTTCCCTTGAACTCCTTCAAAATATCATACAGTGCCCGCCTAGTGAAGTTTTTCACCTTTCCTGAGAAATTAGCTAAAAATAAAACAAAAAAACTTCATTGAAAAAACAGCCATTCATACTTGAGAAACATAGTAAACAAAATGGAGTCCATGCAGGACAATTTTATTGAAGTTTCTATTCGACAAGGGACCAGACATTAAACCTACATTAATAGTTTAGCCGGACAAGTTCGGACACATAGTTAAAAACACTATCATTTCACAAAATTCAAAGTAAAAGATAGGAAATGCATGGGGTTGGTAAAATTGTTCCTATTTAGTGGAGTCAGATAAGCAAAACATAAGGAATTGTTTCCAGTCTCAACATTTTTTTTTTGGAACATGCGAAAAAAAATAAAGGCTGTTCGTTATGATATTGGCTATCAACAGGTTACAAAATAAAATTTTTATCTGCACACTTAACCTCAAAAAAAAATCAAAAACTGAAGAACCTTTACTACTTCCAACTTTTCTGCATTGCCGCATTTGCCTTAGTCTGAAATACCCAAACACATAACAGACACATGTACTCATCGCTTAGATTTTTTGGTTTTTTGTAGAAGATTAGACTTAACCCAAGTAAACAACTTTCTGTCAGCGAATATTCGTTGCATACACTGCACGGAGGAATGTATCTGTTCCAACATAAGTCTATAATGGCCGTCTTTTTTTTTCACAGAATCCAAAAAATCTAAACGACGAGTACATATGTTTGTAGTGTGTGTGTGTGCTTGTGTCTAAGCGCTTGAGGCTATGTCGATTGCAGCAATGCAAAACAGTTGAAAGTAAACCAACTTTTGCGTTGCATGCGGTCTGTTCACAACCAAAACTTGAGATTTAGTGCGTGCGGGCATGTCTGTCTCCAGCATTAGCCACACTGGTTAAAGTTAGACTGAGCTAAACTACCTCACCATTAGAAGACTACGGGTTGGTTCGACTCCTCCCCCTAGTTAGGTAGCATTCTACGAAATGGTGCCCTCCAAGTATGTTTTAAAAGAAAACCACTGATCGATCATCACTCCCAGGTATTGGATTTAACGAAACTTTACTCAACCTGCATTTCAATGGCCGCTTACTCTGAGTTAACCCTGGGTAAACTCTGCATGTAAATTCAGTAATTGATCACGTTCGGATAGCCTTACATAAATATACACTTAGTCACGAAGATTTTGTTGAAAAAACTTTGACAGATATAAGTGAAACCACGCAACTGAAATTGCTTGCGACCAGCAGTCGCAAACTAGTTTCTAATCGGTTTCATTCCTGTCGACCCGTGTGTGGATTGCCACTTGCGAACACAGGCAAGATCACGAAAAAGTTGCGTGCGGAGGGTCTTAGTACTTCTCTATTAAGTCCCGGTTCTTATAATAGATGAATCTACTCCCCAAATCCCACGGATTGGATTTCCTATTGAAAATTATGTTATAATTTCAATATATGTAGCAAACTTCTCTTTCCAAACCTGCTTCCTCTCAGCTCGCAAAACAACCACCGCATCGAACTCATTTTCATTTTCCCCAATCTAAATTTAAAAGAAATATTTATATCTCACATTCATTGTACTTTCCCATTGAAAAACCCCTCCTTAAACCTACGCTACTGACAGTCGTTAATGACAGCCACCCTTCTGCAGCCACCTTATGCACTGACAATAAACTGAAGCAACCCTATTCTAATTTCTACGTGCACCTCATCTCGTAAAGTGGCACAAAAATATTCTAAAATATTACGCACCACATTGTATTAAAAAGTCCCTAATTCGAATCCACGTGGTCTGGCAGGAAGGACATGAAATCCTGTTGGAACCCTCCAGCCTGCATCCAAGCAGAGAAACCCCAAGTGGAACAACAAATCCTGCAGAACCTGGGCGAGGGTCGATGCTTGTTTTGAATTTTGCTGTGGAACCCTTGTGGTAGTGAATGTGACTGCTGCAACCCCATCGTGTTTTTCTCTAATTTCGTATATCTGCTACCCTCCGCAAGGGCTGCATAAAGGACGATAAACGACCAGCCCAGCACAAAAGAAGGGAGAGGCCTTATCGAATAATGGCTGAAAGCATGCAGGCTTCTCCCTTTGAAAAGGATGCAAAACAGAGTTTCAAGTCCACGTTGTTTCTGATTAGAACCGGTTGGACTCGGCGCGGCTGCACAGTTCGCGAATTTGCTGCGCAAAGAACTCCTTTTTTCGGGATTAAAACGCATGTCGCAATTACAAATGTCTGCTTAATTATGTGCCAAATGTTTGTGTGTATTTTATGTGATTAAGTAAATCGCCAGTGTGAAGTGGTAAAGTGAGCTTCAGCCCAGTTTAAGTGCCAAAATGGAAGAATCTGACGAAGAAATTGTGGAGTGCATGCAGTTGCTCGAGGGTAACTACCAGATCTTTACGCAATGGGTACCACCTGCACCACGATTTTGGGATGCACCACCAAAGGCTGTTGTTAAAGTGGCAGTTGTAAGGTAGAAAAAAATATTTGTTTATTTTTGTGCAAAAAGTTATTTTTCTCAATGAAATTGGCTCCATCTGTTCACTTCAGTGCATATCTTTCCTATATACCACTATACCTATATGTAAACAGCCAAAACATTATCATCTGTTCTATTAAGAAGTTGTGAGTTCAACAACAAAAATAAATGACATTGCACTATAGTCAAATACCTGAAATGTTTTCGTGCGTTTATGTGTAATGAATTACTACTGTGCATTGCAATTCAAACACTCTGAAATAAAAACAATAGGGTTGTGGAAACAAACTTGATTCCTTACTCCTTACTGGTTCGTTTATTAATGCCCTTTTGCGAGTATAGAATCACATTTTTAGGGCTTAACCAGGGGCTGATATTAAGTTTCATTTGACCATAGTATTATTTGTTTGTACAACCATTCATATTTGTCAATAATTAGCGAACGTGCGCAGATAAACTTCTTTCGTTAGGTGTACTTCTGGATACTTTAGAAAAAAACTGGAAAAAGTTTGCATGTGATAATGTCACCAGTAAATTCTGCCACTAGATTGAATTCTTTTATAGAACTATGAATTTTTATCTGATTGTATAATTAGTTAGCCCACACTTAAATTGATCCAAACTATATATGTACTTATACGTAATGACTTCTAAACAGAATGCTATATCTCAGCCACATTTTGTTACCAAAGTCAATGCTAAAGCAGATTGCTGCCAATTTGTCATTTGTTGGAGATGATGAGACAACAACCAAAGTATCAAGCAATTGTCTCTAATTCGTTCTATTAGCTAAGAATATAGTTTGCGCGAAAAAAATTTGACTGAATACTTCCTATGAGCACCTGTTGTGGTTCTGCACGAAAACTTCATAGCTCCATAGCATAGCATAGGAGTGTAACCGGAATTTATCATCTGAATAATTCGCGTATGATATAAGATACTGCTAAAAAATGTCTCTGTTTGGCGATAATGGAACCGAACCGACATACTACTTGACATTAGAGACCCATCTGTCATTTTAGTGTGTTCACTCTTTGAACAAAGAGTTTGCCTTAAATTTTGTGGTTTGAACGAAATGTCACAAAAGTGGTTCATGGTAGGAAGTGTTTTTTATAATATAGAAGAAGTGATTAATACACATAATCTAATCACTAAAGTGTTACTTACTTAAAGTATTCAACAAAAATTTAACACAGGTGTTTGTTAAATAATTTTATCCTAAAGCCCAAAACGAAAGTGTTTATTTTTATACACTTATTCAACCATTAAACAATTGGGATAATAAGCACTTGTTATGATAAACACTTACGATATCCATTCATCTTCTTCTTTTTCTTTAACGGCTCTACAACCGGGAGCTGGTCCTGGCCTCTCTCCACCGGTCCCGGCCGATGTCATCCTGTTTGGGACCCCTAAGTTCTGGGGGCCTACTATGTATTCGGATCAGAAAGTTTTATTTTTCCGAAACACACTTCCGATTAGAAAGTTAATTGGTACCATGTAAAACTTTCGGATCTGAACAAAGTGTTACCATTGATATTCGGATTTGAAATCTGAATTTGGTTGTCATATCTATAAATTCAAATTTTTGAAGTATGAAGTATTGGCCTTTTTATAATTAAAAGTTTGTTTAAATTAATTTAAATTATATACAGGGTGCTTTAGACTTAAATTCTAACCCATTAAGGGCTGATTATAGGGTATATTTGTAGAAAAAAATTGTCCACTGAGATAGAGAGTGTTTACGAAAATACCTTAGGAAAAGTTTTTAATTTACTTAAACTTTAATAACTCCTATACCGATTATCGTAGAGCAACATATTCATGCTTTTTGGATAATTTTGAATTCTTCAATTCGGCATAAAAAAGAGAAACTGGCTTCGTTTGGAAGCTATGTAGGTGTTTAAAATCGTTATTTTGCATCTGAACCGCCCAAAATTCTTTGTTTTCCGCACATGTCTCAGAAAAATGCATCAAAGAACTACTTAAAAAAGTTAGATACACAAGGATGACCTAGAACGTATACGAACGTAGTAAGTTTTAACGGGAATTGTAATCTATTACGAAGAAATAGCATTCGGAACACATTAAATATATTATAAATTTCGGCAAAACTGTGAGCAGGTTTTATTTTACTTTAGTTATCTTCTTTACGCTCCTTTAGTCCCTCATGGGATATAGGGCGGAAACAGTTGCCTTCCAGCGGACTCTGTTTTGCGCGACTAGAATCTCCCAGTTGTTGCGGCTTCTGCTAGTAGGGTTCTCCTCCACGTTGTTCTAGGTCTTCCGATTCGACGGGATCCTTGCGGATTCCAGTCAAGGGCCTGTTTGAGCTTTCGTTTTCGTGTCGCAAGGTGTGGCCAAGCCAATTCCATTTCCTTCGCCTGATTTGACCGTCTATCTTTTCTTGGCCGGCACGGCGCCATAGTTCTTCGTTTGAAATTCTATCTTGCCAGCGGATTTTTAGGATTCGACGCAGACATCTGTTGATGAAGACTTGTAGGCGCCCTGTTATGAATTGGGAAACTTTCTGCCTTAACGTTGGAGTTGAATAGCCGCAATTTGGTGTTAGTTGAGATCTCCGTTGATCTCCATATGCGGAACAGGCATGCATATGCGCCTCGTGCTTTATTTATTCTGGAGCTGGCATCTTCTTCTACACCGCCATTTTCGGTAATACAATAGTACTACCGAGGTAGCAGAATTAGTCTGCCAGTTCCACGGTTATTCAACTTTAGTTATGAAATACGAATATTATTTATATGTTTCAAGTTTCATTAGTTTATTCAGACTTTCGAGATAAGCTTATGTTTGTGCTGGATCAAATCAAGGAAAATTGTCTATATGCACCACGTCGATCAACAGCCATTTCACAAAATATTAATTGGGGCAGCTCTGAGATTATTTGCACAGCTAATTTTTGGCGAAGATTTCTGCATCGGCTTGTCTTATCAAATAGTGTCGGCTGTACTAGACGAAATAGGCAGTGCAATAGAAAAATCCTTGTGTTCAAAATAGATAACATTGTGGAAAGGACAGAGCTAGAAAAGAAAGCTATTGATGGTGCACACATCCATATAATTAGGACTAAACAAGATTAACATTATTCACCAAACAGCAAATTGAAACATAAGGAGTCTATTTTCTTATATGTGATTGTAAAATGAATATTCCAGCAGTATCAAATCGTTCTTGATTAGGGCTCACTCATTTTTATTTATCTTTTTAAAGCAAAAATTATAATATTAAACAATATTATTGAAATTGGTATTATTTAACATGTTTAACTTTTAATTTAAATAAAGAAAGTACTTCCTTGATGCTCAAAAGTTTTTCATTCTTTGTTTCCGATAGCAAATTGCATTCCGACGACTGAAGCCTGAACTACATTGAAAAGCAGTGCAGTGCAGCACTGCGAAGTGAAATTTAAACTTCTTGTAACTGAACGTGGCAACTCACATTAACTTCACTGCCTTGCACTGCACTGCAGTGCGCTGCCTTGTCTTAGGCTAATTTCTAAAAAACTGCTTCGCACTGCATGCCAATTTCTAAAAAACATCATATGAAGTTGTCATTGCCATTGTTGTCAAAATGGATGAGTAAAAATTGATGGAATTAGTGAGAAATAAGGACTTTCTAGACAAAAAAGGTCACAGGAACTACAAAAAAAATTACAAAAGACTATATAGGAATAGCCAATGTCAAAATACTGCTTATTCAATGTGTCTTACCACGCGTTCTCTAATAAACTACTGCAACATACTGCGCAGTGCTGCACTGCACTGCTTTTCAATGTAGTTCAGGCTTGAAGCAACAGTTTTCGGATTTTTTCAAAGTAAATCCCAATGCATAGTAGGCCCTCAGCAAATTTAATTCCGAATATATATGTCATTGTACTTTCGGATGAGAGGTGCGTTTGGAAAAACAGAATACATAGTACGTCTACGCCATCCTTACAACGGAGATTGGGTCTCTCTCGCTTTCGAACTCCTTAGGTCTTACCGCAGAGAACTTTCCGAGCGTTGTCATCTTCACTCATACGAGCTAGATGTCCTGCCTACCGGAACCTATCGAGCTTTATTTTCTTCACAACATCTATGTCGCGATAACGCTCGTAGATCTCGTCATTGTAGAGTCTCCGGAATCGTCCTTCCGCACATACGGGGCCAACAATCCTCCGAATTATTTTCCTCTCGAACACGCCCAAGAGGTTTGAGTGCTTTTTGTTAAACACCCACGTTTCAAATGCATATGTGCCTCGGGGGCCTCGGTAGTCTAGGGGTAAGGCGCCTGACTACTATCCCAGAGGTCCCGGGTTCGATTCCCGGCGGTGCCACGGTCCTAGCCTTTCCCAATTTTCCCACCTACATAACTTTCCTTCTTTCTTCTTCCCTCTTTACATTCCTGATTCCTTCTGTCATAGCCTTCACTAGTTCTTCCCCGCTCCACCAAGCGCATGTCATCGGTTGGTTGATGAGATTCAACTCGTTTCAGGAGGCATAACACTCCAGCGAGTTGTTTCTCAAAATGCCCCGATGACAGAGTCGCGAAATGGTTGGAGTAAATTATCGCGGCTAGGTTGTGGCAGCTCCTTCCTACTTCTATCTCTTTCTACTCTCTATCTTCCGGCTAGAGCTGCTGTTCGACATTCTATATGAAAAATATAGATTGTCGAACAGTATAAAGGGGCTTCCCCTAAGCCTCTAGTCTATCACATAAAAAAAAAAAAAAAAAAAAAATGTGAGTACCGGTAAGACCATCGTCTTATATAGCTCGGATTTAAAGAGCTTTGACAGACTATAGTAGGCATTGTTGGTATTTAGCAGTAGTTCGCGTATTTCTGGTTCCATGTCGGTTGCTACTATTAACCCAAGCTAGATAAATGGTTTTATCACTTCAAACTCGTATTCCTTAATCGGGCCACCATGTACTTTGCTTTCGTTAATGTCTAGTCCCAGATTTCCTGCCGCTCGCTCAATCTGAGTGAAATGATGTTGTAAGCTGTTGTTGGTCTTCCAATGATGTCAATGTCATCTGCATAAGCCAGTAACTGGGTGGACTTGTGGAGGATTGTGCCCCTTGATCTCACGCCCGAATCTCGAATCACTTTCTCCAACGCCAGGCTGCAAAGGAAGTAGGCCAGACCGTCCCCTTATCCGGAACACTATCCAGGTCTGAATAGAGTTCCGGATACCTTTACTTGGCTTGTCACATTGGTCATGTTCTACCTACATAGTCTTGCCAGTTGTTGGGTATGCCTATTTTCTCATGGTTTTGTACAGTTCTACTCTGGCTATGCCATCATAGGCGCCTTCAAAGTCTATGAAGAGGTATTGAATTTAGTTTTGAAACTCTAGACATTTTTCCGTAGCCTGCCTCAAGGTGAAAATCTGATCAGTCGTTGATTCGCGGGGGTTGAAGCCACACTGGCATTGGCCCCTGATGTTTCTAGGGTATGGGGTCATCCTGTTTTGTAGGATAGCGGAGAATATCTTATACACAGTACTCAACAACGTTATACCACGATAATTAGTGCACGCTGTGATATCTCCTTTTTTATGTATCGGGCAGAGAATGCCTTTTCTCCAGTCTTCTGGCATAGCTTCCTGCTCCCATACTTGCACAATCAATTCATGTATCGCTTGGGGTAACGTAGGCCCTCCATATTTAACCAGCTCCTCTGCGATGCCGTCTGCACCAAAGGCCTTGTTGTTTTAGACCCGGGTTATGTCTCTGCTAACTTTTTCTAAGCTTGGTGGCGGCAGCATAGCGTTATCATCAGATATTGGTGGAGCCTCCGAATCCTCAGCTCACCATTTAGCAATTCATGACAGTGCTCTTCCCATCGCTCCAAGATGCCTTTAGGATCGCTGATCAGATTCCCTTCTTTGTGCTTGCAGTATGTGCAACGTGGTGTGAATTGCGTCATACTGCGGACTCTTCAGTAGAACTCTCTAGCCTGGTGCGGGCGTCGCTCTCTGTACTGCTCTAGTTATATGCTCCGGCATTGCTACGGGGCTGGTAAGGAACCGCTTAGAGAAATAGATTGCTGAGGAACAAAACTACCATACAACAATAAGGGCGGCCGTATACCAAAGCTTCACATGCTTATTAGCGACATTTCGCCCTTTTTATATGGAAGAAACCGCCACATGCCGCTTTGCTACATTTATCTCCATGCAAAACGTGCCGAAAATCTGCATATGATGTCTATGTAGCTTTGGTATACGGCCCGGCTAAGAGAGACCTTACACATGCAGTGAAATCTCTCGTGACTGATGTCACTAAGCAGTAAGACAATCCACGGCTCTTCCGCTGAGTTAGCTATAGGTAGATCGGCGAAAATCTGCTCCAATCCGGCATCCCTCGATTGATATAATAATGACTCCTGTTCTGAAAGTCAAATCGTTTTTCGTGATAAGCCCTGGGGCCAGTAGTTGAAGATGGAAAGCAATGAAACGATTTATACTAAGGTATAAGTTCCTAACTATCGATCTATTGTCTATTTCCTTCAACTACTGTTTAATGAAGACCTGGTCAGACTTTGAGTTCAGTTTTAATAAGTTGGAGAAGCTTCTTAGCTTTTGGCAGATAATGAATTTCTGGGCTTGTTTCATACCCAGTACATGAGTCCAGTAGTTAGAAAAGCACGTTTCCTCCATATTTGAAGATTCTTTTTCGTGTGACCATTGGATCTCCGCAAAAACTCTCTGGACCGGTGCCTGCTCATTTTCATCAAATCCTCCATGCCTGGGTTTACACTTCAGAACAACTCGAGTTAGTTTAGGGATTCGATACGTATAAACTTTAATTTCATTGCGCATGAGCTAATTTCTTTTAGGACTGCTTATCTGCCCGAAATTATGCAAACAAGTTTTACCATTTGTCTCTCGATTTAGACATTTACGAACACAGATCTCTATAGCGTATACCTGAGCTTAAAAACTGGAGGGGATTTGCCTAGAACCACTGTTTGGCAGTACCTGAGTCCGTGAACCTAAGATCCGGCTATTTTCGATCCATCTGTATTATATTTCAGTGCGACCCTGTTTAAGTGTTTAATGCCACAGCGTTGCCACTTTTGACTTGAATTTGTTATCAAAGCTGTAATCGGCATGACATGTTTCATTCTAACTCGTTTTGTAATTCTCTGAGTATTTTTAGATGACCTGTTAGGTTCGCACCCACTCCTGTTTATCTCGACATAGAATGAAGGCATCCTCCTGCTACGTAGATGATCATGGGCATGATGATTTTAGTTTATGATATTAAACCTGGCTTTCTTGGCTACACTTTCAGCATGTTAATTCCAGTTGGGTCATATATGTGAAATGATCCGTAGGCTTATGACGTCTTTTGAAAAGTCAATAATTCTCTAATTGAGTAATACCATTGATTATCTATAAGTAAATGCGTAATCATGGGACCTGCGAAGATGGCGGGTGTTGGTGTTTGGCGGCGCTGGCGACTATTTTCTTTTTGCGGTTTGTTCTTTCGGTAAAACTTGCAAGATTTGGAAGCTTTGGTTTGGAGTTTCGATAATACATAATAAAAAAGCTGAGGGTTATGGATGATGGAAATAAAGTGTACATAAGAAGGTATTTTCTTGGAACATTAAAATGAAGTAGGCTCTCATGATTTTTCAGTTTTCGGACTTTTTGATTTTAAGAGACTTATTTGCATTAGTTAGCGAAAAGTCCATTTGCCACGCAAAGGAATGGGAGGCGGAGGGGTGTCGAAACACCGTTTTGAAACTATGTATTTCTCTTCATGTTTTTTGGTGGCTGATTATGAAAATCAGCAGGAAATTTTAGGACTGCAATATGTTTGTCACCCTTATAAATATAAAATACACCCCTTTTTAAGGATAAGGATAATTATAATAATCAAATTAAATGCACTCTTTTTTATATTTATTTGCGAAGGTGGTTGATTTTTATTTAATCTAGCCAAATTTTATCAAGCATTAAGGGGATAAAACTAAAGGGAAGTAATATTTTAAAAATAAACTTTATACAGCAGCTTTTTTCTACGTTTTGGGTAATTGTTGCTGCTACCGGATTGCAGGTTGATTGTTTGGTATTGTTAAGAAGAAATAAGTCATTTTCAACCACCCCTAGATAAAGGTTGTATTTGAAAAATGATTCAAATATTTTTATGTGTTTAAATTTTATTTTTGATGATATAATATCAAAAATAAATTGGAACATTTATTATAACCTCTTTTTCAATGCGGTGAACCACCCTTGAATCAAATCAAAATAAAAAAAAAAAAAAACTTGAAAAATGTTGTACGATTTTTGAACAAATTTCCCAAAATAACTCTTGTACAACTAGTCCATTATTTAGTTTGTCATTACATGGTTCATTGTCTTGCAGTAAGATTAGTACAAGGGTGGAAGGGTTAACCATTATGATCGTTGGGAGGTGGAATTGACGAGGAATTCTGCGTTTGAATTCTGGGATGTTGTATGAGCTCGGAAATACTAACCGATTATTCCAGAATCCAGTTGTTTTTTTTAGAAACGAATTCCTATTTTGTAGAGTGCCCGAAAAGAGGGCTGCAGGTGGAAGGAGTGAGACGAGTTATCTAATTTGGTGCTGAGGGAATAAGATTGCCGTGCAGTCAGGAGAGAGTTTATTTCGATGGTACTGAGATAGTGGCGATAGAATGTTGTATGTTTATCAAGTAATTTGTTGATCTACACCTGAAGCACCAAGATTTATTGATTGTCAGTTCGCCTTCGACGATAACTTCGGAAGTTTACGGGATAAAACTGATAAAAGTGTTTAAATATTCTCCGTTTTTACAACGCAGCGGGAAATGTAATGGCTAGGTAAGCGAGGTGATAATGAGATGGACCCATGACCTTTGTGATGAAATAATAGCTTACTTTTACATAGGGATGTCCTATGGCGGTAAGTACTTACTGAAGGCATTACAAACGAGGACTTATTTCAGAGGTGAAGTGTATTAAGTGAATACATAGATTACCATGTAAGGCACGCAGAATAAAATTCTGGCTACCCCTTCTAGCATTAAAAACATTACTATCCAAAATTACCATTGCTTTTCAGCTACATTTGGTGAGAATTTTACTAGCAAGATATCTTTTTGACTGCACTGCACGATCCACACCGAACGAATTTGGAGGACGGAATAAACTCAAGAAGAGAGGCTTCGACAAGACAAAGAATAATAAAAGCACATCACATTTTCAACGAAAGTATTTCACAAGTCATTACCTAGTCGGTTACCTAGCCATTACAATGTAAAGACCTCCATTTTACTAAATTTGCAGTAGAATTTTTCAATTACCATGTAAGCGGTTACACAAATCATTAATGAATTCTTGGGTTACCTGAGTAACCCCTCGCTAGTTTTCCCGCTGGGAAGTAAAGCCTTTGATTTGTTACATATAGGGTGTTAGTAATACTCTATTTACAAATTTTATAGCGCCAAACTATTAGGAGTCCTAGCATACGTGACAGACCCTGTACAAGCAGTTGCGGAAAAATTGTAAAGCCTGTCCCTGTTATGCTGTCTGTTAATTTTGGAAAGAAGGATTCAATTGTTTTACAGTTCCAGGATGATATATTTTTGTGGATCTATCATTATAGCCAAGGTCCTAAATCCAAAGCAATGCCTGAATGCGAAAGGATCTTTTTGATTTAAAGCCGTGAATTATGCCTACTGGGGACACCACGATATAAAAAACGCGTACTGTACTCGACCTCTTAGGTGGTGTGGAAGAGAGTGCACAAGACTTATTATATTTATAAAGCACTTACAATTCCTGGTGCGTTATAAATTTTAAAATATTCTTTTGAAGTAAAGTGCGACAGTTTAGCATGGAATGGTTTTACATAAAGCAAGATTTTACTTTTCCCATATCATTAAACATCAAATCTTAATGATGAGGCAAAATACTTCATTGCCTGGGATACTATATGATGAAAACCTCTTTCATATGTAATTTAAAACTTTTTACTGAAATTTTCTCAGGCTCAACTTTTCGTCGAAAATAGAAAAATTTTTATATTCTGTACAAAGCAGAAATTAAAATTTGCGGCACCGTATCCACCTGCAGACAAAAAAATATGATTTCATAAAAAAATAAAAAAAAATAAAAATCTTCCACGACTAAATTTTTCCCTAAACCTGAAAAATCGTTTTTAAACAACACAACAACAAAAATTCCGAAAATTTTGTCTCAAAGAACGGCAGGCGCAATCGCAAGTATCCCAATTCATGCGATTGCTATATACCTACATGAATTCAAAAGTTCAATGTACATAAGCAACGAAACCGATAGACAGCTTTTATATATTTCGAAAGCTCTTGAGTCTCAGTTTTAACATGGATTTTTGAAATCAGTGTAAGTAAGGCCATCTATGTCCAAAGCCCGCAAATAAGGTTACGTATCTACTTATAGATAATCAATGGTAATACCATGTTTCCATCGCACTCGAAATCTTCCGATTTCGGCGAAAATGAGGATTTCGGACGAAATCTCGTTTGAAATCTCATGTTTTAGCATATAAAATGAAATCGCCTTTCGGAGGAGATTTCAATGAAATCTCGATCGAAATCTTGCTAATGACTATTCAGCCTATTCAGCAAGTGTACTCAGCTTGGGGAAATTTCTCAGCTGTAAAAAATTTTGACAGTACGAATTTGTTATTTTTAAATTTTCTATCTTTAACGTTTAAAATGGAGCTTAAATGAATGTTTATATTTTTTCCTTATTTTACAGCCTATTCTTTCCAAATTCCTCAGTTTTGTTGATATAATTAGGTTTTTAAAATTTGATGTGCAAGTTTGTTATGACAAGCGAAAACTGCCTGGTGCGATGGAAACACATTTGGATTTCGCCAAATCGTTTTATCAAAACCTGCGGATTTCAAGTGCGATGGAAACATGGTATTAGAGACTTGGAATAACGAGCTTCGTTTTTTGGGCACAATGGCCGCTTTCCTTTCCGCTTGTGCTTGTTTGGCATTTGTACGTAAACAGCGAACTTACTACATATTCGTATGACTGTAGGGTCTAAGTTGTTTATCAGACTTCTTCTTCTTCGATGGCTCTACGGCCCAATTCGAGCCTTGGCCTCCTTCAGCTTCTTCCTCCAGACGTCTCTCTGCTCCGCAGCTTGTCTCCAGTTTCTCGTGTTGAGCAGTTTCGCTGCATCGGTCTTAACATTATCTTCCCATCTTGACCGTGGTTTGCCAACTGGTCTTTTGCCATCTGGTAGTAGATACAGGGATTTATCAGACTACTCAAAAATAAAAATATATGTATGTATGTCCCAAATTGATTCAGAGCCAAGTCATAGTAATCCTACTTACATTGCCCGTTTCATAATGTGGTTGATTTCCAGCTATAGTGATAAAAATCACAGAACTTCTTCTCTCAAGATGTCATTTCCAACATTACCATAGACTAGTGTACATTACATCTTCGCATTCATCACCATCTAGCTCCACCTACAACGGTAATCCTCAGTCAGCACAATCCATCAATCAAGGGAAATTCCGCCTGCAAAGTACAAAACATCTCAAAACATCTTATCACCATCAACACCTGAACTTCAAACTCAAGATTTATCAGTCCCGAGACAAACCGCGACGCAGCTTGTAATTAATATCAATGATAGTTGCATTGTTCGTAACCACATTCCCTCCACCTGCAGCGCGGCTTCTGGCCCAGGATCCGAGCGAGGAACAAAGATAAATTGCAGAGTGTGCTCCAAGTCCAATGCCCTACAACAAAATTGCGTCGCTGAACGGGTCTTGGCAGAAGACTTCACTATAAATCAAGAAACGGAGAAAGAATCCCGGGACAGATTATGAGAGAGTACGGATTGCACTTGTGCAACATTGTCAATGTGCAAGGACGCAGGGGAGTGCCGCGATAGGCGAGTGCAGTGCAGTGCAGTTCTTTAATCATGAACTTGGACAAAAAAATCCCGTGATTAAACGTCCTCCGATGGCATGTAATGTCATTCTACGTGTTTGACATTAAGCCAAGAGCCAAGGCCCATGTCAACACTGTGGCTGCAATCGAGCGATCTCTTACTGGTGGATGCTCCACAGAAGCCATTGTTCCGCCATCCTACATTGTATCCATGGCAAGAAAAATTGTGGAAACTGGTTCGATGTGGGAAAAGTTTTTATTGTTTGAATTAAGATCGGAATTGGAGGATGTCTGTTCGGTTTCATCTGCGGTGATATCGAGGGGGTAGTTGACAATACCGTGAAATGAGGCTCACGGATGGGCATGCATGTGGAACAAGCGGTAATGTGCAATAAAGCCGCAATCTCACTTCTTCCACATTATGCAATTTTCATGTAGGTTTTAAGCAATTTTATTTACCATTGGATTTTATGGTTTTGTAGTTTTCTTAATGCAAAAAAAAGCCACCATGGCATGATATTAATTTTCGTTGATGCCAGTACAGCATACACGCCTACTTAAACGACGGTTGCTAGGGTGAGAGGCGGGTCGCGCTGGTAATCATGGAGCTTACAGATTACAGATCTTCGTACCCTGCAATCCTGCGATATTTTAGGAAAAATCCAGGATAACCTATCTTATTTGTTCACGGAAAGTGATTTAAACATGGAGAGCTTCACAGACAATGCAATGTGGTAGGAGTAAAAATTTAATTGGTTATTTTTTTAAAAATCATATACCCCCCGCAACTTGCACACATAGCAAACTAATACAGCTGCCACACGGGTACTCACGTTCCCGTTCCAGGCATGAAATTCTAAAATGTGCCACCCCACGCGTCTGTTAGGTCAGCTCCATACGATGCTATGAACACCCCGTTCAACGCTTGATGGTAGGAAGCATAGTGTGGCCGATGCTCGAACTACGAAGGTTAAACATTGACCCAATCATTGGAATCTAACATTCGAAAGAAACGTTCACCGCAATGTGTAGAGCCGCGTTCGGACCATTGGAATTGTTGCAGGTTGAGTTGGCAGAGGTTCTGCTGCAGACAATTTCCTATGTCCTTCCAGCAGTTCACTCCGATACTCAGAATATTTCGACTCTATTTGCACGTATGTATCTTCAGGTGCTGCTGCGGAGTCTGACTCGTCACGTAGATACGCATCCGTTAATAACTGATCTGTCTCCTTGTACTCCAACCATAACTGACTCATTTCTTCCAGTTTTACTTCATAGAATGCCTTGGTTCTTTTTACCGTCGCAGTTTTCTTTGAGTTTTCAATAAATTTTTCAATACGAACTCTCTGAGTCTGCTCTCGCAGCATTGCCTTCCTTAGTGAACTCATCTTAGAACTTGATTTCGTCGATAAAATAGATTGCCAATCCTGGATGGAACCAACAAAATGTTTATTGAGGTTGTAGTGTAGCGGATGAAAGGATGGATTGGCAATTTATATAATATCGTTCGAAATGTAACAGTTCCAAACGTGACCACTATGCGTACCAAGGACCACTATCCAGAGCAAAACTCAGAGGGGAGGACGTTATGGAAATGTAAATGAATTGGAAAATTTATTAAAACGCTGTGTTGGTGAACTTAGTTGTTTAATAATCCTTTAAATACAATTGAACAAAAAACAATACAAAACCTGCTGAAAAAGAAAAACTAGGATCCTTGGCACGATGTCGGTGACCCAATATGTATGTGCCGCAGATCCTAATGATTAATTGTGTAGTGTGGGCACGATGTCATTGGAATGACATGTATGTGCCAAAAAAAACCTACCTTCAACAATGGAATTAATGTACTTAAGAATGAACAAAAATAATTAAGGACTGAACAAAACTCTTGACTTGGACAATTTGCTTCTTCAACTAATCGTTGTTGACTGCCTTTTTTGACGCTCCGGATCGCCTTTTATATCATAATTTCCTTTGCGTCGCCTACTCGGATTTTCTTGACATATTTTTCATAGTGCCAACTATCGCCGCCTACTTGTCCCCTTCGGACATATAATGGCAAGTGTCTAAACACTATGCTTTATCGCTATTACCACAGCGACTGTTCCACTGAAATTCAAGACCTTAACTCGGCTATGGAATAATCTCCCACAGTCAGTTTTCCCGAACTTGTACAACACCCAAGAGTTCAAAAGTAAGGCTCATCGCCACCTGCTCCAACACCCCAGCCCCCCTAATCCTATCATTTTCTTTACTATTCTTTCAAACCAAGCTTGCTACTAGACATTGCACCATGACCTGGACGATATGACAGACTTGTAGTACAGAAGGTGATTCTTAAGCTTGGTTTTCCCACATAAAAAAATCCCAGAGTATTTTTTCCGTGTGGGTTTAACACACTACACACTTCATAAGCGAGTAAATTCAGTTAAGCGTGTTAAAATTTTGCATTTTAGGAATAAACCGTGTTAAAATGATGCAAATGACTCCCCCTAACCTATCCTATCTTTCTCTCTATCCTTCGAGCTAAGCTTACTACTAGACATTGCACCATGACGTGTACGACATTTTTTTTTTTTTTAAAAACACCTTTATTGGTATGGTTACTACAATCTTAATTAATATTAATTTTTTAGTATAGTTAACAATAGTTCTTAAATTAAGCATGTCTTAAAATAAGCATACACTTGTATGGGATGTCTGTACCAGTGTCCAGTTCCCGTAGTATGTAGTATTCATCAATTATGCATCAGTTCGTGAGGTTTTACTCTTTTGAGTCGTCTTATTTCGTTGGTGGTATCCAATAATTGTATAGCCTCAACGTTGGTGTGGGCCAGAAGTCTCTTCTCGTGTTTAATGGCATATTCGCGGATGACCTCCTCTATCCATTTTATATCCAAATCATCATGTATTTCTTTATTAGTCACATAGCGGTAAGCGTTGGTGATCATTCGAAGAAATTTGTTTTGGCTGCGTTGAATTACGTCTCGATTAGATTTATGAGTACAACCCCAGAGCTGCACACCATACATCCATATCGGCTTGAACATAGACTGGTATATTAGTCTTTTGCAATACAGGTTCATTTTGGAGTGATGTCCAATTAGCCAGTACATTTGACGCTGTTTTAATCGAATCTGTTCAGTTTTTTGTCTCACGTGATGTTTCCAGTTCAGTCTTGAGTCTAAATGTAGACCAAGATATTTTGCAGATTCTGCCTGGGGTACTTGCACCCCATTGAGGTACGTGTGTAAGCTGTTGTTTTTGCGACGCAGCGTAAATGTCACATGGACTGATTTAACCTCATTAAGCTTGATTTTCCAATCTGTTGTCCATTTGCTAATATGATTCAAGGCTCGTTGAAGTTTTTCCACCGCTTTTGGTTGGGATACGTCTGTTGACATAATTACAGTATCATCAGCGAATGTTCCGATAAATGTGTTATCTGTTGTTGGAATATCCGCAGTATAAAGCAGGTATAGGAAGGGTCCCAATACGCTTCCCTGCGGAACTCCCGCTAATATCGGACAAAAGTCAGAATATGCTTCTTCATGGATGACCCTGAACTTGCGATTAGAGAGGTATGACTCAAGCAGCTGGCAGTAATTTTGTGGTAGGAGTTTGCTCATCTTGTATATCAATCCTTCGTGCCAAACCCTGTCAAAGGCTTGAGCTACATCCAGAAATACGGCAGGGCAATATTTCTTTTCTTCTAACGCTTGCTCGATGACAGCAGTGATTCGATGGATTTGATCTATTGTGGAATGGTTATTCCTGAATCCAAATTGAAAATCAGGAATGTTTACTAACGGTTTCAGACGTTTTAGTAACAATTTTTCAAACAATTTAGAAATGATGGGAAGCAATGAAATTGCTTTATATGATGTTACTTCTTCATCAGGTTTGTCTGGTTTCTTCAGCATGATTATTTGGTCCGTTTTAAAACAGTTGGGCACATATTTTAAGCGTATGCAGGCATTAAATAAGTATGTGATCATGATGACTGCATTTCGTGGAAGTTCCTTGAATAGACCAGGTGATATTCCATCGATTCCTGCTGCTTTTTTTGGATTAAGATTTCTGTCGATCACTTCGGCAACCTCCATTGGCGTGAACCTTTTAAAAACTTGATTTGGTTGATAAGTAGGTCTTATGTCAATATTGGATTGTATGTTATGAGGTTGGAACACTGTTGCAAGGTGTTGGGCAAAGAGTTCAGCTTTTTCATTGTCTTGTCGAATCCAACTGCCTTGAGCATTTCTTAGCGGTGGTATTCGAGTTACGGGTCGTTTAAATTTTCTTGTTGCTTTCCACAATGAGTAGTCTTTATCCATTTCTGGACTCAGTCCGCTCAAGTTGTCAAAGCATTCCTGTTTGTAATTTTTAATTAGTTTATTGACATAATTACTTACTCTATTGAACGCTGTTTTATCAGCAGGATTTCTGGTAAGATGCCATATTCTCCTTGCCTTTCTTCTTTGCTTGATTTGTTCTCTGATTTCGGCTGGGTATTTGATTTCACACTCTTCTTTGTCTTCCAATTCAGGAGTTGCTATGCTGGCTGCCATTCGAATGTGTTCAATGAAGTTATTTGTTTGTTGTTCCAATTCTTCATTACTTTTAAGCCTCACTTTTAAGCTGACCAGCTTTTCCAATGTTTCTCTGAAGAGATCCCAATCTGTATACTTATTTGTGAGATTCTGCTTTTTCTTTTTCTTGATGATTGTCGCGCTTATTGACAGCAGAACGGGTGTATGATCAGATGTTAAGTCATGAATCCCTTCTGCTTGAGTATAGCTGGAAGAAATACCTTTTATGATGAAGAAATCAAGAAGATCTGGAATCTTTGCTGCATCCGTTGGCCAATACGTTGGTCCTCGTGAAGACAGATAATCACACTTGTTTTCGTTAATATCACTTAGAAGTTCATTTCCTTTTCCGGATGAAATTAGTCTGGAACCCCATGCCGTATGCTTTATATTGTAGTCTCCGCCAATAATGAATCTTGGACTAAGTTTATTGAAGATTTTGGTAAATTGAGATTTCGTTGGGGTATCTCGTGGAGGACAGTATGCTGCCGCAATATTTAGATCTGCACCATTATATTTAATTGAAATAACCGTCGCTTGAATGTAATTTTCACGAATGTTTTCTTGTTGGTAATGTTTGATATTATTTTTAATTAGTACAGCTGATCCACCCCTAGCTCTTCCACTTGGATGGGTTGTCCAATAGGAATCGAATCCATTTATTTTGATATAACTTTTGTCAGAGAAGTGCGTTTCAGAAATCAATGCAATATCTATGTTGTTTGTATGGAGAAATATTTCCAGTTCCTGGGCTCTTTGGTTGAGCCCATTTGCGTTCCATGTAACTATACGACATGACGGACTAGTAGTACAAAGGATGACACCCAAGCTTAGACTATCACGTAAAAAAAAATAAATAAATAAAAAGCCGTACATGTAAAAATTACACACATACAGCGTATAATATTTTTTACACGCTACAGAAATTGAATTGTTTCATCGTTTTTCGTGTGTAAACGTGTGAAAATCATACATTATGTATCATTTCACATACTTTGCTTCCTACACACTCCAAAATATCAGGAACCTCGCTCGTCAGAGACCTTCACAACACAACCCTTTTTACAGTCAGTCAGTTACAGAAAGACGGCAGGAGAACGATTTTTCTCGGTTTACTCCCTGCAGAATGAGGCTAAAAAAGCTTTACTCACAAAAGCTTCATAGTAATACATATTTGGTGTGTTTAAAATACACGCATTCTTCTTCTTTAACGGCTCTACAACCGGGATCCGGTCCTGGCCTCGCGCAACTGTTCTCTCCACCGGTCCCGATTCTGAGCCGTATGCATATGTGAGAACGGGTAAGACCCGTCTTATATAGTAAAAGTTTAGACGTTATGGTTAGATATTTGGATTTGAAGAGCCTTGACAGACTAAAGTAGGCTTTGTTGGCTTTTAGCAGTCGTGCGCGTATTTCTGGTTCCATGCTATTGTCGGCTGCTACTATTGACCCAAGGTAGGCAAATGATTTTACCACGTCAAACTCGTGTTCCGCTACCTTGATTGTGGGACCAATGTTAGGTGTTCTTCCAGACGAGGCCACCATGTGGTTTGTTTTGCTTTCGTTAATGTGCAGTCCCAGATTTCCTGCCGCTTGCTCAATCTGAGTGAAAGCTTCTTGTACAGCTGTTGTTGTTCTTCCAATGATGTCAATGTCGTCTGCGTAAGCCAGTAATTGGGTGGAGGATTGTACCCCTTGACGTCACGCCCGAATCTCGGATCACTTTCTCCAACGCCAGGTTGAAAAGGAAGTAGGCCAGACCGTCCCCTTGTCGGAGTCTATTATAGATGTTGATTGGTCTGGACAGTGTTCCGGATACCTTTACTTGGCTTGACACATTGATCATGGTCAACCTACATAGTCTTGTCAGTTTGTTGGGGATGCCGAATTCTCTCATGGCCTTGTAGAGTTCTACCCTGGCTATGCTGTCATCGGCGGTTTTAAAGTCTATGAAGAGGTTTTGAATTGAGTTTTGAAACTCTCAAGGTGAAAATCTGATCAGTCGTTGATTTGCCCGGGCTGAAGCCACACTGGTAATGGCCCATGATGTTTCTGACGTATGGGGCCATCCTGTTTTGTAGGATAGCGGAGAATATCTTATACACGGTACTCAACAACGTTATACCACGATAATTAGTGCACGCTGTTATATCTCCTTTTTTGTCTACCGGACAGAGGATGCCTTTTCTCCAGTCTTCTGGCATCACTTCCTGCTCCCATACTTGCACAATTAATTCATGAATCGCTTGGTGTAATGTAGGCCCTCCATATTTAACCAGCTCCGCTGCGATGCCGTCTGCACCCGAGGCCTTGTTGTTTTTGAGCCTGCAGATGGCTCTGCTAACTTCTTCTATGCTTGGTGGCGGCAGCATAGCATTGTCATCAGATATTGGTGGAGCCTCCGAATCCTCAGTTAGCTCGCCATTTAGCAATTCATGAAAGTGCTCTTCCCATCGCTCCAAGATGCCTTTAGGATCGGTGATCAGATTCCCTTCTTTGTCCTTGCAGTATGTGCAACGTGGTGTGAATTGCGACATACTGACTCTCGGACTCTTTGGTAGAACTCCCGCGCCTGGTGCGGCCGTCGTTTTCTGTACTGTTCTAGCTCACAGACGAGATTTTTTCCCAGGCTTCCTTTTTTCGTCTGTGAATTCTCTTTTCTTATTTTCTGAGCTCTTTATAGTTCTCTTCGCGTGCCTGTGTTCTCTGAGACTGCTGCATGGCTCGGTACGCAGCATTCTTACGTTCAGTTGCCAGCTTGCATTCATTATCGAACCAGTCGTTCTGATCTTTACGACTTCTGCCTAAGATGGAATCAGCAGCACTAATGCCAGTATTTTTAAGGCGAGTCCAGTTCTCAACGACCAAGTTCTTACTTGCTGCCATCTCTACAACTCGCTGTCCGTTGTCATTAGTGTTTTCATGCAAGCTGTGGTTGCCGACATATTGCCTGTATATGGGCTCCCGGCCTACTTTGGCGTTCAGATCTCCCAGTATGATTTTTACATCATACCTGGGGCAGGCATTAAGTTCCCGTTCAGCTAATTCGAAGAATTCTTCTTTATCATCATCCGGGGACTCTTCTGTAGGTGCGTGAACGTTTATGAGGCTGATGTTCTTAAATTTACCTCGCACACGAAGGGAGCATAGCCTTTCGGTTATTGCTTTAAAGCCGATAATGGTAGGCTTCATTCTTTTGCTAACCATAAAACCTACTCCTAGAACATGGTGTTTTGTATAACAGCTGTAATATACGTCATACTCAGGTTTTTGCAAAACACCATTCCCTGTCCACCTCATCTCCTGAATGGCGGTAATGTCAACTTTATACTTTGACAGGGTATCGGCTAGATGTTTTGAAGCTCGAGTTCTGTACAGAGTTCGAACAGTCCATGAAAAAATTCGTAAATCGTTTTGCCTTTTTCGTTGCCGTGGTCTTCGTTGTTTAAAGTACACGCATTAAGTGTTTTAAATTTACGCACTTTTCGCGTGTTAAATTAACACATTTTAAACGCGTAAAAAGTGACTACACGATTTTACACTCCAAAAGCTTTTTAAAATCACACACTCGGGTTTGCAGTTGACTCATTGATTCTCAAGGAATCGTATACTTTTGAACGAGTAAAAAATACTTATTGAATAATTTTCCTTCCATTCTACTCATGGGAATTTGCTGAATCGATTCCGTATCCATTCTGGCTTCTTGTCGTTTATAACGCTATAAGGACTTTAACCTTTTCGCTTTCAATTTGTTATCGGGGCCCCTCTGATCTGGGGCCCTGTGCAATTCATCCCAGTTGTCCCCATTGTGGCGGGCCTGAGTTTATCACGGGCAACACCGTGTAGATCTTACTAGAGGTTCCGCCAAAAGAGTTGATGCCGAGCAAGTCGCGTTTTCCATGCGCAGTAGAATCCCCGCATGCTGTTCCCGTCCCTTAGCCTAGTCGCAACAAATTTCGAAGGGGAAATTTGAAAATACATAAGCGCATTTCTTATCAATATGTGCGCAATTTTTATTTGTGTGCAGCTTTAATTTCCCCAGCTGCGCGCTCCGGCATCAACTCTTTTGGCGGAACCTCTAGTACGAAATCAATAAAAGCATCAGGTGTGAACACGGCATTTACTTCTACGAGGCAGCTTTTATTGTATGAATCAAGTATCACAGAGAGAAGACAGGCCTTTTCAAGGTTTCCTTTCTTGTTTGTGTGAGAAATAATCACCGCTTCTTTTAACAGAGCCAGTTGTCTTGCTCTTCCTATTTGCCCTTTTTGACTATATCTCGAGTTAATCTATATCGTTACCAAAAAATGCTATATTTCGTCCATCGGACACTTAAAAGACCCAAAAAATATTCGCATTGCTAAGAAATATCACCAATACATTGACACCCTCTTTGACAGCACTTTATTAAAACATGCTCTTTTGGGGCCAATTTTCAATCAAATTTCTTCAGTTAGCATGAAATTACCTTTATTGAATTTTTTCTTAAAAAAATTATCAATCACGAAAATTTGATTTAATTTTTTCCTTCAGCATTCCCATTCCCAGTAAAACTTTTTCTCATGCACAACAAGGATATGCTGTCTCCTCCTCGCCTCCCACCCACAACAAAATCTTCACTAATAGAGAAGTCTCGAATCCTGACGAAAATTGGAAGCAATTCAATTTAACAGAAGCAGATTCACACCTGATCCTCATTTCTTATTGTTTGTTCCTTCAAGTCCTGGCGCGATGACTCGTTTAAGAGCCAACACTTGGGGAAATCCTGGCAGACAACGGTAGTCATGCACCGAAGGATCCCGTATTAGTTACATTACAAAAAAAGGACGAAACAAGCTGGGAAAAATTGCAATAAAAACTTTCTCTCATAACGTCGAAGGAGTTCCTCGGGTGTTAAATTGGATTCAGCGGAATTGATTTGATATAAATGCAAATCAAGCCACCACCCGCCAGGAGACGGCAAGGACGAGAAAGTCAACAACATGGGCGCTGAAATATCCCGTTTGACACTCCTGGGAATGAACCCCACCGGGTGGCGCTGGGTGTCTGCCGTGGCGGCTGCGATGACGACAATCAAAGCGGAAATCCATGGTTTAGAAAATTCCTTACGTGCTGCTGCAGGGAGATCTATGGAGCTGCAGATATGGATCCGCACTCCGCGATTGCTATTCTGTGCGGGCTCCAGCTTCCACTTTCCGATTATAATTCCACTTTGCGATGGCATCTCTGCGGAGTCGCTATTCATTGGGTGTCGAAATTGAAATGTCAAAGTTTAGAATTTATTGCATCGGTTGCTCCCGGATGGCGCCCGACACCAGCTGCTGGGTGGTGGTCGGACCGGGATCCGGGTATTCTCTCAAGGTATGTTAATTGTCGAAATCGTAATCGTCGTTAAATTAAATTTGTTTGGAATTGTTGCAGAATCGTGCGGTTTTAGGGAATAATAAGTATTAATTAAAATAAACTGATTTTACCAATTTCGTAATGAGAACGGATAATGGAAGACGACAGGAGATTTACGGCTTAGCTTGATTATAAGAACAGAAAGAGAATTTTTAGTCCGATTTATGATTCTGTATATTTCTTAAACTTTTTGGTTGTTGCTTCTTTAGTACTCCAGTTGTGACAGTTACCGTACAGAGTTAGTAAACTGATTTCATAGTTCTATTATAAATTTGAAATTTTCTAAATCTGTTCATATATCATTCCAAAATGACGATCGATTTTTGCGGGTATCAAATGAATGAGAGATAGAATACAATAAGCTGTGTGGCGTCATTCCAAATTCAAAATAACGTGATAATTAGTATGTATACATGATGAGTTGAATTGTTTAGTTAAGGTTGAGTTGAAAATAAAAAAGCACTACACGTTACAAAAAATCACAAACAAAACACAGAGATGCAGCTGCCAACTAAATTCAACTACTGAACTCTGTATGATAATTTCAACTCAACCTAGGCAGCAGAGCTGAGTCAAGCTTGCTTGAATCTAATTCAATTCGAATCCTGTCTACATTTTCTTGGACTCGGGTGTAACCTGAGTTTAACTCATCCTGTATACATACCTACCAAATGTAATCTGACCATTTTGTAAAAAAAATCAAGAAGTCGGTTCCAAGATGGCGGCCGATTTTTGCAATTGTGTTCCACCGAGCCGACAACATGGTTATCAAATGAAAGAGTACGACAGGTGACAGCCTGCGAGCCATAGGTCGCTGGTGACAAGATCTGTGGCTTAAGGACGCCCAAATTCAATCTCTTTTACACCCAAGGAAAGGGGAAACCCAGAACAGGTATTCTGGTCAAAAACGACATTAACACCTTTCTTCTCCCTCAATTTAGTGACGGAGACTTTCTCTGGAGGTAAAACAGAAAAAACTCGGGTTATCCTCTTTTTATCTAGCCCACGAAGATGAATGCCCTTTACTTCCGATGACCTTCCAGGACCTACTAAGCTACATCAATGCTACCACAACCCTGGTTATGGGAGGCGATGCAAATGCACACCATACACAATGGGGCAGCACGGACACCAATGACCGAAGTCAAGTTATTTTTAACTACCTATTAAGCTTCAGACTTGCAATCTGCAAGGGAAATGACTCCACCTTTGTTGCCAAAAGCAGAGAGGAAGTGCTGGACAGCACCCTTGTCTCGGACCGTTACACCGACCATATACTGGCTTGGAAGGTTTTGAAGGAACCCTCTTTCTAAGACCACAAGTTTATAGAGTTCCATCTGCAAGACTCTAGCTCAAACAAGGTCCAAAATAAAAGACCTCAAAAAGACAAATTTGGGGGTTACTATACTAGGCTAATCACAAAGAACCTTGCCCCTAAGCCACCCTGCATTCCCAAAAACCGGGAACAACTAGACAGCATTGTGGACATTTTCACAGAACAATGCTCCTATGCCATAAATAAAGCTTCTTCGAACAGACCGTATAAAGAGGCTACCAAGCCCCATGGTGGTCTCCAGAACTTGAAGCACTCCGCAAAGAGTATAAAAAGGAATTTAATTCAGCTACACGCAGCAACAGGGTAACTTCTGGCGCTGAATAGATATAAAATGGCAATAAGGAAGGCCAAGCGTATATCCTGGGCTACCTTTTGCAGAAATATAGAGGCCACATCGGAAGCCTCAAGGCTACGTAAAATACTAACTAAAGCGCCAATAGTACGCAAATGGTGCTCCTTCGAAAGCGCCTCTCCTGCCGGTGTCCAATTAGGATTTGCTTCGTGATCTTGCTTTTGTGCTGGGTTTTACTTGCGCTTTTTAACTTCGCAAAACTCTTGCGCTAATGCTGTTTCCTTAATCTTCTTACTGCTTTAGCTTTGGATGGATGGCCTTCAGCGCTACTGCCATCATCCTCCACACATCCCCAACCTCATCATCTGCTACATGATATTTTTCGGTGTACTTCACTAGCTGTTTCCAGCACAATGCTTGGTTCCGCAAATCTATAGACTCACACACTCCATAATAGAGGTATCTGTGTCGTTTCCCAAGCCCTAATCGGTGGTCACGGTGGTGGTGGAGATAATCGGTGGTCACTGCACTGCATCTATTATTTTCCACTTTTGAATAGAATAAAAACAGTTGACCTTGGTAGCCTTTCTGGACATGGAAGGCGCTTTCAACAACTTCAGAACATAGGCGATCCAGTTGTCTCTCCTGAATTTGGGATCTGTAATAGTACGACTAGTACGAACTACAAAACAAGAACTATTGCATCAACGACGGAATTGCATTGGCTATACCTTGCGAAGGATAATGGAAAAAGGCACAAACACTGTGCAGTTACTTTAATATGTGTATGGAATTTCTGAAATTTTACTCCCGTCTAATTGCGCCCGGTGCCAGTGCACCATTTGCACCTATTAAAGCGCCGTCTCTGTGAATATGCGTCTATGTTTGAGCCCTCCCTTGCTAATTCGTCAGCTCTATTTCACTTGTATATTCCTTTGGCCTAAAACTCAAGTTGACACGTCTTCCGAATTTCTGCTTGGAAAAAACTGGATTCGCTCGGGAGCGAGAATTTTGTGGCTATATTACATCATTTAGAGAAGACTTCAACACCTACTCCGCAGTTCGTCTTTGAACTGCATGTCTAGATTACCGTGTCCATTTTTGCCAATTGATGCTATATGCAACAAGTTCAAGTCGAGAAAAACGCGATCATAGTTTTGAAAATAGTCATAGCATACAAAGTAAATGTCCAGTCTCAATTTTTTTAACGATAAACATGAACACTTTTATCAAAAAAATTCCATTTTAATCTATTACCTCGTTTATTACTAGGTTGAAAAGTTGAGTCGAAATTGAGTTGAAATTTCGACTACCGTATATGATGTCGAGTTGAGTTCACTTTGGGGTTGACCAACCAACCCAACCTAATTACAACTCAACCCGCGTATATGAAGCGAAATATCAATTCGACCCAGGTAGGAGAGCTAAGTTGAGTTGAGTAGACTCAGTTTCAACTGGACCCCCGTTTATAACTGAGTTGAACCTGGGTTGAACCTAGTCATAAACGGGGTATATAACGCATAGAGTTATTTGGCCTTTGCACGGCAGATCTGCTAAATCGTGTCCACTTTATCAACCCCGCCTTGTTGTTATTTTGATTTTGAACTTCTTGCTCAATTCAAATTTGAGGTTAATATAGCTTGCGGTAGTTGGGATCAACGCCCTATCAATCATACCAAGAATATAGCTATGTCCTTACAGCTTTTAAAACCTATAAAAAATAAACGTTAACAAAGTTATTTCAATTTCTCTAAGGATGAAAACTGTTCCATTTGTAGTTGATTTTCCTGTTCAAAAAGATTAAGACTAGTCTTAATGAACTGCAATTGAGTTGCAGTAACGATTTACAATTAAAGAACGAAAACCATTTTGCAAACTGAAGTAATGAGAAATTATGTTGGAAAATGCTCGTAATTGCAGCATTAAGGTCTAGTTGTAAAATTCCCTTGATTTTACATGCTCTAATGGATCGCCTGTATGCTATCCCTGCTAATTTACGACAAAATTTACATTTTACTACCAGGAATCTATTGGTAACGAATAGGAGTAATCACCCTTCAACTTTTAATTATACCGTCTTGCACCGAATCCGTTCGTTTATATCCGTACCTGGAAGCAACATTTTGGACGGTGCAGTTGCTACAATAAGACTTGTGTTTTATCTGTTGATTCGAGATCTCTCTAGGAAACTTGTGAAATTTCTCAATCCGACATCAGAATGCCATTAACACAGGCGTAAACTAGCATGGGATAGGAGAGAGATCCTCTAATGGAACTTTTGCATGTGCATGTCGTTGCACTATGCCAGCGCGGTCTTATGCTGCTGCTGTCGTTGCACTTTTATTTCCTAAACGGCGCAGCATAAATTCGAATGATTAATTGCCCACCGCACGAACAACTGTTCCATCGGTACCAATGGCGGCGCGGCGGTCGTGGAAGGAACGACGACCTCGGACACAGCCTCCCAGCCTCACACGGGCTGAAGCTGATTTTTGTGACGGCATTCTTGACGTTGTTGGTTAACCGCTTTTTATAATTGTTATTTACATCGGGCTTACCTGGGCCGCGCACATCGAGCGCGGCCATGTTGTCGTGAATGTAGCCCAGTCACGTCAATTCAGACATTGCCAAGATATTTCCAATCGAATTGCTCCGAATCAAAGGCCCGGTGGCATGTCAAATCTCCTTAATCTTGGTCTGAGTGATTCCGACAAACTACCGCCACCAGGTAGGCACCAGGAGTAGAGGGAGTTTCTTCTATACCTATATTTTCTCAGCTTGTATCAAGTTTCTCGAGGTGCAGAGAGACCTGCATCTAAACACTTCTCTCCATCCGGGGGCAACTGGCGTAAATGTGTTGGGGCATGGGGACCATATCGGATAGGATTAAAATTCTAATCTGGATAAAATCTCAACTTACCTGACTTCATTTCTTCTCAGAAGCCTTATTGACATGACAAGGCAGCATTTGGAGCCTGGACAGACTTCTTACGTGCTAGTTGTGTTTGGACAGATTTTAAACGCTGCCGGGGAGCTGCGTTGGTGGAGGGCAATGACTAAATACTTTTTACCGGTCTTGAAGTCTTGTAACTTTGTTAATTTCCTGCTGGAATTACCATAACAAAACACGTTCAAGTCGCGTCCCCCTCGCGCAGTTCTTGAGCCACGATAATCGCTTAGACAAATATCGGCGACGATTTATTAGACACTCGTGTTCTGAGGCAGATGTGCTGCTCCCACGTGGTGCTGGTGATGACGCTTTACCGAGTTTTTTTTTTTTTTTTTCAAGGTTAATCTCTTTTTTTATTGCTAAGGATAAGTCTCATTTTTCACATGGGGGTAATTTCTGGATGAAATCTTGGTAGATTTTTTTTGAGCTTTAACGAATGTAAATTTGACTAACAATTTGGAACAATGACTTTCGATTTTTACACGAGCTAGGTAATTCTTTTAGCAATTTTAAGCAGAACCAAGGCCACCAAGTCATAGTTTAACTGATGGAGCATTATGTGTGTACATTTTAGAGTACTCATCCAGTCAGGTTATATTAAACATTTCGAAGTTCTTTCATTATTAAATATCATATTGAAGGCACAGACCAAGGTAAAGCCTTGGTCAAAGCATTCCAAATTTACTGGTTAAAAATGTTTGTCGATCTTATATGTACATATGTATTCCAATAATAAGATATTCAGCAATTGAGCAAAACGATAACTTCCACATTAATCTCGAAATTTGCTGAATGACAAAAGTTGTATGGCTTTGTACAAGAATAGAGTTGAGACATGTGACTATCCTGCCATGTTGTCGGTGATAGAAGTAAGTTTAGGAGTGACCCTTTGAGCTACGAGTCCATTATGTCGTAAAAAGATACTAATTCATAAGACAGTTTCCACTAAATTTAAAAGATAGAAAGAGGATGCGATAGGACGATTTCAGAGTATCCAAGTATCCAAGCAGATGAAGTAATAGAAATATTTGTTCTTATGTTATAAAATTTTGACTGTAGAAGATTGTTTCACACGACTTGTTCTGTGTATGAACAACCCCTTTGACTGACGTATGTACGAAAAGGAGGGCTACAGATATTGATAATAAGCAGGCCGGGCTGGAGAGAAGTATTTTCGTGGGGCTAGGAAATTTTCATATTTGGCAGAATAGTCACCGCAATAATATAATCCTGGTCCTGGCGGTTGGCGTGACAGTAATAACTTCACCCGAAAAAAAAATTATTACGGAACGAGCAGCATTTGTGTCGTTCAATGTAAGAGTGGTGTGGCTCCATATTTTCGTGCACTTCTGAGTGTGACAGCATGTGACTCATAAAGCTGCTTGTTAACGGCAACTGGCAACGTTCGTTTTTTGCAACGGACCGTTGTCCGCCACTCAGTGTTCTTTAGATAAATATGAATGGCTTGTTCACCCACCGGACATTCGCCCGTTGGCTGTGAATGCGACGTATGCGTATCCGTATCCACGGCGGTTTTTGACCTTAGCAAATTCTTTGACAATTTTTGTCCAAATCGAGTTTACTCGCCAATTCGTGTTCTATGCTTGCAATAGAGATTGAGCATTGTACTCCATACATAGATACGCTTTTATCAATTTGAGTTTTGAAAAGAAAGAAACAGGTAACGTCAAATACATAACAAGCCAGTATATTATAATCTATTAATAAAAATTGAACGTTGAATACAGTAAATTTTTCCCTGGGCTCCTTGAATTGAAAGTCATCTGATAATATGTACGTCAAAATTTTTTTGGACTTTACACTGCCGATTCTGAGCGAAAGAATATTGTCAAAAGGTTGGTTGATGAGAGGTACCACCCCACTTCTACCCTTATCTACAAAGTTCGTGCGGAAAGCTCTTAACAGCATTCACAGAGAAAGTAGACGGTGGACTCATCCTCCTCAAGGCAAAGTGTCGCATGACGTCCACTGCCCTTCCTATCTTCCATAAGTGATAAATTAGGGTGCAGAGTCCGGTAATCAAGGCAACAAGTGTCCTGACATCATTTTTACTGCGCATCAACAAATCCTTGGCCGCGTTAAGAGACGGTACAGGAAGAAACCGCTTAAAGTTGGGCAGTCCAGGCGTGAACCTCCAACTAGGACTTCTTTGGCAGCGAACCCTCAATAGTTGGGTCCTATGATTGCAGCTTCAGAGCCCTGTTTAGCCAGGCAACCGCTTTTTCATTGGCTTTGAAGCCGCGGTGATCCGCCACGCAAACAAGGGTAACTTGATTGAGAACGGCCAGCTCGCCAAGCATGTTGGCAGTCACAAACTATTTTAGACTTGGTCCTGCGGTTCTTAGACTTGGACTTGGTTCTGTTTGTTCTGGTAGGCCCTTCTTAAGTTCTCATAAGTGCTTGCCAGTATAGCGTACACCTCTGCTCGAAGACAGGTACTAGGCTGCTAGGCTTATCGTTCCGCTGAACCTGCGGTTTTTAATCCAGAATCCGGCGCCCACACCTGTCTCTGTTTTGGAGCCATCCGTGTACCATACTAGTCCCGCCGGGAATACTTTAGGAAAGCCCAGGTTAGCTTGTCTTGCATGGGCATGGGAGATTGCTCAAATTGTAAGATCTTAAAGGGCAAGGTTAGCAAACTTGTTTTTCGGCGCCCTTTGGTCGACGCTTTTTCATCACATAAATTGTATTTTTAAAAATAAACTTTTATTGAAAGTCACCATCAATTTTTTTTTGTTTTTCGGATTCATTTCGACACCCCTGGTCACCTGGCCCCTAGAACGACCGCTCCACTCGCTCTACCCCACGGCCTGCGCAGGGCAAGCAGTCCGATAGAATCCCCGCAATCTCTTCTATAATGTTAAATACTGTATTGCACAATATAGTTCAAGTTAAGTTAATGACTTCAATTCATTCAGTACATATTATTAAATTATTTTTCATTTATTGTTGTTAATTTATCAAGGGACCGGAGGGCACCCCTGGCTTTGATGTGCCCTTCCGTGCCGCGGGGCTTGCGTTAGTGTTATTTACGCCACTCCGTACCTACCACTCCAAAATAATTGTGTGAACCAGAACAAGCCTAAAAACACAAGTTTGTTGAGTCGGAAAAGAACAAAACTCTATTTAAGTAAGTGCGCCAAAAAACGTCTAAAAGCCTTCCGTGTTATGTAATCTTCGAGGTATCCTTATTGAATTTCAAATGGAAGAGTGGCTTACAAAAAGTGCAAGCAAATTTCAATCTGACACGAAAAAATCACCTTATCCCCTTCTCCCGGAAGTCCTGCTAATAAATATTTTCCCCATTAAAAATCATTAAGGAACCATGAAAAAATGCGTGAATACACGATGTACGGATAATAACGACCGCTCTGCATGTTTTGGACATGCGGTATGTTTCCTCTGCTAAGCTGTTGTTTCACCGACCAAATACCTTGAATGTCCCCCCAAATGGCCATTTACGCAGCCGGGATTTTTCCGCTCCTTGCGGCTCCTGAAAGAGTTCCTTAAGTTCCGGAATAGAAAGTGAATTTTCGGCGGTGCACTTCAAAGGAAACGACTTAAGACCGGTTAATCCCCGGTAATGGCTCCACAAAGGGTCCCTGCGTTCCATAAATTTCCAATATTTAAATTTTGCCCCCCACTTCCTTGCCGTTGTTTGTATTCAATCCCGCCAACGGCCCCCGCCCGATTCTAGACAAAACATGTGTGACTGGCTGCACTGAATAAACCGCTGTCGGCGGGGCTCGTGTGCTCTCCCCGTTCATGAGGTAACAGCCGCCAGCGGCACTTTTGGAGCTTTTTGGCCTACATTCGATTCCATGTTGCCGAACCGTTAATCATCCACGGAGGAACGTTTCCGAAAGAGTGAAATATGCGTTCCGAATATCGTGCCAAGGTGCATTTAGGAGCTGCTCTCATACCTGGAGCCGGGCATGGCGAACACCGATTCCTGCAGAAACCAATCACTTCGGAACATCGCAAGACTCGAGGTCCATTAACGAAAGGTGGGAAGAAGCCAGAACCCTCAGCACCCCCACAGGTGAGGTGAATTGTGGCGCTTGCCTGGGCTCGGGTGCTTCCCGAGGTGCTGAGCGGTTCTGTATAAAAACACGTGCCTCATTAGAACTTGACGTTTATTTGCAGAAAGGATTGAAATATGGCGACTGTGATTTCTTCGGTTAATTAAGAAATGTTAACAAAACAGTTCGATGTCAAGATTTAGGGGACCTTAACTCTTCTGCAGGGAGACTTTCGTGGCTGCTTGGGAACATTTTTTATGGGTCTTTGCGTTGCAGGTTTTGCTGGTTTCAGGGGAATATGGGTGTTAAATTTTGGTTTGATGAAGCCTCCGTTTGCAGATTTCAATCAATGCTTGTTAACACTTGCGTTTGATTGCTTTGAAAGTTTCGGTCTTGTAAGAGACGCGGAAGAAGTCTGTTTTCTTACTTGAGGAATAAATTAACAGAAAAGGTACAGTTAGCTGAGGAATTGCAAATTCCGGCTGATTGATTTTAAATCGATATTTTAACTTATACTTTTAAAAAAATATTATAATACACAGAAGATTAATTAAATTATAGTCAAAAGTTTAAAAATTTATATATCAGCAGTCGAATTGAACCATTTTAATAAAACAGATTGTTCAGCGTCATCTAATGAGTCCTATCGCAAACCTTTAATGTGGGAATACAACAAAATCATATGGGTTCATACCTGAGATCAGCACCGGTCGTAGCCCTAATTCAGGGTAGATTGTCTTTCGACGCCCTCTTTGGCCGACACTTTCACATAAATTGTATATCCGGTTCTCCAAGGTAAGCCTTGACCTGATGGAGGTTATCTGGACAAGCTTCACATTTAAAGCAGCGTTCATTTCCTTATATCAACCCCCCTCCCCCTTTTTTGTCAGCCTTTTTGGGCTGGGGGTTGCCTCACTCAGGATTTAAATGGCGGTTAAGGTTAGTGATGTTGAGAGTCACAGTGCAGTGGGCACCATTCTGACATTCAAGCAGCCTACGTCTGCCATTCCCGGAGCAGACTACTGCGACGCTTTAAGCCTGAACCAAATATGACGTGCCGTACCGTAACCGTACGTACCCTAACAATCGAATATATGCAAGTTCATTTAGTCAATTTAGGTCGGTGCCATATGAACACTCATGTTCGTACGTTAGATTACGTACGGTTACGGTACGGCGCGTCATATTTGTTTCAGGCTTTAGTTGGTAGCGTCGGGGTTTTTGCTTCCTTGATAATGGGAGAGGAAATGTTCGTGGTTGCTCACAAGATTCTGGTGGTTGCATGGTGAACATTGCAAGTTTGGCTGGGGGCAGCTTGTTCGTAGGTTTTTATGCCTCCTTACGCTGTGCCCAAACAAACTTGTACCCTTCCGTCCATCTCAGTCCGTCAATAGACCTTTGGTCCACAAAAAACGTCATGTCTGCAAATGGTGGGTGGTGCACTTTGTGGAGTACTTTCTACTCCCGCATGTTTACGGACCTGTTTTGGACCCCTATTCTTTTCAACATAATGTCAGTGGGGTCTTCTGCTGCCGCCGGATCTGCACAAGCACAACATGGCTGCGTGGCAGTTAGTCCTAGTTTACTGCGACGAGGCTCGCTTCTTCCCAGGGCTCAAGGCTGCCCATCACGCCTGCTTGTCACGTGACCGTGGCCGAGTCCGTGCAGGTCTCCCTAGGAGTCTAAGCTGTAATAAGCCCTGTTCCAATTCGACTATCGCCTCCACAAGACTCGCTTGCACGCAACTAGCTATTAGAGGGTCTGGAGATTCTCCGGATAGCCAGTGTCTAGTGTGCCCGCCCACTCTGACTTTTTCTGCCATTTGGCAGAAGGTCGGCCTTGAAGTCATTCAAGACTTCTATGGGTGCCTCGGACTTTTCTAAAGGCTTTTCAAACCCTTTGGCTGGAGCCTTAACCCTTTTCGCCGGGTTATTATGGCCTAGAGATGATCGAAAGGATCTAACTCTTTTTAATTATGAAGATTGGTATCCGGCTTCTCTTCAGGGGCCACACAGACTCGGCATTAGCCTGCTTCCAAAAATTGTCTCAGCTTTCAGGCTGTGCTACCAGCCGACATTTTTTCGGGTCGCCTCTCCGATGGAGCAGAAGACCTCTAAGGAGATATTCTACGAATGAAGGAGTAATCTCAACGTACTTAACCGTCGTTTGCGGATTCAACCTACCCTCATTGAAGAGGGCACCCGAAAGTTCCCTTTCACTGGAACCATATTCGGCACTCTGATGCATGGCCTCGCCTTCATGAGACTGCTGCACAAATCGCAGACACTTTGTCTGCCGTGCTCTACAAATGCACTTTGAAATTTAGCCTCCGGTCGATCATCATTCCCAGGTTTCTTAAGAGTAGGTTGTGAGTGGATGATCTGCTCCCCTACCTTTATCCTAGACACTAGCTTTCTCCCTTTGCTGATCAGCACCGCATCCGTCTTGTGCCCCGCAAGCTTCAGTAGACCGCGTTCGAACCACGCTTTGATTTCCCATATCGCTTCGTTTCGCATACAGTTTGATGTGATCTGGGCGTTGTCGTAGGGCCACTATCCCGATGTTATCCGTGAACCCGATCGCCACTGTTTCTTTTGGAAAACGGAAGACCAACACATCATTATACACAGGAGAAGGCCCAGGACGGAACCCTGAGGAACACCGCATATTGTCCCGAACACCTTCGGACCATCTTCCGAGTCACAATAAAGCAACCTACCCTGAAGGCTAGTTCTCGCACTAGATACTTTGGTGTGGTTTGCTATTTCAATCGCTCTGGGAAGATTCTCTCCCTCAGTCACGCTGCAAAGACGTCAGGGAACCTGTTGCAGCTTTGTTTGGTATGCCATCTGTGGTGACATCTTCCTACTATTTCCGGTCTTGTTTAGCCAGGATACTTGCCTTGAATACCAAGGCAGCCGAGGAAATAAAAACAATTATAAAATTTTCCACATTTGATGGTCCAACTTTAATGGAGCTTTTTCCAGCGGCCTCCAGAAACTCCTTTGCGGTTACCGCGGGTTCACCTGAAGGGTGGGTAGATCACCGGTGCATACTTTCTGTGGAAACAGGAGATACACTATACTCTATAGCAGCGCGGGGTAGGTGATCGACGGAGAGCGTTTGCTCTTGACCGCTGACATGACCATTTTATAGGCTTCGCCCCAGATGCCCGACTCTGCTTCTCTGCAAACCGTTTGAAGTGCTCTGATTTACCACTAGCGTTAGCCTTCTTCAACCTTTTCCTCGCTTCCTTATATCTCTTAAGGAGTTCATCGAAATCCTGACGGTTCCGATTTCTCTGAGTTCTCCTTCTCACTGTCGGGCAGGCTCTTCAACATTCGTGGATCTCAGCGTTCCACAAGAAGTTTGGTAAGTGTCAACGGCTGGCATCATGCAGGAATACTTCCTCGAACACCGAGGTCGAGTTTCTTATCTGCCCAACCTCTAGCCGTTCCGCACCTAGGGTTCTTTGCTCAAAGATATACCGCGAGTGCCGTGCTGATGGCGAAGCTTTTTCCCTTGCACCCACCAAGGAAGTTGGGCAATCAATCAAACATCCTTCTCAGATATCTAAGAGCGGATGACCTTGTCACCTACTTTCACCGCTTTAGTCTCCACCTTTTTTCGTTTGCTGATTAAAACTACTTGCCTTTAGCATTAGCTGATCGTCTTCATTTTCAATATTGCTTCGTTCGCAAAAACATATCTCGATTTCGTCGAGTCCCCTTCCTACCACCGCGACCCCGATTTCATCGGCGAACCCAATAGGGACCGCTTATTGAGGGAGGCATAGAGTCAGTACTTCATTGTACATGATGATCTACAGAAAAGGTTTAGAACGTAGCCTTAGGGGCTCTCACAAGCTGTTCTGTACTTCCTTTTTGAAGTGCAGTGTCCGTTCTGTTACAAATAATTTTTTCACAATCCGCACTGGACATCCAGCTAAAAACACAACTTTACTTTATAATATCCTTGAACATCTAAAATTTCATTGAATATCTTTAAACCACAAAAACAAAATTTATTTACGTCCAAAATTTTAGATGAAATTTCAAACACCAAAATTCCTCCACAAACACCTTTTAGAGAAATTCTTCCCTATTGTGAATACATCATAAACACAAACCTGATTTACTAAAAAAAATATACCGTGGTGAAATTATCCTATAATATCCCAGTCTGTTGCATTCGCTACGCCATACACATGCCAGTCGAGCGTTTGCGCAACAGTTATTGCATATCGTTCGGCGGCACTCTCGAGTTATCTGGGACTCGTGGAATTTCAGAATTTTCAGTTCTTCCACGGCTCCTCGAAGGCACAGGCCGAACACATTTCTCCGCTCCTAAAGCGCTGCAAAGCCGGTCTTGCATTTGACATTCGTTACGTTAAGCAGCGTTAAATAAACAATAATAGTGTGAATTATTTTGCATATTGTTAGGCTGTATCTGGAATTATTAATAAAAAAGCGCGTTTTAAACGAGTAACAAGAACGATTTGGTATATTTAGTTTTATAAGTTTTTTGTTTGTGATATTACACAAGTTGAAAAGTGCAATGATAGTTTTTTGAAATGGTGAAATGTTTGTAAATAGAAAAGTGTAAAAGTAGAATATGAATGAAGAGTGAAGTGTGTAAACCACGTTTTTAATTGCAGTTGGTACAACTCGAGTGAGTTTTTTCTCATTATATCACTAAAAGATAAAAAATTCCCCATTAATGTCAAAAGCAAACTCGCAGATTAAAAAACAATTTTTTTTGTCGCACAACATTTTTGCGTTAAAATCCAAAAGGTAAATTGCCACTACCTTAATAAAGCAGTTGGAATGAAGTCGGATTGGGTTCATTCAGAAAACAGATACCAAAACGGGAAAAAGCACAACTCTCTGAACTGCAGATAACGACTTTTCCTCTCTGCAGCGAACTTCAAAGCTAAAGTGCCTGAACCTGATGCGGGACTGGGGGTCCGGAGCAACAAACCCGCGTGGATTAAATATCACCATGGTATGCTGCAGCAGGACAAAAGGCTCCCACCGGTGCTCTTAGGTGAAAAGAAGTAAAAAAATATATATGTATATGATAAAATGCATACCGTAAAAATATCCTGGATCAAGGCGCAACAACGGTGAACACAGCCGGTGGCTCATCCCCAATCCTGCAGCCACAAAAAGGCCTTGATGCTGTTGGAATGGAGGAATAATAATTTCCCAAGTAGGCAACGCACAGCACAACATGAAAGAGTTGATTCCGCGCCTTTTATCTCGATTCCTTTTCTATTTGTCTGTTTAGGTCGGTAATAAGGACCTCAAGGACTTCTTTCTGATGCAGACAAGCAAGGCTTCATTTATTCTTTGTTTAAAGGCGTTTGAGGACAAAATTAAGTAAGAGATAATCAGTCGCGAAGAAGATGTCCTTTCGTTGACACACTCCGCCAGTCAAAAGCGTTATGCCGTAAATGAAAATTAAAAAAGGATCTGGGCTACATGCTGCGATTAACGGGCGGCTTTTAGACAATGAAAAATCCTTTGATCATCCTTCTTTTTTTGTAACAGGCTATGCACTCCCACTGCTACTGTAGCCGAGCATTGTTCATCCTGAAGAGCTTTGTAATCATGAAAAGGAAGAAGCAGAAAAAAAAATGCTAAAAGTAAAATAATAGTCCTTAAGAAAAAGGATTTTGATGTTGGTTATTACTCCTGTAATTAGAGTATTAGAAAGAGAAATCCTTTTTGCTAATTCCCACATAAGAGTCCTTGCACAAAGTCACCTTTAATGAATATCGCCTGTGAGTTGGTTCTACCGTGGAATGAAAAGGATTGTACACGAAGAAAAAAAAAACGTGGATACGAAAAAGGATTTCTTTTTACGACTTTTTACTACACTACTGCATTCGGGAAACTCGAGTTGAACATGAATTGCGTGATTGGAGTTTACGAGCGCAGTTCCTCCTTCTGTTTCCCTTGATTTAGTTTTTTTTTTACGGTTTATGAAAGTGTTTGAAATTGATAAAGTTTGACGTTTAGTTTCGTGTTAAGGATCTGCTGAAGATCCTTGGGAAATCAATATCAGGTCGGTGAACATAAAATAGAGCACGCGGTGGTGACTTTGGTTTAATATGAAATGAAAATTACGGATTAACTTTGGAGATTTATGGTTGAGTTTCTTTCACTTTTTTTGTGAAGGGGAGGACTTTTAATATTGAGTTATGTGCAATTTGGGGTTGATGAAAAAGGATAATTGATTTTTTAGGGGTTTTTTCATGTGGTTATGTTAGTAGATTGTGGCTTTAAGGTATAAAGTGCTTGATTTAACTTAGGGGTGCTGGTAAGATTCATGTTATAAATGAAGTAAAGTAACTGACTCGTATGGGACGAATAGTTTCGTTTCTGGGACTCGTTTTGATTAAAAAAAAGTTAAGTCCAAATTTCAAAATCCGGTCCTAAAGAATTAATATGTGTAATTTCGCTTAACCCCGATGGAGTTTTCTTACTTATCACTTGATATTAGCGGTGGAATTATTTTGAAACACGAAGGGAATATTTGTAAAAACCCCGAGAACTTTTTGTCAAGTCATTAAAGGTTTGTTCAACTTGACTAACAGATTGATTGGCTTCAAGCCTAAAGATAACAAATACTCCAGTACGTGGCATTCTACAGGGTTAGCACCTTACGAATCTGTGAACTCGGTAGTACATGTCGAAGATGATGTTCATCAGCCTATAGAGCTCACCCCACTTTTTCTCAACTAAGGAGTCACCGATTATACTACTTTTCCATCGTGCCCTTGATGTCAGGACAGCTTTAGAAGGACAAATAAAAGTTAGATAGGATACGTGTACATATTGTTCGAGGGATGACAAATTGGATCGGGAGCGCGTTCAAAAACCTTACTATAGTAAACCACGAGGTAAGCTGTGGTTATGCTACATCACTTCACTTAACCACGAAAGTTTATGTTTAACCATGGAGGTTTTTGAACGCACCGTGGTTAACTACGTGGTAAAGAAAATTTAAAATTTTTTCCCATAAAATAGTGTCGGCTATTTGCCTCAATTATTTCCATAATTATTTATTTAAAACTAGCATAAAACCCGCGTGCCTTGCAACGCCTTCAAAAACTGTTTATTATGTGCAATGTTTTCCTTAAAAAAAAACCAACAAAAAAGTCAGCTGTTATTATCCCTAAAAAGGATTTATTATAGTGCATTTTTTTAATAAATATGGTAAACAAATTGCTGCGAATATCACCTCTGCTCAACAAATCTGCAAGTTTTAAAGTAGATTGGCATGTATATGTAATCAAGAAAAGTGACATTTTAGGGTTTGACGAACGTTCGTTAAGTTTGTTCGCCTATTTACGTGGATGAGAGAAATTATGAAACAATCACAAATGAATATTAAGTAAAGTGAATTTCGAGTCATTCATTTCTACGTGATTATAGGGATGCACTGTCCAAATTTCAGCCCTTCAGCTTCAGAGGTTTGGGTTAACCTCATTTCATCCCCTTAGGGGATGAATTTCGAGTAATCGCCTCTTAGTGGATGTCCATGTCATTATAGGGATGCACTGTCCAAATTTCAACCCTGTACCTCCAGTAGTTTGGTAAACCAAATTTTACCCCTTTAGGAGATGAATTTCGAAAAATCGCTTCTTAGTAAATGTCCACGTCATTATAGAGATGCACTGTCAAAATTTCAGCCGTTTAGCTCCAGCGGTTTGGCTTAACCCCATTTAACCCCCTTAGGGGATAAATTTCAATCGCCCCTAAGTGGATGCCCACGTCAATATAGTGATGCACGGTCAAAATTAGAGCCCTCCAGCTTCAGCGGTGTGGGTTAACCCCATTTCACCCCATTAGGGGATGAATTTCGAAAAATCGTCTTATAGTGGATGTCCACGCCATTATAGGGATGCACTGTTAAAATTTCAGCCCTATAACTTTAGCGGTTTGGATAAACCCCGTTTCACCCCCTTTGGGTATGAATTTTGAAAAATCGCTTCTTAGTGGATGTCCACGCCATTATAGGGATGCACTATCAAAATTTCAGCCCTATAGCTGCAGCGGTTTGGGTAAACCCCATTTCACCCCCTTAGGGGATGAATTTCTAAAAATCGCTTTTTAGTGGATGTCCACGCCATTATAGGGATGCACTATCAAAATTTCAGCCCTATAGCTCCAACGGTTTGGATAAACCCCTTCTTAGTGGATGTCCACGCCATTATAGGGATGCACTATCAAAATTTCAGCCCTATAGCTGCAGCGGTTTGGGTAAACCCATTTCACCCCCTAAGGGGATGAATTTCTAAAAATCGCTTTTTAGTGGATGTCCACGCCATTATAGGGATGCACTATCAAAATTTCAGCCCTATAGCTCCAACTGTTTGGATAAACCCCATTTCACCCCCTTAGGGGATGAATTTCGAAAAATCGCTTAATAGTGGATGTCCACTCCATTATAGGGATGCACTGTCAAAATTTCAGCCCTATAGCTTTAGGGGTTTGTAAAAACCCCATTTCACACCCTTAAGGGGATCAATTTCAAAAATCGTTCTTTAGTGGATGTCCACGTCATTATAGGGATGCACTGTTAAAATTTCAACCCTAGAGCTCCAGCGGTTTGGATAGACCCCATTTCAACCCCTTAAGGGATGAATTTCGAAAAATTGCTTTATAGTGGATGTCCACGCCATTATAGGGATGCACTCTCAAAATTTCAGCCCTATAGCTCCAGCGGTTTGGATAAACCCCATTTCACCCCCTTAGGGGATGAATTTCGAAAAATCGCTTTTTAGTGGATGTCCACGCCATTATAGGGATGCACAGTCAAAATTTCAGCCCTTTAGCTCCAACGGTTTGGATAAACCCCATTTCACCCCCTTAAGGGATGAATTTCGAAAAATCGCTTTTTAGTGGATGTAAACGTCATTATGTGGATGCACTGTCAAAATTTCAGCCCTATAGCTTTAGGGGTTTGTAAAAACCCTATTTCACACTCTTAAGGGGATGAATTTCGAAAAATCGTTCTTTAGTGGATGTCCACGTCATTATAGGGATGCACTGTTAAAATTTCAACCCTATAGCTCCAGCGGTTTGGATAAACCCCATTTCACCCCCTTAAGGGATGAATTTCGAAAAATCGCTCTTTAGTGGCTGTAAACGTCATTGTAGGGATGCACTGTCAAAATTTTAGCCCTATAGCTTTAGGGGTTTGTAAAAACCCCATTTCACACCCTTAAGGGGATGAATTTCGAAAAATCGCTCTTTAGTGGATGTCCACGTCATTATAGGGATGCACTGTTAAAATTTCAACCCTATAGCTCCAGCGGTTTGGATAACCCCCATTTCAACCCCTTAAGGGATGAATTTCGAAAAATTGCTATATAGTGGATGTCCACGCCATTATAGGGATGCATTGTCAAAATTTCAGCCCTATAGCTTCAGCGGTTTGGGTAAACCCCATTTCACCCCCTTAGGGGATGAATTTCGAAAAATCGCTCTTTAGTGGATGTCCACGTCATTATAGGGATGCACTGTTAAAATTTCAACCCTATAGCTCCAGCGGTTTGGATAACCCCCATTTCAACCCCTTAAGGGATGAATTTCGAAAAATTGCTTTATAGTGGATGTCCACGCCATTATAGGGATGCATTGTCAAAATTTCAGCCCTATAGCTTCAGCGGTTTGGGTAAACCCCATTTCACCCCCTTAGGGGATGAATTTCGAAAAATCGCTCTTTAGTGGATGTCCACGTCATTATAGGGATGCACTGTTAAAATTTCAACCCTATAGCTCCAGCGGTTTGGATAACCCCCATTTCAACCCCTTAAGGGATGAATTTCGAAAAATTGCTTTATAGTGGATGTCCACGCCATTATAGGGATGCACTCTCAAAATTTCAGCCCTATAGCTCCAGCGGTTTGGATAAACCCCATTTCACCCCCTTAGGGGATGAATTTCGAAAAATCGCTTTTTAGTGGATGTCCACGCCATTATAGGGATGCACAGTCAAAATTTCAGCCCTTTAGCTCCAACGGTTTGGATAAACCCCATTTCACCCCCTTAAGGGATGAATTTCGAAAAATCGCTTTTTAGTGGATGTAAACGTCATTATATGGATGCACTGTCAAAATTTCACCCCTATAGCTTTAGGGGTTTGTAAAAACCCCATTTCACACTCTTAAGGGGATGAATTTCGAAAAATCGCTCTTTAGTGGATGTCCACGTCATTATAGGGATGCACTGTTAAAATTTCAACCCTATAGCTCCAGCGGTTTGGATAAACCCCATTTCACCCCCTTAAGGGATGAATTTCGAAAAATCGCTCTTTAGTGGATGGCCACGTCATTATAGGGATGCACTGTTAAAATTTCAACCCTATAGCTCCAGCGGTTTGGATAACCCCCATTTCACCCCCTTAAGGGATGAATTTCGAAAAATTGCTTTATAATGGATGTCCACGCCATTATAGGGATGCACTGTCAAAATTTCAGCCCTATAGCTCCAGCGGTTTGGGTAAACCCCATTTCACCCCCTTAGGGGATGAATTTCGAAAAATCGTTTCTTAGTGGATGTCCACGCCATTATTGGGATGCACAGTCAAAATTTCAGCCCTTTAGCTCTAGCGGTTTAGGTTGTGCGTTGTCTGTCAGTCAGTTACTTTTTATACAATAGAAAAAAATCCCCTTACAACTTATTGAACCCTATTTCACCCCCTTCAACCCTTTTGTTCTTCATAAAAAGTAGCCTATGTCCGTCTCCAAGGTCTAAACTATGTCTGTTGAAAATTTCATCAAAATCGGTTTAGTGGTTTAGGCGTGAAAGCGTAACAGACAGACAGACAGACAGACAGACAGACAGACAGACAGACAGACAGACAGACAGACAGACAGACAGACAGAGTTACTTTCGCATTTATAATATTAGTAAGGATAATCTCACAAATCCCACTTTGATTTGTTCATTATTAACTTTAAAACAAATGTCAAAAAATTGTTTTTATTCTTCTTCTTCTTAACTATCGCTAACCATGCTCCCGAGCATGGTTAAAATTTAACTACACCATGGTTAACCACGGGAGTTTTTGAACGCCAAAAAGTTATGCTCGTGGTTATGTTGTAGTTAACCACGGAGTTTTTGAAAGACAAAAGTTTACCATAGTTAACCATGGTTAACTATAGTAAGGTTTTTGAACGCGCTCCAGATCGCTTTTCGGTGCTCTGCCTTGAGTCATCTCAGTGGGGTTGGTGTGGACAACCCGATTGCTTCCTTGCTTCTACTCACATAATTATCCCGTAAAGTTGCTAACCTACTTCATGTCCTTCAATCAATGGAGTGGCATATATAGAATTACTTCTTGGCAGTATTGGACAATTGCACACAATTTACGTGGACTTCTCGCAGTGGTAAGTCAGCTGTCATCATCGCAAATTCTCATTCTTTTGAGCTGATACCTGAAAGATCCATGTACTGTGGTTGTTAGCAGCAGTCTCCTTAAGATACAACGTTGCCCTCAAGGCCGTATCTGGCCAGCGTTAATTGCGTGCATAGCATCCAGGTGGCCCAAATAATAGGCAGCTAATCGACAAGGAAAATGCATCCAATACGAAAGGTCGATTCACACATATCCGTAACGGCACGGTGCCGATGCTTTCCGTGTCAGTGGCTTTCGTGATAAATTTTTCACTGATATTCACGCAGTATCGCCTTTATGCTCAATTTTCAATGGCATCTGTCATTTTAGTTTTGAAATTAGGACAGTCATGTCAAATTCGTCGTGGAATTTAGCGTTCTAGGTGGACTCTTCGGGAAGTTGTCGCACAGAAACAGGTTCGAGTGTATTTCAAATAAATTTTCCCTAAATTTCTGTTGAATTCCTATAAGATTTTACGTTGAGTTAAAAAAATATTTGTTTCACGTCCGGGATAAATTAAAAAAGATCTTTGGCAACCTGTTTTTTGTGTTTTTCACGGACGCCTGAAAGATACTGAGATCGTCGGCTCCGCTCTGCTTAGGATGTCTGGGAGTATGCCGTGCCTTTCTCAATTTGTTTGCACGGAATTATATCGAACCGATTATTTTTTTCACTGATGCTCCCATTGCTGCTCTGAAGACGCGGTAACGTCACAGATATGTGTGGATCGATCTTAAGTGAACAACATTCATGTTTTCATTTAGTGATGATCAAAAATTGTCTTGTTCTAGCATTTTTCGTGTTGTTCTTCTGCAAAGCCAAAGCCACCTATTCGTCTGCAAGACCAAGCCTTACATAAACCCCGTCTATATTGCAAGGTTTTATGTGCTCAATTATGTCCCACATTATAATATGCACATTTCAAGGTAACTTGATGCAGAAATTTGATTTTCTAATTAAAAATACATTTTTTCTTTATATGACTCGACCTTGGAGGCAGCCATATAATCAGGCACGCCCCTGGTTGCCCTACATTTAATAACTACTTGATTCCCTAATGCTATAAGAGTATTTCTTTCCTGCACCTGACCCCCTCTTAAGACGACCCACTGCGTGTTGTGTAGAGGTAAGATAGAATAGTTTAAGGGAGTCTGACAGTGCTGGAGGAGAAGGGAATTACAGTCTGATGAAGGTAGCTTTAAAGTAGATTTGTGCTGCTTTAAGCAATTTGCTAGACAGTTCCATGCCTAAACAAAAGCCCTGCGGGCTGTTGGAGTAAGTCAACCTTGCTAATCTTGTGTTGCAGAAAAACATTGCCGAGAAGGCAGCTGACCGGAATTCGAACCCGAGACCTCTGGGATGGTAGCCAGACTACTCCCTAAGCTACCGAAGCCCCGAGACTTGCTCATCACGACCAACCGCTGACTTCCAGCTCTCTCTCGCGTTTTCCGTCGACTTTTAATCAAGGTTTTGAGCATATTAAGTAAAACTCCGCGCGTTGCACTACGTCGGCACACACATTTATAGTAGTAATAGGAGTTCAGAATTACAGGAGTTCTGTCTAAGTTGGTCTTGGAAGGCCAAGTCTGGCACGTTTGGCTTACATTGTCGAAGACGCAAGAGTAGCGCCGTGCATCGTCATCAATTCGTCATTGGAGGAGACGTAAAAAATAATTATGAAAGCTGGTGATAGAATAGCACCCAGCGCAATACCACGAGGGTTTGTTGTTTAGATTGGACGCCATCCAATACTTCCTTAAGGTAAATGAAGCTCCCGAGTGCCATACTCTGTCAAAACTCCAGACACAACCAAGCCTGATTCACTACAGTTCTGTTAGACATACACAACCTCCCAGTAGACTTTTTTTTCTAATACTAAGTTTCTTCTTGATTATTCACTGCAAATTCAAGTGTTTGATGGGTGTTTAGAAATAGAATACTCTAGTGTGTTTTTTAAACAGTAAAGTGTTTAATGGTAGAAAGTTTTTATTAAGACAGAAGAAGTGATTAATGGGCTTAATATAATCACTAAAGTGTTTTATTCTTTAAAACTTTAGCAGAAATTGAATTTTAACCTAATTATAAAATGATAGAAGTGTTTAAAAATCTAACACTTATTCATCCGTTTGAGATTATAAACACTTACTTATGATAAACAATTATGGTGTAATAAACAATACTCAATAGATCGTTCCTCAATATATCACAGAAGTCAAGCAGAATTGGACGTGGTTGGTTTTTAATGGGGACTACTTGGAAAAACTACCTCGCGCTTGTAGGTCGAAAAGGTGAACAAATATAAAAACCTTTTCGACACCGCAGTATTATTCACATATACACAACACAGGCGCTATAAATTGGATTTGTGTGGCGCAGCGAGCAGCAATCTCATTTCATTTTCCTACAACGGTTTAATAACTCTTATTTCCATAGTCCGAATTATAATTTAGAGCGCATCTGGTATATCAACTTTTATCATTAAAGTAAATCTCTCCTTCATATTACTACAATATTTTTTAAAACTTCAACTTCCGAGCAGACCAACTCATATCTTTTTCGATTAACCTTCAACAAACACGGAATGCTACAATTTCCAAAAAAAAAAACATCTTTCGTACAGTCAGTAAGTCCACAACAATGGATAATTTGCGATATGGTATTTTAGTCCACCCACAAGATAATATGAACCCATAAAACGACCAGAGTGGATAAGGAATCCTTTCAGTTCTCGAAGAACGAACCCTAAGAGCATCCCCCATTTTCACGTGCAGCAAAAATTCTTTCTCAAGGAGTTCACAGTTTCAATCTGTGTAAAATGGAAGGACTTGTTCAAAAGTGCAGTTTATTCTCAACTTTTGCTAAGAATTGTGAAATCAAGTTTAGGGTCTTTATTTGAATTGTCAAGAAAGTTTATGCAAAATAGTGCACTTATTTTAAATCTGTGCTAAAATCTGAAGAGATTGGTGCATCCGAGTGGAATATTGGAGCTGCTTTGGAAAATTAATTTGCAAAAGTTGAAATTTTCAATTGTCCAACACGATTGAGGTATAGATGGCAAGCAGTGGTATATAAGTATATAAGACTTATGTATATAAGTATATAAGACTTATGTAATTATGCTGCCATTGTTAAATATAATGTCTAGATCAGTGGGTCCCAAACTTTATTTCATACGGAAAATTTCTACAATGTATAAAATTTGGCGGAACCCAACGATGAAAAAATAAAATAATATATGATATATGTATATATTTATCCTTTAATATATTTTAAAACTCAGCTCACTTTCTTGTCTGTCTGTTTGTCCGGTACATATCTTGCAATCGAGTGAATACTTCCGGTTACCCGATCACCCTGAAATTTTGCACACAACTTCAGTTCCGATGACAATGCAATAAGGTATACTCATTATACCGTTAGGATCCATGGCGGCCATCTCAAGAGGACGGATTACTATTTCTTCGCAGAACAAATTTTGCAATCAATTTTTCAAATACTTCCGGATATCCTATCATGCTTAAATTTTGCATACAGCTTTAGCTCCGATGACAATGCAATACCATCAGTGCGCTCTTAGCAGCTGTGCGAATCGGTCGTGATTGTCAAAGCGGATAAAAAACAGTGTAATACCATAAACACGAGCAAAGGTGTTTTTTCTTAGCTCGTCGTATTACTCTTCTTTTTCCTTTCGTCGTGGTTTTTTTAGAAAAGTGTAAGGCAATCAAATCGAGTTTCAATTTAAAAATTTTAAGTGCACCGTAGGTGCTAATGCACCCAAAACAAAAGAGAAGGTGATCAGGACACCAATAGGTACTATCAAGTGAATGTGCAGATATAACAAAATAAGAAATAAAAAGGGAAAACCAAAACCAAATAAATAAGAAAATACAACAATTAATAGTAACATAAAAATCCATTTACTATTTAAAAAATTCTTAATTTCCATTCTTTTCTTACTTCTTTATCTAACCTTAAAAAACACGCATAGCACTGCCAGCACTGAAGGGCTAATTTTTTAGCACTTAAAGCTGAAACAACGACAGATTGCATAACTTTAGGTGAAAGGAAAAACGCCGTCCAAGGAATAAAGCACGCAAAAAAAATGCCGCCTACGGGCGGAAATAGATTTGCTCTGCTTGATCCAGATGGGATAACTACGAGCAGAAAAAGACCTAAACATAGCAAACAAACTTTGATGACTTCGGATTATCCAACCATAGAAGAAACGCTATACCAAAATAAACTGGGTGCAGATCCCAAATACATCATAATAGAAAGTGATCAGGAAAACTTAAAGCCAGCTCAAATACCTCCGTATCTATTGCAAAAAGCAATAGAAGATATCACAAAAAAAATAAAAACCAGGAAAACACTAAGGGACGGAAACATCTTACTTCTAGTCGCTGACAAGGCGCCTGCGGAAAGGTTAATAGAAAAACTAAAGAAGGTCGGCAACTACAAAATAAAAGCCTCCTTACACTCAAGACTAAATCAAACAAAAGCGATTATTTATGAACCCTCCCTAAAATATTTCCAAAAGGAAGACATATTAAAAACCCTACAACTAGCGGACAATAATATTGTGGATGTAAAAATCCTAACAAAAATAAATACGGAGACTAACGAAAACCAGCCCACAGGTGCCCTAATAGTTTCTTTTAACTCGTACCAATTACCAACGTCTATCGACATCTTTTATGAAAAGGTGAAAGTAACCCCGTATATACCGGCACCATTACGCTGCAGAAATTGCTGGGAGCTCAGGCATCATGAAACGCGTTGCACAAATCAAAGAGCGTGCGCAAAGTGCGGTGTACCTGTCCAACCGGAACAACAACATGTTTGCACCACCAAGGCGTGCATATCCTGCAAAGTGGCAGGGACACATACCACACTAGACCGATCCTGCCCCCTATTCGTAATAGAAAAGAAAATAATGGAGCTCAAAACTCGGTATCATTTAACAAACTTTGATGCCAGAAGACGCTTTTACGAAGAAAACCCAGAATTAAGGGCGAACAGAAACACCCCCATTGTAGAAAACTCAATGACGCCACAATACTCCCGGGAGATCATCAGTCAAACAACACCCCAACAAACAAGTCCAACACCAGGAACAAGCAACATGACCTACGCTCATTTAGTTAGACAACAATCAAATGTGAAATCAGATACTATTTTAACTAATAATCCTACAACAACCGAAACCGCAAATCCTCTTACTCCCCAACTAGAAACAAACCAAGTAAACAAAAAAATTACTATTACAAACACAAACAACACTACAAAAAAAACTATCAATACAAACAACAAAATACTGATTAAAACAAATAGCACCCCAAAAAAAGAACACATCACAACCACTATCACTACTAAACATAACAATACGGACAACAACTACGCCACAAACATAGAACAACAAGAATCCGAGACCCTCAATTACTCAATCGTTGGAAACACAATTCCAACGATCTATACAACCGAAGACGCAAACAAAAAATTATCCCTAACACCACCAAAAGAAAAATTAGCCTTTGCAGAGGCATGGGCTACACAATTTTCGAAGAATTACGAAAAACTAAAAACGCCTAAAACCCCAGAAGACAACATTATGGCAGTCTCTGAGGATGAATCTTCATTACCAACACCATGATTTCCAAAAATGCGTACCAAACTCCAACAAGCTACAACATTAACCATCTTCAAGGCAACTACACCAACATAGGCCAGCAAAACCTAAGAGATACAGCTTCCACGAGCACAGAACCAACACAAAACATGAACAGGGGCAGCGATTTCAACAAACAGTCGCTGAAGACTCTCACACTATTACAGTGGAACATTAACAGCTTCTTTGCAAACAAAAGCGACCTTGACTTAATTTATCATGCCAGCAAACCAGACGTATTGGCACTCCAGGATACCTACCTCAAAGACAACAACCGAAAACTAGCATACAAAGACTACAAAATCTACACTCACAACATACATCAACCGGACACAGGACGAGGTGCCCTGGCGATCCTCGTACAAAACACCATCACATCAAGAGCTCTCCCACTAGAAACGGCCCTAAACGCACATGCAGTCACGCTACTTCTACCTCAGCCACTTCACGTGGTCAATATATACATCCACCCCCACACCACACTAGCCATCTCAGACCTTAATAATCTTCTGGTACAAATACCTCACCCACTAATAATAATAGGCGATTTCAACGCCCACAATCAAATATGGGGCAGCAACTACAAAAATCAAGCAGGTCGTATCCTAGAGCAATGGCTCGATGATACAGACCTCTGCCTACTTAACGACGGTACACCCACTCATTTTAGTACCACCAACACACTCACAGCAATAGATCTTACTTTCACTTCATCCACCCTAGCCCCCCATACACAATGGTCAGTTACCCCACTCCCCAAAGGCAGCGATCATTTTCCAATTCAAATCACGCTTAAACATCAAATACATACAACACGACACGTGCCACGTTTTAAAGAGAACAGAGCGGACTGGACAGCATACAGACTTTCGATCTCACACTACTTGGACCTCCATAAAGAAACAACAAACATAGAAAAGGAATCAAGTACTCTCAGAAAAGCAATAAGGCAGGCAGCAAACGCGGTCATGGGCACCACTACTCCGCACATTAAAACAAAACCCAGGTGGCTAAATGACTCAGTTGCCTATAAAATAAAAGAAAAAAACAGAACCTGGAGAAAATACAAGCGAAACCCGACACCAGAAAACGCGCTGGACTACCGGCAGAAAAACGCCTCAATGAAGAGAGTCATAAGACAAGCCAAAAAGGAACAATGGGTTTCTTTCTTATCGGGTATAACCCCAACCTTAACCACACAAGAACTGTGGCACCGTATAAAAACATTCAAGGGTAAGCCAACCTCACCCTTAGCTTCCGTCCAGCAGGGCGACAGGCTCTTAACGAGCCCGGAGGACATAGCCAATGCTTTTGCAGAAGAGACCAGCAGGTACTCATTTTTATCCGCCACAAACCTACAATCACGCTCAGAGAGTACCCAAGAATCGCTAAAGATCCTTACAGCAAACATCACTCCTAGAGAGGTCATATACACACTGAACTCTTTTAGGGGCTCCACACCAGGCATAGACGGTATCACATACAGAATGCTGTCCAACTCACCACCTGTTTGGCATAGTAGATACACGAACATGTTAAATAAGATTATGGCCACCGCACGCTTCCCACAGGACTGGAAGGTAGCCGTCGTGGTCCCGATCCCCAAACCTCACTCTGGTGTGCTCACCTTTACCAATCTGAGGCCAATACATCTCCTCAAAACAAGCTCAAAAGTTTTTGAAAAGGTCTTAGGGTCAAGAATATCTTGGGCGCTGGAACAGCTCCTACATCCGTCACTGATAGCTTTTAGACCGGGCAGGAGTGTGCAAACCCTCCACCTCGAGCTAGAAACCAACTTACGCGACGCTTTTCGTCAAAGAAAACATGCAGTAATGCTATCAATGGACCTAACAAAAGCTTTCGACAGAGTACGAGCCTGCTGGATCTCCAAACAGCTGCACGAATGGCATTTCCCTCTGCAGATAATAAATCTAATATCAAACTTCCTCGCAAATCGTCAAATACTCGCGAGAATTCGTGGATATTATAGTAAACCCCACCCACTGAAAAACGGCCTACCACAAGGCTCTCCCCTCTCAGTGCATCTCTTCAACATTTACACACACTCTTTGGGTGCTTCACTTGCAAATATAGAAGGCCTAGCCCATTGGATATACGCGGACAATCTAATCCTCCTGGCGGCAGGAGAACACAACAGAGTCCAGGCGACATTAAATAAAGCGTATAACATTGCTTTCAAATGGGCAAACATTAGAGATGCTCAATTCTCCCCCAATAAAACCGAGGCTCTTCACATCTGCCGCAAGCGCTCATGCTACCTTGCACAAATCCGCTTAAATAGTCAAACCATACAACTCAAAAACGAAATACAAATTTTGGGGCTAACATATGACAAAAACCTACTATGGAGGGCACAAATCAAAGCAACAACCAGAGCTATAAAAATTCGCAACAACATGCTGAAATCCATATGCACAAACAGAGCTGGCCCACCCGCTACGCTTGCGGTGAACATTGCCAAACAACTGACTCTCGGGTGCCTGGATTTCGGTCTACCCAACTACGGCTTCTCCTCCGTAACCGCCCGCAAACCTTTGCAAGTTGCTCTCAACACCACGGCTAGGATAGCGCTAGGGGCATTACCTAGCACCAACCTAGATGCTCTGAGCATTGAGGCTGGTTTCATAGACATAGACTACAGAAGAGACTTACTCCTGCAGAAGACAATAGCGAAAAACTTACTTTCCTCATACAAACCGCTATACCACACCCTAATGTACTGCTGGGACAGGCGACACGAAACAGTTAACAGCTACACACCATCGCTGCTACGCGGTCTTATAGGCATGCCTGATGAGGCAAAGAGCATACCAAACAACCACCCTCCAATAGCAAACACACCCTTCCCTCCCTGGTTAGTGGACCCAAAACACATAAATTTCACGCTGAGCAAATACCTAAAAGACAACACCAGCGCATTAATCTACAAGAAATTGCACTTCGAACAAAGGGACCAATACACAAATAGTAACCCAAACACAATCTTCTTGTACACTGACGCATCAAAATCAGACACTGGAACGACGTACGCATTAACGGACGACACAGGGACCCCCATCGAAGTAGGAAGGCTACCTGACGGTACCAGCGCCTACTTCGGTGAGTTATACGCAATTTGGGAAGCGGTTGACTGGGCCAAAAGATCACGCGTTAACACCGTCATCTACTCAGACTCCTTGGCCGCTTTAAAGCACATTAGCAACCCGAAGGCCACCAGCCCACAGACGGACTACATAAAAGAAACGATCCACAAACATGATATCACACTAGCTTGGTGTCCAGGTCACGTGGGAATTCAGGGAAATGAAGCGGCCGACGATCTAGCGAAAAATAACGCACCCCGGATAATCACGAAGGAGCCTCCAAACCTGGACAGAACCGTAAACATTATCAAAGAAAAAATCAAACGCAGCAAACAAAACAGATGGGACTCCTCCACCTGTTTCCTTAAAAAAATTTGGCCTACGGCATGCGCCCCAAAAATTCCCCCCTGGACCCGACCAACGACGATCATATTCACCAGGTTACGACTAGGTCACTCGATGGCTTTCAAAAAGTACATTTATGACAAAACATCACCACCAACATGCCCTTACTGTGACGTCCCTCTTACAGCGGAGCACTTCTTTTTTACATGCCGAGAAGTAACAAACTCACTGCGACGCCTCAACTATCACAAGCCAGCCCACGAATTGCTACAGCCAGACAGAGACCCGACACAGACTCTTTTCCCACTGTTAAACGACCATGGCTTACTAATTGACCTCAGACCATCCATAAGGACTACACAGACAGATCCCGCACCCAATAATCACCACAGAAGTTAACCTTTTAAATAACATAGCCCACCAGCCCTAGATAATAAAATACTAACCAGATACTTTTACCACTAATTTAGAAGTAACTACAATTAAGCGCAAGCCTACTAACCCTAGACAATAACCCTACAGTATTCAACCCCCCAATTACTAACACCCCCGGTTCTGGCCCAAAAGGCGCACCAGCCGCGGGCCAAAAATTATTAATAGCTGTTAGCGTAAGGTTCTTATATACTTAGGCTAGGACTATCAATAAATAAATAATAATAATAATAATAATGCAATACCATATGCCTTTAGATCCATGGCGGCAGTCTATATGCCTTTAGATCCATGGCGGCAGTCTCAAGAAGGCGGATTGAAATATTCTTCACAACCCCTTCGACATGGGTATCAAATGAAAGGGTATGATAAGTAGAACACATAAGCAATATAGTATACTCAATATATCGTTTGGCCCAGTCATCTCAAGAGGGCGGATTACCATTTTCTTCACAACCTCCTCGACATGGGAATATGGAATGGCGGCCAAAATGTTACGCGGTGTAACGTAGACTAAATTTCAAGGAAGAAGGGCCACTCGCACTTTCTGATTAGCAAGAACGCGTTAAACGGCCGGCGTAGCGCCAGTGAGTCTGCGAATGTATTTGCGCTTCGGCGCTGGTGACACGGAACCCTAAAATTTTTTCGTGGAACCGTAAGGTTCCGCGGAACCCACTTTGGGAATCACTGGTCTAGATGTTTTCAATATCAATAATATTAATCAATTTTAGTTGCATTAAAAATTGTCTTTGGTATAATCAATCACAACACCCAGTTGGTACTGCCAATTAACTCTTGCAAAAGCTAAACAAAACAACATACATATGTTCGTGCTAGGGTAAAGGGTCAGCAAAAGAATAGATCTTCAAGGCTTCTGATTCCGCCCTGCTATCCGATATTCTCAAAGCGTATGGCTTGCTGGAAAGCTTTCTCCAATATCTAAAAACTTTCTAAAAACCCTCAGCTCAGGAGCTATTGGTGGTCATCTGGTCGCATTATACCCAAAAGTGGTGTAAAACAGGGTGACCCCCAATTATTTCATATCGTTATAAATACTGAGCATCCTTCCAGAGGAGATCTTATGCCGCATCGGCGGATTGAAGTCGAATGCCTCCGCTTTTGATGATGACAAGATATTATTTGCTTCTACCTCCCGAGGTCTTCAGGAACTCCTGGAATGTCATCAACTCATTCTTTAAAACCCGTGGTATAATAGTACTAATACGATTGCTAAAAATGGATCGCATAGTCAGACGCGCGGTCAAAAATGGTCTTGCTCTTCCGAAAGATGTTCCCGTTGCTTTCTTCCATGTCCAAGTTGAATACAGAGACCTAGAAGTACCATCAATGAATGTAATGGATAGGTCCCAAGCTCCGTACAAACAAGCTAGACTAGAAGCCTGACCGCATCCTACCTTTGGTTTGTTGATAAGAAGTTCACGAAAGAGAGGTTCGTATTTGCTCCTTGGGGCTCCCCAATTCCACTCCGGCCCTTCTTGCCTTCGCACTGAGGTGGGTCTAGTCCCGGTAGGATGGTAATTGTTGTAGCAAGAAGAGCAATGCCTTTTGTTCGAGGAAACGCTGCGCGGTATCGGTCATTAGTGGCAATGACCTAAAGGATGAAATATCTACATATATATTTATCCACTCGGTCAATTTATCCAATCTCATGATCGCCTTACACACGTTGTGCACAATTCCAGTTGGAGTTGCTTCTGCAGAACGAAGCTTCTCCAAACTGAAATTAATTCAAAACTATCTTCGTACTAATATGTGCGATGCCCAGCTGTCGCATTTGGCGATGATTCAATCGAAGACGATTGCCTCGACTATGTGACGCAAGCCGACGTTGTAAATCGCTTTTCTGGAATGCATGACAGACTAATTGCTCTATCGACTACAACGTAAATCCCTAATTTTGAACCGCGAAACGGTCTTCCGGACCAGAACCGGATTAATCGATAAAAGATAAATGAATGACGAAACGATAAACAGAAACGGTTCTTTTCAGGACTAAATCAGTTTGCGGAGCAGGAGGCTATTCAAGAAACTTTGACATTGGGTTGTACGACCCCGTGCAATAGTCGTTTTTCTAGTTCTTTCATCTAGACCAGAGGCGTCCAAACTTTTTGCTGCGAGGGCCAGTTTGGTATTTAAATTCATTAGCGGGGGCCAAGCATCGTAAATATGTGAATTAAAAAACCTTATTACAAATAAAGCAGCATTGAATTTTATTTTTTATAGTAAATTACAGATATAACAATACTAAACAAACCTGTCTAAATTATATTTTTATAAAATTATTTTATGCAATTTTTAATGGGAATGGTGGAATTGGGTTTTTTTCTTGGAGAGTTTCTTCAAAGTTGGGATTCAAATCGGTAACACCAATTTAGCAATGATTGCAAATGATCATCCAATAAATTTGCCCTATATTTAGATTTCAGATACTTCATCCTGGAAAAAGTTTGTTCGCACATATAGGTAGTTCCATACATAGGAATAAATTTACCAGCCAATTGCTTTAAATTTGGAAACTCTTTTGCGTCCAAAAATTTGAAAAAATCTATCAAGTTTCCTTCCTTGTATTTGTTCTTGATTTGATCGCTAGCTTGAAGCAGCTTGAAACTGACTGGAAACGTCGCCAACGTTGCAGTCATATGGATTTTGAAACATCCGAATTTCCCTTGAATTTATGTCAAGATCAGAAAAACGCTTTTGAAATTCTAGTTTTAAATCCACGATTACTTTTACTGCAAATATGGTGGGAAATCTTTCGTCAGTTTCTGTACTAAATTTTTCGCAGCACGTGAAATGGGAAAAATTACATTCATTCATATGACGTTCGAAAAAACTTGAATACCAGACTGTACTTTTTCGAGCGTGATACCGCGCTCATTCTAACCGAATGCGCTCTTCATCTGCGCGAGATCTAATACCGACGCGCCACGCTACATTTATATTTTACGAAATTTTTCAAAATCCTTGGCGGGCCGGATAAAATCGCCTGCCGGGCCGGGTTTGGCCCGCGGGCCGTAGTTTGGACACCTCTGATCTAGACAACTTTCCTTTTTTCTTGTGGTCCCAGTTTACCAAAAAAAATTCTGTCCTTAGAAGACGTAAAAATCGAAACGGAACGGAACACACAATGCTGTCGGCATATAGAACATATGGAAGTGAACAGAAGTATAGATCTGGTACTTGAAGAGTACTTTTATGGCGAACAAGCTAAAGAATTGAAAGATCCACTAATGTGAATAGCACTAGTTAATATTAAGTTCATAAAAAACGTTTGGTTCTTTTATTGTAACAAAAATACTTTCTGAGCGGTGCCAGACGCCATTTAATATCAAGTTTAATATCACCTTCGAAGAAAAGATGTTGAATAGCACAAGTGTATCCTAGGATACAAGACTTGAAATAGGGACTTGCTACCTTTAGTGCTCCTATTATACTCAAGAGCACAACACCCTAAAAACTCAGTATAAAAAAATTGTCATTTTAAATTCAAATTAAGTTCGACTTTATTGCCAGCAAACCCTCTGGCCTCGCATCCTGGGCACACTCCCGCCCATCCAATATCTAATAAACTCGCAGAAGGTATAAAACTTAAAGAGCTTTAATAATCCGATAAGAGCCACCTCTTGAACAACAAGTACCTCGTCTGATATGGAATCACCTGTTTATCCTTACAGCAACAAATTTCAGGTCCTATTTTTATGTAAGGTTCAGTAAACCCTTAGCTCCCTTTCCTTCCCTACCGTTTATTGATTTTGCTCAAGCTATTTTTAGACCCACTCCCGTGTTCCTGTTTGTATCGAACCACCGAATTCTCCTCCTTCGTCTCCTCCCACGCAATCGCCTCTGCCATACCACGACTAGCAAACAAACAAAAGTCTAAGACCGATTTCTTGTCATTTCTTTTGATGAGGGATTTTCGGGGTCGTCTCCTTATACTTTCTTCTAATCTAACGGTATATAAAACCTCTTGAAATGTCACTTAAGATGATTATCTTGCGTCCCCGTCTTCTACATGCCCGAACAAAAGCCTTAAAAGTTTCCCGAAGATTACTGACCTCCACCTAAACCCTTTTTATTCAAGATAATGAGGAGAAGGCGAACGCCACGGGTTAAGGCGGGATTAAAGTTTGTTTTATGAAAAGTTTATAGTGATTAGCATTCTAACTAATTTCGGATAATCCTGTACTAATTGAATTTTTCTCTATTTTCCTCTACTTACAGGTAAAGAATTTTCTAATCTCCAGTGACTTACTTTGTGCGTGAACGTGTGAACGTTTTTTTTATCGCTTTTAATGGTGTCATCACGGAAAGAAAATTTATCACCACGGATGAATTATGGTAAGATTCTATAAAGGTTCATTTTGGTGGTTGTTGTTGTGCCCTGCTATAATTGGGCATGGCTAATTAGTAATCACATATTTCAGGTCTAATTCTTGTTGAATTTAAATTAGTTCATTAATGCGGAAACCGATTGACTTACAAGCACCGGGCGGCCGCCTTTGGTTCGTGGACCGCGCGGCATCGGCCGGCATCCTCCTCGGGCAGGTGATCCTCTCGAAAAGATCTCTAGAACACTGAAATACTTTTAGTATATCATTGGACATTTCGAGCTTAGTTTTATAAGACAATTCGATGGCGGTTCGGTGCTCCACCTTCTAATGCTGATCACATGTCGGATGTCGGTACACATTTCTTCACTTTGTAGATCTCCCGAAAGACAAGGGTTTCTAATTAATAGCGGCGGCCTGTTGGCGATTTGGTCCATTCGGACTAGTTGCGGTGCGTGGCTAATTTAAATGGGAAGCGTCTAATCAATTACCAATTTGCTGAGTTGTGAAGAATTTCCATTCAATGAATCTCGAAGACATAAAACCGGCTTCGGGTTAGGGTCAGGCTCGTGACAGCTAATTGACTTAATATTAAAAAAGATGTTGGAGACAGGTAAAGGCTAATTTTTTGTTGGCTAGGCGGAAGGTATATATGCCATATATTTCGAAAAGAGATTGGCGGTATTTTTTTCTGTTCATGCTTTATTGTTATATCAAGACCTCTTAGTGGGTTTCGCCTGTTAAAAATCAAATAAATTTCCAGATTTCATATAGCAGAAATAAGCCTAGGAGTCATCTTTTGTGCGACCAGTCCGTCAGAGTCACTAGATATTACACCAGGTCACGGTGCCGTGTTTAGTAGTTAGCTTAATTGAAGGGAAAGATAGGAGATACGATTGGCTTCGGGTCTGGATACTGGAGGATGGGGTAATGAACATTATAGTATGCAAGTGTTGGATGATGTACCGGTTGCGAAATAATAACTGGGGAAGGCTGTTCCATAATCGACTTTTCTGTTTATAAATAAATTATTGAACTGTCGTCGTGTGCGTCAATAGCCGGTTGTGAGGTTGAACGGAGTCGGAAGTATTATTGTACTTTTAATTTTATTTATACTCATGGTTCATCATATCGTTCGAGTCATGGTGAAAATTCTAGTGGTAAGAACATGTAACTTCTACCAGTCCACTGTCCGCAGTCTCACTGCACAATATGGTACTCAGGCTGGAATCAAAAAAGCCTTCCACAATACATCCTTTGATACAGAGCTAGGGCTCTAAGTAGCCTTCGACTGGATTGACTCTATCCTGAGCACTTGCAAATTAATGATCTCTCATCTTGAGGGATCTCAGGAGGCTCAACGGCCTCAACACGACTAAACTTTTTCGCCCAAGGTTACAGGTGTCAAGAGGCCTGCAGCAGGTGCACCAGCATAGGAGTAAATGTCAATCCCGATGAAACGATTCTGCTTCGGTTCACTACACTCGCATCCTGAGGTATAGTCTATTCAACCCAAGCCAAATATTTTGGGGTGAGCCTAGCTGCAGCTAAACATAACCCATCGCATGGATACTTTGATGTGGCATGACAAGTAGATCCCTATGGATTTTCCACAGAGCTTGTCGATCCTCATGGGATCTACAACCGAAAGCTACTATATTTAGCGCCATGGTAACTTAAGGGCTATTCAACATAGGGATCACAAAGTTGGAAAGATGGGGAATCAACAAACGCTTGCTTGCTCCTGGTAACGCGGATACTGGCAAAGTTAAGGATTTTGCTTCGGAAACACAGGTCCCAATCAGCGGATTGGTATAAAAACTCTTATACCATGCAATTGTCCTAATGTTAGACATTTCTCTTACATGGTTTTATTGAGGTGGGGAAATGATATGTGGAGCAGCGGTCCGAATTACCGAGAGGTGGAATAAACTTCGACGAAGTACCACGTTGAATAAAAAGTATGAAATAGGTCCAGGAGATGCGTTCGAAGAGATAGAACATCACGATCTCTTGTTGAGCTCTACAACTTTACTGTAGATTTTAGTGGCCACAAAGAGCTTCTGCCTTTATAGCAATTCCCTCCGCACTCTTCTATTGTCGCCTGAAGCCATCGCGTGTTAAAGTAGTTGGGGGCCTTGACACCCTGTCGTTAATTATGGGTTTAATCTTAGTGACTTGTGTGAAACTAATTTTAGTCAGAAATATTTGGTAAAAGACAGAACATGTTAAATGATGCCAAAGGAATGCCACAGAATATAGCGATGAGTTATTTTTTCTCTCTTTATTCTTATATTAGCTGGGACCCGGTTTGCCTCGCTACACCGAACGTTAAAACATTTAAAATTAATCCAAACCTTCAAAATTAGGCCACGTTAAAAGCATGGATATTTCAAATTCAATCCTGCAGCACGCAGAGATTTTCCTTGCGCTTTGTTGATGGTAATGACGAAGGCAAGGCGCACTAGCGACTACAACTTGAAGCTGAAAGGTAAATCAGTGGGCATCATTGGAATGCACGGAATCAGCACATCTTCATCTTTACTTTTGTCGCTTATGATCGCTCACATTTGGCATGAGCCTTTTGACGACAGGGGTCTCGATCCATTGCACAGCTTCGGCGGATCTAAATTCCGAAGGAGCATTATTCGTGCCCCAACTTTCAGGGTGAATATGTGAGGTAGCATTCCAGATGATTCCAATCAATTGAAAAACTATCGGATAGTTCACGAATTGATCCTCATCTGTGATTGTATCGACCGATTTGTATTTGGTTGGTTGACCAGGAAGTTGCAACTGCATGCGATCATTGATCTTATATGACCACGTCGGTCATTCTTCGATGCTAGAATCGTGAATTTTGTAGTTGCGTGAAATGTTCAGGAAAACCTTTTTTTTTCAAAGACCTGAATTGATGCCGACAAAAGTTTGATGGAAATGATATTTCACTTGTTCCAGAATCAATCAGAAACTTACCGTCACCCATGCTCAAAAGATTCCTGGCAAATGTTTGCGTAGAATCTTCGTGATATAAATGCACAAGCATGTTGGTCCATAGTGTGATTTTTTCAGATGTCGCCAATGATGTGACGCTTTCAGGCAAGCATTGGGCTCATCAGTGACTGTCGATCTGTAAATGACAAAGTTTGACGAAAATCGTCCGCTAGCAGTATGACAGTTCCACCCAATGGACGATGATTTGCTCGGATATCATGCAAAGTGCGATGGTGCATTCCTCCCAAATAATGAGTTTGTATGTTTTCAGCACTGTCGCCATAGTTGATCTTTTGCCGATGTTGAAGTAGGAGCTTCGGCCTGTTATAAATTTAGCGGTAGCTTGAAAGCTGAAAATGTTGTGCGTCTCCATCAAGCATCGTTGATACGATTCCTTATGATGCCTAGTGCAATCTCATTCTGCTTGCGATTTTCAGCCAGTATCAAATTGAGAAGGAACGTTTTTCCAGTGCCTTCTGGTGCATGAAAAGGAGTCCTCCGTTTCCATAACTGCGTTGTACATGTTTGATTCATGTTGCATACTGCGAGTCCTTGATTATATGTTAAGAGTCTTTTTTGGGCTTCAACATAAACTCGCAACTGTTCAACTTCGTATTGTTTGTCTCGTAATAGATCTCTATCCTGAACATCGTTTCTTCCACGAGCCAGTGCAGGTAACCCAAGCTGACAAAGCATTTTTTATTGATAGAAACACATTTGTTGTCAAGCAATATGAGCGCGAAAATGCAATCTGAAAACTGTATGTCGGGATTCTTCGTTGCTATTTTCAACAAAATTGTACGGCAACTACCCGTACAATCGTATTCTTTTCGCAATCATTTTTTTCTCTAAAAACATAAAAAAATGGATCTGAGTTCTTCAGCAGCAATTTGAAAAGTACCTCCCATACAAAAGTTTACCTTATCAGTATAGTTGTTTTCAAACCTCGTGACATCCCGCGCATATTCCCCAGCTAAGCTCTTAAAAATGTTTAAAAGTTCAGACAAAAGCTTCAGTTAACTCCTCCTATCAAATCACTTGTTGCCGTGTAATCAGTCGCGACTCCGTATTGCTACCGGGAGGTGTATCTTTCTGGGACTTCAATGATTATTTAAAAAATTTACAAATTATGACTGAAAAACACCCGTTTTTATATATTTTTTTATTTTAAGGTTTTTATATTTTACACATATGCCACAGAAATAATTTGTAGTAATTTCTACTAAAAAATACGATATTTGTGTTTTTATCACTTTGATTACTAGATTTTTGACATTTTCCGCCAGTCGCAAGCGCGCTTCTGCCTGGGGAGGTTGTGTTGCTTGCGGCTGCGGAGAACTCTCAATTTATGAATGAAAATGCTCATATCTTTAAAAGAAATTTTTCCAGCAATTCTTTTAATTTATTTTAAATTTAGGGATGAGAAATATTTAGCATAATTATAGTAAAATTATGCTTATTACGATGGATAAACTGCCTTTGTTGAGCAGGAGTTTTACATGTATTTAAAAGCTCTGCTCAATACATATAAAGATTACTTAACTTTATTCATCCGGCATGCGCACATCCCTTCCCAAATTATTTTGTTGAGTTTTTTCTGCGTTTGTTGCCTTTTTAAGTTAAAAGAGGGGAAATGATAGAACAAAATTTATGAAATTGGGCAACGAGGTGCGCAGAACCCTTCAAATTATTTGTGTCACGGCGTTTGAAAACTTCTATACACACAGCTACCGAAGGGTTCAAGATAAAGCAATTCTGGATTTGAAACGATCCTTCACACATGAGTAAATATAAAAATATAATATGAAAAGAAATTTAGTAGTGAGATAATATCGAGCTCAATATTATAAAAAACGAATAACTAGATAAGATTTTTGATGCCGCACATTCCTTCATCAAATTGAAATCCTTACTTTAAAAAAAATTGTTTTCGAACCCGAAATCTCGTTAGAAAATCCATTTATGCCTCGTTACTTCTACAAAAACCATAATTACAACACAAAAACCAATTTTTACAACGGAAAATTACAACTCTCCGCTGCTACAACTTCAATTATTTATCCCTTCAGTAAAACACGGCGTTCTTTAAAAAGGCAAATAAATAATTTACTCTGCACCTGCGTGCTCAGCTCAAGTGCAGCGAAAAAAATTCTTTAATCCCAAGAAGTGCGCGAGATTACTATCAAGGGCCATTGTAAGTGGCCCTCGTCGACGTATCCAGGGCCATTATCCCCGTCCTATCCTGGATTTCCGAGCTCTGTTCTAGCGATTAAAAATGAAAAATTGATCGTTATCGGCTGCGCGGTCTAATCAAGAAGCACAATCGATTTCGACGCTCGATCATAGGCTGTGAAAGATGGGTTCATCTGCGAAGAGGAGCAGACTGGCCGCCATGATCCTCTCGCTGGCATTCTTTCACATCTTCATCTAGGATGAGGGCAGAGGCACACTCTCGTAGGAATTCCCTGTCATACCATCGGGCCATAGGAGTTAATTAAAAATTAATTTCACGGGGGCGTGGGTTACTATTAAAAATTAATTTTGCCTTCAAGTTTGACTTGCATTCTCCTGTGGCTGGAAATGATCGGCTTAAATGTCGTGTTTGCTTTATTAGTTGGGTGAAATGGTTAGTATCTATAGGTGTAAATATAAAATTAAAAATAAATAAAAGAATAAACGAAACACTTATAAACGTCTAGTGACTCTGATAGCAATTTTCTTATCTTTGGTGCAAGTTTTTTGATACGCTGTAAAAATTACTTTACTTCATTACTTAGAAAACGTGTTGATGGGGGTGTGCACCTGAAGCAGTTATACATACATATTTTGAAAGGTCCTAATATGTAATATCTTCTTAAGTGTAATATCTTCAAGCGCCCTCACAAATTCGTATAGCCACAGATAGATTTTGCTGATCATATTCACAAGAGGTTACCCAACTAAATAATAAGCCGACTAATTGCTGCTTTACTTTTTTATCGGAGTAAAAACCATTACTTTCACCATATTAAAGGCAGTTCAGTATAGTTCTCCTAATGCCTTGGCGCCCTTTGTTTTCCTCCATGTCTAGATTTCTAGCTGAAGCTCTCCAGTTAGATCGCAATTGACAACTAACCTATGTTATCTATATTCAGGCCACTAATTTTTTTATTGACTTGTATCTGCAACTGGGTATTTTCTTCATTAATTGTCAAACCTTTTTTTGCAGCTTTTTCGATTTCAGAGTAACATTCCTTAATTGATGTTCTTCTTCTTTCTTCTTTGATCCGTTGGCTGGCGATCCGAGCGCGACGTCCCCGCAACGGATACGCTGCTCTCGGTGCCGCTTTAAAAACGCGGTTTCTTGCCTAGTCTTCGGTTTCCCGATTCTGATCGATTCGGCAGGTCGACCACCCACCTCTTATCACACCCTGGACTTGGGACCAAACGACGACGGAGTTTAATTGATGTTACCGACCCCCTGCTACATTTATATCGTCAGCATGTCTGATCCTCTGAAGAGATTTGTTTAAGGTCTTTCTAATAACTGCTTCCAAAGTTGGGTTAAATAGCATTGGCGCCAGCCCATCTCCCACTTGATTAGCCAGGAAGGCATGTGTGAGACCGTCCTGAGCTTTTATCGGAAGGCTAGTTGTATCGAATTAGATAGGTTCTATCGTACAACGCTGACGTTTTAATGACAAACCTAATTCGTAGGATCTAAAGCAGCTTCTGGAGTGGTATGCTTGATAAAAAGTCTCAGAAATTAATAAGCAAAAATAATAAGGAAGAAAACCTATAAAGCCTTTCAGTTTTCTTCTATTCAGAGCAACAGAATAACGATTTGGCACGTCTAGGGTATTATTTTGCACAATCTTACTATAATTTTCTGTCTAAGAGCTTCTTAGCATATCAGAGCAGCTATTCAGCTCCGCTGAATTTGTCAATGCTAGCGGGTGGAGTCTTTTATTAAAGTGCTGGCACTTTAGGAACTCTCAATCATTTTTTGCCATAAAATAGGCGTTGTTTAACCCTACCACTAATAATTAATAATTTTGAACACCAGTTATGATGGGTGCCACGAAGATGGGTCCGTATAAGCTCCACAAATCATAAATTCAGCGATCGTTCTTGATTCTCTTTTTGAGAAAATTTTGGGTTCTCCGGAACCAGTCGAAGTATGACGAAGCTTCCATGCCAAAAATTACAGTCATAAGGTTAGGAATAGGCTTAAGAGATATGTTTATCTCTTCAGCCAATACTCCAGGCTCGTACTATTAATTTTAAATATTAGCTATGAAGAACAGTTCGTGGCGTTTTCCTGATAGATGGCGTCAACCTCAAATAAGGATGCAACATTCAGGAGGCATAACACTCCGACGGGGCTGCCTCCGGCTAACTAAAACGGTTGTGGCTCAGCTCAAATGAACTCATGCAACACCAACCTGGATGATAAATATCGTGGATATTTCGTATTTTATTTTTTGAATTTTCACTCCCTGTTAGCTTTGAGCAGGCAATTATTCTATTTGCATACCGCAGTTATTTTATATGACTGAGGGCTACGTAATCCTGCCCGGCAGTAAGGAATCGCGATCCAAATATACGACCACATGTTTGACCACATTTAACAATCCCTTTCCTACGTCAATACTTGATCTTAACATTACTTTAGCTCCCTCGAAAATTTGTAGCACCTTTGAAAGCCCTCCAAGCTTAGTGATATCATCAACAGAATCCATACTAGCGTTGCTGATCTTGTGCCTTTATGGTATAAATTGATAGAGATTGTAGATTGCTCTATTTTATTTGACCAATTGTTGAATAGATTCTTAACGCTTTGTCAATCAAAAACTCATTGGTTGTATTTATTTGTTGAGACTTTATCCAGAAAAATTTCAATATGTACATTTTTCCAAATCTCAAAGGGCTTAGAATATGATCGATTGCCTTTGTATCCTTCCAGTCGAATGTTCTGTTCTATCGGTGCAAAAAGCCGCCGTAAATGGGTAACTGGCCTCATATGCTTCGGCAGTTGGATAATTGCATTACATCACCAAATTGCAAAATTTGAAAGACTCCAAATAAATTATTGAGGTTGTTTAGCTGTTGCAAACGTTCACCGATCATGCAGAGCATTTCATAAGGAGCCATAGAGATTTGGTCTACCAAAAGAAATTTAATATTTTGTCAACAAAAGCAAAATGTATATCTATGAAGAGTTTCCAGCCAGAAGCGGATGTTTACGATGGCTCCATCTTTCTGTATAGGTAGCATATTCTACAGAGTGCAATTCGTTATGCTCTCTTCAATAGAGATAAATAGATGTCTCTGATGTGTATATGCATAGCCTGTCTTGGCGCCTGAAAATGCTCGTTATTTATAGCCAGTTCTTGCAATTAATCTTCTTGGATTTAGGATTTATTATTTAAGGTTTTTCAAACATCTCAAATGAGAGTTCTTGATTGCAGGCGGTCTCGAGCTGCCGATGTTGCTTCCTGTTTTCAGTTGATTTTCCCTAGCTCAGAAAGCATCTCTTCCACTATCAAACCCTTATAGAAATTCAGTTTTTGATTAATAATTCATATATTGAATTATCAGGCTCTAGTAAAAGTTCTCTGCATGTGACGGTGCTGTAAAAGACGGTACTCTCAACACTGCGGGAACATTTCCTACGGCAACTTTGCTCTTGCGTGACAACCTGGTATGTTGACAATGACTCCTTGGCTGAATCTCGTATTTGTCATGATCAACGTATTCTCTTGTTTCGTTATGCCTTCTTTTGATAAAAAGATTGAAAGAGAATTGAATACTCTATAAGACTCATCCTTATATGATGATGCTTGTAAGGGACGTGTCTCATACCTTTCAAAAATGTTGGAACAGTATCCAGTCACGTGTGTCCAATTGTATGTTTATTACCAATAGTTTGTTTGTCTAACTCAGTGATTCTCAACCAATGTGCCGCGGCACTTTTGTGTGCCGCCAAATTCCTGAAGTGTGCCGCCAAATTTTAGAAATGCAAATTATTTTGTATGGATAAATTATTGGAACAAGAACGCGACGGTAAGAATATTTTTGCCACCATCATTACAGCGTGTCCTTGGCATTATTGTTTTGCCAACTCAATTATTCTGCCGAGCATATAAAATATTCTTGAATATCCTGTATGTTCGCTTATTGCACTAGCATGAAAAAGTAATTGGGAGTAACCAGTGCGGATTCAGGAAACAAAAGTCCATCAACGATCACTTATTCGCATAAAGACAGGCACCAAATTGAAAAGACGAAAGGGTTTAATATAGAGACCCACCTCTTTTTCATTGAGTTTAATTAAGACAGTATATGATCTTGCGCTACATTCAAAAATCTACGAAGCAATGGTGGAACTGAACTTTCCAGACCAATTAATTCAATCACTAAAACCTCATTGAGTCGAATGATAAACGGAGTAAGAGTACGGGCCAGTTTTTTGGTGCGAACAGAGGCCTCAGGTAAGGAGACTCTATCCTGCTTACTATTTAACATCTTATTAGCAAAACGGCCCGGTAGGAACGTATTGAAACTAGAGGGACAATTCTAAACAAGTCTATTCAGATAGTATATAGATGATATAGTCGTTATAGGCATGTCAATGACTGCAGCGAAGGAAGCATATGTAGCGTTAGAAAAAGCAGCATCAAAGAGCAGCAAAGACAACAACATTACGGCGGAAATTAAAAGAAGAATACTGCTAGCGAATAGGAGCGGCGGAGCATAATCATTGTAGGTGGAGAGTACGCGAATAAGTAACTGTTAAAATATTATTCGTTCAATTGAACTCTGAGCTGGCTTTAAATTCTTTGGTTATAGGGTTATGTCCGACTAGCATTTTGGGAGGGGCCCTTATGAGACTAGCCCGAATAATAACTGCGTCTCTGTCGAAAACTTTATATTTTTAAACGCAAGTATCGTTTTAACAACACGGTCTCCCAACTGAGTACTAATTACGTCCAATGCTGCTTAACCCCTGTAATCGAACCAAAACCGGTCTATTGAGTATGCTAAATGATACCCTTCACGGTCACCAACATAATTGCCTGAAACATGAAGCAATACATCAACAAAAACTAAAACTTTTTATGAGTTAAACTAACGCTTAATGGCCCAGCTTCACCGACCTCAGTCCAATAATGTTCAATCCACGTAAATGGCTTCACCGGCTAAAGTCCAGTTCATGTTCAGTTCGTACAAATTGTTGTTTTTTCGCCAGAAGTCAGAAATGCGAAAGCCCACTGGAATGGTATTCCACTATTCTAGTTGATTACTATCTCTTGAGCGAGCTTTTACATTCAACTTCAGTTCGGGACCCATTGTGCGAACTGAGGTTTGTTTTTCCTCAGTTGAATATATTTAAACTATATGCAAACTGAACTGAGGTTAGAAGCCGCTGAATGCGGGGTATTTTTTTTAAGGTTTTCAAAACGTTTTCTAAATATGTAAGGCAGATTTCGCCAGACTTAATTTGAAATAAGGTTTGCCTACTAGGGCAATTATAAAAAACTGATAATGCATACCTCACTTCAGCATCGCTGGTCTTTTTTTGAGTGGTACTTTTGAAGAAACTCTTCGGAATGCCCCTCATTTACTACATCGGGTTCTCATTAAGGTGCCGTTTTTTTAGCGAAGTTTACTACCTGATTTTTGAATGGAAACTGGCTCCCGAAAAGTGAAGGCTTGTGCGTAATTGATGGCTAAAGGCCCCCATACACGGTCAAATTGGCTGTACAACCAGATTTTCATCAAACCTATAAGCGCAATGTATTTTGATCGGCCGACCGGCCCACAATCGATAGTTTTGGTTGTACAACCGCACTTCGCTGTACAACCAATTGGACCGTGTATGGGGGCCTTTAGAGATGGAAACAAGGGCGTCATAATAAATCGAGAATTCGACTGATTTTCATTTTCTGTTACGAAAAATACGTTACGTTATCCCCAGGAGCGGAACTTTTTCCAACTCAACATCGATCTACCTTTCAACCCTCTTCGAGGCTAACATGAGAAAATGGGGCACCTAAATCTGTCACATTCTTCTAAATTTTTTGTATTCTTAGTGTGCCGCCAAATTTTGAAATTGTTAAAAGTGTACCGCAACAAGAAAAAGGTTGAGAATCACTGTCTAACTACTCACCCGGGTCCAATACGATTCGCCAGCACTGATCATAATGAACCATCGATTTTCCGGTCGATTTTTAAGAACCATCGGCTAAAACTCTTTGGCTTTCACGACATGACCATATTTATTAAATTAAAGTTTTTTTTTGTTTTTTAATAAATTTAATTAAAACGTTTTGAATTTAAAATAGAATCTTCTATGAACAAAGGGAAGTATATTTCATAGTTTTCACCAAAAAAAACAAAAAATTTAAAAATCAACTTCAAAAATATTTTCTTCTTCGTTGAAAAACACTATAGACAGTCGCTTACGAAATCGATTCAAATAGAATCCATCGTAAATAGCCGACGCAAAGTTATTCCACACCGGAGGTGTCAGTGACAGAGGAAACGTGATCGCGATCGGTTGCACCTGTCCTCGTGATCAGGAATATCCGTAAACGAGCGATCGGCATTGTAAATACTCAGTTTTTGGCGGTTATTTCGTTGCACAATTTTCCGGAATTTCGTGGATGAATTCGATAAGTTTTTTTCGTTTTCGAATTTTCTGTCGTTTTTGTTTTGTGTTTTTTTTTTGGTTAAATAATTCGTAAAGCGTCGGTGGATTAAGCGGAAAACTAGACGGAATCTGGCGGTTAAAACCAAAAACAAGTGATCGTGCGCACCTTCCTACACGACGATTGCGCCGCCGTTGTTGAATAGTGTAGTAGTTGTCGCGAAAAGTAAAAGAAAAGTATCGAAAATATTTTATCTAAAGTGGTGAGCCCCGCAGGATAGCGGAATAGTGGTGGAATTTTCAGCTGGATATCCGTGTTTGTTTTTATTTCACGGCAATCAAAGTGCATTGTGATCGGGGGCCGTTAAGCTGCGCAGGCTTTAGCCGCTCGATTCTCTCTTCTATATGGATAAAAACCCTTGGATTTGATTAGGATCATTGCTTGGGTGGACAAGGAGACACAGGAGGCGGAGTTGGCCATGGTTTGTGGGTCTCATTTTTAAATGCATGGATCGTCGCCAATATGGCCAAGGGGATCTTCGAGAGAATTCCCTTGGTCACAAACACTCGCGTTTTATGGTAATCATGACATTGTCTTTAAGAAATTATTACAGGCGCGTACGAAAGGTCTCGATTTGTATATCGATATTTACGTATGGTAATCCGCGGGGGGAGGAATGTTGTCTTCTCCCTCTATTAAAGCAGCTATGAGTTAATGCGATGGAATTTTGCAGCAATGAAATTATTATGACGACAGTTTTGAAATATGGGAATATAAAGGTTGGGCTATCACAACTACATCAAGCCCGGATTCAAGAGCCAGAGCTGGTGACATATGCGAATAGATCATGCCGTCTATAAATGGTAAACAGTTTGTCTAAGATTTATTTGCATGACAAAGGTAGGCCTGGCCGATATTTCATAAGTCGACCGTCGCGCCGTCTCTTGCTGGAAACAGCTTTTTGATTAAGACTTTATATACTGCCCAGTTGCCCACTGACAGCTTAAACATGACCGGTGAACAGTGTTTCTTCTACCACATATAGGGTGCCTTGCGGCTTGTGTTAATAGAAATCTTTTCCTACATCTGTCCGAATCAGTTGGTAGATAACTAGTTGCACACTTACTTAGTGCTGTTGCAAACAGGCTGTCTAACATTTTAATGTATTCATGCTTACCTGAAATAAATTAATGCCGATTTCTGAACATGTGCATTTATGTTTTGAGGTGTATATCCCAAGAAGCACCTTGACATTGACTGTTTATCACCTGCAATCTACTGTCCAGCAGCCGTGCAAAATTATGTGGAGCAGATGATTGAAGAGTCCCTTAGTCCTCTTAGTCCTGTGCGCACCTCCGTGGCCAATTATGGTGTTCATTGCGGCAGTTTTTGGCCAATCATCGGACCCGTCGACTGCATGCTGAGACGTTCGTGCTGTAAATCAATCATTAAGCGATTTCAGAGATATTTATTATTAATATCCTTTTGGTTGTAATTCATTCATCTTTGCAAAAATTAAGGAGTGGAATTGAATCATAATTTTAGTAGTTTAGTGAAGGAGGCTGTAAGAGATGTTAATAAAGAAGTGCCAAAGGGGAATTGAGCTAATGTGATAGTATCGTGCTTCATTTGCAAAAAATAGTTTTATGATTTCTTACTCAATTCCGGGGAAAGACTTCGACTTTTATTAGTACTTTATTTTATGAGGTGTCTACTTTCCGATCTTTATGGATTCAGAAGGCTGTTTTGAAGATTTTTGTGGCTTTTTGAAGATATAAAATTTATAGCGATTGCCCATAATGGGCTTACGTAACTTTTCACACTTTTACCAAATTTTGTTTATTTGCATGAAATTTCATTAACAAACAATATTCTGGGTATAGTTCTTGGGTATAGTTCTAATGTGATCCAGGGGTAGGTCGCCCTTTAGAGTACCTACATCATCAGGTTCAGTAGATTCTTTGACGAACAGTAATACATGTACTGCTACCACAACAAAAAGATCGATTAGTAGCTTTTCGTCTTTTACTGTGTTTCCATGAGCCGAGGTAGAGTTTTCGGCTTTGGGTTAAAGTGACAGATTATCAGTTTTACATTGCGTCGCTGTTGGTAAGATACTCAAATACACACATTTGCAAAACCCAGCTTAATCGGACTGGTTTCGTCGAGTTTTCTTGGATTAAACGAAACTTTACTCTATCCCCGTTTCTGTGAGCGCTTAATCTGAGTAAACTCTGCATGGAAACTCAGTATTTGAGGAATTTGGTTCTGCTAATATTCTTATGAGTCTTAAGTCCTTTGTTTTTTATTTTAATTTCTGTAGAAAATGTGAATGCACCTTGAATATTTAAGTGGAGAATATTTGTCAGCAATCTTTCTTCGCTTTTCGATACAAAAAAAAAGATTTAAAATCGACTTCTTTCATGTTAGTGGACTGTTTTGAATTGACGAAATTTTGCAATGGTCAAAACATGTCAAAATGAAATTGCTCTATTTTAGCAGTTTTTTTGTGGAATGACATTTAAAATATGTGACTATCATTTAAAACCATAAATGTTTCTTTATATAGTTGGTTATTGTTGGTTTTTATCTCTACATTGTTGCTTCCAAATGACTTTAAAGAACGTGATCACTTTTTCATGTAAAATGATGATTTTTAGTGATTTTTATAGAATATTAATGTGAAGTCGCGCATCGTTAGTTGTGATTTTTTCACCTTCTTCAACATGCTTCTTCATCAATTTTAAAAATCGCCTTTAAACCGTAGATATTTTTTTCTTGCTTTATAATTGACATATTCGTTTAGTAGAGATAACTGGATAGTTGACTTACTCAAATGGCACCAGTGTTTCTGGCAAGGACGTCGAGCTCTTTGCAGACACCAATAATTTACACCAAATGGATCATCCCACAATAGACAAGAGTCTTTAGTGTTGCTAATCAACGAACCTATCTCCTTGATCTTTTTCTTACTTCTCTTTCAGCGCGTTACTCGGTCGAAGTTGATTCACCTCATGGCAATTCGGACCACAGCGCTAGCTTCCCATTCACATTTCCCACCCCTCTCAAACCAGTAAGAAAAACTGTATGGCATTATGGGAAGGTCAATTGGCTGGACCTAATTCATTATTTCTAATCCATTGACTGGGATCAGTGTGTCCGAACCAAAAACGTCAACTCTGCCGCTATCCGTATCACCAAGATCATACAGGCAGGAATGCATTTATTTATTCCTCATTCTACCAAATCTGTGAAGCTTAGGCCCAACAGATGGTTTAATCGAGAGTGTATGACCGTAATCAGAAACAAAGAAGCTTGCGAGCGTGCCACAGTTTCCCGAGTGAATTGCTTCGTCTTCTAGAGTATATAAAACTAAGAAATACCTGCAAAGTCACCATCAGGAATGTCAAAACTTCATTTGACAACAAGTTGAAAAGTAAACTCTTTAATGCAACCTCTGGTAGCAAAAACTTCTGATCCTTGGTAAGTTTCACCAAGAAGGATTTAAATACATTCACAACCCCTTTATATATCCACAATGAAAAGGTGATAACAGACAGCAAATCCAAGGCCGATCTATTAGCATCTCTGTTAGCCCCAAATTCTTCATTACACGAAACTGATATGCTCCCTCCGGGTCTTGAGCACCCATGCAATGGACAGGGTATTTTTCAGGACCGGCAAGGTGTACAGGTGCCAACAAATCCACTGGACCCGATAATATACCCCCTACCGTCTTAAAACAATGCGCCTTACCTTGGGCTAAGCCTCTGCACAAACTTTTTGCCCTATCATACTCTTCTGGAGTTTACCCAGACTCTTGCAAAATTCCTCATGTTCAGCCAATACCCAAAAAGTACTACTAATACTCCAGCCTTCCCTCCAACTACCGCCGAATAGCAATTACTTCTATTGTCTTCAAAACCATGGAGACGTTAAACGACAAAGAGCTTATGGGATATCTAGAATCCAAACGACTCATAAACGACAGACAGTATGGCATCCGACAAAAAAGATTCACTGGCGATCTTTTATTTTAACTTTAGTGAGTCTAGTCTGGTTGCTCTAGATATCTCCAAGGCTTTTGATAGAGTTTGGCACTCAGCCCTGCTAGCTAAACTCAAAGCTATTGGAATCGACTCGCGATGACCTCGTGGCTAAATAAAGTACAAAACAGCGCCCTTAAATTAACCGTTTGCTCCACCATCGAGTCTTTGGGACACCGTAGGAATGTAGCAACACTGACAAAAAAATTTCACTAATATAACAATAAACGCTCTCCACAGCAATCTTATATCCGCAACACAAGATTAGCCCACTCACCTCACTCCCACCAACTGAAACCCGTCTATTCGCGTACTTAATAAGTTATCAATTTAAATCGTACAACTCGACTGTGGAATAATCTCTCGCAGTCAGTATTTCCGAGCTCGTACAACATCCAAGAGTTCAAATGCAGGGTTCCTGGCCACCTTCTTCAACATCTTCCCGAACCCTCGTAACATTTCATTTGAGTGTGGACAAAGATTTCATTTGGATTGCAAACTGGTTGTGCTCGTGTGCTCTTATACTACAAAATACATTTATAAATTCGTAAGTTGAAGATATCTACCTACTAAGCAATAGAACAATAACACAAAATCGTCTGAAGTGTATTTATGTGCCTGTATCCAAATGTGATCAATTACTGAGTTTCCATGCAGAGTTTACCCTAGGTTAACTCAGAGTAACCGCCCATGGAAATTCTAGTGGTGTAAAGTATCGTTAAATCCAAGAAAACTTTACGACACACGTCGGATTAAGCCGGGTTTTGCATAAGTGTTTGCTTAAGTGTAAGTGTAAATGTCAAGTTACCTTACGCCTACGACAAAGTATTCCCCATGTGCATTACTGTGTTTCCATGAACCGAGGTAGAGTTTTCGTTGAGTAAACAGAAAGCTTTTTCCCCTCAAGTTAACTCAATGCTGTTGTCATGACGGCTCTGGGTGAAAGTGACAGATAATAGTACATTACATATCAAGGGCCGAAAGGAGGCTTTTACGGACGAGTGCGGAGATTTTCATCAGCCATATTTATTTATTGGTTAAAAACTTTGAATAACACCGAGTACACGCAGTAAAGTGTCGCGTTTATACCGCTATTTATATTTGTTGGTATGCATGGCTCGGTTGCCTAGTGACGGAGTGCCTGGCAATTTGAGAGGCTCTGGGTTTTTTTCATAAGTTAAAAAACTATGAGGAGCAGACAGTACATAGTAACTCGAAGCGGGAGGTAAAGATTTTTACCATCCGCCTCGGTACTTTACCTCCTCTCCAGCTCGCACGGAGGTCTGGAAAACGCCACTTTCGGCAAAGAGAACATGCACGAAAAGAGGCACTTTCGGGGCACGTGTGAAAAAAATAATTTTACATTACGTCGCCGTTGATATATGGGCAGTAAAGGATACTCAAACACGCACATATAAAAAACTCGTCTTAACCGGATTGGTTTCGTTGAGTTTACTTGGATTTAACGAAACTTTACTCAACCACCGTTTCCATGGGCCTACTCTGAGAAAACCCAGGGTAAACTTTGCTTGGAAACTCAGTACATAGAGCGTAAGGGGACTACCCTCGCGGCTAATTGTATTGTATGTCAAACGAACTACTGAATCCGTCCAACGATGTATTCAGACCATTTTAAACTATGCTAGAATTCTCTAACATCGGTAGAATTCTTTCCGCTGAAATTGAGGGAAATTTCGAAATTGACTATGTTTATAAGAAAATTCTAGCGTAATTTAGAATTGGCCTGAATATCTTTTTTGACTGTAGTTTGTTACGCTCTTATTTCATAATACTTCACGAACATAACTATTTAAAACATAATCTATGAAGTCCCACAAATCGCGGAATTGTTTACCTCGTTCCCGCGGGATTGCGGGATTAAGATTTTGATGCGAGATTGGATTCCCTAATCCTAATCATTTAAAAATAAAATAACATTTTTTTTTATGTCAACTATAAATTTCAAACTTTAACGTTCAATGGCTTCGCAATACTCAAAATTGCTGAAAAATCTTCCACACCTAAAAGAATGCCTCATTTCTATAAAAATCTATAATAAAAATGTTCTATGAAATCCTACAAAAAAAATTCACATTTAATGCCTTCAAATACCCCCAATATCTTCATTAAATAATTAAAACCCTCTGGGGAATCCAGGGATTCAGAATTTGTAACTTAATTTCGCAATTCCAGCTCATAAAACGCCTTCAGTCATGATGCCGTAAATATATCAAAAACTTCATGCGTTTCCATACTAGATATTTAAACTTGGCTACACAATTTATACTATGGAAAAAATTTATATATTTCAGAATTATTGCCACTATAAACCAGCAGGCAGCTGAAAAGTTTACGATGAGAGAGATGCTGTAAAACGTCTCTAATTAAAATTCACTGTTCCCATATTAAATTGTGATTTTCATATGAAATTCACATGAATGAGTTGAGTACTATAAAGTTGAGAGCCTAGACGAAGACTTTTCGTTTCCACTCAATCCGTCACAATAAATCGCGTTCATAACACTAAAACTAACAGATTTAAAGCTAGCAGGTGCCACTTAAATCTAAGTTGATTGATAGCCCAATCCGCGCCGGGGAATTTACATAGACCTTAAAAGAGCTGCTTGGGCCGCTTACCCGCGGAGAGCTTAATTGTGCCATAAAAACAACTCCGATATTTATTCGATCTTTATTTATGCATTGAGCATGCCTTAAATTGATTCGAGCACATTAAAGTCAAATTTGTCATCAATGAAGATCACTTGAGGAGGCGCACGATCGGGCCTCGGATTTATGAAGCTATCATTGCGTCGCAAGAGCAAGAAATCAATTCGTACAGCTGCAGAAGTTGTCTGTGTCTTTATGTCCGAAGAAGGCTCTGTAAACAACTTTCACAATTCTCCATCTCCGATTGGGCCTAGAGCAAGTCATTCACTTCTTCTTAACTTTCGATCTTAATTGCTCAATCAGCAATCCAGGCAAGATTGCCACGGAGTTTTTTCGCTGCATCTATATATATAATTGCAGGAGTCAACGATCAGGACAAAATGCTGAGTGAAAATGTTCTTAATATGGGATTGAAACAAATGACATCTCAGGCACGATCAGAACGATCGGTTTCTAGATCTTGCCCGTATTGGATATATCGCTCACGCTTAATTAAATCCCTTAGATGGGCAAGATCGGCCAATCGGGATTTGAGTGATCGTGATTTCATTGTAATTAAGACTGACAGGTTCCGATTAGAAATTACTGGCTTTGTTCGTTACGCAACTTGAAAGTAGTGGAGGGCCTTGGCGAGATCGCTGAAGATCGGATCGGAACGGTAGCAAAAATACCGCCCATTAATGTGAAGGTGACTAACGCGGTGGATGCGGTTTCAATTGTTCGCGGCTAAGTGGTAGCTACGTGATGTACATTCTTATGAGATATCGGGACGGGCGAAGGCGTTACTTGAGAACCAGCAATGAACATCGATTTTTATAACAAAGGCCATGCTTAACATGGAAAGTCCAGTAGTATCTGCAAATTTTGGTTATTAGGCTTTGGGGATTTTGTGGGTTGAGGAGATGCTTGATGAATTTTGGGGCTTAAACGCATGCTTGTGATTACGAGTAGTGGGATTTTAGCTGTATTAATCAAAATAAGAAATACAAAGTTTTGGACTGACATTTTTCATAAGCACCCAAGCCATTACCTTAAATTAATCATACCTTACCTTTTAGTATTAGCTATTTCCAGTGAGATATTTTGGATCGAACCGATTGATGAGCTTTTACCCCATGATAATGGGTCGGAAGCAAAGTAGCAGGAGGTTAATCTTTTAAACCAATCCTCATGCCATGGTGAACCGGACCAATTGGGGCTTTCCAGATTCACAGTGCCTTCAGTTGTTGTAAAGGAGTTTACGAAATCGAGGATCGAGTAGGCTGACCAATTCCATTCCGGCCCGCTTGTATTGGCCCTCTTGTGGATCCAGAAACTCTGCTCTTTACCTCGGCATGGAACTGTTCGCCCTAGATGATATGGGAGCTGGTACTGCCAATTTTCTGGTAAATCCAGAAACTGTGGACAGAGTGGCGCCTTTTTGGGTCTGCTTCTTGGCTTCCTGAACTTCGTTCTGTTGGAAAGGAGTTTGCGAAATTCCGCGAGAGTCTTTCTTGCCTTGGCCTTCTCCAGGTTTATTAATCCATAAAAGTCCCATGAAAGGGAAGGTAGATCTTGATAGACCCTCCATATCACAGGCATTATAGATCTGGGTGCGCCCGGTGCCTAGAGAATATCTTTCGAGTGGGCACCTCGACGAGATTATGGCCACACTTCCATCAGTTCGAGACAGTTACGGCACGCTCGTATTTAAATACACTACCTATTGCTCCCCCTTTCTGGCTGGAGACTGACCAGATGATCAATGACATACAATGTTCATAAGCGGTCTTTCATAACTTCTTCTTATTCTTCCTATTCTACGTTGCTGCCGATGCCGCTGGGTCTCGAACTACATATATTCACGGTTTGTTCCCATTCTTCACGATTTTTGGGACGTCTCGGGCCTCGATAACTGATAATAATCGGAGACACAGAAAATCTGCCTCAAGCATCGCATCGGTCCTCCAACTTGTTGACATCTGGCATGAGCAGTGTCCACTTTTCCGATACATAAAGAAGAATCGGAAGGATCAACTTTCGTTATAGGCGTACTTTTGTTTTGATGGTAATATTTATTCATTTCCTTATGCACCACTTGACCGAGCCCAATGTGCTGTTGCCTGGCCGATGCGACTGTGAACGTCGGCCGTTGATCCCAGTTTGTTTTCTTCAATCAATGAACCCAATTATTTGGACATCGTAGAACACTGGCTTTCGATCCGTCCTATTATTGCTGGATTTCTAAGATCGAGCTGTGGCTGTATATTCTTTTCCTTGAATGTGATATTAACGGAAAAAATGCCAAAACTAAGCCTATTCTTCTACAACTTCTTCTTCTTCTTTATTCACAGCGCGTCTTTGGCTAATCTCACCCCTAAGATGTCAGTCATTCATTAGGGAATCACCATCTACTGACACCAATGTAGAGGTGTTGCACGACAGAAGTTTGTTTTGGAGGCACTGAATATCGTATTATCGAAACCTAAAGGGTAACGCAGCCTACCGTTTATCAGCATAGCTGTGAAATGAGTTCGCGGAGATTGTGGAAGTAGGGCATTTAAAATGGTAAAAAATAGAGTAGGTGATAAAATTTATTGTAGTTAAGAGAACAGTGTCCCGTCAGGAACTCTGTTATTATTTTTAGCTCCCACCTCTTGAGATTTAAAAGTTTGGCCGCTTTAGCTCTATCGAAGCTGATCGACCCAATTTTTGATAGCCGTTCTTACGTAGCAGCTTGCTAAGTTACAGAAAGGTTCCGGACCGATAGGTGATGAGCTTGCCAGGTTGTCGGCAATTTCATTACCAATACGATCTTCGTGGCCCGTAATTCACATCAGTGTGACACTATTGTTCTTGCTGAGGGATTTCAAAAATAGGAGCCAAACCAGGTCAGTCTTTGATGATATCCTGTGAGATTTAATGGCCAGCAGGCAGCTGGACTGCCCGAGAAAATAACAATGTTAGACCTATTTGGAGCTCTATTAATACAAGTCTGAACACACATGTGGATGGCGAGAGCCTCAGCCAGAAAAGCAGTGAGGGTAGTGCCCAGAGCCATGGATATTTTGCTCCTTGGGACATAAACGCCCAGCCCTACCCTTTTGCGATGGATACGTGGCCATACGTGGCCATGGGCCTTACCACCGTCGTATATAGCCAAAACATAAACCTTGGTTTGAGGCCCCAGGTTTTTCCTGCAAATTGGCGATAAATATGGAGAAATGTAATTGCCTTGGTAGCTTACTCTCTCAATTTAGGATTTCCAGGAGAGCTTTTGATCCAGGATTATGCCTAGATAAGTATCTAGGCATAATCCTGGATCAAAGCCTCTCTTGAGAAAACCTTTTTTTGCCATCCAAAGAGGGAGATTTTAAATTTAGCTACTCCTATTAGTAAATGGTACGATGACGACAGCAATGTACATATGACAGAGCAGCTGGCATGAGGTGTGAAACGGTGCTATTATGACCGCCACTAATCGTTATGACGATACCGTCTGCATATGCCTGTGCTTTAAATCCCCGGCTATTCAGGTCGGCAAGAAGTTCGTCGATCACGATTGACCATAAGAGATAAATGATAGGACGCCCTTTGGAGGACAGCCTTTAGCAGCCTTTACCGTAATCGATTCACTATTCATCTCAGCAGTAATCAATCTGCTGCTGAGAAGCGACGTGATCCATCTCGCAATGAGGGGATCAATGCCTTTTTTACTGCATCTTCATTAATCGCGTCGAAGGTAACGTTGTCCAAACGCACCCTCAATGTCTGCAAAGGAAGCGCAGAGAGAGAGAGAGATGTCCTTGGCCCTGAGGGACTTCTCAATGACTGAGTCATATTTAATTACTTAACTTATTGCTTTCCGTCCATTTAACTTCATTTTATAAATCGTTAAATCGTGTGCATTGAAGAGGGCAATAATTGCTAGTATGGAAGATCTTTTAATCTTATGATCTTACTATCTTATTTGTATTTGAGATCTTAAAATATCGAAAGATCAAACAAAACTCCTCAAGATTACTCAACACAACAATTACTACCCTCTTTAATTGCACATTGAACGTTACAAACAACAAATTTGCACAACTTAAAAGATTTCTTAAAGACTTTCCGCGCCAGCCTCACTTAGAGCTCAATTCAATACGAAAAAAAACCGTCGATTCATGCATTTTAAAAGCCTCCTTTGTAAGTCACTCAAAAATGAGCAATTACAGATGTCGAAAATGCTTCGCTGATCAAGGACACATTTCCAAAAAGAAAACGCAAATAAACAATGGCATAGTAAACGTATACCAAAAAAACAACAACAACCCACTGGAAAAGAAAAATAAAAAATAAGTGTATTGAAAATTATAATGTCATCGAATGAACCGGTTATCCCGCGTACAGCGAATTTGCTGGCATGCAAACAATGGTGGCGCGTATGCTTCTTATATGGAGATCAGCAAAAATACTATCGACAGGTCTACAGTAAAGCAGCCGCTCAGCGCTTAGCGCTGTCCGCAAGGCAGAATCTTGATAGTACAACAGCCAGAACAAATGACGGTTCAAGTAGTCCTCCGTTGTTCCCCCTAAGACAGAACACGCCGCAGCGAAGGAGCAAGAAACTGCTCCGATCATCGAGGAATAACGATCTTAGCAAATGCGAGCCGATCTCTAATGATGCCAAAGTTACTGTCTTGGATGATCCATTTTTATTCGGTGTCGATGGTGCTCAAGATCAAGATATTTATCCATATCCGAGTGATAATAACGTGCACAATCATCATAGTACTATCGGTGCAGGTGATCGCGATCAGAATCAAGTAATTACTCCTCAGTGCGCTGACGGGGATTCGCTGGAAATAAGTGTTGATCATCATAATGGAGTGCGATCACCTGAATTGTTTCGTAATAGCAGCAGAAATGACATCGTTAGCGGCACTGACTTGCAGATCAGTGAAAATGATCTAAAATTTCTCAATCTTAGCCGTAATCGTCAACCAGTCTTCTGCAAGAACAATGATCGTGTCAATATCAGCTTCACTTACAGTGAAATTGATACTGAAAGTACACGCGAGGATAATAGTGGATTACCGAATGATCATCAAAATGAGTAAGTATATGTTTTTTTTCTTTTTGAGTTTTTTTTTTTTTTTTCAAGGTGAAAGATTTTCATAACCACCATTTGTAAGCGAATGGGTACCCAAAGACAGAAGAACGTAACTGAAGTCCATTCCTGGTGACTGAGCCTTACCACATCCTTTGTAAGATCAGAGGCTTTTGTGAAATTCTGTGTAAGATGATCTTGGTCATTCATGGGTGTTTTGAATGGAATGGACATTTCGTTTCGTTGTGTACATAAAAGAACTTCAAAGTCTTCTCTCAAAAACTCGAGTTATGGTGGTTACTGCTTAGGTTTTTATGAATGTGACATTACTGAATTATGTCTATTTAGTCGTTGGGATGTTTTCAATGAAGAGAGGTGCTTAACAAGAGCTGGTCGCTGTTATAGCATTAATCTATTTCGGTTAGAATATGAACCTAGGAAAGAAAGTTCTATGAATTGTTATTTAGTTGCTTTCGTCATTATTTACGGATTATGCTCAGAGAGTTTGAGTGTTGCATTCGCCAATGCCTGTTTGCCTTGCTCAAAGGCCTGGTTGGGGTATGGTGTCCATTGTATCATTATTTTGTTATTCCTTTTGTTACCTGAATGACAGAAGATCTTCCATCTTTGCAACTTTGAGTATGAATCTTCGGCAAAAACTGATCATCCCTAAAAATCTGCGTAGTTCTTAAACTGCCGTATGCTTTATGAATTCTGTAATAGCTTCCGCTTTAATGGAAATGGTGTAGTTCCTTATTTTTTGACAACGTACCCTAGAAAAATTACTGCTGGTATTTCAAATTACCAAAACCTTGGATCAGTTGTTTCAGATACTCGCGGTTTTCTTCCCAGGCCCACCCCATCAACTTGCGGGGCTTGGGGCCAACAAATGTTTGAGAGCCTTTTAAGAATATTGTAATTCCAAAAATCTTTGACTAAAAAATATCGTGGTAAGAATAAGTTCATTCAGAGCATTAACCGAACGGACGATTTTTGATTCACGGATGAACCTAAAGTTAACTCTGGGGCTCTGTACTCATCTTTATTTTAGCAGAATCAATCCAGAAGCTATCTCAGCGGGAAAAATTCGAAGTGCTACTAAGGGGCGGATTTGAAGTGAAGTTAGTATGCTTCGATTAGAGCTTTAAGGAATTGTAAGGGACGAATGGTAGTAGAGACCACTTAAGGGCACACCAAATGTCCCAATCTAATCCATGATGCATGTTTTCAATATGGTTTTCCTCAATTATGGATTTGCTTACATCTTTTTATTGTGATACCAATTGTTGTTGCAACTGATTTACGTGGTTTTCAGTGAATTAAAAATTACCTAAGGAGTCAGTCATGTTTAAATCCTTGCATGATATTATCAGTTCAGTTTCAGTAGTTTTGGGGCCCCTAGACGAGTAGTACGTAGGTTGGGTTTCAATCTATTATCGGGACCCCCTATGGCCTGGAGCCCGGGGCAATCCGTCCCAGTGGCACCGCCACCAACTGTTCTTCCCGATAAACGATAAGGAAGTCATCTACATAGGAAAAGCAAAAGTCAAGGCTTCTTGCGACTTCTTAAGCAAATCGCTGAAACGCTTACGCATAGAACAAACTAAATATAACCCTGGGGAATAAAATTGTGTAGTTATGGCTGTTTTTGAAATAGCGATAGGTTATCCTGTATTTGGCACAGTTGAGATTGATTGTGCTAAAGGCAATTTTACCTAGCAGTTAATGAGCGAAATCTTGGATACGTGGGGTGAGGTTTGGATATGCATGGCTGCTAGTTGCCATTAGCGTTCTTGACCATGTGAACAGGACTTGATCATCTGCTGTTGGACGGACGACAGATTCTTTCATAATATAATGCACTGGAACCCTTGTGTAGCAATTTTTAAAAATATATACTTCCTTCTTCAGATCGGGTTAAGACGATCGCTGATTGGAGGTACGAGATAAACAGATACAGCAGTTCTTGAACTTGAACTTTTATCACCAATTTATTCCAAAATTGACCGAAATGCTAGCACCAATAAATGAGCATTTGAGATATCTTCTCAATCGTGCTCGTGCCACAAAAGATAAAGAATTCCCTTGACCTGCAGGATGTGAAGAGGCATTCCTCAAAGTAAAGACTTCAATGGCAAAAGCTACATTGCAGAACCATCCACTCGAGGATGCCAAATAAAGTCTAACGACTGATGGCATAATCGGAGGCGTATTGGAACAATTTGATGGTCAACGGTGGCAACCGTTAGCTTTTTATTCTAAAAAGTTGTCACCTGCGGAACAGAAATATTTTGCATTCGATCGCGAACTTCTCGCCATCTACGCAGCGATTTAACATTTCCCCAATTTTGTCGAAGGGCGCAATTTCGTGGTCTATACGGACCACAAACCTCTCGTACGCGCCCTTCACACAAAGACCGAACGATACCCTCGACAAACCAGACATCTAGATCTAATTTCGCAGTTTACCACAGACATTCGTCATAGTCCGGTCAAATTAAACCAAAAAATAGGTATGAGGGTACAGAAATTCACACCAAGCTGAAAATTGGTAGAATTGTTCAAAGCACCGTTATAAATGAAATCTAAAAAGTCCTCATCGATCCGGCACCTGGAACCTGGATTTACTCGGGGTTTTTCGCGATTTTCAGCGGTAACTTTTATCATAAAATAGTTTTTACAAAGTTTGTAGATTATGCGATTACCTACAAAAAAGGATCTTATACATTTTCCCGAACGAATTGTCATTCATGAGATATCGCCGTTTTAAAGATTTAAAGCACTCATATCCCCTCAGTTGCAACTTGTATGGCCGAATTGCCATTTACTTAAACTTTAATAACTTCTAGACCGATTACAGTAGAGCAACGTAATTAGGCTCATCTTTTAGGTAAATGTGTATTCTTTTATTTGAAAGAAAGAACAGAAACCTGAGTGACTCCGTTTAGAAGAGAGTCTAAATTGACTGGACGTGTCTGGTAAACAAAATATGGTCGCAGATTATTTGTCATGCCTGCTAGCGACTGACAACGTCGACTCCGTCACTTTGACTAGCCTACATTACAGGCGCGGATCCAAGGTCACGGGGGTCATGACCCCCCCCCCCCCAAACAGCCCGAATTTCAAAAAATAGAGCTGAAACAATATTTTGCAAACCGAAAAACCAAAAAAAACCAAACGAACAAAACCTAGTTTTTGCAAACATAAAAACCTGAAACTAACCAAACGACTGAAATTAACTTACTTTTTTGCACTCTGAAAAAATTGCAATCAAAAAATGACTGAATCAACAAAATTGACTATTTTTCTTACACAAGACTGACTTTTTTATTATTTTTTCTATATTTGGATTGTAGCTATACTTTATCATCTAAGGCAGGGCCGGCGCTTGGGTTTTTTGCGCCCGGTGCACTATGCCATATTGCGCCCCATGATTTTTTTTCCAAAACACCTGTTTAGTCCGGGGAAATTAGCATTTAAAGGAGACAAAATTCCAAAATGACTGAAAATTGGTACACAGCTTCCTTATGACTTTTTAAGAAAACAATTTCGAATGCAGCTTGCATATAGCTTTCTAGCGTTTAGTTTGTTGGAATAGTTGGCTGTTGTAAAAACCCATGCTATTATTCATCAAATTTCAAAAGGGAATTAACGATTACATCTAATTTTTGTTGGTTGGCCCGTGTGAAACTCGCCAATATTAATTTGTTAGACAGTAATACCCCGGCTTTACCGGCAAAACTGCGCAAGTGTACAGTGCATACTGAACTTCAATTTTTGCCTGAGTTCCCATACTTTTTCACATATTGAACTCAAGAAAGATAAAGCCTGAGTTCGCCCAACAGAACATAAAATTGAGATTGAATGTAAAATCTCGCTTAGAAGAGAGTAAAATCAACTGGAATAATGGAATATATCATTTCAGTGAGCTTTTCCATTTCAAACTTCTGGCAAAAAAACAACAACAATTTCATGCATAAACTGAACATGCCAGCTAGAGTGAGGCCACTTATATGGATTGAATGAAACTTTATTAAACTGAGGCCGGTGAAGTCGGGGTATAAAGGAACAAACAAAAGAGAGCAAGTAAAGAGGAGTTCTCGCCAGAGGGAGTTTTGTTTTCCTCATTTCGTTCATTTACCTCTTTTAACAATTCTTGAAAGAGAATTAAAAGTGCAGCAACCGGCACCCAAGTTTATGTGAATCTTGGTAAACAGACACAATACAGAGGCATCGGAACAATTTTTCTTTTGTGTAAGTAAGTATGGTGCTTTTTACAGAATTTTTCAAAAAGTGCTCCAATTAAATGAGAGATTTTTCTCTCACTTAGGTGATTTTTTCGTGAATTTCTTGAATCCCGAAGCAAATATTTCTGGAAACTTCCTCACAAGGAGCACAGCGACAGAAATTGGGTAAATTTGTGTAATTTCTTGCACCCGTGAGAATTCTTTTTCAAAGTTTAAATTTTTTGTAAATCTTAATTTCTGAAATTGCGCCCTCGACAAATTGCGCCCAATCGCACCTATGAAAGCGCCGCCCCTGATCTAAGGTTATTCTGACTGTGTTTTCTATTCATTGAAAAAATTCGGCTAGTGTTGTTTATTTGGTTATTTTTGTTATTTTTTTCTTTCCTGTGACCCCCCCCCCGGAAAAAATTCTAGATCCGCGCCTGCACTAGGCCCAAAAAGGTGACAAAGAGTTACAAAATCTCCTACTGCACCCCAGCAAAGGCCGACTAGTTAAGCTAGTTCTCACACATATACCCTTTACCACGCATCAGGTCTGGTGTGAAACTAGCACAGGTATTCCGCGTCCTTATATATCAGCAAGTTTGCGCAAGCTAGCGTTCAATTCCGAACACAGCTTGTCGCACCTTGGTATCCGCGCTACGCGAGGAATCACCGTTAAGAAATACTTCTGGCCGGCAATTAACAAAGACTGCAATGAGTGGGCGTTCATGCCTCAGTTGCCACAAATCCAAAGTGACCAGACACACTAAGCCTCCACTTGAAGCCTTTAAGCTTCCGGATAATCGGTTTCAACATATCCATATGGATATTGTGGGACCCCTTCCGCCATCTCGATGATACTCGTACATCCTCACAATCGTAGACCGGTTTACGAAATGGCCAGAAGCCTACCCGATTCGGGATATCAACGCTTCAACAGTGTCAAAGCACTTTGTCATTGAATACATCCCACGATTCGGCGCACTCCTCGAAATTACTACAGATCAAGGTACGTAGTTTGGTAGTAACCGAATTAGTACAACCGCCTACCATTCGCAGCAAACGGAATGATTGAACGGTTCCATCGACAACGCAAAGCCGCCGTAATGGCAAGGAACAACACTATTCATTGGAGTGAAGACTTGCCCTTTGTCGTACTTGGCATACTATATGGCAATTAAATCCGACTTGCAATGCTCACCGGCAAAAATCGTCTATGGCTAGAATCTGAGACTGCCCAATTCAATTTCCATCCCATTGTATGAAAATCCAATCGTGCACTCAGAATTTCTCACTCGCCTTCGCTCGGATTTGCAAAACTTAAAGGCAACACATCCTCGACAACCTAGTCAGAAGGATGTGTGTGTGCCACGAGATCTGGAGGACTCAGACTATGTTTTCATGCATATCGATCGCGTACGAACACCGAGATTGGCAAACTTGGCTCACTGCGACTCCTGTAGTTTTCCTTTTCCCGCAAACTATGGTCTAAATTGAACAACTCAACTCAACTGTGGAACAATCCTCTGCAGTCAGTATTTCTGAATTCGTACAATATCACAAAGTTTATGCTTTGGTTCATTGGCATCTACTGGAGATCCATAGACTCGTAACCTAACCTATTCTAACCTCTTTTATCCTTCATGATAAGATTACTAATTACTGAACGACACGACGAACTTGTAGTGTAACGGGTAATTCCTAAGGTTGGTTTCTCCGCAAAAAAATACAAGTATGAAGCTACAACAAATTCTATAAATGACCCTTGTTCCATTTTATTTAGACGAGGCAATCAATACGAGCACACAACTACAATCTTTCCTTTTCTGTGGAGCTTAAGCTAAAATTGCTCCTTGCCAAACAGGTTATGAAAGTTGCGCAGCCACTTCTGTTCTGTTGTTCTGATTTAATATCTGCAAATGGTTTATGTATCAACAATTATGACAAGTTGCTTGCTTGTTTCATAATTGCGCAAATTAATTTTATGCACTAATGGAATAACTGTGAACTTTAAACAACTTTTTCCGAACAATAAACCCGAGATCGCCTGATTTATTGCACCAAACCACTGGGAGAAAATCGCAAAAGAACCCCAACAAAAATTCGCAATAATCGTAAACCTGAACTCATAATCTATGCAAGCCAGCTCCAAGTGCATAAGATTACCTTAAAATAAAATTTCCCCTTGTCACTCCTTGCTGTCGTTGTGGGAAGTTATTTATTCGTTCCTTTCCTGCATGCTCGCATCCGAGACATAGATCTACATGGAAGCCGATACTCCCTAGAACTAGGATGACTTCAGGAGGCGCAAAAGGGACCAACAGAACCAAGACCAAAAAAAGTAAAGTAAAAGTGAACCACTCTCTCGGACGTGTTGTTGGTTCCATCGTAATATGGTAACACGATTATAAATTATATTTTATGATGATTATTCTAGAAGCTGCGCGGCCAGCTTAAGAAAGTCGACACTGATCGAAGATTTTCACCATTAACACACCTAGAGGGAAATGCAGTGCGCGCGCGGATTCAGTTAAGGTGGAATCTGGCTAGATAACGATCGTGCAGGAGAGACTACGGGGCTCTGAACCAGAGTGCAAGATGCATTTTACGATCCCTCAAAGAAGAAAATTTGTAAACGGTAATTTAACAACTGCTCAGACTTTCAGGGTAAATTATAGAGAATACCATGAAAGGAACATAAGTTTGGATCTAATTAACTTCAGCATAAACAGTGTGGTCAGGAGTGTATCACGCATTTTGCGTGTGTTCAACAAGATCCAAGTCCGCCAAGAGAGCTGGAGCCAACTTATAGCCTGTTCTATTTCCCCTAGAGTTGTTTACAGCTCGTGTGTCTTTTTACTGTGATAGCTAACTCCACAACTAGAGTGGACCATCTGCAATTCTAGTAAATTATACATGGCATAATTACGTTGCAATCAGTTTTCTCGAAGTCTTAAATAACGTTTACTTAATTATTTTGACATAAGTGTTATACCAAATGTCAAGATGAAGTTTTGTCCTAGTTCTGCTGTTAGCCGATCGATCTAAATCTAGATTTTAATCTGCAGAGCATCTGAACTACTCAACAGTGATTAGGCATGTTAAAAATTGATCATCCGCAAAAATTGGAGCATAGAACATGTTCGCAAATTATCGCATCCGTCCACACCAAATGGCCTGAGATTACTGAATGTCGATACTGATATATTTAACAACTTCTTTAACATTTCACTTGCGGTTATTGAAATAGATGATTTAGTTAATAAGCAACATTTTCTTCTTCTTCGATGACTCTTCAACCCAAATCGAGTCTTGACCTGGTTCATCGAAACGATTCTCCGCTACACAGTTTGACGTCAGTTTTCTGTGTTAAGTAGCTTATATGCATCAACATCAACACTGCCTTCAACCGAAGTTTGCCCATTTGTCTTTTCTTTTCCGGAAATAGATGCTTTTTCATTATGAAAAGGTAGTATGATATGAGATGAATAAGTATGTTCTATTTGCGGGTGGTGCCAATTCGAATACTGAAGATAAAAGTTGTTGTTCGATCATCGAAGTCAAGCAGCATTTACATCGGTTAGTACTTAGATGGCGACCGCTTGGTAGCATCGCGTTCCGGCGAAGCCCAACTTTAAAGGGATGAAGAGGAAAAGTAGTTTGATTCAGTTTTGCTCGAATCAGTCTGTAAGTCAGTGTTTTCAGAATCGCGTTGCCATTTTTGCCACTCTCTGCAGGAATGTAGCAGCTATGGTTAAAATCTACCGCATCTACCAAAACAACTGTTCCATCGAATTATACAACCTCCTGCCTCCACGGCAATGTTTTTCCCGCCTACAAGTCTAGTCCTCTCGGCTCATCTTCACTGTGTACAACCCTTCTTTTCACGTACACATCAGTCTAGAAATTCGTTCTTTTCGAGAACAACTCGACTGTGAAACAACCTCCCACAGCTAGTATTCCCGGACTTATACAACATCCAAGAATTCAAACGCAAGGTTCATCGCCATCTCTTCATTCATCACCAGACTCCCCTTAACCTGTCTTATCCTTCCTCTATACTTCGAGCTAAGCTTACTAGCAGACAACTGACCATGACATGAACGATATGTCGGATTAGTAGCTAAGACTTACACATAAAACAAAACTCAAGCCTAAGCTCGCCCACGGGCCTCGGTAGTCTAGGGGTAAGGCGCCTGACTACTATCCTAGAGGTCCCGGGTTCGATTCCCGGCGGTGTCACGGTCCTAGCCTTTCCCAATTTCCCACCTACATAACTTTCCTTCTTTCTTCTTCCCTCTTTACATTCCTGATTCCTTCTGTCATAGCCTTCCTTAGCCCTTCCCCGCTCCACCAAAGCGCATGTCATCGGTTGGTTGATGAGATTCAACTCGTTTCAGGAGGCATAACACTCTAGCGAGTTGTTTCTCGATGCCCCGATTTCAAAGTCGCGATAGTAATGGTTGGGAGTAGGTGGACTAAAAAATATCGAGAGAAGGTTGTGGCAGTTCCTTCCTCCCCGACTAGAGCTGCTGTTCGACATTGCACTCTATAAGAAGAAAATAGATTGTCAACAGTATAAAGGGCCTTTCCTGTGACTCTAGTCTTTCACATAAAAAAAAAAAAAAAAAATGTAACCCAGGAGTAAACTCGCCCAAGGTTAACCTGCTGCGACGAAGGTTTCACTTATTCGCTGCGTTTGTGCATGGAAACACCCCCCCCCCCCTCACTTAGAAATCGACGGAGAGAAGTTTGGCGTAGCCCCAGAACACCATGGCATCCAAAGACTAGCTCGATTCTGGTAAAATGATGATCAATGCGCGAACAAGACTTAACGAGCAAGCTTAGTCTAGAGAAGCCATCGGTCTTAACCTAGCCGAAACTGAAATTTCAAAGTTGTGCCAAGGCTGGACCATGAGTGGGATCCCAAAATTGCTGCCCAACGTGGGGGCTTTAGACTGAGTCGTCACTTCCTGATGGCAAAGGTGATTAGCTCAGTCATACTGTACGCCCACCAGTGTTAGCAGCAGTCTTGAACAGAATGGCTAACAGCAGAAAATAGAAGGCCGCATGCAGGCTATCAGCCCTCCGAGCGATTTTTCGCATAGGATCAGATCCCAATAGACATACTAGCTAAAGAAGGCATGCGTATCTAAGATCTACCATAAGTTAGAGGGGTTGGTAGGGAAGTGTGATGAGGGTCAGTGGTCCCAAAGATTTATCCCAAAGGTGGTTAGAGGTGGGTTCACCTCACGCAGTTCTCGAGCGGACATGGACGGTTATAGCAAATTCGAGCAGGAGGACTCACCACCGTGACCTGCCCCTCAGGTATTCGGAATAACGAAGAGCACGACTTAATTTATTGTGTGAGGTTCGGCAAATAAAGGGCAGAACTAGAAGCAATGTACGAAGCTAACTCTCGCGGAGGTTATCCACAATATTCTGAAAGCAGTCACGAATCACAGCGTTATCTTACGACTGATCCGAATTTTAGAACGGGGGTAATAATAATATAGATTTTCGAGGGATACCGAATCAGACCACTATTTGCGGGTCCCTTTTCGTCCCTCTGCCTAGAGTCACCTTATTGGGGTTGCAGTGGGTTGTCCCATTGCTTCTTGCTTCGACTCCCCTAGTTATCGCAAGCAGCTGATTGAAGGGAGTCTGCCTCATGTCCTCCATCCAATGGAGTCCAGTTATGGCAGCTCTTTTTCTCGCCACCGCCGGACAGTGACACACTATGTGTGTGGCCGTCTCAGGTTCCTCCAGGCACATCCGACAGGTGTCATCCTCCAGAATTCCCATTCTTTTTAGGTGATACCTGAAACATCCGTGTCCTGTAATCAGTGCCACCAACCATCTGAGAGTTCTCCTTTGCATATGGAGGATCCTTCTTCTGGCTGCAGTAATCGGCAACGTAAGCACCATCTTAGCCTGCCTACACGTGGTCATAGCGTCCCACCGTCTCCGGTGTTCCTCAGCGACCCATTTCTCGATGCAGTTCCTTACCAACCCTCTGCCAATGGCAGAGTATGGCTCCGGTCTCCAGAATTTCGAGGCTGACCCCTGTTTTGCCAGGTTGTCAGCCTTTTCGTTCCCATCGATGCCTGTATGTCCTCTAACCCAAGCTAGCGTCACGTTGTTTTTGTTTCGCACACCTGTTCAGTTTTTGGACACATTCCAACGCCAGAGACGCATTAATCTCTGTCTGATTCATGCGCTTAATCACAGCCTGATTATCCAGTGCTATAAGGAAACTTCTTCCCTGCACCTGACCATCATTTAAGTGATCCAGCGCGTGCAGCAGAGCAAGCATTTCCGCCTGGTAGACTGAGGTGTAATTCCCCAAAGCCAGAGAGCAGGTCAGATTTAAGTCCTCTGAGAAGACTCCCGCACCTGCTCTGCAGTCAATCATGGATCCATCCGTGAAGATATATATGTCTTCCGGCCTCCCTTCCGGGAGCGTTCCGTTCCCTATGAGGGTTTTATGATACCTTTCGGTCACCCTCATTTTTGTGATCCCTTCCATGGGCATCATGAGCTCCCTAGTCCCTTTGATGCGATCCAGAATCTTCATGTGCCCATATAAGGCTCCTGACGCCTGCCATGCGGCATCCCGTCTCATCCGAATCGCTGAACGGGGGTAAGAATCATAGCCCTTATTTAGATATTTTTCAGAAATACTGGATTTTGTAAAAATTGAGTATAATGAAACTTGAAGCTATTGAATAAATGTACAATTTGAGAAATAAGATCATGTCACACTCTTGGTTACTCTTAAACCATACCTACATTATTCGAGAGCTGTTGATGTACATCATATTCATATTCATTAATGCATACATCTTCCTTCTTCTTCTTTGATCCGCTAGCTAGCGGTCCGAGCGGGACGTCCCCGCAACAGAGGCGCTGCTGTCGGTGCCGCCGAGTCTCGAACTTCGAGCTGCTTGTCGTCCGGTTTCAGCAATGTCCACATTTCCAATCCATAACGAAGAAGGATCAACGATCAGTAAAAGCTTACTTTCGTTGTGATGGCAATATTTGTTTGTTTCCATATGCACCACTTGAGCGAGGCGAATGTTCCTGTTGCTTAGCCGATGCGGCTGTGAACGTCGGCCGTCGATCCACTTTCGTTTCCTCAACCAATTTGAACATCGGAGCCTGTTCGATTTTGGTTCCATCGCGGTGAACACTAGCCCTCGATCCGTTCCCTTGTGAGCACTTTGGTCTTTTCCGCATTGATTTTAACCCGTATGACTGGGCGATGCGGGAAATGTCGTATAAGATGTCCGTTGGTTCGGCATCCGTATCGCCGAAGACAACGCTATCGTCGGCGAACATCGAATCGGTTACGAAGTTGTTGTCGTATCGAACTCCGTGTCGTCCATAAAATGCTTTCCGCATAATCGCGTCGATCACAACGTTGAATAGAAATGGCGAAGCGATGTGTCCCTGTCGGATACCAGTTTGAATCGGTAATTCCTCGGATAACTCGCTTCGAATACGAACGCTGCTGTTTGGGCCATCATACGACCTTTGCAGAAGATGGATGATTTTCAATGGCACGTATTCGGCAAGCTATTGACTTTAATAGTAGATTGATTGGCGGATGCATTTAAGGGGACAAATCTAAAAATCTCTCACCATATGAAATCTTCAACGATTATGACTATCACCAAACTCGTGTACACTCTAATAACATTCTACCGACATTTTCCAGTTTTCTATTCCCTTATACCTTTTTAGTAATCTCAGTTTTTGTCTTCCACAAACTTGGCACTTTCTTTAACAGTTTCCGAAATAAAAACAAAAAAACCAAAAACCTACCAAAAACAACATATGATAATAAAATGTAATTAACTTCTGTCATTACAGTGCAAAAATCTGTAAAGAAGAGAGTAAAGACTTTCTCAGATCCTCCACCCGGCAACGAAGAAACTCTCCCACGGACATTGCTCTATTTCCTCCGAAAATCTAAACAATCCGGTATACACAATTCGTAACCGCCATTTGCATAACGCGTCCGCTATGATAATAACTTTATAATGCACCATTTTCCATGAATATCATTAGCCAGAGCCCGGCGAGATGTTCACCCGAAAGTGGCTGGAATTTTCTCATCAATTAACTGCCAAAGAACTCACTACCTAGTTACTCGCAACAAAAGCAATGAAGACGCTCAATTACTCAACTTCTTACAGATTCTCCAAAACAATAGAGCAAGTCTTCACACCTGCGGGATCTAATTACAGGTAGAAGAAACAGTTCAATTGTTGTAAAACGTAGTTATGATGGTGTGGCTGTGCGATCGTCAAATGGTGTGCTCTGGTGTTGCTGTTTTTTCAGAGGTTCTAATATAAAAGTATATCCCTCCACACTCCAGACCCAGTCAAGACGATTCCTTAAAGGGTTGTAATTGCTTTACTTGACTTAAGGTCAGGAAAGGTTGTTTGGCTTCTTTTGATATCCTGGCGTCTGATATTACACCATCGTTCCACAGAAATTACGACTGCAAGGACTGCTGCTGCTGGGCCCCACCATGCCGTTGTGTCTGCGGAAAGAATAGCAAGGGACGACCGTGATGGGAAGCCAAGAGGTCGTTGCTGGCCCGTAAATACAACTATGATGGGTCTCCTGAGTCGAATTCCAAGACACCGTTTTACGAGCCACCTGTCGCAGTTGTACGACAAGTCTTCTCTCCGGTGGAAAATTGTTCCTTGTTCTGCTTGAATAGAAGAACAAGTCACCGGCATACGTGCCTCGGATGACTTCAGGTATTCCGAGTTATGCTCATTCTCGGGGACGTTTGAGAATAAAAAATAAAAATAATGAAAATCAAGCAATGGCAGATGGACAAGTGAAAACAACAAAATTACGAAATGACTTCACACTTCGGTCTTCCGCCTCAAGACTTGTCGGTTTCCTAAGGAGCGTCTCAGACTGTCGTGCCAAAGCCACTCAAGCGTGGTCAAACAGATTCTCTACACGAATCGTCCGCGCGGGTCTAGGCCTCAAGATAAAAACTTTCAAAATCGAAATTTGATTGATGACTTCGTCTGTTTTTATCTCTATTTTATCGTTGTCTTCGCGGCTACTTTTATGGATTTTGCCATACGAAAGCATTCGCCTTTGGCGGTAACTACACAAGACGCAAGACGGTAGTGACTTTCTTAACTACAGGAAAGTCTGGAACAACGCACAACGTCACGAAGGAAGGCGGTGATTAATTTGTCCGGAGACGATTAGCTACGGCCGGACCATTCTCGTTGGAGCTGAATTTATGAAGAGGTTTTTGGGCAATCCACATGAAAAATGCTCCATTAAAAGCCAGTCAATCGCAACGAGCGAAATAAATCGATTTATTAAGATTCTTATGCGTGCCCGAAACGATCCGCCTCCACTTCTCTGCAATACCCGCTCCACTAGAAACGATCTAGTTCCCCTCGTCAACGAACGCACTTCTGATCTGTAATTCCCCTGGTTTATAATCTAACTTCACCCAATTTCGTTTTTTTTCTCACATTGATCCATTGGCGTCCCACCTTGTCCTAAAACTGGAAATAATTCGTCTCAGGTGTGTTAAGGGACTGGCCGATGGTATGTTGGCACCAATCACTAATTTGGCGGATGTAGTTGAGTAATGACGGGCCCTCTTCGTTTTTGTTTAGTACCCGTCCTTTGTTGGCTTGACGGATATCTTTTTGAGGTCTGGCAGTTGTGCAATTATCCAGGCATACCGATCCATAGAAAAGGTCGTGACATTCTCTAGGAAAAGAATTCGTCTATGACAAGAGTTGGTCCATTAGTTCGGCTTAATGAGGGTAAACGAACCCCACAGATGCTTCGTGTTTGATTTGATTTTGATTTAAAAAAAAAAAAAACAAGGAAAGACAAATTGTTTCAGATTTTATGGAACAATGAAAAAGAACAACAGATGGGTTTTGGTATGTAGAAGGGCAGTTATGTAAGAATTGTTGTAGCTGGAAGTTTGACTGCTTGATTATCTACCTAAATACGAAATTCCATAAAAAAAATTACCAGATTTTTTTAAACAACCGTAAATAGGGTTTTCATTTGTTCATAGCCTGTACGAAATAGTGATAGATATGACCAGTTGAAAAGTTCTTGCTGTAGTTTTCCTTTGCATTATTATTAAGTTGATATTAAGCCAGGGAAGTTCGTTTCGTCTTTCCAATAGATAGCGTCAATTGCGAACAAATCACGAACCACTAATCGCCGTGACAGCACTAAAAGCTCTTTTATCAAGTGACAGTTTGAGCGTCAGTTTGAGTGTATTAACGTTGGTACATTGGTTGGTTGTTTGCTTTTGAAAATGAAGAAAAATAAAGAAAAATTACCATAAAGGAAGAAGGGAGTTTGTGAAAAATTGTTCCTATGTTTACTGTGAATGCACTTCATCAAAATCTTCCCAGCTGAAATGGTTAGTTTCATTTCGTTCTATAGTTTTGATGTGGAAAAGGAGTCCCGTTCTGGTCGTCAAATAAGTGAAAAAGCTAATGCAATCGTTGGAAAAGTCCAGCAAGAATATTGGTAGAAATTTACACGATATAAAGAGAAGCTGCATGTATGGCTTCCTCATGCTTTAAGTGCGAAAAACATGGTATATCCAAAAAATATATTTGATACGCTCATGAAACGCAATGAAATCGATTCATAGATTACGTTCGACAAAAAGCGTCCAATATCGTAGAATAGTAAAAGAGAGTCGTCACAAGCTGTGTGGGGATTGCAAGAGAATCGTTCCCAATAAGGTACTTCCAGCTGGTCAGACAATTGATTGTCAACTCTACTGTTGATAACTTGAGCGCTTATGTCACGCAATTGAACGAAAACGCCCTGAAATGAATAACACGGAAAGTGTTGTCTTCAATCACGACAATGCCCGCCCGAGAAAAAATAAAAAATGGCCTTACAACGGGCGAACACCGGCTGTGTTTGAATCATAGCCATGTGCCAGCACCCAGGGCCGCGGATTACTCCCTTGTTATTTGTATATAATGCGTCTATATTAATTTATATAGAGTAGAGCTGCCACGGGTTCGTGTACACGTTATACACGTGTTTTTATCCTACACGTGTAAAAACACGTGCTACACATGTACCAAACACGTGTAATTGTTTGATAAACGTAACGCTTGGTCTCGAATTCTATTCACGATTCGTTTCCATTCTTGTCGGTTTTTGGCCACGGCGATAATCGTTGATTCTTTAAGACACCCTCGATATTATTTAGCCAGATTTTCTTCGGTGCCGATCGCTGGATTCTCCAGCCTGTGGGACGGTCTCGCCAGAGAAGTTTACACGGTACATCCATTCGGCAAACATGTCCAAACGACCGTAGTCGACGTTTTTGCATTTCTTCTTCGATCAGTGTCTACTGATCGCTTCTTTGTCTAACCGTATCATTTCGAGGGCAATAGCGTAGTGAGACACCGAGGATCTGTCTCAAGCATCGCATTTGGAAGACCTTGAGCTTCTTAACATCCGGTTTGAGCAGTGTCCACGTTTCAGATCCCTAAAGAAGTATTGGAAGGATCAACGTTCGGTAAACGCGTACTTTCGTTTTTATGGTAAAACTAGCAAAAACCCGCGTGCGTTGCAACGCCTTTCAATAAAATAAGATTATGAGGACACAGTCTGCGATAGGAAAAAGCTATAGTGAAAAAAGAACAAATCTGGGAAAATTGATTTCGGGAGATGACCGCCATGGACCACATGATATATTGAGTATACTATATTGCCTATGGTGTTCTACTTATTATACTCTTTCATTTGATACCCATCTCGAAGGGGTTGTGAAGAAAATATTAATCCGCACTCTTGAGATGGCCGCTATGGACCAAACGATATATTGAGTATACTATATTGCTTATGGTGTTCTACTTATCATACTCTTTCATTTGATACCCATGTCGTAGGGGTTGTGAAGAAAATGGTAATCCGCCTTCTCGAGATGGCCGCTATGGACCAAACGATATATTGAGTATACTATATTGCTTATATTGTTCTACTTATCATACTCTTTCATTTGATACCCATCTAGAAGGGGTTGTGAAGAAAATGGTAAACCGCCCTTTTGAGATGGCCGCCATGGACCAAATTATAAATTGAGTATACTATATTTCTTATGGTGTTCTACTTTTCATAGCCTTTCATTTGATACCCATGTCACGGGTGTTGTGAAGAAAATGGTAATCCGCGCTCTTGAGATGGCCGCCATGAATCTAAAGACATAGTCTATGGCATTCTTCTTATAATGCCCTTTCATTTGATACCAATGTCGAGGGGGTAGTGAAGAAAATGATCATCCTCCCTCTTGAGATGACCGCCATGGACCAAACGATATATTGAGTATACTATATTGCTTATGGTGTTCTACTTATCATACCCTTTCATTTGAAATCCATATCGAGGGGTGTGAAGATAATGGTAATCCAACCTCTGGAGATGGCCGCTATGGACCAAACGATATATATTGAGTATACTATATTGCTTATGTGTTCTACTTATCATACTCTCTCATTTGATACCCATCTCGAAGGGGTTGTGAAGAAAATGGTAATCCGCCCGCTTGAAATGATCGCCATGGACCAAACGATATATTGAGTATACTTTATTGCCTATGGTGTTCTACTTATCATACTCTTTCATTTGATATCCATGTCGAAGGTGTTGTGAAGAAAATGGTAATCCGCATTCTTGAGGTGGCCGCTATGGACCAAGCGACATATTGAGTATACTATATTGCTTATATTGTTCTACTTATCATACTCTTTCATTGGATACCCATTTCGAATGGGTTGTGAAGAAAATGGTCATCTGCTCTCTTGAGATGACTGCCATGGACCAAACGATATATTGAGTATACTATATGGCTTTTGGTGTTCTACTTACCATAACCTTTCATTTGATATCCATGTCGAGGGGTTGTAAAGAAAATGGTAATCCGCCCTCTTGAGATGGCTGCTATGGACCAAACGCCTGCTTTTCTGTTGAAATTTTTTTGCTATAAACCTCACGGATCCCGAGACCTTTCCAACGAATGCAAAACCGTGGAAATCGGATCGGGCGTTCTCCAATTATAGCGTCAGGAAGGAAAACCCGACTTATTTTTATATTATAGATTTGCTCGTTACCATATGAACACTTGAGCAAGATGAATATTGCCGTTGCCTGGCCGATGCGGCTGTGAATATCGGCCGTCGATAACACTTTCATTTCCTCAACCAATGATTTCAAATATTTGAACATCGGAAATTATTCGATTTGGGTTTCATCGATGTGAACACTGGCACTGGATCCGTCCGCTGTGAGCACTTTGGTCTTTTCCGCATTGATTTTTAACCCGTATGATTAGGCGATGCAGGAAATGTCGTATTAGATGTCCGTTGCTTCGGTATCCGTGTCGGCGAAGACGGCGCTATCGTCGGCAAACATTAAGTCGGAGGTTGTAGTCGTCGTATAGAACTCCGAGTCGTCCATCGAATGCTTCACGCATAATGGCGTCGATCTCAAAGTTGAAGAGAAGTGGCGAAGCGACGTCTCCCTGTTTGAATCGGGAACACCTCGGATAAGTCGCTTCGAATACGAGCGCTGCTGGTTGAGCCATCGTACAACGGTTGGAGAAGTTGGATGATTTTCAATGGCACGTGTTCGTGCAGCACTATTTCGTCAATCGTTATTTCGTGTATCCATGCGGTTTCTTGCCTAGTTTCTTCGGTTTGATGATTCTGGTCAATTCGGCAGGTCGATCACCCTCCTTCTTTCACAACCTGGACTTGAAAACAGAAGACGGCAGAGTTGAGAAACAGTACTCAACACAAGTTTTCATCGCGACTCTTTGGTATGATGCCTCCCATGCTTCTACTATCTTCTCATAAAAATTTATACCTGTGTCTAGGACCACTTTTTTGCAACCCAAGAAATGGATATTCAGGAAAAACTACAAGGCCTTATCAGAGGACTCTGTTCATGTACCTACCGTCTCCATTCCTAACGTAAGATGGTGAGTAGGGGTGCATAGAGTAAAACTGATGTGATAGTCTTTCCTCACGCTCCTTTAATCCCCCATTCGAAAGATAGTCGAAGAATCAAGATGGAATGAAACGTCTGGCTCAATAAAAGAAACTAGTATCAAAATACTGGCATATATTGGTTATACCTAGCCGTAGATTAAAATTGTTCTAGAATTTTGCCAATATATTTTATTAATTCGGTAGGACAAAAATGTTCATCATACATTTGATTAGCCTTGTCCAAGTTAGAAAAAAATCGCTTCATTAACAAAATTTTGAATTATTTTCCTTTATAATTCAATAAGCTTAAAATTTTTGTAATCCACTATAAGAGTCTTGAGCAGTGAAAACATCTCCTTCCCACAAGAAGTGTAGAATATGCACTTAAATGGATTGCAGCAGTCTCCGCCTGCGGCTTCAATATTTGCACTTCCATTTATTTCGTTCCTTCAGTAAATCGATGTGCATCGTTTAGTACAAGATCAGCTACTTGCGCAGTTTGTTTATTTTCTCCTTAGCCTCAAGATAACAGCACACAAATTTGCTGCTGTATTTGCATTATCGAACCGAATGGCAGCAAACACTCCTCCCAGACAGGAATGGGATAACATTCGCGATTCCCAGAAACGACCAAAAAGAAAACGTAAGAGCGGCTTGATCGAGGCCCTCATATGAGTAATAATTGGTCGATCATTTGAAATGGTACGAAGTTGAGATGCACACGGCAAAAATAAATAATGCTAAGAAACAAAAAGCATTGCATATCGCCAACCACGCGAGAAGATCACGAAACCAGTTTCCAAAGAAGCTGGGGTCCTCGGGATTACCTGGCGAATCGAGCCGTGCATGCTGTATGCTAAAAAACGGCTATTGGAGTAATCGCGGCGATAGTTAGAGGATCATTATGCGAGACAAGATCATAAAGAGTTTGACATCTTGTTTGTGGCAAAATGTCGTGAGTGGTGTAATGGCCGCAATAAGCCACCGATACCCAAATACTTAATATGCAATTTAGACTTTTGCTAATTGCTGGTGCAGTTGTGCAATTTGTGCAGTCTTGGAGAAGGCTTGCCCGAGCATGAGAAAGTTTTTACCATTAAAACGGTTATATTTATGCATTCTGAATTAATTATGATTAAAATGATTTTATGTCTGCAACCTAATTTCTTAAATGTGTGCATCAGAAATGCCACGGCAGTTTAAGTTGATGGTATTTTGGACGTTGCAACATTTATGGAAATGATATGGAATTCGGTCTCCTTAATTAAATAAAAGCTACATGTTGTATAGCATTGTTAGTTTTGGTGGTCAGTTATCAGCAAAATAGGGGGAATGACATGTAGCATAACATGCACGTGCGCAACTCCTTCGGACTGTTGGAAGTGCGATCACAACCTCCTAGCGGTGCCCACTGGTAACTATTTTATGGAAGAAGATAGGCTAATATGATCGGGCTAGTCCCTTCCAAGTAAGGTTGGCGTGAGGCTAATAAACTCACCCGGAAAAAATAATTACGGAACGCCTCGGATACTACACCTTTTCCAATTGTAATTCAGAAAGCGTCAATTGTAATTCAGATTAGTGAATTGTAATTCAGAAAGTATCAATTGTAATTCAGATTAGTCAATTGTATTTCAGAAAGTATCAATTGTAATTCAGATTTGTCAATTGTAATTCAGAAAGTATCAATTGTAATTCAGAAAGTATCAATTGTAATTCAGAAAATTTCAATATTCAACTTATTGATGTAGTAAATTGACCAAAGTACAAAGAAGGATTTTCCATTCGAATCTTCCTACCAATGCTTCGTCTTCGTTTTTCAATGTCCACACTTTCGAACCATATATAGTGGGACAGGCTTTAATAGTGTTGTGACTCCATCATGCATGATATCGTCCCATTATTACTGTTTCAATGCTAAGTTGTGTTATCTGATGCAATCTCTAAAAGTCTTTCAGTAGATAACCCATTTCGTGCAAACGATGTTAAAGCGAATGTTGGGCTAACTGTGAAGCAAATTAAAATCTTCTGCGTTCCATACATAAAATTCCTGTTGCAGAAATTGCTGCAATTGGATGAGTGTTGAATTTTTCTGAATTACAATTGATACTTTCTGAATTACAATTGATACTTTCTGAATTACAATTGATACTTTCTGAATTACAATTGACCAATCTGAATTACAACTGATACTTTCTGAAAAACAATTGACTAATCTGAAGTACAATTGATACTTTCGGAATTACAATTGATACTTTCTGAATTACAATTGGAAAAGGTGTAGAATCAACGACGATGACCACGGCAACGAAAAAGACAAAACGCTTTACGAATTTTCTCATGAAATGTTCGAACTCTGTACAGAACTCAAGCTACACAAATCTGGCCGATATCATGTCAAGTTATAAAGCTGACATTACCGCCATTCAGGAAATGAGATGGACATGGAATGGTGTTTTGCAAAAATCTGAGTATGACTATATTACAGCTGCCACGTGCTCGGAGTAGGTTTTATGGTCAGCAAAAAAATAAAGCCTACCATTGTCGGCTTTTAAAGCAATAAACGATCGGCTATGCACCCTTGGAGTGCGAAGTAAATTTAAGAAACTCAGCCTCATAAACGTTCACGCATCTACAGAAAAGTTCCCGGATGATGATAAAGAAGAATTCTTCGAATTAGTTGAAAGGGAAATTAATGCCTGCCCCAGGTATGATGTAAAAATCATACTGGGAGATCAACGCCAAAGTAGGCCGGGAGCCCATATAAGGCAATATAACGACAATGGACAGCGAGTTAAAGAGATGGCAGCAAGTAAGAACGTGGTCGGTGCAGTACTAGATTTGCATGGGTATTTTCTGATGGAGCCACTCGCAACCAAATAGACCATTTGTTGATAGACCGCCACCACCTTTCGGGTCTGATGACGGCACGAACGTACCGAGGTGCCAACTTCGACTCGGATCACTATCTTGTTGGTATGGTGCTCCGAGAACGCATTACAACACTGAAAAGCTTTGTATCCGCTGATCAGGCTCGAATTACATACTTGTACTACTACGCAATGAATTGGCCAGAAACTGCTACGGTCATGCATGTCATTTATACTGCTGATTCCATCTTAGGCAGAAGTCGTACTGGTTCGATAATAAATGCAAACTGGCAACTGACCGTAAGAGCGCTGCATATCGAGCGTTTGGCGAATATAAAGAGCCCAGAAAAGAAGAAAAGAGAATACACAAACGAAAAAAGGAAGCCTGGGAAAAAAATCTCGTCTGTAAACTAGAACAGTAAAGAGAGCGAACGCCGCACCAGGCGCGGGAGTTCTACCGAAGAGTCCGCAGAATGACGCAACTCACACAACGTTGCACATACTGCAGGGACAAAGAACGGAATCTGATCACCGATCCTAAAGGCATCTTGGAGCGATGGGAAGAGCACTTTCATGAATTGCTAAATGGCGAGCTAACTGTGGATTCGGAGGCTCCACCAATATCTGACGATAATGCTATGCTGCCGCCACCAAGCTTACAAGAAGTTAGCAGAGCCATCAGCCGGCTCAAAGAGAACAAGGCCTCGGGTGCAGACGGCATCACAGCGGAGCTGGTTAAATATGGAGGGCCTACATTACACCAAGTGATTCATGAATTAATTGTACAAGTATGGGAGCAGGAAGTGATGCCAGAAGATTGGAGAAAAGGCATCCTCTTCCCGGTACATAAAAAGGAGATATCACAGCGTGCACTAATTATCGCGGTATAACGTTGTTGAGTACCGTGTATAAGATATTCTACGTCAGAAAGATCATAGTGTGACTTCAGCCCAGGCAAATCAACGCCTCATCAGATTTTCACCTTGAGGCAGGCTATGGAAAAATGTCTAGAGTTTCAAAACTCAATTCAACACCTCGTCATAGACTTTAAAGCCGCCTATGGTAGCATAGCCAGAGTAAAACTCTACAAAGCCATAAGAAAATTAAGTAATAATGACCTCGAAGTTGGTGGAGCGATGTAGAGCTGAGCTAGATAGGCTTGGTAGAAAGCACAACGTGACTCTCGCCTGAGTTCCCAGTCATAGGAACATAGAGGGAAACGAGCAAGCCGACTGCCTAGCCAAGCAGGGAGTCTATCTCCGTAACTCGGAAACCGAGATGGTTAGCAGCCTAATTAGTGGAGACAAAATACTATTTTGAACTGCCACTTGCTGCTAGCCAACGAAAAGGGGAGAGCACAGGATATCCGCACTATCTCTAGGACTACTTGGCCGACTTATAACAAAGAACTATTGGGCCGACTTTTAACAAAGAACGTCTGCTATCGTAACTGCGGGGACGAGAGACAGTCACTTCCTGTGTAAGTGCCCAGCTTTAACGCACTCTAGGCAGTAACGTTTTGGAAGAATTAAAAGAGATCTGCGGAATGGAGTTCAGATCACTGTTAAGCTTCCTAAATTCCACAGAATTTCTCTAAGCATCCGTCACACCCGACCAAACAACCACTCCACAATCAAGGTACACGAGTTGTGGCAACAAAACGGCGCACTAAGCGTTAATTGAGCCTTGGGTCGCACTGGAGGCAATCTTTCCCCTACTACACACATGTACCCACTTCGTAAGGAATTTTCGTTACTGTAGCCGCCGTAGTTCCCTCGTTCATATAAAACCCCCATTCAGTCATTCACATACAGGCCGCCAGCATCCCGTGGCCTAAAGGTTTATCGCCTTGAAGCCAAGTATCAACACTCACTGGCTGCCAACTGGAGGGCGCCTTCAGTCCAGGAAAACTGACACAAACCTTTGTCGGTGGGTATTTATCGTCAGTCTGGACCTGAAAATGAAGATTCGAACTTCTACTCAGTCTGAAATTTTCGTTGAATATTTTTTCGCTTGAATTAAAAACCTACCACGCTAAACTGTCATCTTCGCCTGTGTGCGTAGGGGATCATGGGGTCACCTGCAGGCCACGGCTTCAAGTCCCCAAGTCCTCATCCCTCAGTCAGACTGAGTGGCCTTGATCGGGCCTTAACTGTTTTGTGTACGCCAATGCATTTGGGTTGCCGACCGCTGCTCTAATCGATAATCTGCATCAGCATTCGCAGGGACGTCGTACTGTGCGCAGCTGTGGAGCGTAGTGTTGAAGAGAATCCGAACGAATTGAGGAGCTCTTATTGAGACGAAGTTATGAGTTGGTGGAATCATTGGCCCATATTTCGTCAAAAAAGATGTTATAAGACGTTATAATAAACGGAGAGCGATTTTAATCCATGATTATTGAATTTTAGTCTCCCAATGCAATAATTTGAATGTGGAAGAGTTTTGGCTTGAGCAATACTCGAAATCATATTTAAAAACTCATGGCATAAAGGAATATTTCCAAAATATATAAGGCCATGACCATTATCATGATTTTCATGTTTTTAGTTTTAAAATTGTATACCTGCCATAGGCTTCCCTGTAGCCGCCAATGTATTGGTCAGTCTTTATCCAGCTTTTTCTTTATTGTTTTTTTAATGGAAGTTATATTTCTTTAATTCAAACCCTCATTTGTATCCCCGAAAACATTCAAAAACCACAAAATGATCCTCTTGCTTCATAAAAAGGTTCCTCCAATCCCACCCTTTTGAGCAATAATCAAAAAAGAATTGTTGACCCATCATTACGAGGAAAAAATTTTGAAAGAAAGAAAAATTTCAGAATCATAATAATGCGCATGCCTCGAGGACTCTCTTCGCTGCATTAACAACTATAATTAACTGGCCACAATATAGACAGAAGAATAGCCCCAGTGAATTGTTGAGCCAGCCCAGGTCTTAGGAGCTAATGATCTCATTTCGTGTACGCCGCGCAGCGAAGAAATGGCCAGGAGACTTCAGAAAGCAATTCCCCGGCTCTTCGTAACTGAAAATCGAATGGATACCAGACACGAGAATGGTGCTCCGAGGCAAGGTGGAAGGTATATCCTCCGAATGGCCAGCAACAGTAGTAAGAATGAAGGTAGCAATCGCCGTCGCCACTCGCCACTTTCGCGCAGCATCTTACAACCAATTACCCCTTGAAGATCGCGGGGGAGACGAAGTCCATTCTCGAAGATGATGGCTAGTTCTTGTAGCGCCTTGGGGCAGGACTCGTCTCAAGGTTCACTGAAATTGGCTGCACAGCGAAAAACAGTGGATTACAAAACCGCCCGCAGTTGAATTCAACGAAACGGAGATTTAATTAAAGCAGAGCAACTTGTCAGTAAGTTGACATATCACGGAGTCTCCTTTGAGTCTTGACAGTTTGGAATTACAAAAACTTCAGACATACTTTGTCCTGAACCAAGAGGTGATGACTGCAGCGGTAGAATAAATCATCGCTGTCATCTACTTCGTGTAAACACGGCCGTATTTGGCGCTTCAAGTGTCCGTCGACATATGCTGGTACATGCAGGACAGTTGGGCTCCGCAGTCCGGCATTCGATCCATTCCGATTAGGTTTTTGTTGCACCAAGTGGAATCTAACGTTTTTGCTGCCACCTTTGCCTACCTATATGTATGCTCACTATTGCTTTCACTGCTAGCCGCCAGTGCAAGTGACCAGATGAGAGGAGATTTCTGATATATTGCTCCCGACTCTTGTTCAATTATGCTCGCCTGCCTACCTCCTTGGGTGCCTAGGTACCGTGATGTCATGCTGCGATAGTCGAGCAATAAATTCCCGACGTGCAAGATCTCTTTTCGCTTTTTTTACCTGGTGCCCATCTAGCCTGTCTAGATGGATGAATATCCCACGAATCAGCATAAAAATATGAAACACTGATGGCACTGAAATTTGTAAATTGCGATCCTATCAACAAAGGAGCAGCATTCGTGCTGATTGCTGATATCTAGACGATTACAGCCATTACCACGTCGGCCGCGGACCTAATGAAGGAAAATCGCCAATAGCTTAGCTTGATGGATGCGACACGAGATTGTCATTCCAATCAAGTCTGGAATTTTCTATATTTAGTTATAAAAGTTATGATAAGGAAATTTTAATTGATTACTTCGGGCTTAATGACTTGCGATTATGTAGTTTCGGGGTAGATGGTACAGGTTTAGCACTGGTATTCTTGTTTTGTTGTTATGTAAACACATCTTCATCATGGAGAGCATGCGGTGTGTTCCTGCAGCAAGGCCGGGATGATGTATATTTACTATGCCTATAAAACAATTTAGTAATAATTGATATCATCTTGAAAACCCTTGATTAGAAACAACGGTTCTTTTTGAAGGGTTTTAGTACCAATAACCTGTTGAACCTGTCCTTGAATACCTCCTCTTTTCCAATTATTTTGAGTCCCACTGATTCTACTGTAGTTAAAATTCTTCGAACTAAACTAATTTACTCAGAAGTCTTCCCCAACTATGTAAGTCTTACTCGATAATGGAAACAAGGACGGGATATCCGCGCCTCCCACCATCTATGAGATGGTTCAGTTCAATTCAATGCCACTAAAGCCCAAAACGCCTTGACCTCCTTCCTCCAACCTTCTCGCTCAGTGGCTAAAGTCCTCCAATTTCTATCTCTTCCCAAATTTTACTACAACTCATCATTGTATCTGATTCTACCGATACCGTTCACGTTTAATGGGCCAATAAGGTACCCTAATAAGTTCTCGAATTTTTGGGTCATGGACCACACTTCCGAGCCATAACAAGCCAGAGCCCTTGTAAGAGATTTGTATAATCAAATTTAGTTTTCCGGTGTAGCGCTCTTGATTGAAGTACTTTACGCAATGAGCTTCGATTGTCCTGTAGTATTCTGCTTTTAACTTTCTCCAGCTCTTCATTTGTTGACGACACTATTGTTCCTAGGTATTTAAAGCTCTTCACTATTGGAGCTATCAATCGTAAAGTTGGTCCTTAGGCGTGCCCTTTCTGATCTAATCTGCAACATTGCTTTAATTTTGTCTTGACTCATTAAACCCATGTTTTTAGCGGCGTTGTGTAGACTTATGTAGCATTCCTTTGCTCCTAATAGTGATCTACTTACTATGTTCAGATCATCAGCGTAATCCAATACTTGCACCGACTTATTAATTAACGTTCCATTCCGGTCTAACACTGTTCTTCTGGTGACAGCTTGTAGAGCTAGGTTGAATAACATCTTTGCTAGACCATCTCCCTGTTTGAGTTCTTGTTTGACGTGGACGTCTTCAGTTAACGAGTTTTGAACCTTTACCTGAGCTATTGTATCTGAATACTTTTATTAGCCTCACTAATTTTGCAGATATTCTAAGGTCTATAAGGTTGGCAATAAGTCTTTCCCTAGATATTGAATCATACGCCTGTTTAAAATCTGCGAAGATCTGATATACGTTTACATTTTTCTCCCAACACTTCTCTAAAAGCTGTTTTAGGTAGAAAAGTTGGTCTGTCGTAGACATTTTCTCACGGAAACCAGCTTGGTATTCACCCAGTATTTCCTCAGCTATAGGTTCAATCCTATCTTTCAGGATATTGATAAAAATTTTGTAACCTGAGCTCAGTAGTGATATACCCCTGTAGTTTCTGCAGCAGATTCGGTCGCCGCTCTTGTGCACTGGACATATAATTGCTTTCTTCCAGTCTTGAGGTAGCGATTCTTCATTCCATATCCTAAATGTTAGCCTATGTAGGCATTCTACGACTTTGTTGTCGCCGTACTTAAGTATAGCTCAGCAGCTACTCGCCTCCTCCAGGGGCTTTATTGTTTTTGATCTTATTTATGGCTTTTTTAACCTTGTCCAGGGTTGGACTCATTATTATTATATGGTCTTCTACTATGTCTCTTCTTGTTGATGTTGGAGCATACTAGTTAAGCGGGTCTTCAAAGTAGTTTTTCCATTTATTTTGGACTTCCGTTGGATTACTAATAAAACCGCCATTGTCGTCTCGGCACATACTAGTTCTGGGTTTAAATTTGTCAGTAATCGTCCTTATATTCTTATGCTAGGGCCGCATCTGCGTGTATCGTCCCGAAGCTTCGCGCTATGACACGATACACACAGATGTAACCGGCCATTATCGGCTATCGTCGCAAACATTCAGGCTGCGTATGAGTTATCGCGCGAGTGGCGATGATATGCGCGCTAATTCGTGTAAAATGACGAAGCCGCTAATACGACCACCGCATTATCGCGATAACTTTTTAGCGTACAAAACATACGAAGCTTCGGCACGCATTGCTTCGGGACGATACACGCAGATGCGGCCCTAGCATTATACGCTTGGCTATTGTTTTTGCTACTAAAATTCAAGCTAGTATCCAGGATTCTCGCATTTTGTTCTTCCCTCTTCTTTTCCATTAACATTCGATCTGCGTATCGTCGTATTGCTTTATGCTGTAAACATACTAAGGGCGACGGCGACGGTGCACACAAATTAAAAAGCACACACAAGAATAATCATCTTCGACATCCGAATGCTACACACGCGCACAGGAACGTACGAGAATAGCAACACAATCCCATGTCACACCGCCCAGGCAACTTTGAGGGGCGACGGCTACGAAATAGAACTTGGATTGATTGAGTCGCCACTCTCGGCGACCTCGTCGTCGAGTGGTCTGCATATTGTACTGCACCCTTCATACTCATAGAAAAGCTGTGTGTTCTATTCGTTTTTGCCAGTCGCTGTGGAGACTATTTTCGCCCTTAGTATGTTTACAGCATTAAAAGTTTCCATTCTAGCCTTGGTCGCGCTGGCGATATACTCCCTATGACTTTTATTTCTTTCTTCTACTGCTGCGTTACATTCTTCGTCAAACCAATCGTTCTTGTTTCTTCTTCATACCAATCGTTTTTGTTTCTTCTTCATTCTTTTCTCTTCTTCCCATGGCGGCTTCGGAAGAGGCCTTTAAACTGTCTTTTATGCATTCCCATGTTTCATCTGGCTGTTGCTGCAGCCTTATATCTCGTTCGTGTTTCTTCCAATTTTAAATTTTCCACATTGATTTTTTCCATCCTGGGCGTCCTTTGAATCAATTGTGTCGCTATTCGCCCTCTATACCTGATCGGAGCGGGGCGGGTCCACAGCAGCTCCGCTGTACGCTCTGACATCTAGTACATTGTTTGCGCCTCTCTTCTCTACTACAACGTGGTCAATCTGGTTCTCCGTGGTGTGATATCCACGTCATTATTTGAGAAAAATGGGGACATAATAACCATTCCGCGATCTGTGCTAAAATCAATTAGACGGGTACCATTGTTGTTTGTGTGGTTGTGTAGGCTAAGTTTGCCTATGGTACCAACGAATTCTTCTCCCTTTCCTACCTTCGCATTAGCATCTCGTACAATCATCTTAAGGTCGTTTAACGGAATTTGATTAAAAGTTCTTAGCAGGGTGTCGTAGAACTCATCCTTTTCTTCGTCCTGCTTCTCTTCTCTCTCGTATTCTTCCACTGTTACCTTTAAAATCGATAATGCTCGATTTTATTGAGTTGTCCACCAAAAAAGCCACTCCAAATTCTTTTCCCGTTGATGCTATTCCACTGGAGAAGATTGTATGTGTTCTGAGCTCTGTAATCTTATTATTATTATTTCGCTCTCTGGTCTTTTGCAGTGCTGCTACTTTTACTCGATATCTCTTGAGTTCAAGTATACTTTTCACTCCTCCTATTCTATTCAGCCTCCTGACACTCCATGTAATCAATTCGTGTTCCATATTTCGTTGCCTGTCGTTGTCGTGTGATCCGTCCAGTTCGAGGCCTTTCTGAAGGTTTCGTAACACCGTTTTTTTTTTTCGAGACTAGATTGTTCGCCTAGTGCCCAAGCAGTATGATTAATTATTCCGCACTGAAAACGCGCCCCTCACCTTAGTTATAGTTACCTGCATTGCCCACAGGTCACGACGGAGACGTGGTACATAGGACTTTGCTGACAGAACTGTGATTGTGTTTGTTTGAAGATATTCTCTAGTTTTTGTGGTCTTCACACCCTGGACGTGTAAACACCCTAGGCCCTATTGTCAGCACATTGACCCTATGAGATGGTACAAGTTGCTAAAACACCTTTCTGCAACCTAGGTCACAGTATCTTTCACACTACAGTCCTAAGATCAGTATTGGCAATAGAGGCGTCCTTCCTAACATTCAAGATCAAGTGATCAGGCGCAACATATTCATATTCTCCTTCTTCAATTGCTTCTCAGCCGGAAATGGAGTGCACAAATAGCCATGTTTAAAGGTACCTTTACATTATGTTATTTGTCATATGACCGCAGTCAAAATTACGAGTTAACAGTCTATCTGACTTCATATTACATATTAATATTTTTTTTTGTGTTCTCACTTAATTTAGACCATTCAAAACAGAAATATTCAAAGCAAATTTTGGCAGTGAAAGTTTTATAATCATATCTGTTTAACTTCATTGACAGTAAAGTCATAAGACAAATCATTTAATGTAAATGTACCTTTCGTGTGTACTGCCTGGCTTTGGCAACTGCCGGCCATTCCCACAGAAAGTGCACGAGTGTTTCTCTCTCGTTCGTCTGAGCACAGTACGGGAACAGATTCATTGGCTTTACTTTTAACATTTATGTATACTTCATGGTTGTACTATATTTCCTTGAGATTATTATTGATTGCACTCAGCGACAACATCAGTAAAATTCGCAGGACAGTCCAAACACGCACTTTTTTCAGAATTAATTAAATATCTTATCACAACAAACTTTCAGCAAAGATTCACGCCAGCTTCGACAGCAGCAAGATAATAACATTTAAACTGTCACCTTTCGTGTTAGTCTCTTGCCTCTTGCAGTCTGCGCCTTTACCCAAGCCTGATTTAAATCTTTAAACAACTTTGTTATAATCCAAAAACATTATCGAAAAGTTTCCCTCGGATAAAGCACGTATCCGCATTTATCCATCGTGGATGTAATCAAAACAAGAAATTTGCATATTTGTGCTGCATACCAACGATGTGGGTGGTAGTGTGTCTGTCCGGGCAAGAGCCGATATCGAGCCGGCTCTGGATAATGCATTGCAGCCGATATCACCGGGGCAGACTTAAGCCCAGAGATAACAGAAATTGTTTCTGATGGTATAGATGCAGCCGCGGTCGGGCTTTCATACCTGCCAAAACCAACAACTGACAAAATTAATTTAATTTGCATTATGCTGACCGCAACAAAATTGCGGGTGTTACGCTGTAATGAGGCGTTAACCTGCGGTGAAGTAATTTGAATAAATGCCCCAAACAAAAATATTCAAATTAAAATGCTTTAATGAATACGAAATAATTTCGTAGGGAATTTGAGAGCTGGAAAAGGGCGTTTTTCAAATGTTGAATATTCATCGGGCGAGCGGCCAGGGAACCACTGCAGACTCGAGTTCATTTTGTAGTAGTTTCATTGCGCTTTTATGGTCGGAGCTGCATTCATCATTTGCACGCTCTCGAATGAATTCCGCGGAAATGTCTTTGATGCCAGGCAGAAAGAAACGCGAGTCCGCATCTTCCTTTGGGTTTTATAATTCTCAATTTGCCTTTCTGCATGCCGTCATAAAGCAATCATAAGACCGCGGTCCTTTTCCGTTTCACCAGTCGTCGTCGATGCAGCTCCTTTCATCCTCCTCCTTCGGAGATTTTCATTTTCGCAGTGCGGTTTCTTTCTGGCATCTCAGACTTGGGGCTTTGGAGCAGAGTATCTTCTACCCGACGAAGCCCGCGAAATTGGACGGTGGTGCAGTCCGACACCGTCAGATTTATGCACGTGCTCGGCTTTCAAGCGCGTGATTACTCACGACCGATTACCTTTATTTGCGGTAATAAAGTTTTTTTTCGGACTACAACTGCGAGCTATTGCGATACCTACAAGGGGACTAGTTACAATTACAAATGGATGACATGCCAACATCGACACTACTTGCACCTCGCGCATGCACCGCGTAGTGCTCTTGTTGCCGGTATTACCCTGCAAGACGGATGCGTTTTCTTATTAATCCTATAGTCGCCATCGGTATGAGATAAGGACGAAAACGTGCACTTTGGACATGCTATTGGAAATGGAACAGCTTAGAAGTATTGCAGAGTTTCACATTACGTCCTATGATAGATAGCGTAGCGAGTTCAATTAGGTTCATTACTAGCACAGCAAAATAAACCGCTTCTGCTCGATTTCGGTACGTAATGATTCTGCCAAATTTCGCCCGAAACACGCAACTTCTTTTGTATCGGCGACTGCGGCTCCATCAGTGCCGGTAGCTTAATGCATTTTGACATCAATCAATCACCGAATGACGAATCAGAAAATCTATAGTAACGAGGAATTTAATGAAATGCCCAAGAATAACATTTAATCAAGGTAACAGCAGGGAGTCGCGCTACGGCCGAAGGGGAGGGAAAGTATTTATCCGCAAACGAGACTCGATTGTAAAGTTCTAATGACCCAAGAGAGTTTTGTTTGAGTTTGTTATTTCCGGGGCTTTTGAGTATGGAATTTCTTTATTATTTTTTGATGAACAACGTACGAACATTAGGGGTTCTTTCAATGTTCTCATATTGTGTAACGCGTATAGCTGATAGTCTAACTGGGCCTAGGAGCTTAGGCACCTGATCCATCCCAGAGGTTCGTAGCTCGACATCTGTTCGCGACATTGTTCACCGTTTTTTCACTTGATCTAACTAGATTAAATTCCTTCTTTGTTGTCTTATGTTTCTACAGCAATCTCCTGTATTTTCTTCTGTCATTCCTTGTTTAACATTGCCTTGGAGACAACAGAGTGCTTATTTCGGTGTGAAGTGATGGTTACGCCAATACTAATAAAATAGTAGTAGCAGGTGTGTTGCACTTCAGTTATGGCTCAAAGGGTCGGTAGTGTTACAGATGGCACCAGAGTTGTATTCGAGGACATGTCGAATGTAGGACTTGTGTATAACATCCTGAACCGATGAAGTAGGATTTTACATCTTTTTAGAAATCCTAGACATTGATATTTATCATTTAGCGATTTATCGCAGATTTCAGTTGATAATACCCCGGAGATTTTAAGACATATTAGTTTGAACCAGTACAATACACTAATACGAACAATTGTGTATATTTTTTAAATATAAGAAAGTTCTTTGTTTTAATGTCGAATTCAGGACGCGATTTTTGAATACCCAATAAAGAACGAGATAGATGTGTATGATTGAATTGTAGACTGCTCCCTCGCTTACAGGCGATGGCAGGAGGAAAAACGAGAAATGATCGTAAAAGTGGCCCATGCCGTGAAGTGGGATCGGGCCACAGACCTCAGGGTTGGCAGTCGGGGTTACCCACTTCATACAGCACGATAAAGAATGTAAAAAAAAAATTATGCGGGGAAGAAAAGGAACTTCTAAGCGAATTAAAACAATTTTTAAATGTTCGAGCTAACAGAAAAACTGAGGGCTGATGTTTCTATGTTGCCGCCACCAAGGGTACAAGAATCTAGTAAAAGCGTATGCTAAAATAACATCAGGGCTGTCCAATATGTTGCGCAAGTGTAGAAGCAGGAAGCATCTTGTAGGCGGTAAAGTCAGATCTTTCGAAGCCATGAAAGAAGTTGGCAGCTGAAGCAAACTGACACGTCTTTGTAGGCTCATCGCAACTAATACTAAAAACATAACCGGAGCACTAACCAACCGAATCAACACCTATAATGGACTCCGAGGAGGGCAAACCCTACTCTTCTTTCAAGCTGGCCTCGAAGTAACTGAGCTGAGGTTCAGATATGCCATCAAGAAGTACAAACTTACACAAACCCACCTGATTGAGCAGGCATCACGATAAAGCCAATGGGAGCCCTGTCCGAAAGACTGATCACACAATCAACGTAGTGCAGCATGGTTTGGTTTTTGAAAAAGTGTTTGCGAAGGTTGTCGGCATAATCGTAAATCCTATCAAACTCCTGCCAGTAGAAGGCAAGTGGAGGAAAAGAACGCTGAAAGGGAATTTATAAGCCTCTCAGGGCATGCTCGAAGCTTGAGCTATACCTTTGCGACTTCTTTTCCTACGGACTAAAGGCAGGACGACTTTCAAAAATCCGGCTAGTTTGCGCCTCCATTGTAGATGAAGTAGATAAAATCGCCAAAAGAAGAATAGCCAGACTTATTAAACTCACCTGCATCAACTAAAACCTGAAAGCGGTTCTAAGTAGGTTGAAATCTGGTCGATAGAAACTGAATAAGTGGTGGGCAACAAGATTCACCAGAACGGCCAAACTCTTCCCAAACGAATGTCCTTGTTCTAGACTCACGACCAGGTCAGAGCAAAGATATAATATCTCCTCGATAAAGTTGCAGGCTGACAACAGCAGAAAGCACCCAAAGATATTTATGGTCCAATGCAACCAATGACATTGTAGGGACGCAATTAAAAATAATTTAGCTGTTAATTTTCTTACTAGCTAGCACGCATAGCAAATAAATAGGCATGCACGCTCTAATCACAAGCATGCACGCTACCGCCATAGAAACGAAAACCTAAAAATTTGTTCGCTAGAGGCATGCACTCTCTCGCCACAGGCATACACGCTCCTGCCACAGGTACAAAAATGGAAATGCATCGGCAAAGATCATTCCAAACGCGAGTGGTGTTTTGCCAGGCAGCCCCTTAGCTAACTATTGACCACGCTCAATGCTGCTTGCCCTACGCAATCGAACGAGTACTGTTCTAATGAGTATGCTATTGGCACCCTTTATGGTCACCCAGATAATTGCTCGTTTTCTTCGTCCTATAAAATAATTAAAAGCTCCAATTTTGCCGGAGCGTGCATACTTGTGGCGGGAGAATGCATGCCTGTGGCGGGAGAGTGGGTCTGTGGCGGAAGAGTCCATTCCTGTGGCGGGAATGAGCATGCTAGGAGCGGGCGAACGTCTTATTTTTACTCAAGCTTACGTGCTAGCTGCGATCCCCGTACGGGCCAGTGCGTGCTACATTCTAGCTGCGAGCGAGTATCATTTTTATTCGGGGATGCATCAACAGTCCCATGCAGCGGTATAATATTCCCGTCTTACAGACAAAATGACTAGAGACTAGACTAAAGGCAACAAAAGCATGATCCCTCAGCATGCCTTCCTTATAAGTCTGTGTAACCACCGCCCTCCAAGAAACTCAAGAAGGTTGTGGATCACTCCAATAGGATCTTTTTTCATAGGATATCACATAGGACTTTATATAGGTCCATCATAGGATATAGCTCATGGTCATACTAGGAGTATCATTGTAGTGAACAAGAACTTCTTTCATCTGTTCAAAGCTAACAATTAGCCAAATTACCCAAACGGCCCTGGAACATCGAAATACACCGAACACTAACGAGGTCCACATCTGACCTGTTGATCTCAAGGCGGGTTTTTCTAGGTCCATGTTGCAACGGTGCCAAAAAATGACTTAGTCGGATTAAAAAGAATGTCCGGGCACCAGCTAGATTAGTTACCCCTTTAAAGTAGCACCTATGGAAAATTGAAAGGGCAAAGAGGATCGCACCTGCAGGCTCTGAATCAGAGACGACAATTCTTCCCTTTATCTTCTCTGTCATTATCCTCCGATAACAAGAAGTAGAATCTTATTCCTCGGGCCTTGCTTTTGCTTGACTTAACTGACGTGGAAAACTTTAACCAGACTGTTGAACCTGTTTAACCAGTCTTCCAGCGTTATCCTAAGCGCCTAGACTTTTAGGAATCCAAACTGGATTAAATCGGGTTATAATTGACACTAGTAGAAAGTGTGGTTGCGATATCCCGGAACCAGATTTTGTTTGTAGAACCGAATTAGTGAGTGAGCGTGTGAAATATGGTTTGTTACCAATCCTTACTAATATTATAAATGCGAAAGTAGCTCTGTCTGTCTGTCTGTTACGCTTTCACGCCTAAACCACTGGATCGATTTTGATGAAATTTCCTACAGACATAGTTTAGACCTTGGAGACGGACATAGGCTACTTTTTTTTGGAGAAAAAAAAGGGTTGAAGGGGGTGAAATGGGGTTCAATAAGTTGTAAGGGGGTTTTTATTCTTTACTTTTTTTTCTATTGTATAAAAAGTAACTGACTGACAGACAACGCACAACCTAAACCTCTATAGCTAAAGGGCTGAAATTTTGACAGTGCATCCCTAGCGATTTTTCGAAATTCATCCCCTAAGGGGGTGAAATGGGGTCAACTCAAAACTGCTGGAGCTATAAGGCTGAAATTTTGACAGTGCATCACTATAATGACGTGGACATCCACTAAAAAGCGATTTTTCGAAATTCATCCCCTAACGGGGTGAAATGGGGTTACCAAACTACTGGAGCTAAAGGGCTGAAATTTCGACAGTGCATCCCTTTAATGACGTGGACATCCACTAAGAGGCGATTACTCGAAATTCATCCCCTAAGGGGGTGGAATGGGGTTACCAAACTACTGAAGCTGAAGGGCTGAAATTTTGACAGTGCATCCCTATAATCATGTTGAAATGAATGACTCGAAATTCACTTTATTTAATATTCATTTGTGATTGCTTCAAAATTTCTTGCACCCACATAACTAGGCGAACAAACTTAATGAACGTTCGCCAAACCCTAAAATGTCACTTCTCTTGATGACATATACATGCCAATCTCTGCTTCAAAACTTGCAGATTTGTTGAGCAGAGGTGATATATACGCAGTAATTTGTTTACCATATTTATTAAAAAAATGCACTATAATAAACCCTTTTTAGGGATAATAACAGCTGAGTTTTTTTGGTTTTTTTTTTTTTTTTTTTTTTTTTTTTTTTTTTTTTTTTTTTGAAGGAAAACATTGCACATAATAAACAGTTTTTATTTAAAGGCGTTGCAAGGCACGCGGGTTTTATGCTAGTTACTCATAAAATTACAATGTTTTAATACAATCTCTTTAACCGTTACTTAAATACCTTAAAGAATTTAATTGTTTATGAGTGATTTTGATTTTGAAATCGCCGCCTCCAAAACCTTCTTCTTTCTTACAGAAAATACCGCTTTTCTCTTTTATTCTAACTCATCTGCCAGCTGAAAGCCTTGATTTAAGTTACAAAAACATTAACAAGTTTTTAATTTCTAAAACAATAAAGCCTTTCGCTTGTTAATAACACATTTTACTAACCAGCATTGAATCCTGAACAACCAAAGGCACTGCACTGTCAGAAAGTCTCATACTGAAATTGATTGATTACCTTCGAGCGTTGAAGTGTCACATACGAGCGTATGTACATGGACTAGCCTAGAGCATACACAACCTCTTCCCTAATTCCATTAACTCATTGTTCGAGAAAGTTACCGTAAAGATAATTACTGCAACATCTTAGTGTATCATCAATTCATCTTGATGCCTTCCGACAGCATTCCAGCGCCCAGCACTCGGGGAAAAATGATCAGCCACAGCCAAGACTTCAGAGGGACAGAATCAATAGATTTCTCTAATTAGTCCACCAATAGCGTCGCCGTAGCCCGTGGAAACACGTTTAATCGGAAATTGATCGAAAAACACTGGAATACCGACAATCTACGGCAATTATTAAATTAAGCAGTAAAGAAATAATGGTAACCTATGATGTTATAACAGTACTGGTGGAAGCTCCACTCCACATCTGCCTGCCTGCTCTATGCAGCTCCAGGTAATCCAGCGAAGACTTTGTGGTCTCCATGGTCGTCTATTATAGTCTTACCTGCACAAGTCGAAGCAAATAGCTTTTGCGGTTTAATATCCACCATTACGCCCCGAACAGGTCGCAACAAAAATTCCTCGGCGAAGAGTCTCTTGTCGATGAGATTTCTTTGGATGTTTCTGAGGCTGCATAATAATTGGATCATATAGTATCAATCTAGACCTCGACCAAGCTCCTGATTATTTTTATGCATGGCAAAACATAACATTTGCACGAAGCCAGCAGGTATCACCTATCCGTATATCATCGAGGGTTTCAGGTAGAGCAAGTCTCTCTGGGGGAATAAGTGAAAAGTCATTAATCATCGCAACTCGACCGATACCTACTCGGGCTCCAAATGCAATGTGGGTAATACGGTTATACGCCGCCTGAGACAACTGCAGAAGTGGCAGAAATTATTCTGGATTTGGGTCATAACATTGAGGTGGTGTCATTAAGCTAATTTTATTTACCTACATACCGGCGATATTAACGATTTCGATCGATATTTTTGTGATATCAATGGGGAATATTGGATTACGTTCAGATTGGATTACAGATAGTCGCAGGCATCAAATTTGTGTTGATTATCTATCGACATTGAGTCAGTCGGGATTTGCGTGGTCAGATTTGAGATTCGATTTCATTTTATTAACAATTTATGTCAGTCAAGCAAGAGTGAAATGATTTTTACCTGCACAAGCTGATCTGATTTTAATTCACGAAAATTTGTTGTTATCACGAACATCAAAAGAAATATACACGGACAATAAATGCAATTATATAATTTTGACAAACTATTTTTAAAGAAAAAAAAATCCAATTTTGATGGATGGTATGTGAAAGCAATCCTTGAATTTAATAATGGGTGTTACCACCTCGGGCTCTAATGACTTCTTGTAGTCTGTTTAGAAGACCATCCATGATGTCCTGAACATCGGTCTGAGTAATATTGTGCCGCTCCTCTACCACAGCGGTCTTGAGCTCTCCTAGGTTAATAAGCACTGGTACTCTTGCCCGAATACGTCTTTTAAGGTTGTCCCAAACGTGCCCAATTGGATTAAGATCAGGACTACGCACTGGCCATGACAATGTTTGAATATCGACCTCATTAAGGTATTGTATGACAGATCTAGCAACGTGGTACGGTACGACATGGTTTTGGAGAACTTCTTCGACGTACCTCTGAGCGTTCACAATGCCCCTGTCAAAAACGACAAAATCGGTACGGGCCTCATAAGAGATACCTCCACAAATCATTACTGATCCACCTTGAAAACCACTGTTTCGATTATAGCGCAGAGAGCAAACCTATCATTTTTACGTCTGTAGACGCGCTGACGCCCACCTGGACCTCTTAAAGATATTCTGCTCTCATCTGAAAACAGTACGTCCTTCCATTGCTCTATAGTCCAATCACAATATTGTTGCGCAGAACCAAGTCTAGCTCTACAGTGCTGTGGGAGAACGAAGCTGGACAAAGAGCCTTTAAATTTCTTTCTGGTAGTCTTCTTCTCCTCGTACGTTCCCTTACACTAACATTTCTGACTTAAAACAGACGCGTTCGATCTTCAGTAGCCGTGGAAAAGCGATCTTTCAACACGTTGCTGACAATAAAGCGGTCGGGTGGAACTGCAACGATACGTCGGCCTTGACCTGGCCTCCGGGTGCTTCAGCCAGTCTCTCGATTTCGTCCGATAGGCATCTCGTACCATTGTTCGAGGTACAACGAGTATTCAAGTGATGCGACGTTGACTGTACCCAGCATCAGCAAAGGCAACAGCCCTAGCTGAAGTAGTTGCAACTATCGGCATGTACATTGCATTAGTAGGCAGATATCTTCAACTAACGAATTTAAATATTTTATGGGGTGAAAAGTTTCATTTAAGGCCCAGTTACGTAGCAGCGTTGTGTAACTGCTATCAAAATTATAACTAAGTAATTAAATGAGGTTTGCGACATTGCACGCAACACAACGCATTAGTTGAACAAAGTTTAAGTTTTACTCGAGACATAACTTCAGTTGGCAATTTAACAAAGTGTCAGTTGCCAATGTAAAAATATTCCACTTTTTTTTATAAAACAAACTCTGCCAACTTTGTTAACACTAGGTCATCAGCTAAGCCACGCAATGTAACGCTGCTATGTAACTGGGCCTTTATACTGGATGCAACGAAACGCAACGAAACGTAGAGTGTAACGAACCAAGATTCGTTACTAATAATCGCTCTCCCAACAAAACTTTAGGAAAATAAATATTCACCCGGCAGGCTAGGTGATTCTCCTATTAAAGCTTCACTTCGAAGCTCTAAAGCTTCCTACCCCGACGAGCTTTCTAGCTATAAAATGAACCGCTGCACCGGGCCAAAACCAGTCTTTGACCAGGCTCGTTCCAGAAAGGAGATGTTTGATCCGACATGGTAAGAACGCATACCGAATACCTGAGGAATGCTGCCCGGGTCTTGTCGAGGTGTATGATGTGACACTGTTACTGGCAACATTTTCTAGATTAGTGTCACGGTATAAAGCGACAATATACCATAGCCCCAACTATACCGTAGACCGCAATAGTAACTAAAAAGAACACACATGTAGAGAGAAGTAATAAATACATAGCTGCTTACCGATACCAACATATATCCAGAGATAACAAGTAGTTAGTTGCTTCGCCATACTAGTAGAAACATGTATCCAGAAATAATAAGTAGTTACTTAAGCCTAGTATCCTGTTCGTGCGGAATTCAGACTCCCCTTTAAAATGCATGTAAAAAAAGTGCGCGGAATTCAGGTTAGAGGCCGGTCTGAATTCCGTCCATAAAGTTTAGTATCCTGTTCGTGCGGAATTCAGACCCGTAAATGAACTTTGTACTCTAGAAGAAAGATGGCGTTTTCTCTGAGTGGAGACTTCACGTTTCATTTTCCGCAGGACACTTAGCCCAAGAAATATATTTTCTATTTTCATGAGCGGAAATTTTGACGTTTACTATTATTTTTCGAAGGCATACGAGATTGAAAAGTGCAACATTAGTAAATGAACACGTCAAATACAAATAATTTTATTATAATTTATGTTTTTTACATAAAATCTTCTCTTGATTTATTTTACTTTCTTTTAATTTAAAATGCTTGTCCAATTTATAAGTACGAGGATATATGTACAGAACATGCATTTTTGATAAAATTCTCTATCAATTTACTTTTTTCCAAATAATAGAATTACTCGATATGCAGGCAATTTTCTGAACTTATTTATTTTGTTTTAATACCGCAGAAGCGCAATAAAGGACAGTGCAATAATTAATTTGAAATTGCCCAACTGTCAGGTCAACATTGTCTACATAAGTCTCCCACCTAAGCGGAATTCAGACTAGTTATATGGATTCTCTACAGAGCGGAATTCCGCATGAACAGGATACTAGGCTTTAGAGTTAAGACCTTAAAATTGTTAGTAAATAAGGATTTTGAATAAATAAAGAGATATTATTTTTGTAAGAAGGTGTCTGTTCTCACAAGACCCTAGACTACTCTAGAGTTCCTGGCAACCTCCCTAAAAAAGGAAGTTTAGAGAACCACCAGACTAAACACCAATACAATCGAACGAAACACCATTACAAGAGTCAAGGCAATGGAATTTCGCTGGTTATACTGATGGAATCGAACGTATGCAAATGTCATTCTTACTTCCTAATTTTTCGGCAATGTTTTTTTTTTTTTTTTTTTTTTCAAATTTTGAATTTATGCTTAAAATTTTTATTTCAATATAATTTGTCTGTATTGAAATTCATTTTGATATTTAAATTCGGTCCATTGAGTTCCATTGCGGCCAGTATAATTAAGGCTTAACGCCAAGGGCGACGCTTTCCTATGTGCAAAAGGTGCACTTGCACCGGGCGCAATTGGACGGGGTAATTAAAAAAGTGTTCCCGTGCTTTCCTTTTCATATATTAAAGGAACTGAGTATTTGTGCCTTTTTCCATTGTCCTTTGTGGTCAATTAACACCATTTCGTTCGCCTGTTTTCGTTGTCTATTCTTTCTTGGCCGGCACGTTGCCAGTGTTCTTGATTTGCAATTCGTACTAGACGTAGGTACTATTATAGACAAAAAATTTGACGAGAGACACTTAGATCGCCTCTGTTCTGAAGCTGTTGAAAGCGTCTTCTTTGTCCAGAAATGCTGTCTACTTTGACTGTTTTAATTTTATACAATAATCTACGGTGGAAACTAATACATGCAGTTCAGTCAGCACCGATTATTTCTTCAAATATGAACGCTTGGAGAACGACATAGGGACCCTTATTATGGTCTATAGATTTTCGGAGCGCAGGATTGTGCTTGAAACCGCTAGTAAAGTACACCAAAAAGCATCCTGATGCAGCAGATGATGAGGTTGGTAGATGTGTGAATGGGGGCAGTGGCGCCGAAGGCCTTTTACCAGAAGCTTAAGCAGTACGAAGCCCAAAGAAACAGCATTAGCGGGAGAATTTTGTGAAGTTAAAGCGCAGGTAAACCCAGCACAAAAGCAAGATTGCGGTGCAAATGGTGCACTTGCACCGGGTGCAAATTCAGAAATTAAGATTTGAAAAAACAAAATTTAAAACTTCGAAAAATGAACAGCCTTCATTTTCATATATTAAAAGAACTTCACAGAGTGTTTGTGTCTGTAAAAAATGAACAACTGATGGGTGCGCAATATGGAATACTGCACCGGGCGCCAAAAAACCATACTTAGTGAATTAATATTCACGGTATATATGTATAAGTATTTCGGTAGTAGAACGAACGGTTTGTTTTGTGGAGTTTTGCGGCATATTTCTATTAATTTAACTTTTGAAGTCATTATAATTTCTTAAGCGTGAAACTATGTGCCCAGAGAAAGTATATCTCTTCATCATTGTATACCATAAATAATAAATTTTCAGCATGTATTTATCTAGTTAGCAACGAAGCTTTAAACCTTACAATTGATATTCCAAAAGAGCACATGTCATAAAATGGATTTACAACGAAGAAATGCGCCTGCCTCAAACGTGCCTCGACTGCTAAGAAAAAAAACCAATAAAACATTGAACTTGCGAAGCAATACCGCCTAATTCTTAATCACTCCTAGCAACATTTAAATTCCAATCACCACATTTCAATATGGTTTTAATTCTTACATTTTCCCTCCTCTCATTTCAGGCCATTAAAGCGTACGACGCCACAAATGTCATACCTGCACCAAATGCCATTAACACAGCCAAAAGAAAGTCCAATCACAGCAGGTGTTGGAGGAGGATCAACGACGGCGCTCTTTTCGCCATCCGGCCCAATTCCGCCTCAAACAGCAGGGCCGCTGCCGACGTCGCCGTTGCCACTGCAGCGTCAATTTCATCCGCAACTGCCAACGTCATCGAGTGCGATGTGCTTGCCAAACGAAAGACTGCCACCTTCGGGGTTTCAAGCTGCCAAGTTGATGCCCCAGACTGCGCCACCTTCAGGGAAGCCTTCCATCACGTCACCAATGCTTCATCATCAGACAACACACCCCAGTTATCTGGTTGGGCCTCAGCTCGATATTCAGCGACATTCGCAGTCGGACGATGACAGCGGATGTGCATTAGAGGAGTACACCTGGGTGCCGCCGGGATTAAGACCTGATCAGGTAAGAAGATCACATAGTCGCCGATCATTATCTAGTGTCTATACTGAACAATTCGACAATTTCACATGATCCTACTGCGCTGGATTCGCGCTCGCCGAATGCGCAAATATTCTCGTGTGATCATAATAAATTTATATCGGAGACTATTGAATAGAACGTCGGCCATTTTCTGCACAGCCCACGGCTATTATATTCTGAATAGAATCTAGACTTTAGCCGGGAGTTCGATTGGCCGCCATTATGCCTTCAGTCGCCTGCCTTCAGGCTGAAGTAGTTAAGTTGTCAGCATCGGTAAAAACAGCCCGAGGGCGAAATATATGGCAGAACATAATCTCGAGTTTTGATCTTAGCGGGCAGAACGGCATCTTTTATTTGTCGCTATTTGTCCCCCTACAAAAGAGAGGTTCAACATAATCAGAACAGGTTAGGGCCCAAGGTATTAAGTACTGGATACCTGCGCGTAGAAAAAAAAACCGCCAGCATTCTGGTCAGGCTCCAATGATACCTTTGCGCCACACGGTGATCTTATCTGGAGAGAACTGCAAAAATGCAGTAATGCATGTAAATTAATCATTGTGACAGAACTATTCCTTGGGATGATAACAGATCCCCGGTGAACATGGCATCAAGACGATTGTATTAAGTGCAGTCACATTTGTGCGTGCTGCAATAAATTATCGCGCGCGATTTTTACCCAGAAAAAAATTTGCGATTAAAAAAAGCACGAAGCGCAAATAATTCACTCGGTTTTAGGTATTTAATTATTTTCTAGAAATGTGCAGAAAAATGCCGCGTAATGAGTTGGGAACGGATAAAATTTCTTCTTTCATTGTATGGAGGTCGCGTTTCATAACAGGATTGGATTGCACAATAAAACATTTAATTAGCTCACTTAATTAACAAGCAGCGCTAATGACTTTCTCAACGGTTGCGGTGAGGTTCTTGTTAATATTTTTGTCTGATGAAGTAATTTAAAGGTCGAGAGTTTTTTAATCAAGTGCAGTTTTGAATGGGGTTTGAAAAATTACATGATGAAAAATGATCACACTTTATACCAACAGTTGTAGGATATAAATCATGATACTAGCTAGACCATCTGGGGCTAACAGAAAGGGTTGACAATCGCACTAATTTTACTGTTTCAGTGGATCCTAAGTGTCAAATCAAAGCATAGTTCTAGTACGTCAAAATAACATTTAACATGTATAACATTGTCACCAGGGAGACACGACAAATATTTTCCCAGCACTCGTACGAGAAGAGGACGTTCACTGAGACAATCCTTCACAATGTCCTCGAGCTAGAAAAAACAATGCTTAATAAGTGAATGGATATTAAGGGAGAATTTATTTGACAATTCATCCTATGAAGACCAAGTTTAGGCAGTATTTTTTGTGATGTGAATTAATTGGCTTTATACTGAAAATCAAATTCATTCTCATTCGCTTTGGGCCGTAAACATCATCGAGCGATACCTTCAATCGAGAGTCACCTTTACCCGCAATGGGCGGTATGTTTAAAATGCTTAAACATCAAATACTGTAAGCTATGAGAATTTTTAGGCTTGGCCATTCTTTTCAATTCTGTTTCGCATGTGGATATCTCTAGCCTATTTCTCAATGTAAACGCGCACTCAAATATTGTTAAAGCTTGTAGGTATGGAAGATAATACCTTGCCAAGCCATGTAGGTAACCATATCCTTTTATCTCAGACCACGTGACCTTAACAAAAAGCCTTATACCCTAGCTTCACCCGCCTTAGTTCAGTCCGCATAAGTGGCTTCACCGGCTGGCATGTCCAGTTCGTGCTGGAAATTGTTATTGTTTCGCAAGAAATTAGAATACTCCATTATTCCAGTTGGTTACTCTATTTTGAACGAGCTTTTACGTTCAACCTCAATTTCATGTTCTGTTGAGCGAACTCACGCTAGATTTTTCCTCAGTTCAATATGTCAAAATGTATGGGACCACTACTTTGCTCCAACTTGTGCGGCTCGGCCATTGAAGTTGGGGTACTACTCAGATCGGAAGATTACTCATTCGAAATATCACAATAGCACTTCTCAGCTGGGTCAAGAAAAGTTAACCAACTCAGCACAAGCAAGCGCTGAGATAAGGCTCTCAACTAAGCATGCAAACATAAAAAGACTTCTTTTTAGGACATCTTTACTAATTCTCACACTAAAGACATTAATATTTTGGATAACGTTAATGAACATGCGATTTACAGGTTCTCAAATCTGCCGTAATTTGGGTTAGAGAAGTTGATTTGTAAGAGAGGTGGTCCTCTCAGATTATAACGACCCTCTCTAAAAGACGCACGGCGACGTAGAAAACCTGAGTCGACCTTTCCATTAAGGACCTGATGAACAAATACAACATCGGCAATGGCGTAGGAACGGGGGCGGGGATTTTGGGGACAACCCCCCCCCCACAAACAATTTTATTCCTATATGTACCTCCAAGATCTTCTATAAAACAATTCTTGCGGACTTAAAGTCCTATATAAAAGCCAGATATTAATCTCACGGTGCTCCCAGGGAATAGCGCTAGTCAATTACAGCGATAAAATGGAGAATCCTATATTATGCTCCGAGAATAAAATTGAGTCTTGATATGAAACATTATTTCTCATAATGTACTTATATCGAAATCTCATATTAGTGTACAGCACTTTTATAATCCTTAGTCCAATTGCTATTGTAGCAAACTACTGTTATAATGTTGTTGGATCTACTTATACAGGAATTAAAAATTCTCCTTTTGGGAAAAGTAAATTCATACCATTGGTTGGATTATATTATATAGGAAAAGTATACAACAAAGTCTATTTGAAATTGATTTGATCAAAAAGATGGGATGCATTGAAAATGATTTGTTATATTATGAGTATGTAATATATTATTCTCGAAATTGATTTTTTGTAATGTACAGCATGAAATTCAACGGTTAAAAATTTACTGTTGATATGTAATACGCTACCTCGAAAAATAACAACGCGCCTTAAGATAAATGTATAAATTAGAAAATTTTATGAATTATGTAAAAAATATATTTACGTTTCACAAAAAAATTACTGAAGCTAAATATATTATAGGTATTTTTCAATCGAATTTCGATATAACTATTTGTTTTCATGTATGTAAACCCATTTATTCTTAAACTTTAATCCATGCAATTTATTCTTAAACTTTAATAATGCTTTTACTCTTAATTCAAATATGACAGTTTTAAAATTTAACATACATGTATGGCATACGAAAAAGAGCTCTTATAGTACTACTCCTTTAACGATAGTAAAACCTGATATAAATGGCGAAATTTGAGGTCTTGACTTTAAAACTAACATAAGCATTCCTAAGCGCTTATATAAGATTTAAGTTCTTGTGAAAAAACTTAGACTGTTGACTTAAGAATAGAAATGCCGATACAACATCTGTAGTGCTACATCAGTACTTTACAGAAAAGGGGAGCAAAATGTAATCTCATATAACACCTATTTAGAGAGAAGAATTCTTCTAATAGTCTGTCTGTTGACAGGTGTCTGTGATGTCTGTTTACATTCTTCTAGTTGGGTCACTAGGTTACACTTATTATTGAAATGTTATGAAGAGTTAGTTATTATATTACCCACGGCACAGTATCTAATAAAAGTTATTATATATGAATAAAAGTTCAAAGTGCTCCCTATGATCCCATAAGAAAGTTTGTTAAAATCAGGTTTCCTATATAAGTGCTGATACAGAAAATAAATTACGAGTAGTCTTTTTTGCATTCTTATACTCGATATAAGAAAATACTACCCAAGCATTGTTTTCCCATTTTCATTTTCCCTATTACTGATATAGAAATATTATATAGGACTACAACTCTTTGGGATTATAGTCTCTTGTACCAACCCAAATAACACATTTCAGCAAGTAAATCCCTATATGAGAGTAATACTTCCTAGACCCATATGAAGCAACAGATGTCAAATTAGCACTCTAGTTGATGCTTTAAGAACTACAAGATCGTTATAGAAATTTAAATGCAGACCATGACTAATATAGGGGTTTTATAAGAAAACTCTAAATTTGCAGCACTTGAATTCTTAGCAATGTTCCTTGCCCACCCCCCCCCCCCCCCACCCCCTTCAGCCGTTCTGTCTTTTCTCTACACGTTAAGGTCCCAAAAACTTTAATTTCAACCCTTGGCTAAATTGTTTTCCCTTGACTGCAATCAAGGCGCTCTCCTTACGCTTCTTATTGCTTTATCTCCTATTCTCCTGAAGGTTAGTAATGTTCTGTTTAGCTTCTCGGCGTATAATTTCCTGCATGTTCTGCATCGCGTTATCGTCGCTTATAACGGCTTGAAAGTCAGGTAATACCCGCCCCTTAGTTGCATCTTTTTGGACTTTCATTGGTCTCTCATATGTATAAGATCTACATGCAATATCTAAAGAGAACGATCCCTTTTATCAATGGCTGTTTTTAGGCCTCCCTGTTTCCAGGCTTGCCTTCTGCATTCTCATCTTTTGACTAACTGGAATACCTTAGTCTTCACTCCCCTTTGATAAAAATTAGCAGACTAAGACTTGCCGGCCTCGTAATGAGGATGGAAGACACCAAAACGGCTTATGGTATCAGAAATTTCGGGAAATATAGCAGTAGGATCCAAGAGGAAAACAGAGGCTTAACAATCGAAACTGGAGACATGTTGCAAGGGACCATTAAAGTTGCATAAATGTTCTAGACGAAGCTAAGTCTAGATTTGGGCTGTAACGCCATTAGATGGATGGAGTCTTAAGGAATAAAGTAGGTTTTCCTGATTAAGACTTCAGTCTTAGCAGATGAAAAAATGTTCTGCCTGTTAGCAGATTTAATGATCTCCTCTTCCATTGATGTGGGAATGACAATTAACTCTTCCCCTGGATTCTTAAATAAAAAGTCATGTTTAAGGTGAATATCTTCATGGGCGGAGGTCTTTAATATCTCTCTTATAGCTCTTAAATATTGGTCTGCCTTCTGGGCTTGTATAATTAGACAAGTTAACATATCGACAAATGATATTTCAATTCTGCTCAACGCATCTACATACGTGCCTGAACGATGTTCATTCTGGTAACGAAATTATTTTAGTAACATAGCCCATCTAGCCATCTCTCAATAGAACATTTCATTGTGGTAGCGAAAGCATTGCAGTCGGTGATAATCTTAATCCTCCTTCCCAGAACCTAAACTACTACTAGGAAGTGTTCTGTGGCGAGTAATTCTAGCTCGTAAACGTGAGGGCGTTGTTCGGCTGGGCTAATTACTTTTGCATTGTAATGGATGAAACTGTTGATCGTCATTATTCCGAAATCGTCCTTACTATTGCAGTTGTTTGAAAGTTGTTTGTATTTGAAAATGGAGAAAAATAATGGAAATTACAGGTAGTCTTAATAAGGCATCACGCCGGCTTAGCCGGTTAATAATAGGGTACCAAATTTCCGCTTAGGTCGAATCTTCATCTAGCGGTCGGTGCACCTACTTGTTCTCATGGTAGCCTGTTGGCGTCATAGCCTTTGTCGGTTGATTAGCGAGATTCACTTGTTTGACTGTCTTCCACTAGCTCTGACGGTTGTGACTCACCCAAAAAAAAATTAACTCCTACAACCTCTAGGAGTGAAAACGCGAGGCTCACTGACTGCTCTAGGGATGAGCATCGATGGTCGATGTTTTCGAAACATCGATGTTTTCCTTTCGATGTTCGATGTTTTTGCCATCGATGGTGAGCTAACGATGTTTATCGTACATCGATGTTTTACATCGACGTTTTAAGAATTTTACCGTACACTTATGTTTTTTCAGTTTTATATCTTTACTCGTATGAAAAGGAATTGTTAGTTTAATTTTTACCACTTTGAAAGTTTTTAAAAATAAACCCCCTACTCTCAAAACGAGAATTGGCAGAATTGCAAAATTGGCCAAAACCTATTTGATTATAATGGCCACGTCAGTTCCATCTGAGCAACTGTTTTCAAATGTGGGACAAACAGTTACCAAAGCCCGAAACAGACTAGAGGGAAAAATGATTTCCAAAGTGGTTTTCCTTCATTCCATTGAAGATATGCTATGGAGCTGGGAATAAGTTAGAGTTGGCCTAAAGCCTCCGTAATATGAATTAATAACTTGACGAAATTACATACATTTTTTGATAACGTTTGATTTAAATTTGTTGTGTGTTTAATTGTGGTTTACCTATCCTTTTATACGAAACTACGGAATTTTTTTTACAAAATTACGGAACTTTTATAAAAACATCGAAGTTTGGCATCGATGTTCATCGATGTTTAGAGGTCGATGATTTCCACACATCGATGTTATAGTTCGATGTCAACATCAATGCTCAACATCGATGTTTTTCTATCGATGCTCATCCCTAGACTGCTCCTCATGCATCCACCAGACTACCCTCAACCTTTCATATTCTTCTTCCATCTTCAGGTCAAGCTTACTACTAGACAAGTGGTACAAAAGATACTCCAAATGGCGAAACATTGTCAATAACACTGAAGGATATTTGGTTTAAGTAAAGTAATTTTCACGCCTTTAGAAAATCAGTTGAATTTTACAAAAAGAAACGCCACGAACTTTTTCCGAGACCAAATATTTATATGTATACCAAGACCAATAGCGACCATGCACTACTTTTTAACGATATTAATTCACTGTGGAGACACCACCAAAAAAGAGTAGAACTAGGTTTCAAAATCTACTGTTTCTGAAAGAAAGAATGCCTAAAATTGCAGAATGGCTTTAAGATTTGATCAGATCATCTGGAGATTAAGTAAACATAAGCATACTACAAATCACAAACCAAAAATTTATGTTATTTGACGAAACACTCTCTCCTTTTCTTCCAACTTATCTGTAATCGTTATGACTAAGGACATCATTTTATCATTTTCTCACCCCAAAAAGGAGGGAATTGCGGGAAAAACCCCAGCAATATATCGGCATCATTAATGCCATTCTTATCCTGAGGCGTGCATATCCATTCGAGGCCAATAAATAATCCGATTGTGTTCTACAACCAAACAGACCTACGCACAAAGCAATCATTTATTTACTCTCTGTTTCAGGGCTGGCCCAGCCAGTGTGCTGCTCTGCTCTGGTATACGGTCCCTCCAGAACAATCCCATCCGCAAATAGCCTGCGGGATGAATAGCGTTTATTATGGATTTATGATCTCACTCCGCCGTCGGTCCTTGCCACCCCCAACTACTACCACCATGGCGCACAGCTTTGGCATACCTTCAATGTACGAAAAAAAATGGAATTCACCCCAAAAAGTTCAGGATTCAGAACAAGGCCAGCAGGGGCAGGGGTCCAAGGACCGGCATACTATTGGCACCAGAATGCCTGGACATTCAGGACGTCGACCGTCCAACATGCCCAAGTCCTTGGATAATAAAAGTGAGAGTAATCGGTTTATTCAATTAACTCCGGGGCGTACTGAGTTGTGGTAGTGATTCTCGCCTTTTTTCCTATACTTTCTCCTTTCTGCCAGGCCGATGCGGAAAACAAAGCTGCGGGACGGCCGACCTTCCCGGAAGAGTGCCCTGTTAAGGATGATATACGTGTGAATAAATTCCGGATTTGGCCAGGGATTAAAAACGTGATATAGTGACTTCGGAAATTGATGTATTGTGCGCTTTATTCTCTGGTTAACAGTGTTTCCGCTGTGATATTTCGGGCGCTGGGCCCAGCGATATGATGAAAATTGACGGCGCAACAATGTAGCAGCATAAATTTTTACAAATTTTGTAGTTGTTTAACAATGAATGCGAAAAAGATATCACTGGAGATTTATGATACTTTACCACAAAGCCTTCCCGCGGTTAACATATGCAGATCCCAACGTTCCTTATGTTTCATACTTTTATAGGGGTGTTTCAAGATGGATGTTGGAGCATGAACTATTTATTGCGAATGGTTTCACAGTACGTAATGTAAATTAGCTAAATTACTCAAATGTCACCAATTTTTTCGACACAAATATTGAATTCTGCGCAGAAATCTAATTAATAAATTAATAATAAATCTAATTGTAAATTATCATGCAAGAGTACCTGACGATGCAGACCAATCACCCTTTCTCGTGCACCCTTTTCTTATTTACATTATAAGTCGTTGTTGATTCACCTCTCGACAATTCGGACCATTGTTTAGTAAGTGCTAATTTCCTATACACATCGTCTGTCCCAAGAAACACAGTTCCTAAAATAACCATATGTATCATATAATCCGAAAGACAGCTGGAGCTTATTCGCTTTGTTGACTGGGACTTGTGTTTTCTTAGGGCAAACACCAATTTGATTTCTCTTTATTATCGTGGTTACATGAGACGATCAAATGCTAGACTTGAAAGCGGTTTGAAATATGATCTGTGTTTTCTGTTCTGCTCGATTGAGTTTTCTTATTTGAAATTAAATCCATATATGATTGAAACTGGTTGAAACTGGCAGATGCCAAATACCACATATTTTAATTTCATAATGTTTTGAAGTTGGAATAATGGAATACAGTGAAGAAATTATTTAATGTTGGACCTGACCTGCTTATGTGCACCTGCTTTGGTATCGGGTTGAGTCAACTCTATTTTAAATTGATCCGTGTTTACATAAGATCGAAATGTATTTCAAATATGTTTCAAATCAGTTTCGAGCGCCATGTAACCGTAGTATATGTCTTAAAAGTTATTCGAGCGGGAATGGGTTCTTTCATTCATTAGTCTACCATATTCTTAAAGCCTAGGCTGAACTAGACTCGCGAGTGTTTTCAACAGGACTCGCGAAATGTTTAAAAAAAATCTGCGGGTCAATAAATATGCTGACCACGACACTATACCCGCTATGGTAATGAAAAAATGCCCGATTCTTAATTATGACCAGTCATAAATCAAAAGCTTTTGTGGCTCATGTTTATCATTAATAGTTTGTGACAACTCTTGTGACTACCAAGTGGTGTACGCAGAAAATTATGGGGAGTACGTCAAATTTATCTTCAAACTACATTATGTCTTCTACTTTTCTGAGATATTCTAAGCTATTGTGAATTTTTATTTTTTAAACCTTATTTTTGAAGGAAGAAAAGAATAAATAGTTTTTATATTAGTCCAGTCACTTTATACAAAAAAAGAGCTAAATCTCTAAAAACTAGAGATTTTTTTTCTCTTTATTTTGGGCTCACAAATATTTTCCCAAAAGTCCATAAAGCCAACTTGCTGGCTACTCAAGGTTTGGAGGGTTAAAGGTCGCGAAAATCGTGTGACCTTTGGGCTCTAATATCTCAAGACGCGAACACGAGATTATATGAGACTTTTGACACATCATATAGAATGCCAAAACAAAGGTTCATACTATTTCTATTGACTTTCCTTTGCTGCCAATAAGACCACAGTACTATACTTTGCTTTGCTTTACAGCAATCATATTTCCAAACTTTTTGCTGTAGGCCGTAAAAGCTTTTTGTTTCATATTGCTGCGAATGCTGTTGCTTACAAATGCTGGGGCATGCTGGCCCAGCTGCGAATGCTTCAAATACACATAAAAAAGTTGTCACCGCTCTAAACAAAATGCTATTTTACTATATAAAATTGGACCATAAAAAAAAACTGAAGAAAGCAAAATATTTCTCAGTCTATGGAGAGCAAATCTTTGAAAAACTATAAGCAAACAGAAAAAATTTCACAGCAAAGTAATTTGAAAGCAACAACATTTGCAGCAATATGAAAAAAAAGCTTTCACAGTCTACAGCAGAGTAAGTTTAAAACTATGTGCATTTATTTTAATCACCTTTACTTTCAAACCCTGGTTTTCCGCATACAGGATACTGGTTTTCTTGTTTTCCAATTTGCGCTGCAATGTTAAAATTATTCTTTAGAATTTCATAGAAGACTGGTCTTGCACATTTAGCAAGACCAAAGCAAGAGCAAGACAAGACAGCGTGATATCTCCTAACGGTTTAATTTGCGTGGGGTAAGGTTATCAGCCTAACGCCCTACCTTCTCTAGGAGGACCATATCATCTTTTGCTCCTCTCTGTTCCACCGGTGTTGATTACCCAGTTTCGTCTCCTGTCAAGGTTAACAGTGCCACTACGTCAAGGCGATGTAAAGGAATTGGGAGCAAGAGGTGAAAGGAATCATATCCATCGCTGAATCAACCATTCACGGCACATTTATCCCCTCCTAGCACCGTTTAAAAAACCTGCAAATCAATAAATATACTGTCCACGACAATATACTTCCTATGGCATATGACCATAGTACCTCCTACGTTATTTGAAAATTGCGCTTCACCTTTGTTCTAAATTGTGTCCAGGGATAACGTCACAAGTTTTTGTAACTCGTGCTTATCATTAATGGTTTTCTTGTGACATCAGCTGTTTTGTTATTCTAAGCACCGAGTAACAAGAAAACTCACAAAAAAATTCACCTCTAATAGTGAATTTGTATTCATGTAATAAATACAAAGCAAAGTTAAGGTGACGACGTAGTCAACTTACGCTAGTAAATGTTTATGCAGTGAAGCAGAGTATATGTGAATGTCCAAGCCCCTCTCACCGATTCTATCTGCAGTTGAGCTTGTGAGGAGCTTATGAAAAATTATACTAGAAACCAGCTCTTTATACTCTTGCGACCTGCTATTAATGACTCTTAACTTAAGACAATTTGGAATATTCTTATTTGGCAGTCAGAAATTTGACAATACGCAAAGAGTCCCAATGCCTATCAAAATTTTGACTACCAAATGAGAATTCCAAATTGTCTTAAGTTAAGTCTCACCACACACTTGTTATTGCGTTATGACTGCTTTCAGAAGACGGGTATAACTTAAATTTTACGTCCTATCACATCTCATCCAAGTATACCCCGACTTTGAGAGACTCTAATAATCCCTATAACTACCGTCTAATTGCAATTACTTCTATTCTCTCCAAAGTCACCTAGACAATAAGTAGTAAAAAGCTAATTGAATATCCTGATGTTATCCAACCAAACTATGAGTACGACTGTACACCAACAAAATCTACTGGCGACTTTCAGTATGCCAGTATAGAGTACCTCAACCAAAGTATGCATCGCTTTGGTGAGTCTGGTTTGGTTTCTTGGATTGGATATATCTACAATGTTCTTGACAATATGTGGGGCACCATTCTCTAAACTCCTACCTCTTGGGATCAACTAAGTCCTAAAAAACTGGATTAAGAGTTTTCTTTCTGGCCGTCAATTTAGGTAACTTCGGCGGATAGCGTTCAATCAGGGCCGGCGCGAGGTTGTTTTTCGCCCGGTGCAGTAGGCAAATTTGCGCCCCATCAGCTAAACATTTAATAAAAAGATTCTTTCATCTGGATCGTAAGGACGGGAAATACACCTGGCACTTCTAATTTGGTAACAATTCGTAAATCTATCAACATTTCGTAAATCTATCAAAAATCCTTTTGTGCTAGCCTTAAAATCTCTGACCACTGCTGAGCTCCCTCAGACATTTCTTTTTGCAACGTAGAATCTACTGTTTTATTCACATGCCACCTTTTTTACTAGTCTTTCCAATCAGTATATCCCGAACAGAAAAGTGAACTTTAGTTTCCTTTAGCGCCCTGCAGTTTATTTCAATCACAGTAAACAACAATACGCAACACAGAGGCATCGGAATAATTTTTTACTTTGTGTGAGTTGACATGGTGCATTTAACAAAATTTTCAAAAAGTGCTCCAGCGTCGTGAAAATGAAATTATTTGGTGTTTCGTCTCGCTCATTCTACTGCTCAATTCTGTATTTACTTCTCATGTTAAAATTTGAGAGCCACAGTTGAATGAGAGATTTTCTGTCACTTGGTGGATTTATCTTCTGAAATTTTTACTTTTGCTTCTTTTGTTTCACCATTTGAGCAGAAATTATATGAAAATCTCAAAGCAAAAATCTCGTGTAACTTCCTGAACCAGGGGAGAAAATTTTCGCCGCTTTTGATCGTACTGAGACAGAATTTGTGTAACTTCTTCAAAATTTGTGTAAGTTCATGTAATTTCATTTTTTCCAATTATTTAATTTTTTTTAAATCTTCTGAACTAGCGCCCTCGTGCGAGTGCTCCATTCGCACCTATGAAAGCGCCGCTCCTGCGTTCAATCTAAACCCTACAGCAGAGTTCATTTCTGCTATCTTCGTTACCTTGCTTTTCGATAATATAAAACAAATCCTGTCAGGCTTTATTTTCATAATCTTCAACTCAAGTCCAACTTCATCAACGGAGATATCGAATTCCTTCTTCACTGAAACCGAAAAAAATAGTATTCAATTCATCGTCTCCAAAACTAAGAACCTACTCTTCATCTCAAACAAAACCTAGCTTGCTCTTGGTTTAATGGACCGTGCGAATTTATATTTTCTCTTAACACCGTAGCTATAGGTTTATCTGGTGGGATTACCACCTATTCCAAATCACGAACAGATATGACAATACCTGGGATTTTTAAAAGGTGCGAGTTCCTCTTTCAGCTAGCAGCCCAGGTTAAAATCTAAAATCCTGCATTCGGGCCTCACCACAAGTAGAACTCATTTATCTGGGCTGGCACCTCGAACACAATTTTAGCAAGTAAATTGCACCATTAAAATCGATAGAAAAAGGGAAAAAGACACTATGTACGCAAGATAACACACAAAAACATGCATGGAAAAGGAACAACACAGGGAAAGGTCTTAGAATATTGAGTAAGGCCAACTGGAAGGATCGGGTTAGATACAAAGAATCGTGGAAACAGTTGATTGGGAAAGTAAAGACCAATAACCAACAAATACCAAAACAATATTTTTTCCCCGAAACATACCTTAAAGTTGAACCGACGACATCTAAATGTAAAATACAAAAGTCTACAAGCAGTTCGCCATTTGCATTCTACAAAGTTGCAACGAATCGTGCAAATTTCCATTAAATGTAAATGCTGCAATCTTTAAGCAATAATATGAAATCACCTTCATAATCATTATTAAATCCTTACCCCATCTGGTGAAGTACTTCTTAATCGGAAGCACGATGTGCATGTAATTTGAGCTGTCGCTCAAATTGCAAACATCAAAGGAGCTACAACTATTCCCGAACGATTTATGTGCATAAACACTCCTGCATCAGCAGTCAGCACTAATTATTATTTGCCCTGAAATCTTGTGAATTATAAATAAATATAACCGCAACTAGCTAACACCTTTACTAATCCTGAAATATTGCAATTAGACAACAGATTAGACCTTATTTAAAATTCTTAAGTTTCCTTCACGTTCGCATCGGAATGCTCTTAACATTTTACATCTCAATTCCCATATTTCATAATATTATAACCCTTCACTTTCCAGCCGCGCATCTCCAAGTGTCACAAAACAGCGTGATATCAAAACAATCAGAGCCATTGAACAAGTTGCTCGACTAGCTCCATACAAACTCCTCACATCCTATAACCACCAGCGTCAAGTTGAAACTAAAAAAAAAAAAAAACTAATTTTTGTACATTCTTGATTTCAGGTTCGTCTGTACTTCTCACAGATTCCTGACGATAAAGTGCCATACGTTAATAGCCCAGGTGAACGCTATCGGGTGAGGCAATTACTGCAGCAACTTCCGCCGCATGATAATGAGGTAAGCTGACACCTTGACTCTCTCGCCGAGTTCAACATCGACAGTTGATTATCAGATTTCACGATTTGCTTCTTGTTCTTTTGTATTTTCGTTGCACAGGTTCGTTACTGTCATTCATTAACGGACGAGGAACGCAAGGAATTGAGGCTCTTCTCAGCTCAAAGGAAACGGGAAGCCTTGGGCCGGGGCACTGTTAGGCAATTGATGAATGTCAGGCCCTGCGAAGGAGTAAGTATTGAAACCTTTAGTTATTTTTGTTTTGCTAAGATTAAGCGAGGTTTACGTTATCCACTAGATTCAGCACTGTTGACCTATAGTAACTTTGCCAATTAATTTTAAAACCGCTTTGAACAGAAATAAGATTTAACACATATAATGATGATGATCAATCTGACTCCTTGTGGGAGCATAAGGTCTCAAAATAAGTACACCTACTTACTCTGTTTTGAATTATCAGGTTTTATTGATCTCTTTTAGTTCTCCTCTATGTCAAACTAGGTCAACCTTTTCTACGTAGCTCCTATGCAGGGGCGGCGCTATCTGAGGTGCGAATGGTGCACTTGCACCGGGCGCAATTTCAGAAATTAAAATTGAAAACTATTCTCACGGGTACAAAAATGACACAAATTTATCCATTTTCTGTTCCTGTACTTTTTCAAGTGTCCAGAAATTTTGGCTTCGAGATTTTCATAAAGTTTTACTTAAGAATTATTACTCGAGGTTTTACTCAAAACGTGAAGGAACAGACCTTCGTCTTCGTCGCATGAGGTTTCACAAGAGCCAACTTTTCCAACGAACTATACTTTAGCTTGTTTTTGGTCTTGATCATAATTATCTCTGTTGCCATTTCCTTTCATTTCCTTTCCTAACAAAAGACAGACGTAAAACAACAACATGCCCAACCCGTCTTCTCCGTAAATGACGTTTTCAGCAGATTTTGTTGGTTCGACTCAGAAAGTCAGTTTTTTCAACCAAACATATGTTTTTTTCATTATTAATACATTTTGGGGCCATTTTGAATATTGTACGCTTTTAAAATCCACTATTTTTTACTTGTAAATAATAGTACAAGGTTTGAAGAAAAGTTTAAGCTCTCGAACGTTGATCCAGCCAAATGCATGGACCAAGAGGAGCGTTTTTACAAGAACGCCTTTTTTTGCAAAAAGTGAAATTTCAAGGAAACTGTTCAATATTTCGCAACAAAGATTACACCGTTTTTTCAGCTAGCAAGAATCAATATTTGTACCAAATAACAAATATGTAAGTGACGTTATTAACAAATTAAAAAAACGTGATTTTCGACAGTTTTTGCCATTTTTCTCTATGTTTTGTGGCCTAACCTATAACTCAATATACATCAATCGAAAGATAATTTGAATAGCTACAACTTTATAATTTGATTTTTTTCAATCCGAGGTCACGTTTTTCTTTTGTTCGCTAAAAAACGTTTTTATACTTTCCGGGATTTTTATGTTAGGTTCGCCATTCCAAATTCCGAAAAAGAAAACGCTATCTTTTTTAGAATTTTTTTCCCTATATGACCATATTTTTTGTTTCCTGATGGCAGTTATTAGATGGATTTGCGTAGATTGATTGGACTATATGTAATCTTTTTTATGTTATACGCAATATTATGATGCAATCTTAAATTTTGCGCAAACTATGAAAATAATTTTTTCCAGCCAGCGAGTGTTTGTGTCTTTTTCCACGGTCCTTTACTGGGTTCAAAAATGAACAGCTAATGGGGCGCAATCTGGCAAAGTGCACCGGGCGCAAAAAAGTCATGCGCCGGCCCTGCCTGTAAGGGGGGGGGGCCTCGGTAGCCTAGGGGTAAGGCGCCTGACTACTATCCCAGAGGTCCCGGGTTCGAATCCCGGCCAGCCCCACGGTCCTTCGCCTTTTCCACTTTTCCACCCACATAACTTTCCTTCTTTCTTCTCCCCTCTTTACATTCCTGATTCCTCCTGTCATAGCCTTCGCTAGTCCTTCCCCGCTCCACCAAGCGCATGTCATCGGTTGGTTGAAGAGATTCAACTCGTTTCAGGAGGCATAACACTTCAGCGAGTTGTCTCTCAAAATGCCCCGATGCCAGAGTCGCGAAATGGTTGGAAGTACGTGGCATAAAAAAAATATATCGCGGCTAGGTTGTGGCAGCTCCCTCCTACCTCTCTCTCTACTTCTCATCTTCCGGCTAGAGCTGCTGTTCGACATTCTATAGGAAAAAATAGATTGTCGAACAGTACAAAGGGGGCTTTTCCTAAGTCTCTAGTCTATCACAAAAAAAAAAAGCTCAGAAATTAACCTTGGAACGATCTTTCCTTGGTCACGATGTAGTGTGCAGTAGTAAGTTGACCCCGAGGGATAAAACAAATTTGCAACTGTAAGGACGTGTAATTGTAACGATTTTGTCCAGCAGCCTCACTGCAAAAATATAAAAAACTTATAAATTTAAACGAATATTAAAAATAATTTTGGATGCAATCAGGACTCAGCAGGATGTTGAAGGTGTTGGTGATGAACCTTGTAATCCCTTGGATATTGTAAGAGTTCGGAAACACGAACTGCGGAAGTTAGTTGCATAATCGAATTGTTCTATATAGGAACGAGTTCCTTGCGTGTATCGAAAAAAACGTCAAGGGGTATAAAACTGCCATGAAAGCAGGGCTTATATGTTATATACCCTGCTTTTCCGGTTCCTGTTATTCTGTTTCCTTAGGATTGGGACTATTGCGAAATAAGTGTTGCTTTCCTAATATTTATTTACGACGTGCTCTCAGCCCTCCCCCTGCCCAAGCAACCCACGTCACAGCTTCGCGAGGCGAGATTAATTTACGTTATTCTCGGGGTCGCTAGAATCGAGTTGGGTCTCCGACAAAACATGCTACACAACTCCTTCCGTTTTAATGGACGGTCTGAATCTAATGCCTGTTTCATCTCTGTACATTCTAAGCGTGTCATTAAAATAAGATCTGCGAAGGAATTTCCATATTCCAAACTGCTAAAGAAGCATTCTAGTACCTGAGATTTCTTAAGATATGCAAACATCTCCTGCAGCTATCACCCCTGGTGGTAATCTACAAGTTCTAGAAATGTTGCAGCCCTGGTCACAATACCGCTCGATATTCTGCGAAAGTTAAGTCTCCCGCAACATAATGCTAGCGCTTTCGGCTAATGGTTTCTTTATTCTTGAAGTGAACAGCATTAGTTCTGTCTTCTCAGGATTGGCACATAGCCCACAGCCTTTGGCTCATCTGCTGACTCTGATCAGAGCTCGTTGTATAATCTTGCTCATTACATGTAGCTAGAACAGAAACTAGAATTACCAGGTTTAAGTATATGCAATCTCGTGGGATTTAGCTCGAACTCTCCTACCCCTCTACTACCCCTAATCTTTCTTGAGATTTTTCAAATTTTAAAAATTCGCTAGTATATACACTGAAAATATGTATTTATGAGTGAAACCACATAATTTAACTATAGATAACTGATAATTTAAACTTTACGATTCCTCTCTACCACTTGTTTTTTCTGCTTGTAGTGGACACACAACTATCAAAAATACTCTACAAGAATTTCATGACGTTAAAATTCGACAAGGGCCCTCCCTGTAGTCCTATATTCTATGGGCCTTTTCGCGACTCAGTGTTATTTCGCTCGTACGCCGCAGCATTCGCCGAGTCGTGTGTTTGGTGTGCCGGTGGCACTAAGCAATCGAGGGGCTACTATGCTACTTTCTGCCGTTCGCATAAAAATTTTTGTGTAGGATTTTGTGTCGACGGCAGGCCGTGGCCTGACAGTATCAGCCACCAATTGACCACCGTGCAATCCAAGAAAACTAACAAAAATCTTTATGTGTGTGCTTGAAGATCTAAACTTCTGTTCAGTCTGAAACCGTGAATTTGCGACACGAATTCGCGCCTTATCCACTCGGAACTGAAAGCAAGACGTGAGCTAGGCGCGAAAACCACCCACACTCGCGTTTGCACTTGTTCGCGGGTGTTCACGGCGTGAGTCTGGAGTGGCCTTAGGGCACAAATAGATTGGCACGAACGAAAACTTTACAGGCACAAACAGAAAGGCGCGGTAACGGCGGTCGCCTGGGAGAGTATTTCCCATACATTTAATTTCTCTTTGCGACAAACATTATGGTTCGTGTTTTTTATACTTTTTCCAGTAATTGTCACTGCCTCCGACGACCTCTTTCCAGAAGGGAACCTCTATAGCCTCCTCCCCCATGTTGTAGGCCTCTACTAAACCTTTTGGTAATTTTACAGATTCCAAAATTTCTCTGGTTTTCAGTATGATGGCTATTCATCGGCCGAGCGTTACCTCTACACCTGACTCCGTCAGGGATTCTGGCACAGGATTGGCCGACCGGCCCACAATCGATAGTTCAGATAGCTCAGCAAGAGAAGGTTTCAAATGCACAATCTTTGATAACTAGATTTTTGGAGGTTCATCAAGAGGAGGAAACAACAGTTCATACACCCACCTCTGATTTGGATCCATCCATAGGCCATTCCTATACGAGGAACCATGGTTCTGGGAGCACAAGTTGTTTTTGGACAAACGCGGATACAGTCCGTTGTCGCTCGTATAGGAATGGCCCTATACATAGAACCACGTCGAAGTTCTTATTAGGCTAGAAGATTTTCCATTTCTAGTGGAGATCTGTACATTGAAAGTTGGCAGTAAATTGCTTTATCTCCGCGGCTCTGCACCCAGCATCCCGCTCTCGTACCCTAGAGGCTCTGCTGCCTGATATACAGGGTGCATACACAAGGACACAAAACGACCCGCTGTTGATAGGTTTAAGTTAGACGTACGAAAAACCGTGAGGGAGGGAAGGAAGAATCGTAAAGGCTTAGCTGCTAGGGCTTTTCGAAGTCTTTTTTTTAGATTTTTGAATACCACCCTGTATTTTTGACGGGAATACTGGGGCCAGTTCGTGTATGTCGAAAACGAAAATTTTTTTCGTCTCGGGTTCGCGTAGGTCGAAAAATTGAAAATTTTCGTCTGAAGCCGACGAAAGGCACTCGAAAGGTCTTGGGCTATCGAGTTTTTGCCTTATTATGATTACTAATTTTTAAATAATAAATAGTTGTATATTTTTATAGCAGTTGTTGTAACATTTCTCGTGTTTCAATATTGTGGTTTCTATCGAAGACACGAAAAAATTTCTTTCGACCTATGCGAACGCTAAAATTTTCGTCGACAAAATTTTTCGACTTCAATTTTTTTCGTACGATTATCGTCGTTCGCCATACACGAACCGGCCCCTGAAATTCTTTAAAAATTGGGTCACTCTAGGAGAAAAGCAGTAACACCCTGAAATGCCCAGAAAGTAACAATAAACAGAAACAATAGTGTACTAGCATGTGGTACCTGAGCTTTACTCGGATATAAGTACACATGTTGGGACGATATAGCGGTAGCGATACGCTGTTTTGAAACAAAACTACATATTCCAATTAATTAAATTCATTTTACCACAATTTTAATGCATGTGACATCCAAAACACGTAGCATATTGACATTTATTACCTCAACACTTGTTAAATATCTGAAATCCACCCCAATCTTACATTAATATCCAATATATAGTAGTTTCCAAGCAAACTAACAATATCAAAATAAAGTCACCATAAAAAAGGACGAAATCTCTTTCATTTCTTCCAAATGGATTCTCGTAAAAACGAAACTCATATTTCCTCCTGCAAGGAAACCACACATACGAAGTTCGCCTAACAAAAAAGTCCTTGAGACGAGCATTTTCTTAAGAAAAGTTCCATGCTTACTTTACTACAAAAGGAGCGAATCGAGACGTTCAGAAAGGAGCTTTTATTGCGGCTTCCAAGTTTCCTTTTTATTCGTTTTTTATTGTTTTACGATCTGTGTACACCGAAAATGTGTGTTGTCTGTCGTTAGAGGAGCAGGATCCGCTCCCCGAGCCCCCGACGAAAAATGTTATACGATACCAATTCTCGTAAATAAGGACTTCCTCCGAGCAGCACTTAAAGACTAAATTGCTTGAAACGGCTTCGGTGCTCCTCGCTGCACGGGTGCTGGGGTGGGTTCAGTCGATTCAATTACCTCATAATTAACTTTTTGATAAATTGACTTGAATTTTATTTTTATGCCGTGGTAAATTTAATTTGTCACCATTTTTATTTATTTCAGCGCTCACACACACATATATAACCTCCAACGTTTCCATTTCAGTGCGACGATCCAATATCCGCCGGAGACATTGGAATTTTTGCGTCACGTTTCGGTCCAAATGCATCCTGGCATCCTGGCTGCTTTGTATGCTGCGTATGTCGTGAACTTCTAGTCGACCTCATCTACTTCCACAGGGATGGACGTTTGTACTGTGGCAGACACCACGCGGAAACCCTAAAGCCAAGATGTTCGGCATGCGATGAGGTAAAAAAACATAGATTTACTTTTTCTGGCAAATATCCATTTTTCAAATTCTTTCCGTCCTTTAGATAATCCTGGCTGATGAATGTACAGAAGCGGAAGGACGTGCCTGGCACATGAGCCACTTTGCGTGCTTTGAATGCGACAAGCAATTGGGAGGACAGAGGTATATAATGCGTGATGGCAAGCCGTACTGCCTGGCATGCTTTGATTCAATGTTTGCCGAGTACTGCGATTACTGCGGGGAGGCAATCGGCGTTGATCAAGGACAAATGAGCCATGATGGCCAACACTGGCATGCGACTGATGAATGCTTCTCGTGCAACACATGTCGATGTTCGTTATTGGGCCGACCCTTTCTGCCGCGACGGGGTGCAATATACTGTTCGATAGCGTGCAGTAAGGGGGAGCCGCCAACACCTTCAGATAGTTCCGGACCCGGAATGCGACCCCCCATGCAAAGGGTTCGGCCTCAAGCACGACCGCCGAGTGATAATGAGTACAATAATGAATCAACAACGCCACCGCTTTCGCCCCAGCAAACGGCGAATTTTGCTTTCCATCAGTTCCGGAATCCACCCAGCACCAGGAGTCCGAAAACTAATAAACGAATTCCACCCCAATTCGAGCAGCCAGATGTTGTTGATGATAAGTTTGTGGACTATGCGGACTTCTCTGCTGGTCCATCGAATTCATCGCATACTCAGTCGCCGATGACATCGCCGGGAGACTATCAACAGATTATGGCACAGCGCCGAGAGGAGGAGACTTTCACCTTTACAGACATGAGTGCGAATCTAGATAATTGGAATCCGAAGCACAACAGCAGTACAAACACCACCTATAACTTATCCCACCACATTAGAAGTAAGATGGAGACATCGATGACATCTAGCATGCCGGAGCTGTCTCACGAACAGGAGAAGCCCACAGAAATGACACAAATCCCATCACCAACAGAACTTCCCGAACTTCCAACACCAAATCTTTCAGTTGCCTCGAATGTACCTGAAATCCCAGAAATTCCACGCACAGAAAATCCACCAATCCCAGAGAAAAAGAAGGGTGTCCGCTTTGAAGGAATCCCCGACACTCTACCTCGCTCCAGGAGCTACTCCGGCAGCACCACATCAAGACGTCGAAGAAGGCGGAAATCTTGCAAAGGTTCCGCACAGAACTGCCTGAATGAGCCCAGACCATCGACGTCCTCGAATCAATTGCCAAGCAACAACGAGGATGAATCGGACGCCTCCAGCGTTTGCTCTACGTGCTCATCAAGCTCGACCAGCTCCGAGGATTACCTGTACCAATTACCTCAGAGGCGGCACTACGGTGGCGTCCGGGTTAGCTATGTGCCGAACGACGCTATCGCCTACGACAAGAAGCGGAAGCAGATCGACTCAGACAAAGATAAAGACAAAAACTGTATTATATCGTGACGATATTTAATTTATTGTACTGCGTACATTTAGGCTAAGGCGACAGAGATTTTGTACATAGACACATTTTGTATATTTTTTTAAAATGAGTCAAAAGAAATAAATTTTTTTGAATTATGACTGATGAAAGATTGTGTTTTGATGGCAGGCTTAGGTTTGTGTCATTCTGAGAGACGAAGGTACGGATTTCAGGATCAAAAAGTCATAATAAGATCATATCACACGTTTCAGGTGCTAGATAAACGTGCCAAAATGGACCTCGATGACAGATAACAAAAATAAGAATTATAAAGCCCTGTTCGTCTGTTTCGTTACTAGATGAAAAAATAGGAAAGTGATATAACTTAGTATAGGATTGATTGGTTAAACATTTAGGATTTAGCGGATACTCCAGCAGATGATGATGAGCCCTGGTAGGAACTTTAGGGTATTGTAAGTGTTCGAGTTGCCCCACAGTCGAGTTGTTATATTTATTAAGGTCGAGTCATAAGTAAATTCCGTTTTTTATCAGATATTTATCAAAATTATATTAATAGTTTTGGCCACTATTGTAACGAAAGGTAGTAGTCTATTTAGGCAAGGTCCGGGGAGTAAGTTCTTCTTCTTCCATATGAAGATATGCAAAGGGGCCAATCCATGATTGCCTCAATTGCAGCGATGGAACAGGTTCGCATAGCCCCGGTAATAGAGAGGCAAGCAAGCCGTTGCAGTTTGCTGCACTTGAGTTTCAACGTAACCTGTTTAGTCTTGGGTCACCAAACTATAGGGGCATAAGTAAGACCCCATGACTTACCCAAAAGCCGATTGCAGGCCCTTATGGTCCTTGCTGATGACGAAGTCATAGTTCCAGTTCAGTCTCTTGTCTAGCTTTACTCCCAAATATTTGACTGAGTCTGAGTACTCAACTATGGTACCCTAGATACAGATAGGACCTAGGTCCACTTTGTTGCGTTTAGAGAAAGGTACCAGACAGCCTTATTTGGGTTGATTGCCAGGCCCTCCTTGGTACACCATCTTCGAACTTCTGGTAGTGCTGTTCTCACGACCTCTGTAATGGTCAAGTCCAACTTCCCAGAGACAATGATGGCAAGATCATCTGCATAACCGATAACATCGAAACCAGATTCAGATAGTTTGGTCAAAAGTTCATCCACAAGCAGAGACCAGAGTAACGGGGATAAAACTCCACCTTGAGGGCAGCCATGCATAGGTTAGGGGTCTGGAGGGTGAGTGTGTAGATATCGATGAGCCTTGCGTTTGAACTCGATGAATCTTGCGTTTGAGTTAGATGAGTTCGGAAACACCGAATGCGGAGGACAATTCTTCTATTGTAGACGAGCTACCAATTCGTATTGTGCGGGAAGTGGAGGGCTGTAGCGTGTGGGGGTGAGCCGAGATGGGTAGTCTTGTGTTGCGGGAAGAAAGTTGCCAAGTAGGCAAGAGGTTTCTAATTTTAGTGGAATTGTCGCTATGGTAATAGCGGTAAAATTTGCTGAAAGCTACTGCTTTCCTACGGTGGCTTAAAGGGTGTATGGAAGAGCAAAGGGTGTTATCGCCACTGAGTTTGATGGCGCAGTTTTGTACAGCCAGCCAACCCATGGTAACCTCCTTGGGTTTCCCGCCCAGATATAGAGTTGAATTTAAGGCGGGGCCGAATTTAGGACTTGTAGATTGTAGCCAGAAGTTGGCTGAAGGTCCAACTTGCATCTCTTGAGGAATCCCAGGCATTGGTAAGCTTGTTTGCGATAGAGAGAAGCGCAGTGCAGGTTTATGTAGAGATAAGACAATACCTTGTTTTGGTTGCGTTGAATTCGACACGATTCTTGAGGCCCCAAGCAAGAATGAGTTTATTGTCCCCGTTAATAGTGTTGGACATGAGTTCACGGTCTACGAAACAAGGTCTGCCACGTGCTTGTCTTATCTTATCGAAGGTTTGGGAGTAACGCAGAGTACCATAATCGGCGAAACTGTGAAGGGGGTTGGAGGGGATTGAGAGAAGATCATTAATAAATATAAGAAAGAGGTCAGGTGAAAGAATTGACCCGTGGGGAGCGTCGGCCGAGATGGAATGGGCGTTGGATTCGACGTCATCCAATACTACCTTGATTGAACGGCCAGAAAGAAAGTTCTCAATGTAGTTCCTTAGAACTGAGTCGATACCAATAGCTTAGAGTTTAGACAATAAAGCGGGATGCCATACTCTGTTGAAAGCCTTGGAAATGTCAAGAGAAACCAGACCAGATTGCCGAAGCGATGGATGTTTTGGTTGCGATTCTCAGTCAGACACACAAGAGTAAACGCCAGTAAACCTATTTGGTCTAAAGCCGTACTGCCTGTCGTGTAAAAGTTGATTAGATTCTAGATATTTTATCAGCCTTCTATTGATTAATGTATCTCCATGAGAGAACAGAAGTTATTGCTATTGGGCGGTAGTTTAAAGGAGTACTGGCTTCATCTTTTTTGAGGATGGACTGAACATGAGCTAGTTTCCAAGAGTTGAAATAAACTCCGAGGAAGTACAACAGGGCAAAAAGTTTGCGCACAGGTTTAGCCAAGGGTGAGGCACATTTCTTGAGTACCATAGGGGGAATATTGTCTGGGCCAGTGGATTTATTGTCGTCGAACTCTTTGAGACCTTTATACACCTTTCATGTCCTGAAAAAAATTCTGTCCATTGAATGGGCGTTGCGCTCGAGAATCGGGGGTGGCATATCAGTTCGGGGTGAAGAAGAATTTGAGGCGAACAGAGATGACAATAAGTCGGCCTTGGATTTGCTTTCTGCTATCACCTCCTCCCCGTTAATAAATGAAGGGGTGTGGAAGACGTAAAATTCTTCTTGATGGAAGTTACCAAGGACCAGAAGTTTTTTGCTGCCTATGCGTCTATTGAGGATCTTACTTCTCTCGATTTTCTCGATTTCATATACTCATGCTGAAGTGACTCGTTTGGGGAACTTGTATGCTAAACTAAACCCAGTCACTTGAAATCGATCGAAATAACTATCGGTGACTTGCGTTTCACTTAGTGCTAGAATAGCCGGGGCATGGATATGGAGGTGGCACATCACATAAAAGAAGTTCGAAAGGAGGAGAATAATCGTTGTTTTTGTTTTGGGGCCTCTCCTACGCAAGGTCCATGGTTTCATTTCTGGCTGACTCCGCCGGCGATGCAACCATGGGGGTTAATGGGAACAGTCCTTTTGCAGTGGTGATGAGATTCCCATCAGCTGGCCGATAAGTGGACGTGGTGAATCGGACTAAGCTGACCGATTGTAAGTTCAGTAGATGTTACAAGTTTTTGTAACCCCAGAGTCTTCAACCTATACTGAATGTGGTAAAACCGACCATGGCTTAGAAGAAGATTTGTACGCGATCTCTTTTCTTCCTTTCTCTAAGATTATGAGGTTACAAAACAATTTCTAACTGCTCCATCAGCCATTAGTTAACATGAACGAACTACCAGACGGTGGTGTTCGAAAAAAACAAGAACTTCAGGGCGTTAAGGTGAAACGAGACGGCTAGTCTGGTATTGCAGCGAAATTGGGTTACAAGACAGATGACTACCACAAGCAAGAAGTACGCCACCCCCACGAGCTTCCGAGTCAATGTGACGATCTTTCCGAAAGACTTAGTAAGAGGAACCGAAGAGTTCAGCATTAAGAATGACTTCATGGAGCCAGGTTTCAGTGAATGCTATGACATCGAACCCAATGGCCGTCGATGCCTAAAGGATGTCATTAGTTTTAGACCTGGTCCCCTTTACAATCTGGTAGTAGACGGAGAGCGACTCAAGCTTTTTGACATCTGTGGAGCTCTCAGAATGGAAAGGTTAGCATGAGGAGTTCGAGTGTGGGTTCCGCTTCAAAAAGTTTGGTAAGGGTACCAGCAGGCCAGAATCCAGGGTCTAAAAGTATCTCAGCAGTAGCAGGTGGAGCAGACAAAACAAAAGAAAAAACAGTCATAGAAGCCTTGCTGACTTTTCTGCAAAAACGACTCCAGGGGTTATAGATTTCATCTTTAAATATTCACAGATAGTGTCCGTCTTAGTTTCGGAAGAGAATCGAGAGATGAAGATATTTAATGGTTTCGGTATCGTTACCAGAGGGACAGAGATCTCAATAGGATCTGAAACTTCAGTGAACCGATGATCACCCACTATTAGAGGCGCAGAGGTTAATACCGAGACAGCATAGTGGTCGACTCTCACTCTGGAACGCGGGCCAAGGAACTCACGGTGACACCGTCGCCAGTGGCGGTTTGGCGATTTCGACTATTCTTACGTTTTTTACGACGTGCCTTAAGACTAAGCACGACTGGAAAATTGGCAATTTGAGTGATGACATTATTCTCCGTAAGAGAAACAGCCATGGTGCATGGTGAAGAAGGAAGCTGCTCTCCTAACAGCGGGACGTCAACAGATATTGCCATAGACGCTTTCAAATAGAAAAGATAGAGAACTCAGCACATTATGATTTTGAGCCAATGCTATTGACAGCGATTCAATATAAGTCCGAACACGCTTCGTGCTCCCTTTGATATCATCCAATAAGGGATGAAAAGAGGGCAAGGAACTAGAAATGGAGGAAGAAGTGACAATATGCGATTTGGTCCATAATATTTGTTTGTTTATAATATCAACTACGTCTATTTCTTACTACACTCAAAAATCAGTTCTGCGGGGTTCTTTAGTTTAATTTATTCAAGAAGTTTCAAACACGCATTATAAGAAGCAGTAGTAAATATATAGCGTACGAACAAGTGCTCTAAAGAACTTATGCATCTTAAATAAAAGGACCAACCTAAAGAATACGCTGAGAAAGTCTCTCCCTAATATTTCTCTATATGTTGAGCTGTTTTTAATGGATATTCAAAATAATTGCAAACCAGCTTTTAACAATTTTCTCATTTCCAATTTCACTAATCGTTTTAATGACAAAAATCTACAAAACGGAAAAAGCTACCTGAATGCAATTTCTTATTATAATCACTAAAGTAACACCATTAGTCACCCTCTTGCATTTTCAATAAAACGAGGGGTTGTTTGGTGGATGAAAATTTATGAGGGTTGGACCGATAGTCATTTTGCCACATCTGTTTTGAATTTCCTGCAACTGATGAAATCAAATTACTTGTGTTTGCCCAGATCTCGAGTCCTGTCACCCAGCCCCAGCTTAAGGTTCTTCGTTTTGTCAATTCCAGTACTATAAATGACATCCCACATCCTTGACATGGTCCAAGGGATAAAAGGGAGAGCAGTTCCTTCTTTCTTAGCACAATCCTCCTCAAGATAAAACTCTAACTGGCACGCGACTTTTATGTTTGCTACAACCTAGCATTGTTTGCCTCTTGCATAGTTCTGTTGGTTGGAATGCTGTGCAAATAAGTAGGGCGGCAGAGTTGTTTACACATTTGATTTCATAACAAGCAATATTCGTTGAACTAAAAGGACGAAGGACGTGTTTGTACAGATACAAAATATTTGTTTAGTTTACGATTTCTGCAACTGGTGCAATTTCTTCAAATTGCTACGAAAAAAATATTGATCCATTTTCAAGACCGAAAACGTGGATTGCCTAGAGTAGTTCGTAATGGCCAATTTAAAACTTAAAGTAGAAGAAGCTCCCTCGGTAATAAGAAAACCGTCCGATTTCATTGAGGCCTCCGGCCCCAAGAGGAGTGGGCGTCAGGCCGCAAGAAAGAAAAACGAATTTAACTCAACTCGCGAGGAAAATTATCCTATTTCACGCGATTGCACACGAAACTCATAGCCTTCAGCCAGCGCATTCCCACACGGCGAAGCAACCTCCCCCTGCTCAGGAGGAGCTCAGGAGTCAGGCCATTTCTTACGTTGCCTTTGGCCAAAACTTCCACGGTTTCACCACCTTTACCTGGTGTAATGGCTCTTTTCCAGGCTTCCGCGCTTTGTTTACCTTCCGTTTAATACCGCAACTTTGTGATAATTCGCCGCGCAATTTAGAAATCAAACAAACTTTACCTTAGACCGCCTTGGAGCTACCTGTTCCTGGATCATCAACTTTAGGAGTTTTCCCATCGTTTAAAATTATGGGAAAGTAACAGCAGCTTTGGCTGTTAACCTGGAAATGAAGACGTCGTTAAGGGTGCTATTTTGTTGGAGGGGTGGGAAGTAATATCGTAATGTGGCTGGGATAATAATGAAGTTTAACTGTGATTACTAAACAAAAAAGCGTTAAGCGATGCTTAAGATGATAAGGTTGAGAGGATTTCGAATAAAAAGTGAAGATGAGAGCTGAAGGCAATCACCTTGTTTTAGCATGATATTTGCATGCATAGAATGTTTCCAAATTAATGCATACATATACAAAAAAAACTTCATTTAGTGCGAAATTGTAATATTAATCAAAACAAACGAAAAAGTAGTTGGGATGTGGGTTTGACCCCTTCGGTCCACACGATTAACTTCCCACTATGATGAACGAAGATGGAATAAACTGACTTCTTACAAAGTTAGTTATACGTTTAGCACTAGTGGAAAATTGGCTAGTATCAGAACTGATGACAAAACAATCCCGAGAGGAGCTAGTTCAAATAACTATAATAGTAGTGAATCCACAAGATTTTTCTAGAGAACTTGTTTTTCCTGAACGTTAGCAAACAAACATTTTCTCCGTATTTCGTTCGCTGCACTAAAGCGAGTGTTTAAATTCGTATTGAGCGGGCTGAAGCGCCGCGCCGTTGACAAACTGAGAAGCGAATGACTTCATTTGGAAATTCCAAAGCCTTCCGGAGATATTAGCAAAACTGTAACTGTTAAGTACTTGTCAGGCTTGACCAAAAAAAAAAAACAAATTTTGCGGTAACTACTGGAAATTCCGGGATGAACCGCAATTTCCTGAAATTGTATCACGGGTAGAAAACAATTCCCCGCCAAAAAGTGCTAATCCAAGGTTTGAAAAATTCGCGCTGTTTGTAAAGGGTAACGAAATTTTTGCACGATTTTCAAAGGTTGTCGGATTTCGACAAGTGATGTTTCGTTCGAAGGCTATCGCTGTGCAGAACCCAAAAAAATTCACTTCGTTTAGAACGGGTCTCATTCCATTGAGTTTATTAGATATTAGCAAAACTTGTCAATTTAAGGTCTTTCTGACAATTAGCCGAAGTTTTTCTATTTAAACAAAAAAGGCCCGACCGAATATTATGAAATTTTTTTTCAGAGCATTTCTTCGTTAATATTCTTTTTTCGGCACCTCAATGAAGTCGATATAGTTTTTAGTTTGGGCGGTATCGTGCAGGTACAAAAATCATAAACGTCGTTTAAACAAAAAAAAACGGTTCGACCGAATTTTATGAAAATCTTCTCAGATCATATTTTCGTTAATACCTACTCTTCGAACGGCACGTCAACTAAATCGATATCTTTTATAGTTCGCGCGATATTGTGCAGGTACAAAAATCACTTATGTCATTTAAACCAAAAAACCGCTCGACCGAATATTATAAAAATCTTTTCAGATTATACTGTCACTAATACGCTTCGAACGGCACCTCAAGTAAGTCAATATCTTTCGTGGTTCGGGCGATATCGTGCAGGTACAAAAATCACTTACGCCGCTTAAACAAAAAAACGGCTCGACCGAATTTTATGAAAATCTTTTCAGATCATATTTCGGTTAATACGCTTCGAACGACACCTCAACGAAATCGATATCTTTTTTGGTTCGCGCGATATCGTGCAGGAAAAAAAGACCACATCCGTACGCACACACACACACACATACTTCCTCTCAATTTTTTGCTTAAAATGCTCCTGGGACCTTGAAAGATGAAAATACGTCGAAAATTTCGATTTCGATTTTCGGACCGATTACAATAACTTCCTATACTGGGAAGTTAAGTATCAGAATCATAATTAGGAAGCTATGGTTATGGGAAAAAGTTGGTGGCGTTTTTTATTTACAGTGTGAATATGAGTTTATTTAAACCAAATATGCTCCACTATTATCGACAATATTTCGCCATTTTTCGGATATAGTCATGATTGATGTCCAGAGTGAAGAACTTTTGTGGTTTCTGGTTGAAAAACTGAATCAAGTAGTTTTCGCAGACTTCTTTTGTAGAGATCGTGTTTGTCAGAAGGTGCTTTGTCTTTCCTATATCTGGAATATATCCCCAGGTTGGGTGACCGAAGAGTCCAACTCCAGACCTCATACAATAAACACAAAAAGGTTCCAATCACCAAACACACTCTTAAAGTGCACCCTGGACCTCCAGTTATGGGCTGCTCGTCGGGGGGTCGTGGTGTGGAGAGACCCGCGAGGTACCACCTAGCTACGTTCATCACCACTTACGAAGGCGCTCTCCATCCGGGCGGTTATGGACTGCCAGTGTGGAAACAGAAGCCCCCTGAAAAGAATCTCAGAGAGAGTTATGTCGTCCACTGCCTACCCATCCTTCGCGAGGCCTATGTGCTCCCATTAAAAATCGGTAAAAATTCTACGGCCGTCATATCCCCCTTAAAAAGCCAAGCGGCCGTAATTCGCCCGCCATAAGCCCATTTTTTATTTTTACACCCCACTTTGAATCTTGTGGCAAGAGAAATCGCAACCACTGCAGCTCTTAGAATAAAATAATCTGGATTTTGGGCCGGAATTGGGCACACGAAGGTGCTGAACTCGTTTATCATCCATACAAAAACCGACTTTTGCATACCTGAGGCTACCTTCACGAGGAACTACGGAGTGCACATATCTACGTCGTGAATGGAGAAATATAGACCACACAGTTTTCAGGGTGCCATAAACTTCTTTACTGATGACTCTAAGTTCGAGGGTCGGAAGGGAGGAGGAGTCTTTTCCCCACAGCTTGCAATTGAAGTGGCCTTCCGTCTACCCGATCATTGCAGTGTATACCAAACGGAGGTTCTAGCCATACAAGAAGCTGTTCTACTAATCAACTAGCAAGGGATAGGAATCGGACTGTCTACATCTTCTCAGATAATCAGGCGGCTCTGAAAGCCCTGCGCTCTTGCACAAGCAGCTCTAAAACTATCTCTGAATGTCGCAGATCTCTTAACAAGGTGGCTCCGCAGTCCAGGTCACTCCTCGTATGGGTATCCGGTCACCGAAATATAGAGGGAAATTGTACAGCTGACGAACTGGCTAGGGAAGACACGACCGTTCCTCTCCTTGCTGGAAAGGAAAGGGTTGGTATGCCTTTGGCAACTTTTAAACTCCGATGCAAACAGCACACAATGCAACAAGCAAAGAAGCGTTGGAGGGGAGTGTTGACTGGACACTGATAGGGACGCATGCGACCCACTTATGTCTTAAAACCTACGATTTTTGCAGAAGCTGTAAAAATCCGGACGAGAAGAAAAGTGTACCACATCTAATCTGTCATTGCCCAGCCCTAAGCAGACGGAAACTGGTAAACCCTTTTTAAAGTGGGATCCCGCAACTTAGAAGATTAATTAGGTCCTCGAGAGGATGTAGCGAAGAAACGACACTTTAACATCAGGTTTAAAGTGGGATGACTGTGGCATCCCAATGGGCTTATCCTTCTGGCCTAAGTGAGACAGTGTGTGAGCTTAACACCAACAGCTCAGCCATACCTAATCTAACCTAGCTTCCTTACTAAATCTGGATATGATTGACTTTTTAGAAGAGCGATTACTCCAGATAAAAGGCAAACTGAAATTTATACATATACTGAACGTACTGCCAAGAAAGCCCCCAGAGCGTTTTATAAGCCAATCAGAGTTAATGGAAAAAACTCGGCGTTAAACCCCCAAGCCGGCCTACAGCTGAAACTGTAAAATCATCAAACCCATGTAGCCCACAGGCAATGGATGCTTTCCAAAATTAAAAAATTAGAAGACGATACCAGTGTCCAGTGTCTTCCGGGCGGAACTGTTAACAATACCAAAGCCTGCCTAGCAATACGATAAACCCAAGGCCAAGATCCAGGGTTATCATGTTATCGAAGGGACAAGCGTCTAAGAAGCCACTAGCCAAAAGCCAAAGCTGTCAGAATGAGCCTTGCTCCTTGGGCAGGGGTATTGGATGACTCTTCAGTAGGTACCAGGTCTCTAAAACATTAAGGGCAAAGAAAAAACAAATGACCGGGGCACATATCACTTGAAGCTACATTCGTATTATGCACGGATAACTTTAAGATAAAAGCCAGCGTTTGTGAGGGGATTTGGAGCGTAAGTCCCAAAAAGATGTCTTTCAATCAGAGGTTTATGCAATATTAGATAATCCACGCAAAAGACATCACTAAAATTGTGTCGATCCCGAATAAAAATAATTGATTGGTATGTTCACGTAAAAACCACGTACAGACTTACATTTTTAGAAGCATATGCACCCGAGCTAGCACGTATAGCGAATAAATGCGCCCGGTACTGTTATGACACGTTCCTGCTACAGGTATAAAAATGTAAAAGTGCTTTCCCTATAGGAAAGTTATGAATATATTCGCGATCAACCATTCCTAACGTGACTGGCGTTTTACGAAGCGGTCCCCCAACTAAGTACTAACGATGTACAATGCTGCTTGACCCACGTAATCGAAAAGAACCAGTCTATTGAGTATGCTAATCTCACCAATAAATTTGCCCGTTTTCTTCGTCCTATACAAGTGAAAAAGCATAAACGTACCGTGCTTAGTTTGGATTATTCCGTGGGTCTTTTATTGATACGTGCCAGTAGTGAGAGGCATTTGGAAAAGTAAATTTTTTACTAGAACGTACCGCGCCTCGTTTTTTTTTTTTTTTTTATATGAAAAAACCAAACTTAGGTGTAACCCTTTGTACTACCAGTCCGTCATGTCGTTCAGTTCATGGTGCAATGTCTAGTAGTAGCTTGGTTTGAAGAATAGAGGAGAATAGGAAAGGTTAGAGGGGGTCTGGAGGGTGTAGAAGAAAATGACGATGAACCTCACGTTTGAACTCTAAGATGTTGTACGAGTTCGGAAATACCGACTGCGGGAGATCATTCCACAATCGAGTTGTTCTATTCATAAACGAACTTCTGAACCGTATTGTGCGTGAACGAGGGGGCTGTAGGGTATGGGGGTGAGCCGAGCGGGCTAGTCTTGTGTTGCGGGAAAAGTATTGCCGTGCAGGCAGGAGGTCCTGAATTTCGGTGGAACAGTCGCCATGGTAATAGCGATAAAGTATGGAGAGGGCTGCTACATTCCTACGGTGGCTCAAGGTGTCTATGGAGGCGCGAAAGGGGCCATCACCAATGAGTTTGAGGGCACGATTTTGCACCTTGTCGAGACAAGCCAAGGTGGTTTTTGGGGCGCCTGCCCAGATATGTGAGTTGTATTCGAGGCGCGGCCGAATGTAGGATTTGTATATTGTAGCCAATGCGGCTGGCTGGAGGAGGAACTTGCATCTCTTGAGAAATCCAAGGCATTGGGAGGCTTGTTTGGCGATTTGGAATATGTGATCGTTCCATCGCAGATGCTCCGTTAAAGTTACCCCTAGGATGTTGAGAGTTGAGTCAGCCGTTAGATTCTCTCCATCCACCGAGACAGGAGGAAGGTCGGTACAATTTTTGTTGGAGATCAGACAGTGCTTCGTTTTTGTGGCATTGAATTCGACGCGGTTCATTTCGCCCCAATGAAGAATCGATTCGATATCCCGGTTGATCGAAGCCGACATCAGTTGACGGTGGTAAAGACAAGGTCTGGCACGTGCTTGTCTTATATTGTCGAAGGAGTAAGAGAAATTCAGAGTACCGTCATCAGCGAAGCAGTGAAGTGGGTTGGAGGGGATTGAGAGCAGATCATTAATGAAGATTAGAAAAAGTGCGGGTGAAAGAATTGACCCCTGGGGAACTCCGGCCGAAATGGCGTGGGGGTTGGATTCGACGCCATCCAATACTACCTTGATTGAACGGCATGAAAGAAAGCTCTTAATCCAGTTCCTTAGAACTAAGTGTATACCAATAGCTTGGAGTTTATTCAACAGAGCTGGGTGCCATACTCTGTCAAAAGCCTTTGATATATCTAGAGCAACTAGGCTAGACTCACCAAAGCTGTGAATGCTTTGGTTGATACGCTCGGTTAAACACACAAGCAGATCGCCAGTAGACCGTTTAGATCTGAAGCCGTATTGCCTGTCGTGTATAATTTGGTTGGATTCTAGATATTTCATCAGCCTTTTATTGATTATTGTCTCCATGATTTTGGAGAGAACAGAAGTAATTGCTATTGGGCGGTAGTTTAAGGGGTCGCTGGCTTCACCTTTTTTTGGGATTGGCTGAACATGAGCTAGTTTCCAAGAGTCGGGATACACTCCGGAGAAGTAAGACAGGGCAAAAAGTTTGCGCAGAGGTTTAGCCAAAGGTGAGGCACATTTTTTAAGTACCATAGGGGGGATTTTGTCGGGACCAGTGGATTTGTTGGCGTCGAGTTCTTTGAGACACCTAAACACCTCGCGAGTCCTGAAGTGAACTCCGTCCATTGAGTGGGTGGTATTCTCGAGAGTGGGGGGTGACATAGCAGCATCGGGTAAAGAAGAATTTGCGGCGAACAGAGAAGCTAATAGGTCGGCCTTGGGTTTGCTTTCTGTTATCACTTCCTTGTTGTGAATAAAAGGAGGTGTTGAGGAGGAAGTAAAATTCTTCTTGATGGCAGTTACCAAGGACCAGAAGTTTTTGCTGCCTGTAGTGGAGTTAAGAATCTTACTTCTCAATCTATCATCAAATGATGATTTGACTTTCCTGATGATGGAGTTACAGGAGTTTCTAAGTCTGACGTACTCACGACGAAGTGGCTCATTAGGCGAACGTCTGTATGCTCTATAGGCGGCTTCTTTAGCTTTGATTGCGTTCATACATTCCCCATTGAACCATTTGTTTGGCCTAGGCTTCACAGATTTGGTAGAGTGAGGGATGAACAAGCGCATACCCGCTCGAATAATTTTGGTGACACAGAGGGCCGCATAGTTCGCATTGGCACTACGGAAACACAAATCCCAGTCAGTGGCCTGGAAGAAGCGAATAAGACCCAACCAGTTGGCTTTCCCATAGTGCCACACAGTTCTTTTAGGAGCTGTGGTGGTTGTGGTCGAGGATGGATATGGGAAATAAGCGCTAATTAGTTTATGGTCCGAGTTGCCAAGGGGTGAGCTAACTTTGATGGAGTACCGCGTCGGGTGGGAAGTAAGAAACAGGTCAAGGAGATGGGCTCCTTGACCTGGAATATCAGGGACTCTCGTCGGACATTTGACAAGTTGGTGCAAGTTGTTGAGGCTCGCAAAGAGCTCGGCGTCTTTGCCAGGAACACTGGTGCCATTTGAGTAATTTAGCCAATGTACATTGTGAACGTTGAAATCACCCGCAACAATGATTTCGCTTTCCGGGTGGGAAAATAAAAATCCGGAAATCTGTTCAGAAATAGCATCGAAAGCTGAGGTGGTGGCCTCATTACTAATATTAGGACTCCTATATAAAAAAAAAAAAAAAAAAAAAAAAAATAAAAATGTTTGGATGCCTTAGAAGCGCCGTCAGCGCCATGCTTGCTTGATTCTGGGTAAGAACAGGCAATGCTTATTTTTACTCGGAGACTGGCCAATTGAGGAACACGCGGCCACATCGTCGTAGAACACCCACTGCCGCTGTAGATACCAGAAACTTTTTTCTGCAGCTGTCCGGCTCTGGCTTGAATCAGTCCATGCATTTGGAAACCATTTTCATCAGGGCTTACGGAATTTTTCGAATCTTTAAAAAGAGAATATGATCCGGTACCTGAATATGAGAGGCTGAATCTAAAGTGACTCTGACTCCAAATATGCTGCCATCTTTCCAAGAGCCATCTTCTTTATATCAATGATGGTGGAGAGAAACTAAGATCGCCATGTTATCTGCATAAGTGGCCCCTATCTGAATATCGTGTCGTCCTCAAAGGTTTCTACAATCTTATCCACAGCCACAAGTCATAGTGGCGTCTAAAGGAATCCTTCCTTAAGGTCTACGGCAGACCTCATTTAAACCAATCTGATGTTTCCTAAGCTGCTGTGGGTGATTCTATTTTTTAGCCTGCGCAGAATCCACTGAACAATACCGTCGTAGATTTCGAATTTCGCCAGGCCAAATGGATGTCCTTGCAAGTGATGTTATTGAAAGCGCCTTCCAGCGCCTGTTTGTTTGCCATGAAGTATTCTGCGTTACACATTGCTTCATGATGTTCGGTGTCGACCGATTTTACTTTGAAAAAATAAGCATGCTGTGAAGAATACATGAAGCCTTCTGTTATAAAGTTTCGTAGGTCTTTTCATCTTTTCCGTTTCGTACCCGCACCTTCCAGAATGAAGGTCATCTTCATCCTTCTTCAGGATTGAGTCTGGAAGCTGTATTGTAGGTAGTTATTCTAGATTGAAATCAGTCATGGACCAATAGGGTCATGAGTTTCCTGAAGCATAATTGTCATCATGCTATCCATATACAAGAGAGACTTTGACTTATATTGGATATACTTAACTGTTAACTGCCAAACGCACCTTTCACACACTGAGGGTTTGTTGATGCTGATTGGAACAACTTCCGCCGCTCCAATTACTTAACCCTAATGGCATTTTTAATACCAATCGCCGAACGATGAATCGATAACACATTTCTGGGAGGCATCGATTGGAAATACGAGGATTCCATCAAATCAATCAAAGCTCACTTCAATTAATAACTTTTTTTCCACCTGTTTTCACCCAACACAAATTTTAAAGAGCAGAAAATTCATTTTGAAAAATTCCCAACATCGCCAAAGTTGCGTGCACTTTCATCAAGCGAAAGTTCAGTCTGGCAAGTAACGCGAGTTACCTGGAGGAATACCTGCTCCTAAATTAGATTATGGCGTTTCAGTGGTCGACGAGGCAAATGATTCGCATTCCTCCACATCCGCCCGGCTGGGGCTCGTCGCTGGCTTCAGGGCTGCAGGGAACTGGTCCCCCAGACTTCATCACTTTCGTGCCTGCTGGCAAAGGAGCCGCGATATGCTCCAGATACATTTGCTGACGGTTCGGTTGATTGATGGTCCTGGAGCCGTCGTTGATTAATAATATTTGTATGAAAAGGATAAGGCAGCGTGTGCAAAGTCGCCGGTCGGTCCGCCCTGTTTTGCGTGGCGACTCCTTCGTATTCAACAGCATCTAATTTTCCACTGTCATAATTTACGAGTCGAGCGTAGATTAGCCGGATTGTTGCAATCAGGACTGCAGAGCCACGAGCCCCGCAACGTGTTTGTGTATCCTCAATCAGGCTTAATTCAGTTCGTTTGTCGAAATATTTGTGGTGATCCTTTTAAGTTGTTGCAGATGGCTGCGAAGAAGGTCGGCAAGGAACACGGCCGTTTTGGCAAGAGGAAAACAAATTAACGAGCGCCAGACCTTGGACTGTCGGTCCGACCTGAAGACGCAATATCCGTGTCCGGTGCCTGGCGGTGATTTACCATCACTGACCGAAAGGATCTGGAAGGGCAAATAGAGGGTCACTGTGGAGTGACGTTAATTGCTTCCAACCCTTACAGTGGAAAATTAATATCCGGTAATTAACGGGAGATTGGATTTGATTTCCTCGACTCCCTCATGTCCTGGCTTTCCGTCAAATGATGTTTGTGAGGATGTGGACAGAAGGGGCGGACTTTATGAGTTGTATTCTACATGACGAAGCATCTGCTTACAGTTTTCATGTGATTTATGACTCCGATATGTCACTGGTTTGTTAAAGGGTTCCATTTGAACAATATGTTGACTTTAATCCTTTTGGTCTGTGGTAATGCGATAACAGAGGTTCGACGGAGAATATCGTTAGGAAATTTAATGCTAATGAAATTATAAATAGTGTAAATGTTATTCTATTAGGAATTGTTTAAGGGAATGACATTGCGTTTTGAAGTATTAAATTGAGGAGAACCTCGGAGAGGTATTGATTTCGTTTAACTGTTGGCAGCTGGAAGTATGTACTGTGAACAATACGCGTCATTAGCCTTAATCTACCTAAACCTGTTGCTCGTAAAATGTTCTATTGTTATAATTTGTATAGACGGCAGTGCTTTCATATTAATCCGACCATTTAGGGTTTTACTGTTCAATTGTCATGAGTATATTAAGTTGAGAAATTTGTTCAACTTCACTATCAGAAAAGTTAAATCATTATTTGATGATAGATTCGGAAGTAAGATCTTTTAGGCTATAGTGGTTGTCTTAATTTCCATAAACAAGAACTTCACTCATTCAAATCCCTTTCTTTTATTTACACGCAGAGCTGGTAACAGAATGTAAATCCAAGGCCGATTTACTAAACTGCATCAACGCCTGACGATTTGTTTTTCTTTATACGCTTTATAGTAGCTTCACCTGTATGTTGTATGTCGTATGTTCCATGTAATATGTAAACAAACCTTGCATGTAACCGATCAACTTTGAAATTTTGCACATACATATGTATAGTTAGCGTGACAATGCAGTTTGACCATTCCGTTAAAAAGTCAAGATGGCAATTGCGCTCCACGACCACCTACATGGGTATCAAATGAAAAGGTATGACAAGTAGAATACAATTAGCAATGTGGCGTCATTCCAAATTCAAAATGGCCGCCAAGACAAATGGCGATTTACCTTTTTCTTTACAATACCCTCGATATGGGTAACAAATGAAGGTGTATGATGAGAATAGTACCGTAAACTGTGTGACTTCGTTTTAAATCTAAAATGACGGTCACCACAAAATGGCCGAAATTAGAAAATAAAAAATATATATAATATAAAAAAATAGGTTTTAAATTTAAATTTTAAAGTTAATGAGCTAAAAAGTAAAAAATAATTTTGAATGTTAAGGTTTTATTGCTCCACCCAGTATATGGAAAAAGAAATGTAAAGAAGCCTGAGGCGCTCCTGTGTTAATAAACTAAGAATATAGGTAACGAGCATTTTCAACTACTTCTACTTAACCGATTCTTATGAAACTTTGCACACACATTGAGTTCCGGTGAAAGTGCAATCTGACAATTTTGTAAAAAATAGGTGGTGCTTCTAAGACGGCGGACGAATTTTATATTTGGGTTCCGATTCCATTGATAATCGGCCTCGATGCCGGTTTTTAGGGTCACAAATGACGATTCTGTGGTCAAAATTTTAAAATTGAAAATCACTAATATGGCGGATGAGTTTTGGAAATGTGTTCTGAATCCATTGAAAATCGGTATCGGGGAGTTATTTTTAAGGTCACAAATGACGGTTGATTGCCAAAAATCAGCAGGTAAGAAACCGTTCAATAGAGATGCAATGAAAGAGTTGGAAATGTTGAGGAGTTTTATTTGAAATCATTAGCTGGTAAGAAAAAGCGCATTAAGAGCCGTGTGGTTTTCTCATGCCGTATGCCAAGGGACACTTTGTGTCTGGATTATGCAATATTCTGGGACTTTTAACAGACTAAAATAAAATCATGGAGCACATAAAAACCTGTATAACCACTGTATAATTAAATAAGAACGATTGTCTAGAAAAATGTGTTTCCAAGTCCACCAAAAATATATTTCAAATGTCCTCCATGTTAATATTTTAGTCTGTTAAAAGTCCCAGCTCATGATTATTTTTTTATTTTTTTAATTCGTGACTGCTTACATGCATGTTGCTTCTGAAGTGTTGAATCTTTGAACTCACCCATACCCGAGTAAAAATAAAATATGGCGTTACAACGGTCGTACACCAAACGTGATTGAAAAATAGGTAAAAATTCTACGGTCGTCATATTCCGTTTAAAAAGCCAAGCGGCCGTGATTCGCCCGCCATAAGCCCATTCTTCATTTTTACTCAGGAAGAGAACGAGGAGATTACTATTGTCCGTTTGTGTATGCGTTTGATTTATTATAGGGGAACCTAATTGCATTTGGCTCTGTGAAAATATCTCTATATAGATGTCGGTATGTGTGTGTGCTATACCGCCCTACTGTCCTGCAACCAGCCTTCTGATGCCCTTTAAATGGCCGGGGACTATTTTGTCAATCACGTTTGGCGTTCATATGTATAAAATCCTCCTACACATATGTACAGACTAGTGGATCAACTTCTCGAATTTTTTTAGCAAAACACTAAATGCGTTTTAGCTCATTCTAAATTATTCGTAGAATTTAGTTTCGTAGTCCACCAATCCTCTATATAAAGGCGCGAATTCTCCTTCCACTTCTCGAAGAGTCCACATGAGACTCCACTACATTTTTTTCTTTTCCTCCACGTTTAGGAACAATCCTATTGCAGCAAGATATTAAACTCTAAATTTCATGATCCACTTGAGATCACTGCTCAAATTTCAAAAGTAAAAAGTAATTACAGATGCCAACATTGAGCATTGATACGGAAAAGGCGGTGCGGTGTGAATGTCAGTGAAAAATTCATCACTGAAGCCACTGACACTGAAAGCGTCGATGGCGCGCTGTCTCAGATATGTGTGGATCGATCATAATTACTCAATTTTACAATCGATTTGACGGAAAACCCCGGTTTTATATGTTTTTTTTTTTCGTTCGAATCCAACAAATCCAAGTGTTATCGAGAATAACGCTCCTAATGCTTGGATTTTTATCTTTCAACCAGTATTATAGTGAATGGGAAAAGTAAAAAGTAATTACAGATGCCAACATTGAGCATTGATACGGAAAAGGCGGTGTGAATGTCAGTGAAAAGGGGGTCGCAACCCTTAAAAGGTTAAGAAACGATGAACTAAGGTACATCCAGACACCTGGCAGTAGCCTAAGTTATTATAAGGTTTTTTCAGTGCGATATCTTGAAGCAGATGGCACACAACATAAAAGAAATTTCTGTAGAAGAGGTTAGTATGTTGTATTTATTCTTTGTTTAACATCTTTTAGTTCGTCGTTGTCTTCGCGGTAACTATGAACACCAGGCATTGATTTACTGGTTTGAAACTTTTCAAATTTAAACTAAATAATATCTTCTAAACTAAACCAGCGTAATCAGTGTAAAGAAAGTTAACAGTTTCCTCGGAAGACCCCATTTCGTATTATCCCCAGACCGTTTGAAATCGATGAGAAATAACTGTGTTGGTCTATGCCACTGACATATAGGATACTATATGTCAGTGGTCTATGCCATTCCTTCAGTAGATTTCGTCTGCCTCATGTCCCATCTCATACACCCTTCACTTTTCTTTGCCAGCGTTCTTTCGAGACAATATTGAATAGAAGTTGATAAAACCGTGAGTTAGCGTTGGCTTTCCAACTAGAGCTTGCTGTCAGACATTGCACTAAATGGTTAGAACATAATATATGAAAAAATCTGCCATATTTTAGTGTTGCTCATTTTTATGTAGAAGTCTTCTTGCAAACGGGCCGTAAACGCAGTAGCTTATCATGTGTCGAGAGCTTACACTCTTTGTATATATCGTACAATTCGTGATTGTAGCGTATTCTCCATGCATTGTATTCATTGATTGGGCGGTATATCATTCGGAGAACCTTCCTCTCAAATATATCGGATTTCTGGGAGACACTCCATGCTTCACATCCATTAGTAGCTACTGTACGTATGATGGTTTTGTAGATTCTTATTTTTGTTTTTCTGTGGATGTCTCTGGATTTCATGACTGGCAGTAGTGAGAAGTATGTTCTGTTTATTCTTCGTTGTGTCGTTTCATCATTGTCTTAGCTGACTGTGGACCCCAGGCAGTTAAATTGGTTTACCCGTTCAAAGTTATGTTCCTCCTAGGTGGTGCTGTGGTTTCTTCTTCTTCTTTCCATCCTTGACTGAATTAGAATTTTACTTTTTTCTGCATTTATTTGCAGCCCTATATCTTTGGCTCCCTCTTCTAATTCCGTAAAAATTTCTCTAAGGCATGACAGTGATCTAGCAAGGCAGTTTATATCACCGGCATATCCTGCCAACTGTTTTGATTTGTTAAGCAGGGTTGCGTTCGCATCAATGTTTACTTTGCGAATTACTCCTTCTAGGCAGAGATTAAATAGCATGGGTACCAACCCATCGACCTGCTTTAAGCCTTGCTTGACTAAGAAGGACTCCGTCAATTCTCCTTGTATTCTGACTGCACACCTTGTGTTTTCCATTGTCATTTTTGTTAATTGTATAATGTATGTAGAAGTCTGTTTTAATAGAATAACCTTTGTTCTTCAAATGTCATTAACGGCACATGATGTAATGTCTGATAGCTCAACACGGGGAAAGAGGAAGCAAAAAAATGGTGTTGATGAGTTTAAGGAGCGCAGTTTTAGACATTTTTCATACTACACCATGAAAACTTTTGCGCCCCCGGTCATCTAAAAGAGTTATATACGGACGAGCCCGCTCTTTTAAATTGTTCAATTCAATGTTTCAATGCAAGGTCGGATGGTGCCATACCATTGGCAACGAAATAGCCCGGGACGATGACGCCAAAAAAAACAACTTTTATGTTTTAAACAACCCAAGCAGTGAATCCTTGCCAGCTTCACCCAGCGAAAACCTTATTAAACTTAAATTTTAAATTCGCGTTTTCCTAGATCCTATCTTATCCTTACATCGATTTAATTTTGATCTTTGCCTTAAATAACGCCCAAAAGAAATACCACAAGGCAAAGCAAAGTTTTGCTGTTCCTCATCACAAAAAAAAATATCCCTAAAACTTTTTACTGTTATCCTTATGGAAATTACATGAAGTTTTGTCGTCAAAGCAATTTTCGTCCTCTATACTAGATCCTTCCTGATGCATTCACGGACAAAATAGAATATGTCCTCGAGTATTTTCGCTTAAGTTGTCTGCTGATACTAATCTTCCTTACAGAAATTTCATCCCAGGCGCCCGCAGGATTCACCAGAAATTTGAAACATTTTACGAGTTAAATTTCCGCTGCAGGGCGATTGCAATCTGTCATAACCGAATTTATGGGACTTGTTCGAGTTGGTTGCGTAGCTTCCTTCTGGGCTTATTTCCCTTGAAATTGCGATGCTGCTGCTGTACTGTAGTACTTTAGGGGTGCCTTTGGCATATGAGCATATGTTCTTACCCCCTTCATATCATATCATGCTCATGTCCTCATCATCTACAATGCTTCAAGCCGAGGGGATTTTATCAAATTAAATGCTTATCGGTCGTGATTCATGGGTGCTGACTGGGTGAGCATTGGTCCTTGCTGACTTATTAAAATCGGATTTAAGGGTATCGCGGCTTGACTACAAAGAAATGTGTGATAAGACACTTGTTGATTGGATGTCCTGGAATTTTTTGCTATGCTTAAAGTAGACATTTCAAACTTATATTGGAGTTCCTAAAACCACCCACCCTTCTTCATCCCCTACAGCTAAAAATATTTTAGTGGAACATACACTCTAGCTCCGGCCGCGGAATACAAAGTAGATTTCTTGTATTCCCCAGAAGCACACTTTCGCACTTTTATGCGACACTTTATTCAAATTTTATGCGTCAAAAATATGCTTTTTATGTTCTCCCCGATGGAGCACTTGTGCCATTCCATAGCCGGCGGAAAAATGTGGCACGCATAAGCGCTTTACGTGCAGCATTTATGGTGAGGCGATGATGATAAACTGAGATGACGATGACGACGTCGTCGACGGCGACGACGACGAGATGACGATGATGGGATGCTATCAAAAATGAGTGAAGCCTGTGCCGTCATAAAACTTTATTTGCAGAGCCGAGATTTGTGGATTTTCGATTCATTTTGCCGCTTCAAGAGTTTATATGATGGGCGTCTTGTTTTCTCTTTCATTTTTTTTTCTTCCTTTGGTTAAACTTTCACCTTTTAGGAATTGCGATCGTAAAATGAGGAGAGGCTTGATCCGCCTAAGCTAGTTGAAGGATATATTTAAGGGCAATGCCGCATCTGCAATATGTTAAAGCACCCAGTGGCGCCAGTCTGATTTGGTAGAAAGAGCGTCAGACAAAGTGAAAGGACAGTCGTAAAGTTAATTCAAGGATCTATAAAATGTCATTGGTTTTTATGGGGCTGTGGCGGTTACCAATGGTCGGTATGGAGTAATTTATGGCCACATTCAATTGAAACAGAGCTGTGATGGATAACAATAATAGGCGGGATGGGCGGACTTTCTAATAGTAACCTACTTAAGGGCAATTTTGGGAATAGTAGAAGTTGTTATCGACATTTAAAATGGGACAAATGAAACTGTTATTGATTGAAATGGTTTGGGGAAGAATGACAGTGTCAGCATATTTCAATACAGTCAAGATTGAATTCCGACATCTTTAACTGTCTGACGTTTCCAGTAAACTGGGAACCCCCTTTTAGATAAAATCCTAATTGTATGAATAAATGGGGGTAAATTAAAATTTTTAAAAACCGACTTAAAAAAACCAATCCCGTGATGCACAATAAAGGATGAAATAATTGTTTGTAATTCTGTACAACATTAATTCAATCAGAATGGATCTAGAAAGAAGAATCACTTTTAAAAACGGTGTTAACATCTGTTTTCAGGGCGATGTATTGCGTGCATAAGCCTAACAAAGAAGTGAAACCAATTTTCGAAGCAGCAGTTAGGGCACTGAAAGTCACCATTACCTGGCACTGGCACCGTCTTCAAAAGTGATTCCTCTTTCTGGATCCATTCTGATTGGATTAATATTGTACAGAATTACAAACAATTATTTCATCCTTTATTGTGCATCACGGGATTGGTTTTTTCTGAAGTCGGTTTTTACAAAATTAATTTTTTTCGTGCTTTTTAGTCCATTCATTGTTTATCAGGGGCAATTTAAGAAAAAATTATTTAATAAAGAAGATTCACACGGAACGACTTACTTGTGCAAATTGGCTTGCGCAAGTGAATTGGCCTAAATAGATCGTGTGAACTCAACCCTACAGGCTACAACCCTCACCATGCGTATGGGTGAATGGTGACGAATGCTCCTTCGACCATATCATAATCAATGTAATATCATATAACGCGTAGATAAGTATAAATATAATGCGCAATAACTAATGAAGGTAATTTTCACTCATCATTTTCGCTCAGTTTATTTGCATAAATCGATTTGTGCCGGACAGTTTGCACAATTAAATGACTGCGTGTGAGCCTACCTTTACGAGAAGTATGACACGCCGTCATCAAGAAAAATCGAGGCTGTAGCTAAACAGTTTTTGCACTAATGTATTGACGTGTATTTTCGGAGTAATTTCGTTATAAACAATTAATAGTAGTTTGCTCTACAAGTAAAGAAAAGTGTTAGTTTTCCAGTGAGTGTAAATGTTTAATGGATTTAAAATTACACGAGCTGAAAAACTCACTTTTATTAGCGCGTTGAACATGTTATTTTTTCGGGAGTAGTAGGTATAGAAATACGTTCTTTGAAAATCAAAACTAGTAAAGAAAAGTGAGACATAGCACATACTCATGAGTTGTGTGCGTTTTGCTTGTCCGTATTACTCACGCACGCGAGCTGTGGGCACTTAAATAATTGCGTGTGCGCACATGAGTCAAAAAATGAGTTTTGAGTCGATCGTGTGATCACGCTAGTGTGTGTTTCCGAACTCTGGAAAATAGTAAGACTCGTAACCTTTACGATTTCTCTAAAATCGTAAAGAAAAGTGCTGCTAACAGGAAAAGTTTCACTTTTCTTTACGATTTTTTATTGATCAATGTACGTCGTTTCAATACGATTCCCCAAAAAAAATTACCCCGTTTTTCGAGCTTAAAATGTGAATAACTCCGGTTCTATAGGGCGGATCAGGGCAATCTAAAAACAAGTCTTTTCTTCGTAATAAAATTGCCAATAAATTGGTTTAAAGTCTCTGAAGTACTATATAACTTACAAAACTGAAAGAAAAATAGAAAACAAAACAGAATTTCTTCATTTGAGTGCCCAAAACATAGACTACTGACCAATTAGCATCAAACATACAGAAAATATAATTTTTAATGTTATAAAAACGGCTAATATAGGCTAATCAAAAAAATTCTAGGACCACTGTGGATCTTGTTCAACCTTTTTTTCGTAAAACAAGTGTTTCGACATTTTTGAGATTTACTCGAAAAGCTACTATTATTTTTTCATGAAATTTTTATTATAGGTAGGCACCACCAAAAGCCACAGTTTAAGTCCTGAAACAATAATTAGATGTCAAAAAATGTCCATTTTTCGCGTTTTTTTTTAATTTTTTTGCAAAAACATTTTGGCCGATTTCAATTGTCCAAAACTTATATTTTTCGTCTTTTTAAGCACTATTATGTAGTACTAGCTAGAACCCGGTGCGTTTCGGTGCACCCATAAGCCAAGAGTATGGCGTGCGCCAAAACAATTATGAATTTCAAAATCGTTTTTTCCATGGGCAGAATCCTACCACGAAAGTACATTCGAAAAGAAAAGTGTCACCCAGTTAAGCGAAATCTCCCGCTCATATCACAATTCAACGGTCACTGCCACGCTTGTCAACCTGACATTTTTGATTCCGATAAAATAATAAAATGTTCTGATATGGATTGGAATTTCACCATTTCCAAAGCTCAAAAATTGTTTTGAAAATGTTTGAGCAGAGGCAGCTTGTAGCAAATGAACACGCATGTTCGTTGGAGCGTGATTTTTTTCCGAACTGTTCCATTGATATGAACCTGTGTTAAGCTCATTTGCGGGCGTTGATCGAGATATAACAGGCAAAGTTGAGCGAAAATCCCCGCAATATACGTTGAATTGCTGTTTTCGTACCAACTCTCTGTTTTGCACGGCATTTTTGCCTAGTGTGAATTTTGAACTTTATTGTTGATTGATATTCTAAATCCTCGTAATTTGTCCGTAAGAAATATGAAATAAAAAATATGTCTCTTGTCAATCGGATGAGCGGCTTCGGAGTCTATGAAACATTTACACATAGACACACAGGCAAACATTCACTTTTATAGCTTTATAAATTATAGCCTATATGTTATTCTGATGTATGAGCTATATTATTGTAAAATTTCATCAAAATCCATTTATAATTTTTGCGTGAAAGAGAAACAAACATCCATACAAACTTTCGCGTTTAAAATATTAGTAAGAATTGTTGTTTTCCAAAACAAAATTTTTTCCCTTCATTAAAACGTGAAAAAACGTGTTTTCACTACTATTATTAACTTTTTCCCACCTGTTTCCCTGGACCAATTTTATCCAAAGCACATTTATTGAATTCCTATGTTTTTTCTCTAAATTATAGCGTCAAGAAATCGCAGGGTAGAATTATTTCAACTTTTAAATACTTTTCCGCTATCTCTCCTGTGAATAAAATTTGTAGCTGTGGCTGTAGCGTACTAAGTATTTTAGTGGAAAGCGCTAAATTTGACTGCCTACAGCTGTGTAAACCCCTAACTAAAACAATTGCTCTAGCAGCTAAACCGTTACGACCCCCCCTCCCCCAGACGATTTTCTGTTCGCCTATCTATCGGACGCTTTGTATTAACTTCGTTCTCTGTGGGGGACAAATCTTGCGATCGATCCCTTCCCGATATTCGGTGTGGCTCAAATTTGGCACGCACTGGTTCTGAAGATAATTCAACATAGTGTATTCAATATTATGGTACATTCAATATGGCGGCCAATGAGGATCAAATATAGAGTTAACCCTTCTAGCACAGAAGGCGCACTTTACAGCTAAGCGTGAAAATCTATATATATACATACACACACATACATATATATAGGTATATATATGTATATATATACATATATAGAGTTTCCCTTCTAATACAGAAGGTGCACTTCCCAGCAGGGCTGAGAAATGTTTACCACTGCCGTGGCTCAGCTGAGACATGCAAACATAAAATATTAAAAACATAAAAGATCAAAAACATTAAACAGAGAAGCATGTAAAACTAAAAAGGGAGTGAGGCACGCAGAGAGTCACGCCACATTGAGAAGGGTCCTTTTAAGGACAACTTCACTGGTTAGCAGGCTAAACACACTCCTATTGTTGTTAGTATTTATAAGCATGCGATTAACGGGTTCGAACATGCCATAATTGGTGTTAGAGGAATTAATGTGCAAGAGAGGTTCACCTCTCAGGTTGTAGTTATTCACTCTAAATGACGCGCGGTTTCTTAAGAAACCAGAGTCCACCTTGTCATTCATCAGTCGATGAACGAATATAACGTCAGCGACCTCACGGCGCTTATGGAGGGAGCTTAAGTTGAGCAAGTCTGTTCTCATAAGGCGGAAGAGCGAGTGGGTCATCCCACGGGAGGTGACTGAGTGCAAACCGGACGAACTTCCTTTGAACCGATTCGATTCTACTGACATGGGAGGAGTAGTAAGGAGACCATACCTGGGAAGCGTAGTCAAGCAAAGGCCTAACCAAAGATACGTACAGGTGTTTAGTGACGAGGGGGTTGTTGAACTCTTTGGACCATCTTTTTATAAATCCCAGGACTGAATTGCCCTTGGAGGAGATATAATTGATGTGGGTGGAGAAATCCAACTTACTTTCTAACCTAACCCCAAGATCGATTACAGATTCAGTACGGGAGACCTTGTTGTCAAGGAAAGTATAGTCATAAGTTATAACACCACGTTTCCTACCAAAAGTCATGATCTCGCATTTACTAATATTAAGCACAAGGTTGTTGTTGGAACACCAAGAATAGAAGGTGTTTAGATCTGCTTGCAGAAGTTTGCAATCCTCTATACTCCTTATGTGGCGATACAGTTTTATGTCATCAGCGTAAATAAGGATTTTACAGTGCTTTAGCAGGGTAACAATATCGTCAATTGATAAAATAAAAAAAAGAGGGCGAAGACGACTGCCTTGCGGGACTCCAGAGGACGCTTCGATGTTCTTCGATTTGACTCCGCGGAATAGAACCTAGAAATGAAAGAGTATGACGAGTAGAATACCGCAAACTATGTGACGTCATTTTAAATCCAAAATAGCACAATTAAAAAACGATCAAATTAAATTTTACAATCCATTTATGGCCTATGCATCAAGCATTAACTGAACCAAGGTATTTTTAACTAAGATTGGATAAGCTTCCGAACTGTGCCTTACAATGCAGCAAAATTGAAAACAACAATATTCAAGACCATAGTTATTGGAAAATCAAAGTTGTTTTCTTAGTTCCATTCCACTGTCTGTTTTTACGTTTCCATACACGGCTTTGTCGAGCTTGATAGACACACAAAACTGGCTGAAAAAGTTCCAATTATATTTCCCCCTTTGTACAACCAAGCACAGAACCGCTCTTCTTTCAATGTTCACCTGTTATTTCGTTTATAGTCTGTCAAATATTTACCGAAAAGATATGAAAAAATGTAACAAAGGACTTCGTTCCCAGATTGATTTAATTAAAAATTGCCCGCCCTATCTGCAGTCCGCACAAATAAAAAATAGCAAAGAGAAAAAGGGAAAAGGACTACTATCTCTGAAGCCAGCTCCCCTCCTTAAGTGTTCGCCTCATTATGAGATTTTACGACACATAAAACCGATATTATAGCAGCACTAATAATAATAAAAGATATAAAGATATCTCCAAGACTACGGGGAAAATCCCACTTTATGCTGATGACAGAAACCAATTACGACCATCTTCAATGACCAACAGCGAACGTATTGAGGGTCCCTGCATCTGCCAGGAACACCCTGCCAGAATCCTCGATTTGCTGCCAGCCTCTGGGTATCTGGAGAATATCCTTCCCAGACAGCGTGACCATCATGCGACTGATTCATATCCTCATGCGGTGATCATCGTCACCCACGAGAAGGATTTTTGTATCTTCTTTTAATTAGGCCCCACCAGCACGTACGAGGACCATATAACATCGGTGAGCTGGCACTGCCAGAAACCAACGTGTCCTTTCTGTGTGGGGCCAGCCAGGATTCTCATAATTCATCCTGAAATTGTCCACATCACATATCCTTGGAGCTAATTGAATTTTTCTGGATTTTATGGGGTCGTATTTTTCGTTTATTGGATCGGGCGCATTGTTGCTGATTAGTGGGGGTGGTCTGTATTTAATTAGGAGCATCCAGGATGTGGTGTTGATTGTAAATGGTCTGTTTGTGCAGCATTTGGCTTGAATTATTTATGGCATTTGTGAATTTAATATTTTCTTTTATGGGTTTACACAAAAAGAGAATCAACCACCAAAAGTCAAAGTTAAAGCTGAAAACTCAATATCTGTTACTGGTGATACAGAATATTAAATACTTCTATAGAGGTTTCTAAGGCTGCTAAGGTTTTTGGTAGTTCACGAAAAAAAACCTAAGCTCTGAGGGCTGAAACGGGGGTTGAGTAAAGTTTCGTTAAATCACAGTAAACTCAACGAAATCAGTCCGGTTAATCCGAGTTTTGCATATGTGTGTGATTAAGTATCCTTTACTGCACATACATATATCAACGGCGATGAAATGTAAAATTATTTATCTGTCACTTTCACCCAGAGCCGTCATAGAAACAGCATCGAGTTAACTTGAAGGAAAAAGCTTTCTGTTAACTCAACGAAAACTCTACCTCTGTTCATGGAACCGGAATCCCCTGTCGTAGCCGTAGGGCAAGACCCTCTCCATTACAGGCCATGAAGTTCTCTCTTGAACTAATCCAACCATAGCTGAAGTCGGTCCACAAAATCTGACATTTGGTTAGAATAAACATGGCGCGGAATAGGCTCGGGATTGTTTTCGTTATATTTTTGTGATAAAAAGTGGAAAATCATTGTAAGTTATTACTTTAAACTAAACATGGATTATCAGTGGTTAGTTCTTTAGTGATTTAATAAGAAAAAATTAAAAAAAAATAGTGATTTAGTGAGTTTTAAGTGTGTTAATTGTTGAGGTGATCAATTTCTTTTACTTTCGCGGTGTTTTTTTCATCTTTATTAAGGAAAAATATGCTGATTATTTAATTAAAAGTGATTTTAAAGTCATTAAATAATTTCTTATGGAATTATTATTAAACATATAAGTGCAGAAAAGTGTGAAAGGAAAAGTGAATAAGAAGTGTTTTTCTACACCTATATTTTTAATACTAATTACATAATATATGTATTAATCACTTTAAAATCACTTGTAATCCCATAACTAAACAAAACATTAAATTTTCAACATTTTTTTCGTAAATAAACATGAAAAAACACCGTGAATGTAAAAACAGTTGTTCGCCTTAACAATTAAAACACTTAAAAGACACTTAATCACTAAATTATTTTTATTTTTTTTTAATTAAATCACTAATAAACTATTCACTGGTAAATCCAAGTGCAGTTAAAAGTGTTAAAATACAATATTTTATCACTTTTTACCACAAAAATATAACCAAAACGTTCCCGAACTTATTCCGCGCCATGTTTATTCCGCTCTCTCCGGTGAATTTTTGGACCGGGTTGACCACCATGAAAAACTCTCCTTCGGGGCCTGTAGTTGAGAGGGTCTTGCGTAGGGTAAGCTGACATTTACACTTACACTTAAACAAACACATATGAAAAACCTGGGGCCGGTTCGTGTATGGCGAACGACGATAATCGAACGAAAAGAAATTGAAGTCGAAAAATTTTGTCGACGAAAATTTTAGCGTTCGCATAGGTCGAAAGAAAATTGTTCGTGTCCTAATGCAAAAACTCGATAACCCAAGAGCTTTCGAGTGCCTTTCGTCGGCTTCAGACGAAAATTTTCAATTTTTTCGACTTACGCGAACCCGAGACGAAAAAAATTTTTCGTTTTCGACATACACGAACCGGCCCCTGGCTTAATCCGACGTAATCCGACGTGTTTCATGGAGTTTTCTTGGATTTAACAAAACTTTACTCAACCCGCATTTCCATGGGCGCTTACTCTGAGTTAACCCAGGGTATACTCTGCATGGAAACTCAGTAATTGATCACGCTCGGATAAACGCACATAAATATACTTTGACGATTTTGTGTTAATGCTGTATTGCTTTTTCTTCTTCTTTACCGGCTCTACAGCCGGGATCCGGTCCTGGCCTCTCACAACTGTTCTCTCCACCGGTCCCGATTCTGAGCCAATGTCATCCAGTTTGGCATCCCTAAGCTCTGAGCGTCCTGGTCTACGTCATCCTTCCAACGAAGGTTGGGTCTCCCTCGCTGTCGCACCCCATAGGTCTTACGGCAGATATTGCTTAGTAGGCAGATATCTTCAACTAACGAATTTAAATATATATACAGGGTGTTCCAAACCACCCGTACCACCCAAATATCTCTGAAATTTGGGATTGAAATAGAAAAACAAAAAACACGTGTTCAATATTTTTTGAAACTCTATCCGACCATACAAAAATGGACCCCCCAAACAACCCCCTCTTTGGGGGGTGGGGGGCAACTTTGGAAATTTAAATGGGACCCCCCATTTTTTTGGGCAGATTCGGAATCTTCATAAAAAAATATGAAGATTTTGTCCCAAGCATTTTTTACGATTCGCCATAGATGGCGCTGTAATCGGAGGAAAACGTTTTTTATTACTTATTTATTTCCGCCGATTACAGCGCCATCTAAGGCAAATCACAAAAAATGATAAGAATAAAAGCTTCATATTTTAAGAATATGGCGAATGGCGAATCGTAAAAAATGCTTGGGACAAAATCTTCATATTTTTTTATGAAGATTCCGAATCTGCCCAAAAAAATGGGGGGTCCCATTTAAATTTCCAAAGTTGCCCCCCACCCCCCAAAGAGGGGGTTGTTTGGGGGGTCCATTTTTGTATGGTCGGATAGAGTTTCAAAAAATATTGAACATGTGTTTTTTGTTTTTCTATTTCAATCCCAAATTTCAGAGATATTTGGGTGGTACGGGTGGTTTGGAACACCCTGTATAGGTATATATATATATGTATTTTGTGGAGTGTAAGGCCCTCCGCACACTAGTCGACTGATTTGCAAGCCCAATTTCAAACTGGTTTCACAATAATCACGAGCACAACCAGTTTGTAATCGAAATGAAATCTTTTGTCGGTGTTAGTTTTTAGTAACGGGATTTTGGCAAATTGATAAGTAGTTCAGATGAAGTGCAACCACGCAACTGAAAGCGCTTTCGACCGGCAAGAACAGTCGCACTCCAGCACTTCAAACTAGTTTCAAATGGGTTTCATGTCTGTCGACCCGTGTACACTTCCGTACACCGATCATGAAACAGTTGCTTGTACAACTGGAATTGCAAAACAGCCAACTTGTGTGTGTTCGCAGGGTCTAAATCTATTTTTATTAATACTTTGCAATTTTGTTAGTATTTCTCTATTAAGTCCGGGTTCTTATAACAGGTGATTCTACTGACCAAATCCCACGAATCCCGCGGATCCCGCATGTCTAGTCCCGTATTACTGATCACGCGTTTGTGGGATTGGATGCCCTAGTCGGCGCTACCACGTACACGGAATTTTGTTATACCGATGTGCAGCCGCAGTTTTCGTACTACCCTCGCTCAATGGTCAACCTACATAGGTAAACGGGACCAGTTTATTGAGAATGCGTAATTCTCTCTGTGAACTAGTATTATAAGCAGTATTGCCAGATCGGGGGAATCTCCTCTAAATTTAGTGGAATTTTAGCTCACGAGAGGAATTTTAGGAGAGAAAACCCGTCAGGAGAATTTCTAGTGGAATGCAATTTTTACGTATATATTCTTGATTTATAATACGGGGAAATTAGGGGGTTAAATGGTAGTTATGGTAATGGTGATAGTGCCGGTACACCAAAGAGACAAATCCTGAGTAATCCCATCTGTGATCTAAGGTCATCACGACCTAAGGCCTTCCGATATGCTCCCGAATCCTATCTTCACCTCCACGAAGATCTTGACTTTACATCGGATGACCCCTGAATGCTCTATAAAAGAGTAAAAGACGGAGGAGGGTGAAAGGCGAATGTTTCGCGCCTCAAAACGAAACAATTGCCGGACTGGTCCTCCAGGTTGGGGGTTGGGCGGCAGGCTGACAACCTTCCACCGCAAAAACCTACCCGTCACGAATCCTCAAGGCAGGCCAGACGGACCCAACGGCAACGACCCAGGCAACAAAATATGGAATTTGATTTTGGAACTTGGAATGTCAGAACTCTCAACAGGACAGGCGCTCTCCGTTCGCTTTTATTATTACTGAAAAAATACGGCATAGCAATCGCCGCTATACAGGAAACAAAATGGACACACATTGGCATAATGGATCCCAGAACCCACACGATACTCTCCAGTGGTTCATCGAATGGAAGAAGAGAGTTCGGAGTTCATTTTCTTTTCCAGCTACCTTAAAACAGATTCTGGACCAAACCTAGTCAGCTCGTTGAGAGAAGTAAATAAAGCCCCTCAGACAATTGGCAATGTCATAATGACAAACAGTCTTTTCAAAGATAGGGCATCTGGGTTTCAAGGTTGGGACAAAAAATATGTAGATATCCGAAATCAACACTTACTATGCAGTAATCCAAAAGATAAGTCAAGGTTATCGTACTGGAGGAGAAGTAAACTAGTTGGGATGTGGGTTTGACCCCTTCGGTCCACACGATTAACTTCCCAGTATGATGAACGAAGATGGAATAAACTGACTTCTTATACACAAAATTTTTTTTGTCGGCCGGAAAATTTTTAAATTCTTCAAACGAAAAGTATCCGTCCGGAAAAAGTTTTGTAAAGTTTTGTCGGTTTGGACAAGGGTATCCACCGGGCGGTATAAAGCCGGGGATTGCCAAGTATTATTTCTGGAAATATAAAAACACAAAAAACTGAAATTTTTTTGAAAAATCGCCGGGACCTTCCCGGAATAAATTCACCACCAGGAGGACAGGAGAGGCTGCGGGAAGGGGAATTTTGAAAATTTAGATGTAATTAGGAGCAACCCCGGAAAATAGAGAATGGACTAGATGAAGAAAGAATAATGAAAGAATAAATGTGCTGTTGTGCAGACTAGGCCAAGAGGGGGTCAGGCCCCAGCCCCAGAACTGTAAGGGGGAAAAAGGTGTAAGTAATTTGTTAAGTTTGTTGGTGAGAGACGGAGCCTTCGAGAGATAGACTTCCGAAGTGTATGCCCAACTGAAGAGGGCCTTTGGAAACATATTATTTTGTTCTGGTGACCTGCGAGGCGATCTTGGAGTGAGGCTGGGTTACAAAAGGAAGATTCTGAAGACGGAACAGTAAATTTTTTTGTATGGTGTCTTAAATGGGGACCCGGATATTTTTCTTTTTAATTATATTAATTTTTAGTTCTTTTTAATTATATTACAAGGAGTTATTCATGTAGAATTAAGATGTTGCGAATTTTGATGTTTTTCCCTTCCTTGTTTGATTCCCTTGAGTTTATTTTTGGTTACGAGCCACCAGATATAATTTGAGTTTTTCTTGTGTGTGTAGTTATTATTTTCGCTCACGGGTGAGGAATCTCCACAACCATTGGTGTTTAGTATTGGTGTTTGTATAAAATAAATATGAATAAATGTTAAATAAAGGTTATAGTACCATAGTTTGTGCGAGTCCTCATATGTACAAACGTAGTGGCCTGTAAATTATGTTGTAAAAAGGCAAGCTGATCAGCCTGCCTTCCCAGAGTTTTTCGTTTTCGATTCGAAGTAATGTTACGTTATCAAGTAAAAGTACGTTGTCATTTCTTGCGTTTCCCTGAGTGTTTGTATATATGTTGTTGTTAATTAAACTATTCTTTGTACCTAACAAAATTTTTTTCTTTTGATGTTACATATTGACAGTATTTTGATTCACGATTGGTTTCAGCGTTGATTTCAGGTTTTTTTAGGATTATTTCCAGTTCATCATAATGGAATAGGTGCAACAGTGGCATAGCAGCGGGCGATACTCCTCGCCTTGAACTCCCGAAGGCAGGCACCTTGTTCCCCCCGAACAGTGGACTGTGCTAGACTGATGATGGAAGGCGTACAGTAAGTGGTGATGCATCAACGCATATGGTATCCCCGGGGTCTCCCCACCACGACCCGCCGACGAGCTGCTCTTTTCACGGGAGACCCAGGATGCTGCATTTGGGGGGAATTACTTTGTCGTCCCGATGAAATTTCTAGTTTCTGTGTGATAGTCGGAAGTTGGCCACTTCTGGGTCCCCAACCGAAGCTTTCATAACATTCTTACAAAATAGTTATACGTTTAGCACTAGTGGAAAATTGGCTAGTATCAGAACTGATGACAAAGCCATCCCGAGAGAATACAGTTCAAATAACTATAATAATATTAAATCCACAAGATTTTTCTAGAGAATTTGTGTTTCCTGAACTTTGGCAAACAAACATTTCCTCCGTATTTCGTTCGCTTCACTAAAGCGGGTGTTCAAATTCGTATTGAGCGGTCTGAAGCGCCATTGACAAACTGAGAAGCGAATGACTTCATTTGGAAATTCCAAAGCTTTCCGGAGATATTAGCAAAACTGTAACTGTTAAGTACTTGTCAGACTTGACCAAAAAGAACAAATTTGGCGGTAACTACCGGAAATCCCGTGATGAACCGCAATTTCCTGAAACTGTATCACGCGTAGAAAACAATTCCCCGTCAAAAAGTGCTAATCCAAGGTTTGAAAAATTCGCGCTGTTTGTAAAGGGTAACGAAATTTTTGCACGGTTTTGAAAGGTTGTCGGATTTTGACAAGTGATGTTTTGTTCGAAGGCTATCGCTGTGCAGAACCCAAAAAAGATCACTTCGTTTAGAACGGGTCTCATTCCATCGAGTTTATTAGATATTAGCAAAACTTGTCAATTTAAGGTCTTTCTGACAATTAGCCGAAGTTTTTCTATTTAAACAAAAAAGGCCCGACCGAATATTATGAAATTATTTTCAGAGCATTTCTTCGTTAATATTATGAAGTCTATATAGTTTTTAGTTCACGCGGTATCGTGCATTTACAAAAATCATAAACGTCGTTTAAACAAAAAAACGGTTCGACCGAATTTTATGAAAATCTTTTCAGATCATATTTTGGTTAATACTCTTCGAACGGTAAACGGCCTTAACAACTAAGTCGATATCTTTTATAGTTCGCGCGATACCGTGCAGGTACAAAAATCACTTATGTCATTCAAACCAGAAAACCGCTCAACCGAATATTATAAGAATCTTTTCAGATTATATTGTCGCTAATACGCTTCGAACGGCATCTCAAGTAAGTCAATATCTTTCGTGGTTCGGGCGATATCGTGCAGGTACAAAAATCACTTACGCCGCTTAAACAAAAAAACGGCTCGACCGAATTTTATGAAAATCTTTTCAGATCATATCTCGGTTAATACGCTTCGAACGACACCTCAACGAAGTCGATATCGTTTTGGAAAAAATGACCCCATACGTACGCACACACACACACATACTTCATCCCATTTTTTTGCTTAAAATGCTCCTGGGACCTTGAAAGATGAAAAAATGTCGAAATTTTCGATTTCGATTTTCGGACCGATTACAATAACTTCCTATACTGGGAAGTTAACAAGACCTTATGTGCCAATTCTTCAATACTCCATCATAGAAGATAATCTGCTGAGAAACGCAAATGTAGTGAGCCAAGACCCTCTCAACTACAGGCCATGCAGTTTTATCTGGCACTAATACAACCATAGCTGAGAATAGTCCCAAAATTTGACAGTTGCTGAGAATTTAATGGCGCAGAGTACGTTCGCGAGTGTTTTCGTTATAGTTTTGTGGTAAAAAGTGGTAAATTATTGAAATTTATCGCTTTAAACCATCAAGGATTATCAGTGATTATTTCTTTAGTGATTTAATAAAAAAAAATATAAAAAAATAGTGATTTAGTGTATTTTTGGTGTCTTAATTGTTAAGGTGATCAATTTATTTTACATTTGAATATTTAATTAAAAGTGATTTTAAAGTCATTCATTAATTTATTTTGCAATTATTACTAAACATATAAGTACAGAAAAGTGCGAATGGAAAAGTGAATAAGAGAAGTGTTTTTCGGCACCTATATTTTTAATAATAATATCATAATATATGTATTAATCACTTTAAAATCACTTTTAATTCCATGACTACACAAAACATTAAATATTCAACATTTTTTTCGTAAATAAACATGAAAAAACACCGTGAATGTGAAAAAAAGTTGATCGCCTTAACAATTTGAACACTTAAACACACTTAATCACCAAATTTGTTTTATTTTTTTTAATGAAATCACTAAAAAACTATTCACTGATAAATCCAAGTGCAGTTAAAAGTGTTAAAATACAATATTTTATCACTTTTTACTGCAAAAATAAACACAAAACTTCTGCGCGTACGGCTTCCGCGCCATGTTACTCCGGTGTGCGGTGACTTTTGGGACTATTACCACCACCACGAAAAATTCATCTACGAGGCCTGTAGTTGAGAGGGTCTTGAGTGAGCCCCTCATTCGTCTCGCAAAATATACACGTCTACACCCCACTTTTCGACATTTCCAAAATAATTTCCGTCAAAACAGGATTATTTTAATTATTCTTACCTCATTCCCCCCAAACTCACTATCATTGACTCATTCCAAATGACTAAAATATGCAAATACCACTTAATCCTGCAATCTCATCAATTCCACCATTGTCACTCCTGTCGAAAAGCGCTTTTTTGGGAGCACCTTTCGCCGCTGTCAGCCCTGCTGCTATCCGCGCACTAAAAAAAGGGAAATAAAACATTTTGAGTTAAATTTAAAACAATTCTCACTCAATCAAGAAAAACGTTCCCGAAACAAGATAACCCGTCGAGGTGCAGGGACAAGGGGTGGTCCTCCCCGTCCTTTGCTAGATAGCGTCCTTAGACGAGCGGCAGTCAATTATTTTCTTAACTGCGCGAAAACAGACAGCAGAACTAACCTGGATACTTTGGGATGGATAAATACCTTTCTTCATATCCTCGAGGAGAAATTAACGGGGAACATATTTAAGGAAAGATTATCTCTTCAAGAAGGTCCTTGAAGGGAGCACTGTGCACTTCCACAGGATGAGATTTTCAGCACACACAGCTACAGCAGCGGCGGGATCTTAATAAACACTAAGGACGAACATCTTATGGCACAGTCGAGCCCTTGGATGGAACCATGCCCCGGGTAGGTGTATGTAACGGTAGCCGTGTACACCCACCGTGAGAATGGCGAATTAGATTCCATCCGATAGGGAAATGTGCGTCGACTATGGCTGGCAGTAAAACCCAACCCTAGCAAGGACATAGCCAGTTTTCCATAGGAATTTATAATTAAATGCAGAGATTATGCCTGAGATATTTAAAGGATTTATTTCATCCCTAGATGCAGGTTCATTCGAAGGAAGATTTATCATTTAGTTTGGGGGATCCATGTTTGCAGAGGATGTGTGCGTAGGTGGAGCAGCACTAGGATATTGTATTTCCGCAATTTCAGTACAAATACGGAAGGTAACCAAATGGCAAAGGGGTTATCCCCGGCTATGTTTACTGAATCTGGCTCCTTCCGATTGTGAGACAAGGAGACAGCAGTGTAAGCCGACGGATATGAAGTTTACTTAAGTACTTTCCAGGATGATTATTAAAAACCATTATACCTGAATAAACAGTATAAATCAAGGATTGGGTCCCTTTGTGAGCCACCCACCATCAGCAGTAATAAAGCTGAAACATGGTCGAGAAAATAGATTTAAGTCATCACAAATAGGTATCCACCACATGGAGGGAGGTATGTGGACTATCCTTAAAACAAGGAAATTCCTTTTTTGAATAATTTAAATGGCGCCCAAGTCGCCAGTTTGCATGATGAATTGCCAAAAGTCGTGACTAGTTTTTTCTATGTATATTGCATCCAGTCACACATGGCCTTCCTCGTATAGGGTGGAACTTGTTCTCCCCTTTTAAAGGTGAATTCCTCCTCCATTTTTTTTTTCAATTTCACTTGCATAAAGATGAATTATTTAAGGGCTTTAGGATATTGAAGACCATCTCCACCTGTGGCTCAATATGCTAATTACGTATAATGGGTGTAATAAAGCCTATATTCAGTGCATGTCCAGAACATATTAATATGACAAGTGGTCATAAAATGTGCGGATGTTGGTGGGGGTTGGTGGATCTGTTTATGTCATAAATTCAACCCACAATGGGGCAGTTGATATATTGCATTCTTTGTTAGAGTAGCCAATGGCTGGGTTAATTTAGTTTTGTGCATATGAACAATTTTAGTTAATTATGAATTTTGTACTGGTATATTTTTAGTACTAACTAAATTATCGGGAGCGCGTTCAAAAACCTTACTATGGTAAACCACGAGCTGTGGTTGTGCTGTAAGCTGTGGTCATTCACTTAACCCCGAAAGTTTATGTTTAACCATCGAGGTTTTTGAACGCACCGTGGTTAACTACGAGTTAAAGAAAATGAAATTTTTATTTTCCATAAACTACGCTCCGCTATTTGCTTCAATTATTTCATATGTGTCCATTATTTATTTATTTTCAATATTCTCACAAATCCCACTTTGATTTGTTCAAGCGTTTAATATTAAAACAACTGTCAAGGAGTTGTTTTTATTCTTCGTCTTCTTAACTATCGCTAACCCTGCTTCCTAGCATGGTCAAAATTTAACTACACCATGGTTAACCACGGGAGTTTTTGAACGCTAAAAAGTCATGCTCGTGGTAATGTTGTAGTTAACCATGGAGTTTTTGAACGACTAAAGTTTACCATAGTTCACCATGGTTAACCATAGTAAGTTTTTTGAACGCGCTCCGGATTTATAGTATGTACTACTTGGTCTATTGAGCATTTGCCATATCGATATTTAAAACTAGTTGGGTTGTGGGTTTGACCTTTTTGGTTCACACTATAAACTTCCCAGTATCATCAACGTAGACGGAATAAACTGACTTAGAAATTAATAATACCTTTAAAGTCCTGAACGTTAGCAAACGAACATTTCTTTCGTACTTCGTTCGCTACACTAGAGCGCGTGGTCGAATTCATATTGAGTGTGTTGAGGAGCTGTTGATAAGCTGGGAAGGAAAGGACTTCATTTGGCAACTCCGACGATTTCAGGAGATATCTACAAAACTAATCAATGTAAGGGTCTTGTCAGACTAGACCGAAGCGGCCAAATGTTTGAAACTATTGGGATGAACTTTAATTTCCAGAAACTATATCCCGCGAATTTCCACTAACACCAAATTGCGGCTGTTCAACTCCAACGTTAAGGCAGTTCTTTTGTATGGTTGCGAAACATGGAAAGTCACCCAATTCATCACAGGGCGCCTACAAGTCTTCATCAACAGATGCCTTCGTCGTATCCTAAAAATCCGCTGGCAAGATAGAATTTCAAACGAAGAACTATGGCGCCGTGCCGGCCAAGAAAGGATAGACGACCAAATCAGGCGAAGGAAATGGAATTGGGTTGGCCACACCTTGCGACGCGAAAACGAAAATCTAGCCAAACAGGCCCTTGACTGGAATCCGCAAGGTTCCCGTCGAGTAGGAAGACCTAGAACAACGTGGAGGAGAACCCTACTAGAAGAAGCCGCAACAACTGGGAAATCCTGGTCGGAGCTAAGAGCTGTCGCGCAAAACAGAGTCCGCTGGAGGGCAACTGTTTCCGCCCTATGTCCCATGAGGGATTAAAGGAGTATAAAGAAAGAAAGAAGATATCCCGCGGAAAACAATACGTCGTCAAAAAATTACTGATCTAAGGTTTGAAAAACTCGTGCTGTTTGTAAAGGGTAACGAAATTTTTGCACGGCTTTTAATGAGCCCTTGGATTTTGACCAGTGTTGTCTTGTTGGGAAGCTATCACTATGCTGAATCGATCATTTTAAAAAGATTTCATTTGAAAGAGTTGATTAGATATTAGAAAAAATAATCAATTTAATTTTTTTCAGAGCATGTTTTCTTTAAAATTCTTTAACCAGCACCACAAAGAAGTTGATATCGTTTTTTGGCTTGACGCGATATGCATGCATGTACAAAAATCACGAACATTGTACAAAAAAATGGCGCGACAGATTTTAACAAGAATCTGTTATAATAATAACAGCTGGGCTGAGAAACATTTACCACTGCTCAGTGGTTCAGCTAAGACATGCAGACGTAAAAATATTAAACAACATATAATAGTACAACACATTAAACAGAGAAGCGTGCAAAAAAACAAAAAGGTAGTGGGGCCGGAAGTCACGTCACATTAAGAAGAGTCCTTTTAAGGACAACTTCACTAGATAGCAAACTAAAAACACTCCTATTTTGTAAGTATTTATAAGCATGCGATTAACCGGTTCGAACAAGCCGTAATTGGTATTAGAGGAATACATGTGCAAGAGAGGTTCACCTCTCAGGTTGTAGTTATTCATTCGTGCGTCCACCTTATCATTCATCGCTTTTACAGAAACATTGCTACACAGTGGGATTCTTAATGCCGAACTTTTCGATACCTCCTTCCAAGTTTTTCGGAGGGATAGATATATTGACTCGTAGGCTCACGCAGGTGGTGTACTACTTGCCTGTAGTAACCTTCTCAACTGTTGCTTAATAACGCTTTTAAATTTTTCTATGTCTTTGGACATTGAGACCCTCGCTCTTAAAGTCTCCCTTGTCCATAACAACCTATCTTTAATGTGCTGCTATATCCCTCCTGATATGTTCAGTACTCTTGACGACAGAGGTCAAAACCTCTATGATATTCTAATCTCTTGAAGAAATCATACCCTAGATATGATGGATTCTAAAGACGAGCTCCTACTTGTAGGCGATTTTCGCTTACCCAATGTTAAATAGGTATCTTACGATGATGACAATAAATATCTTCCTGAAAATAACCTTAACTCTAGGGAATCTAGCTTTCTGAATTCTTTATTTTCATGCAGTTTGTGCCAAATGAGCGGTGCGAATAATATTTTCGGAAGGATCTTATTCTTTTCCGAATCAGACAACATGAATGTTGAGCCTAGCTCAATTGTCTTGTCGCCTGTCGATAATTATCACCCTCCTCTTCTACTGAGTTATTGTTCAGATTTTAACTATAAGTTAATCCTAGAGGAGTCAACCATTACCTTTAACTTTAAAAAAGCCAACCTTGAAGAACTCTCATCCAAGCTCATTTCGGTTGATTTCAATTTGTTGCTTTCATTTAATGAGTTGGATGTCGATGTAGCAAGATTTTACTCCGTCCTGTATGAAACTTTCGCATCCTGTGTTCCTATTGAGCCCTTAAAGTCGTCCAGATCATCCCTACCGTGGAACAACAACGAGTTGAGACGTACCAAAAACCTGAAGAATAAACTCTGGAAAACTTACCTGAAGAGGAAAGACACTGCGAGTTTCTATGCATTTCTCAATCGCTATGACCAATTTCATGCTCTTTCCGAAGCTCTCTATAAGGAGTACCTCAGGAATGTGGAAGGTAAACTGTATGGTGATCACAGACCATTCTGACAAGGTTTCCGGCGATAAATCTTCAATCGATCTAGGGTTTAGGTTAGAAAGTAAATTGGATTTCTCCACCCGCATCAATTATATCTCCTCCATGGGCAATCCAGTCCTGGGATTTATAAAAATATGGTCCAAGGAATTCAACAACCCCCTCATAACTAAATACTTGTACTTATCTTTGGCTAGGCCTTTGCTTGAATACGCCTCCCAGGTATGGCCTCCTTACTACTCCTCCCATGTTGGTAAAGTCGAATCCCTGGCCGAAGATGACAGAAACACCACTTGGATCTGATCCCCCTCACATTTTGGTAATAGAGGGAAAGCGTCTTAAGTTTTTTGAAACCTGTAGAGTGTCAGGAAGGAGGCCAGAACGTGAGTTTTTTCGGTTTGGAAACCTTGCTGATCTTCCTGCATGAGACTGTAGCAGGACTAATAGCTTTTCCCCTAAGGTATTCTTTAATTGCCTCGCACGTAGTTTCAGGGGAGAAACGTTACCACTTCCCGATGGTCCAATGGTATTAACAGAAGAGATTGATGCCGCATCCGGTTCTGGGATATAATTTGAGCCCTGAGTGAAGGGGCGGGGACAAACGAACTAGTAGAAGGGTTTGCAGTGACACCATCCTCAACGTTGACTTTTTGACTGCGTTTACCATACATTCTACGGGGTTTTGGGTGGTCAGGAGCCAGACTGAACACAGCCTCCACCAAAGGGGCCCTTCTCAAGTATCCTCCGTTAGAGAAACAGATGTGGAGCAGGATGCAGAAAGAAGCTGCTCCCCATTCTTCGCCTTAAGCCGGCTCTACACAATGCGGTGAACGTTTGATTCGAATGTTGGCTCCAACGATGGAGTCAATACCCACATCTGTCTGAACGAGTCCAAATACGAACGTTGGATGCACGTTGGAGGCTTGACAGTGGACACTCGTAGTTCAAGCATCTGCCACACCATGCGTCCTACCATCAAACGTCCAACGTTGGAGGGTGTTCATAGCATCGTGTAGAGCCTGCTTTATCCTAATAACCACCCTGTTTGGAAAGTTGAAGGCGCAACCACGTAAAATTGCCTAACTAAATACATCTAAGATAAAATGAACATAAACTGAACAGATAAACTTGCTAAGCGCACTTTTTGATGGTCATTTGGTCATGGTCAAATTTCTCTCTATATATAAAAAAAAAACGAGAAAAACGAGATTGGTAGAATGAACATGAAAGATGATATCAGTGGTCTCTTTCATAAATTCTCCAAATGAACACTCGTAAATGCCAGAGTATACCAAAAATGAATATTTGTATTATGTCATTGTGATAAAATTAATGATATTGTAAGATGCCGCTGTGATATGGTAAATAAGCCAAAAATTACAGCGGAAAAATTTCTTTGTTTGGCACTAAATAACCGCCCCTATAAATGCTTGTGCTATCACGTCGCTATCACGCATTAATCCTGTTCCAAAGGACGAGCCAGCATACAACGTTCCAGGACTCCGAATTTGCTGCTCCACTATTGCTCTTCCATATAACTTTATTGCACAATAATCATAAAGAAGCCACAAACTAAAGACGAAGGACGAAGGACGAGAAACCAACAGACATGAAGCTTATGCCCTGGCACATTGCCCCTCCAGAATTTAATAACATCCATAAAAGTTGGAGCCAAGGAATTAGAAATATAAAAACCACAACCGGAAAATTAACAAACGCAAACCGGAGAGTTCCGCTCAAAAAGGAGATTTAAATTTCGTTTACTCGGGAGCGGTGGGGGCGGGTAGAGGGGGAGGGGCCGCAGAAAAATGACGGAAAAGTCAACATGTCACTGCGATGTAATCACGAGCACAAATATTCACTCGACTGCCGCTCCACCACGAAAAAGTGACGATGGCGAAAATGGGAGAGATGCAGGACCCAGCACCAGCCCCGATCCTGAAGGACTCGACTCCGGCATTTTATTTGAGCACAGCAAAAAAAATTGCGCTGTTTCATTACCGGGCTGTCGCTTTTTCTGTTGCTCTCAAGCGGCCATTTCTGGTCCTTGTAACGACATCAGGAATCATCCCTTTCCGTGTAGTAAACATTCTTGTGTTGATATTCCAGTTGGGGTATGAAGGAGCAGGGCGGGGGTGGGTTTAGATAAATTGCGAATGGCTCTGACAATGCAAAATGCAGAATAAATGGTTGCGGTGATTTGGCGTGGAATTTTGTTTGCACAGGACGAAATGAAGGATACGCTCTTGGTTAATACTTATGCTTGTTGTTTTGGGTGCAGATGGAGTTGGGGATGTGAATGGGGACTGTCTTCCAATTAGAGGCTTAATGATAGGGTAGGTTTTGAAATGCGCCTTATTATTTGCATACATACTAACTACACTCTGTTTGTCCACAATGCGTTGCTTAATGTGAAACAATCACACTTTCCCTGTCTTATTTCTTTTCAGAGTTATCAAACGAAATTTTGCAAGAAAGTAATGAAGTTTTATTCTGTAGCATATCTTTGCACTAACTTACTACATATTTTTATGTCATAGAGCATCTTTCCAATGAAATGGTGAGTTTGCGTAGGTTTTAATGCATTTTAAGAACTGCCGCTGGCGATTTTAATATTAATCAGCTGAAGGTCAATGAACGTACGAATACGAACCTTTTCGGGGCATTGATTCTACGTATTCTAAATCAACTGCTCACTGAGATTACTTCTTCACTGCCCTGAATGGTTCCCTGGCACAGGAATCTCAGGAAAACAGTAATAATGCACAGCCAATAAGAATCACCACCCGGGCCCATCCAAGACGGAAATAGTAACCGCAATTCATGCGATGACCAATGGTAAAGCACCTGGGAAAGATGGCATCCCGCCAGAATTGTTGAAAGCCGATTCAAGCCTCAAAGCAGATGCACTTCAGCCAATCCTGGAAATAGCATGGAACACCTGTACCTTTCCGGAGGATACCAAAAAAGGGGAACTTAATAATAAGCAACAACTGGAGAGGCATCTGTTTATTATCTACTGTGGGTAAAATCTTGTCCTGTATTATATTATCAACTAGCAAAAAACCCGCGTGCGTTGCAACGCCTTTAAATAAAAAAAGACTATGTGTGCACAGTCCACGGTAGGAAAAAAGTATAAAGAGGTAAAAGAACAAATCTTCAAAAATTTATTTTGAATAGGTACCTATTAAAATACTTTTTTTTAAATTTGATGTTAAGCGACTCCTATCGAAAGACGTACAATAGACAACTGGGCAAGCATATCAAACTGAAATTAGCCGGCGTGGAGCGGACTTAACCGAAATTATTTTTTAATAATGTTTCAAAATTGCTCTTATAACAACACTTTTATTTTAATGCCTCTCTATAGGCAATGTTTTGCGTTTTATTGTTTGGGGCATAAATTATTAAGTTTGTTGAGTTGCTAACTCGAGAGCATGCAACGTATAGTTGTCCATGAGTAAAGCAATTTTACTTAAATCAATTCTCGCTTTTCCTAATGTTTGGCCCTGAGACTTATTAATCGTCATCGCGAAACATAAGGTAACAGGGAATTGTAAGCGTTTGAATTTAAAGGGATAATTACTCGGAATTATAGGTATCCTAGGTATAAGCACATTTTCGCCTTTCCCACAACCCCTTAAAATTGCAGCTTCAATTAAATTCTTGTGAAATGCGACAATTCTCAATCTAGTACCATTGCACAATTTTGGTGGATTTAAATTACGGAGTAAAAGAACGGGTACATTCATTGATGTATTTCATGTGCAGGAAGACCAGGGACTGTTATACTATTTAAAAACTCCACAGGATAATGTACTGCATCGTCCAGTACACAGACCGAGTCTATTGAGCTATATGTAGTTAGAGCACCAGGAATTTTGTCTAAAATTATTTTGTTAAAGAGGGCTACTTCTTCATTTTTAGGAGCCAGAATGGCCCTTTCGCAGAACCACGAATCTTCTTTTGAATTAATGTGTTCTACATTTTCATAGATAGGGAGGGGAAAAACAGAAACTAATACTAAGAAATATGAATATGCACCGAAAAGAAAATATATATGTATATGTGTACTAATTATGTACTGAAAATTATGCAAAAAAAAATTGCGATTTCGCCCTTTTCATAGGTTTTTATAAGTCCGCTTCACTTGTTTCTGCTCCTTTTTTCCACTTTTAACCGTATATGTACTAATTACGTACTGAAAATTATGCAAAAAAGGAACAAAACTTGCGTTTTCGCCCTTTTCGTAAGTTTTTTTAAATCCACTTCACTTATCTTTTTTCAACTTTTCACTCTTAACCATCAAAACTTCCTTTTGATCAATTTAAATCTTTTCACTTTTTTCTTTTTTCTTTAAAACAACAAAACTATCAATTTTTGTAAATCTTCACTATTATTTTAAACATTTAAGTTTTCGTTTTTCCGCTTTATCTTCTTCTTCACTTCACATAGTCTAGAGAAAATCCCATTGGAAATGTTATTGAAGGTTTTTTAATAATCTACCGATCGAAAGGCCCTCTATTTGAGGTAAAATTAGCGATCAAACTTCTATTTCGAATTTGTCGCATCCAAATTCTAAAGTGAATAATAATTTATTTTAATTTATGCCTTTTTCACTATTCTATTATTATTTAAGTTTTCATGAATAATAACATATTCTTGTTCTTCTTTAGAGAAATTTGAGCAATTTTTGGTTATTGGTTAAAATAATGAGCAACTTTTTGGTACTATAGAGACTTGGGTAAAATATGAAACCTAATCTCACAACCGACTTGTCATATGTAAACAAAAATATTCCTCCACCAACCCCCTCGCCATCGAAGTAAAAGTTATTAATAATTTCTTTTAGGGACTAAATATTAGAAATTTAAATAGCCTATAATCTAAGTTAGGTTATTTTTGATATATTTGGAGAAAATTAATATAATCAGTGCAGGACTTTTTGCGTTTATCCCGGACAAACAGACGGAATGACAGCGGGCTCTGCTTTATTTATATAGATAATAAGAGAGGCAGTAGACTGAATGCTTAGAAGGCAGCAGGCCAGATTTAGAAAGGGCCGCTCCTGCATATTAACACCTTGCGAATCATAGTGGAGCAGTCTACTGAATTACCTTCCTTTCGTATACTATGAGAAAGCGTTCGACTCGGTCAATAGGAGCTTTATATGGTAGGCACTACGGCAACGTGGACTGCCTGATAAAATAATAGTATTGATAAAACCCCAATGTAGAGTTCTTCACAATGGAACATTGTCCGACAGCTTTGAGGTTAGTTCAGGAGTACGACAAGGATGCCTACTCTCCCCTTTATTATTTCGTATGGTAAGAAACAACATCCTTGTCAGCCTTGTTAGACAGTAGAACAGACGGCATAAAATGGGGTTTGGTAGACCGCCTTAAGGACCTTGAACGCGCGGGTGATATCTGTTTGCTGGCCCACAGACATCATGACCTGAAACCCTTGTTAAGCAATTTGGCAACAGAAAGTAATCCAGCAGGCATAAGGTTGAATCCGAATAAAACCAAAGAAATGCGGATAAATGCAAACACCCTTGAACCGACATCGCTGAATACCCGTGACGTGGAACTGGTAGATAAATTCTACTACCTCCGTAGCGAACCCGAAAATGGCGATGCATATGAAGATCAACGAAGATCACAATTAACACCAAATTGCGGCTCTTTACCTCCAACATTAAGGCAGTTCTTTTGTATGGTTGCGAAACATGGAAAGTCACCCAATTCATAACAGGGCGTCTCCAAGTTTTCTCTCACTCTGGGTTTAAATTCTTTACGTTGCTGAATGAATACCTTTTTGTAAAAATTTCTTGTGTCATTTGAGTTTGGTTATTCTTCTATTTTCCTCATTTCTTCTTCCCAATACTGTCTTTTTTTGCTTTGTGTATGGTCTTCTTAGTTCTTTTCTTTTCTTTAAGAATCTAGTGCTCTTTGTCTACTTAGCGTGAGATGTTACGCACTGTTTTTATTCGCTGGGTCATTATATTGTTAAGTTTATTTATTCTTAAGCCTGCATTACTCTACTCGCGAAGTTGATCAAAGTTGGTCGAAGTCGAGAATGTAGAGAGACACTTCGATTCACTTTGTGTAACTTTACTTTGACTCGGGCAACTTTTTATCTTTGGCGGTTTTTGTGCCCGAGTCAAAGGACTCGCGGTGTGTGGTGTACCGGACAAGGTTGCACGAGTGTGAAGTCACGCACTTCGGACAACAGGTATATAAAAAGAAAGTAATGTAAAAGAGACTGACAGCTTTGAATACCGTAAAAAAGTCCTTCGGTGACGTCAGGACTAGTGCAACAACATCAGCTTCGATTTCATCTAGAAAGAGGTCACCAAGTGACTTCAGCACTAAAATGACATTTCTCTTTTACATTGCCTTGTTTCAGTAGACCGTGCTTCGAGCTTCGATCAACTTTAAGAAGCAACTTCGCGAGTAATGGAGTGCAGGCTTTACGTCCAGTAGCTTCTCATAGTCACCCCTAATTTGCTCTTTTTTAATTATTTTCCGTCTCCGTTTTCTCTTCTTGTTTTTATCTACGCCATCCCCAAGGTTCAGCCCAGTCATAAACGGAGGCCGAGTTGAAACTGGGTAAACTCAACTTAACTCAGCTCTCCTACCTGGATCGAGTTGATTTTTCGCCTCAAATACGTTGGTTGAGTTGTAAATGTGTTGAAGTGACACTTGTTTTGTTTGTTTACCACCCGTGAAGTCCGCCTTTGGCGTTAATTTTGTCTTCGGCGTTTTTGTTTGCACAGGAATAAAAAATTAATTCGTACTGAGTTTTTAAGTATTTAGAAATGAGAGTTTCATACAAAAATTTGAGGTTATGTTTTGATTTCAGTTCAACTCTATTTCAACCCAAAGTGAACTCAACTCGACATCATATACTGTTGGCGAAATTTCAACTCAACCTTGACTCAACTTTTCAACCTAGTCATAAACAGGGTAGTTGTAGATATATTTGCCCTAAGTTTCTGTCCTGTCCGAGGTTGTGTCGTAGGTTTCATAGCAAGAAGTAAATACCAGAAAGGGTTGCCAGTCCTGAAAGCTGAAGACAATGCTGGAAGCCGAATATATAGTTGGTTATCAATTCCATACGACAGGTGGATTTTAACTCGCCTAAAAAACATATTCGTTGAATTAAAAAAAAATAGGTGTCCGGGGAAAATACTCTATTTCACCCAAATGTTTTTATAGTTTTTGTCCTGTCTCGGCTATTAGGCGACGGCAGCCCTACATGAGACGAACGAAGCGGTAACCACAATCAAGCTGACGGAACGTCGAAGAAAAACAAAGAAGAAACGAGCGGAGCGAACAAAGTGGATTGATTCTGTTTGAGCCTTCAGCGTAGATGCTGGTACACCACAGTAGGGCTGGGGTATCTGCTTCTTCTTCTTTAAGCTCCTTTAATCCCTCATGGGACATAGGGCGGAAACAGTTACCCTCCAGCGGACTCTGTTTTGCGCGACAGCTCTCAGCTCCGACCAAGGTCTCCCAGTTGCTGCGGCTTCTGCGGTTCTCCTCCACGGGGTATCTGCAGCTACGCGGATTTGCGCTCAATTACTCCGGTGAACGTACTCCAATGAAAATGAAACGCACCTATTATAATATGGGTCATGACCCAACACAAATCATATGGGTTAGTAAATATACGTTTCAAAAACTTTGGAGGAGAAGTTACGAGATTTAGAGGAATATAGAGCTATTTCTAGGGCACTCAGGGGAACAACGCAATAATAATCTGGCAGCACTGATAATATCGGCTCTGAATCGGGACCACTGGAGGAGACTATTACACGAGGCAAGACCAGATCTTGGTAGCAGAGCGAAAATGAGCTATTATATCTCTTGAACCACTGCAAGGAAAACCTTTTTAGCGAAGTACGAACAGAACAAATCTTGAAGCAAGTTTATCCCTAGAATGACATTTCTGAAATAATTAACCCGAGTTCAATAAACATAAACAATTTTAACGACATGCTCCGCTATTCTAGTCGCTACGGAACTGGAACTGGGACCAAAACAGCAGCATCCATCTAGGTGTCCGGAGCCAGCTCTTAAAACTGTGCAATAAATTGTGCCTGCATTCCCTTGCATGTCCTATTTTCATCTAAATAGCCTTCAACCGCTTCCAGGGCTGCAATTAGCGTTAATCACCTTCGTTTTTCCATGTTTTCCGATATAATTTCGGTTTCGATTAATAATTTCGCACAGGAGGCTGCTGCAGCGCCCAGTCCTGGGAAGGTTCTCTCCCTCCACTATAATAATTGCTCCCGTATCACGCTCTGGTTAAATACGCAAGGCACGCATTTTACATATATTAGCGCTCGCCCTCACGGGGAAAGGTAGGCTCTGGTTAGCCACTAGCCGTCTAATTCCCTCTTTAAATGCACGCGCTGCAGAGCTGCAGATCTGGTCGTCTTGGGACGTAGTTCTTGTATGGTGGAATCAATTGCACGCAGCAACATTGTTTTGCTTTTCTCATGGTTGCCTTGCATATTTGCGAAATTATAGGAGACTAGACGCAGCTAATTACGGGGTTGAGGTGGTAAGCCAGGAAAATTAGAAACTGCCCAACCGACGTTTGTGTCCAGGTTGATGCCTCTGATGCCTGGGGATGAACTCGAATGCGCTGGGTGTCTACTGTGCTCCTTCTAGTACCAAATAGTTAATTCGTTAATAACATGTGTGCAACTCGAGGTGGCGTTTGAGGTTAAAGAGAATTTAATTGCAGAATTTGTGAGGGAAATCAAGTCAAGAATTTGTTGTGTGCATTGCCATTAATGTTCTTGACTAATGCGAGCTTGAACCAAAAAAAAATTCCAAATAACGGAAGCGAAAAAGTTACTGGCACGTGACGACAGGAAGTAACTCATACAGATACTTGTATGACGTGCAAGCAAAACCATTCGTGTCCTCGCACTATAACCATAAAAAATAATAGGAATGAGGGCATTAAAATTAATGTCATTACAATCACAGGCAGAGGGCAGCACCGAGCATGTAAGGCACCCGGCAGGATACAAGGCATGCATCACCTTCAGGACAGAATATGCAAATAATCCCCAGGAAGAGGTGGATTTACCATCTTTTCACTTTTCCCCACTACTCATCGGAAACGTTATTCATTATCCTTTGTGGCCAGCCGAAACTTAAAGCTTCATTTGCATACTATAACCTGGGAATCTATTCAGTCCTTTCCCCCTCACTCAACAGTGGCTGGTTAACCCCATTCCAAAGGATTCAATATAGAGAGAGAGTCAGTCGCGCTGGAAGGAATTTCACACCATTCAGGCTCGCCTCGTAACAGTCGACTCCTTTTGCGTCCGTTATTTATGTTGTCTCCTGTTTTGTAAATGAAGAATGGTCCTTGCTGCGACCTGTATTCGGATCCGTTCCTGTTCTCCACATGCCGACGCTGACATGACATTAATATTCATTACTACATGTCAGGACTCGAGGCACAATATTTTGCTGCTCGAGGATTCTCGTTGATAACGTGAAGTATGTTTGTTTGGGGCCTGATTTATGCCACTCGATGTGGAAGTTACGCGCTTTGCACCTTCTTGTATTCGACGTTAGGTGGGTGCGTGGATGACTGATTTTCGAAACAGCAATTTTGCGATGAAAGCGGAAGCAATTCAGGTGCCTCGTATTTATTAGTGGGGATTATTAAATATTTTGGGTAATTTAATATGCAGGATTTTTTGATTAATTAATTATTTTGGCAGAAATGTTCCTGCGAATATCACTTAATTTAAAAAGGTAATAAAGCTCATATAATCAAGTTGTGGTGGCCGTTCTACAACGGTTTCTACAAACAAACCAAGAATAGTATGTATTCTTATAGCTCATTCCGCTTAGTTTATTATTGCTGTTGTCACGACCTGTCGATTAGAATTAAGATAACCTTTTGGTTTATTGTGATATAAAGTGATTATACTCATTAGTTTTTTTTTTTTTTTTTATATGAAAAAACCAAGCTTAGGCGTAACCCTTTATACTACCAGTCCGTCATGTCGTTCAGTTCATGGTGCAATGTCTAGTAGTAAGCTTGGTTTGAAGAATAGAGGAGAATAGGAAAGGTTAGAGGGGGTCTGGAGGGTGTAGAAGAAAATGACGATGAACCTCACGTTTGAACTTTAAGGTGTTGTACGAGTTCGGAAATACTGACTGCGGGGGCCTCGGTAGCCTAGTGGTAAGGCGCCTGACTACTATCCCAGAGGTCCCGGGTTCGAATCCCGGCCAGCCCCACGGTCCTTCGCCTTTTCCACTTTTCCACCCACATAACTTTCCTTCTTTCTTCTCCCCTCTTTACATTCCTGATTCCTCCTGTCATAGCCTTCGCTAGTCCTTCCCCGCTCCACTGATTCTCAAATGCCCCGATACCAGAGTCGCGAAATGGTTGGAAGTAGGTGGAATAAAAATATATCGCGGCTAGGTTGTGGCAGCTCCTTCCTACTCTTCTCTCTCTCTACTTCTCATCTTCCGGCTAGAGCTGCTGTTCGACATTCTATAGGAAAAATAGATTGTCGAACAGTACAAAGGGGGCTTTCTCTAAGTCTCTAGTCTATCACATAAAAAAACGAACTTCTAAACCGTATTGTGCGTGAACGGGGGGGCTGTAGGGTATGGGGGTGAGCCAAGCGGGCTAGTCTTGTGTTGCGGGAAAAGTATTGCCGTGCAGGCAGGAGGTCCTGAATTTCAGTGGAACAGTCGCCATGGTAAAAGCGATAAAGAATGGAGAGGGCTGCTACATTCCTACGGTGGCTTAAGGTGTCTATGGAGGCGCGAAAGGGGCCATCACCAATGAGTTTGAGGGCACGATTTTGCACCTTGTCCAAACAAGCCAAGGTGGGTTTTGGGGCGCCTGCCCAGATATGCGAGTTGTTATGAATGAAAATACATACGCAGAAGGGTACAACTGTATATTGCACTCTTTTTAACAAATTCAGAAAGAAAATTTCTCATACAGTCGGCGTATAACGTATTTAAGACCATTCCCAATACTGCAACATACTGTAAACGCCGAAAACCCATGCTTAGGCTTAATAGTATCAAAACGACTAAACATGTATATAGTTTAAGTTTTACAATTATGTAAAACATTTTAATACATTAGGTATGAATAAGTGGTAAAAACAGAAGTAACTATCTATAAAAAACTACTACTTCTTCTTATGCTACTTGAATCTCTAGGGGGACGAAGAGTGGAAACAGGAACAGCCCTCAGCTACGTCTAATATCTTCAAATTGTTCTGATCCTTGCTGGTAAGGATCTCCACAACGTCGTTCTAGGCCTTCCAACTCGACAGGTTCCTTGCGGATTCAGTCATTCTCATTTTCGCGGCGCAAGGCGTGGTTAATCCAATTCCGCGCCTGATTTCGTCATCTATCCTTTCTTGGTCCCTTTAAAAACTTGAAGAAGGCTTGTAATGAATTGGATGATGTTTCGCAACCATACAAGAGGACTGAGGAGTTGAGATCTTCGTCGATCTCCATATTATAACACGGAAACTTTTTCCATGCACGCGCCAACTCGGATAAAATTTACTTGGTAGAGAAAAACAGGTTAAAGAAAGCAAGAGATAGAAGAAACGCTATTTGCTAGCGAATACGAATATATGATCAGAACCATAGATATATTAATACATGTGGCTTTTAAAAGACCGGCGACAAAATCGTGATCGTGGGGTCAAGGGTCGAGGAGTAATGGTTGTCTGAGATTAAAAAGATGTTGGTTCGCCAATATTCATGATCAATTAAATCCACCTCCAATCTTATTCGGAGGAAATTATGTGTGTATAATCCGTACATAAAAAATACATAAAAACATTTACCTATAAAAAATATGTTACCTACAACTTTTTTTAAAATTCGAGGTTTAGCACCAGCTATCAGAAAAATTTTGTACTAAAATTGAAAACCCCAAATCCCTGCGTATAATCGTCAAGGGGCCCCGAAACTAACTTGAAACCCAAAAAGTCGAAACCGCCATATATCTGCGTTCTAATTGTCAAGAAAACAGTACTCTAGAGCTTGAAACACAGGCACGCAGTACGCTAAAGTATTATGTTTCTGTAGGGATTCTTCTTCTCATCATATTAAAATAGTCAACACTATTTTTCTTGCTTTCATTTTCGCAAAAGTAGCGATGATATCATCATAGTCCATATTTTCTGCCAGCCCTCGATCTATTGATAATATCATACATACATGATCTTAGATCATTTTTATAATTTTTAATTTTTGTTCACCTTTTACAATTGCCTTTTGTCCTTCTAAGCGCGAGTGTCGGCAGCGGTCCCCCAACTAAATACCAATCACGCCAAATATTCGGCTTCACCACCGCATCGAACGAGAACCGGTCTACGTTTACCCGTTTTCTTCGCCCCATACAATTCCTTAAACCAAAGTCTAGTAATAACAAGTCTTTCATCTTCATACAAAATTTCCCCCTCGTTAGTTGTGTGCGTGCATATACATATGAACATCACTGCTGAGCAAAACTCAACGCATACTTCTTGAACTCGGCGAGACAAAGCCAGATTCTCTTTTTACGGTAAAATATGCATAACAGAAAAGGAAAGAAAATTGAATCAGCTGTCTTCTTTGTCTTCAATCAGCTGTCTTCGTACACTAGGAAAAAAATGTCAATGTCAATGCCAATTACCTGGGAAAGTCAAAATCTACACGCATGAGACGTATTCTAAATATGATTGGCTAAGTTATTTTCAAAATTCAAAATGGCAGCCAAGATGGCGGACCAAAATTCATTTCATGGAAAAGGGTTTATTTTTTTGAAAATCCATTTTGGTGATGGGGGTATTTAATAAATTGAATTTTAAAGTTTTTTTTACTATTTTTTGACCTTTGACATTGAATTCGAAAATATGTTTATGTTTCTCAGCAAATTTGCTACTGGTGGTTTGTAAACAACCCCTCTGACCTGAAAACATGTAAAACCTATCAAAAACGTCGACCCCAACGAAAGATATAGAGCCAAAATCGAAAAAGAAAGTCAAAATTCATAAAAATCCCTAAAAAACGCATTTAATTTTTGTCAATAGATTGTTGAAAAAATTCTAAAAAAAATTATTTTGTAGGTAGTCTTAAATAGTTACCCAAAGTCCCTGAAAAGTTTCTGCCAAAACGGAGAGGGGTCGAAATTTTTTGTCCGATTTGACGTTGAATGTCCCATTTATGTTTTATATGTATATTATTTCTTTCAAATGTTGGTCGTAACTTCACTGTAACTTCAACTCAACTGTAACTTCTTTCAAATGTTGGTCGTCACCTGACACTGCTTGCAGGGGGGTTTCGCTTAACTTTACCTGTTACACCTCGATAAACGCCTGCAAATGAACTTGACGCATGCTTGAAAGCATCATATTTATGGAACAGTTTTGAAAAAAATCACGCTCTAACTAATATTCATGTCCAATTGCTTAAACATTTTCAAAACAACTTTTGGACGTTGCGAAATGGCGAAATTCCAATCAATAAAGGTTAAATATAGAGGTAACTAGCACATTCTTCTTGCTGTTATCAGATATCAGATAATCTTAACCCTAAAGGACCTAAGGAACATTTTATTAACTTAAAATCTGTAAAAATGACAAAACTGTCAAGGAATCGCAATCCCTCTGAACTTAATAAACTTGATTATCACCGTGGTATCAAAAGTACATCAATTCACGCCCAAAAAGGACATTCTTGCAACGGCAAGCCCGCCCTCACTTCCGCCGTAAATGAGGCTAATCAAATCAAAAGCTCTCGTGAACTTTAATTTCATCAGCGATAAATTCCAGCCCTTCCCGTAAAGTTGGGCGCTTACCCGAAACTAATAATTCCCCGAGGGCGAATTAGCCTCATAAAGTGTAGATTTTGCCGTGACAAGAGGAGCAGCAGTGGAGCGCCGGGGTGGCAAGGGTAGCTTTTAACTATCATAATAGTCCTCGCAGGATGCTTTCTGGTGTTTAAAACGAGCCCGCCTCCAGCACTAATTTCGAGCATCGCAGGAGCAATCGAGAAAGGGTGTTTCGGCAGTTGATCCCCAAAAGAAAGTGTCTTTGGCCTCGTTTCGACGGAGCTAGACGTCGTCGTTGTGATTTTCATAATAATCGTTCTGCAGGAACAAGCTTGAGCTCCACCATGCCCCCGGCGACGATGGCAACAATTGCTGATTGTTAGTGGTTAGGCAGAAATTTTAATTGCTACAAGATTATTTATGTTGTTCCAGAGCAACCCCGGGGGAAGCAGAGCGCCAAACAAAGGCAGTCGTAGGCACACAACTGCGCCACCACAAATATTCAAAATCGCCGCAGTTTTCGCTCTCGAGTGGCCTAGGCTGCAAAAAATAGAAGTCGTAAAGGTACATACCTGACATTTTCACGCCGCAAACCTGCAATATTCATATTTTACGAGGCTAATTTGCATGTTTATCCGTGATCTGTGATCGTCCGTCCCGCGCTATATATCACCAGCGGCCGAGGCTTAACGCCTGACAAATGCGTTTAATGAAAGAGCAGCCGACAATTGATTACGGCCCTGTGTAATTATCGATTACGGCCCAAAGAGTGGAAATTAATTTTGTTTGATAGCATCGAAATAGACAAAGTGAAAAATATTGGAGAATAAAACAGGCTCCAAACGAGCGGAGCCTCTCGTACCTGCTTCTTACGTGTTACCTTTGCTACAGATCGAGGGCATTGATTTGACTTTATTGATATTTTACTGCGGGGAGTTTGGTCGATGGAAATGGACATTTTACGAGGCGGATATGTGATTCTGCGGAAAGTGGACAGATCTAGTTAAGTAATAGTGGATGGAGCAAAGTGAGCTTTCATACTCTGATGTTTATGTTTGCTATAAATTTGAAGTGCGGAAGTAACAAATTCTCATCTTGCTTTTATGATTGTTGCCGCTCTAAAGCAGAATTTATTCATAGCAATTGAAATGCACTTAAGTCTGGATTGACTTATCAAAAGTGTGTCTGTAATTGTGAATGTAACTTTCATTAAATATATAATTGACCATCTTTTGCCGTAAGCAGTATGTTACAAGTAAAGTTAGGGATACTAAAGAAGTAAAGTAGGGATACTAAGAAACAATGTAACATCGGCAGTTCTAAATTTTTTTGAGGTTTTAAAATGCTATGTGACATTGAAACATTGAAACATTGAAACAAACATGTTATTGAAACAAACATAATGCTAATGGTCCGCTTGCGTCTGCAACTTGCTTTTTTATGACCAAAGATAGTCTTTGTTTATGACCACGAGACGGGAATTTTTAGAAATTTGTAGATGAGTTTTCATACGGTCTTGCAAAAAGTCTTACAGAAAGTCTTGCAGAAAGTCTTGCAAAAAGTCTTGCAGTCTTCTTTTGGTCTTGCTAAATGTGCAAGGCAAGACTTTTTGCTCTTTACTACAAGACTTTCGGCACTTGGCGATCAGTACAAAGTCTTGCTATCTTGATCTTGCAGTCTCCGCTTTTCCTTATCCTTGTTCTGTTTTTTTTTTAGTCTTTCTTTGGTCTTGCTAAATGTGCAATAAACAGCAGAATGTATTTGTAAAAATTATAATCTGGTAACTTAGCCAAGTCGTCATCCCCAGCCTAATCGTAAGGTGGTATCTACACTGATAAAAGTTATACTTCTTTGGCGTGATTTTAAGACTAATTTTTAATTTCTACACAAATATTTTATTGGATTCTTTCTATTTTCGTGCGTTGGAAGGTGCAAGCATTATGATGCAGACACGCTCAAGGCTGTCGGTTATACCGTATTCTAATCCTAACTAAAATCACCAACTAGTTGGGTCATTAGGCCTAATTACAATTATCTTAAGATGGGCTTAAGATGCCTCATGAAATTCTCTTAAGACTGGCTAATTTTCTACCAAAACGTAATGAATGTTAAGCTTAATATGCGTCGCAAAGCTGGATCAGCATTTATTTACCTGATAATACTACTGGTACTTCTAAGCCCAACTCACTTCTTTTTTGTTCATTTCCGCCTTAGCTTCTGATTGAGGAATTTAGCTTCTCCTCCACTTTAGTCAGTAGATCAAACGATCGTACCATTATAGTCTAAGACGTTCGTTGCTCTTAGCCGTGCCTTTAGCTGTAGGTTACAGTGCAGCAGTTTGCTCGGCTAATCTCCGGCAATCCAAAAGGACATCGTCTGTGTCCTCTGTCACAGTGAGGAATTCCAGGCGTTGCGTAGACTCATTTTGCCTGTATGCTCTCGTAACTCACCTGTGGATTCATCGACCTTGGATAGATTCATTCTACTTCCTTTGCCACAGCTGAAATAAACGTCACTTCCAAATTCTGTTCACTTCCCCAGCTTCTTCTTTTAGTTGTTACTCAATTAAATTGAGTGGGTTAGGGTAATTGAAATATGATACGAAGAGTTTCATACTAAGGACATTAATGTATCGGCAAATACAGCATCAACGCTTCCAACGTTTGAGTGACAACACTCCGAACCTGTCCAAACACCATCGTTGGACGCTTGACATTGGACATTCGTAGTTCGAGTAGTGGCCACACAATGCGTTCTACCATCAAACGTCCAACGTTGGAAAGTGCTCATAGCATCGTTTAGAGCCGGCTTTAGCTGAAAACTAGGATATGTAATTTATTTCCCTCCATAGCCTCTGGGTAAAAACCTCCTCACCCATGGACATCGTGAACGGACTTTGGCTACGAATTTTCATATGCCCATATAATAATAAACTTAATAGCTAAAGGATTGGAGTTGCAATGCTTGACCTTTATAGCCTCTACCCCTTCGCCTATATCGTCCGCAGGCCGTATCAGAACATCAAAATTGGCAGCGTGCAGTAAATTAGGGCATGAGATAAAAATGCAGCACGCTGCAATCAAAAGTATTTCAATTGGCTGAGGCTGGTAAAATGACAAGCAAAGCAGCGTGCTGCATGTTCATATCATGTCTTAAATTTGCAGTACGCTGCATATTTGAGGTTCTGATAGGACCTCCAGCAAACCCATCGTAGCTACAGGCCTAGAAGCAGCCGGTGCCGATCCTACATTTGCTTGAATGGAGGACATTTCTCGTGTAATAACATAGTGGAGCCTAGTTTTTAAGTTTATTTTTGCAATAAAAAGTTGTAAAATATTGTATTTTATCACTTTTTTCTGCACCTGGATTACCAGTGATTAGTGTTTCAGTGATTGAATTAAAACAATTTCAAAAAATTGAGTGAACCAAAACATATGGTTTAATTGTGAAGGTGACCAATTTTGTTTACATTCGCTGTGGTTTTGTCGAGTTATTTTAGGGCAAAAATGTTGAATTTGTGTGGTTATTGAGTTAAAAGTGAATTTAAAGTGATTAAAGCTTGTTAAAGAATAATTTTTAAAAATATTAAAGCAGAAAAATGTGCAGGAAAAAGTTCAAAATGTTTGTTATACATGTTGTGTGGTGGTACTTGCACTTATGTTTTAATAACTATTCCGTAATAATTTTTAACCATTTTAAATTCACTTTTAATTTCATTACCACATAAATCCAACAATTTTTCCCTAAATTAACACGAAAAAACCACCATGAATGTAAACAAAACTGGTCACCTTATCAATTTCATTCAATTTATTACCTCGGATCACTAACCAACTTATCACCGGTAATGCACGTGCAGTAAAAAATGTTAAAATACAATATTTTGCCACTTTTTACAAGTTAAAAACTTGGCGCGTCTATGATATTACACTACGAGTTAGAGAAATTGCCTTCCATCCAGGAAAACCCCTCACCCACAAACAGCACACAATAAACACTACGAATCTTCCTATGCCCACGAAAAACCAAACATACGCTTAGCTGATGACTCGAACATGAAATTTATTTCCCTCCATAGCCTCAGCATAAAAACCCCCTCACCCATCGACATCGTGAACAGGCATCGGCTACGAGTTTTCATATGCCCATAGTAATCACGGTATTCAGAAACAAGGTAATGTAAAAGACTGTATACCGTTTACGGTATTTTATTGCTGATGTCACGTGGGGGACACTTCCCATATAAAATCGAAGCTGTTGTTGTTGTTTAAGCATTACGGCTGACGTCACCAGGCACCCATTTTTTACGGTATTCGAAGCTGCCGTCGCTTGTACATTACCTTCGTTTTCTGTATACCGTGCATAATAATGATAATCCCAGTGCGCATGAAGAATGGAAGTTGAAATGCTTGCCCTCCATTGCCTCCACCCCTTCGCCCATATCCTCCGTTGCGTTGCGTTGCGAATTCGTCAAAATTCACTCCCATAATATTTTTCAAAACGCGCCTAAAGAAGTATAACTTCAAAAATTGTCTTGATTCCAGCAATTCCATAGTCTTCGTTTCGTTGTCTTGAGTAGAACCATTTTTCAGTCTTAACATGAGAATGCTGTCTCAGAGTAAGACACTAGAAATTCTTGAGCCAAGCAATTGTATTTCTTCGCTCAATACTTATATTTTTCGACCAAGATATGTCTTTTTCCCAAATAAGATTTTTTAATTTTTTACTCAAAAAAACAAAATATTTTTTATTCAAAACAAAATTTGAATTAAGGGGGTATTCTAGTGTAGAAATTTGAAAAAATCACTTTTTTTTTTGATATTTTCAAAGCTTAACCTCTCAAGAATATGTCCTTAAAAGGGCTTGTTAAAATTTTAATTATTTTCAGAGATATAGTCATTTTAGTAGGGGTATTCTAGTGTAGAAATTTGAAAAAAAAAAAAAAAAATTTTTTTTGATATTTTCAAAGCTCAACCTTTCAAGAATATGTCCTTAAAAGGGTTTGTTGTTGTTTGGAAAATGCTTTTTTTGAAGTAGAAGAAGGCCCAATGTATGGAGCATGAATCGCGGATTAAATGAACGTAAGTATTAAATGTCATTTTATGGTTCAAAACCGGCGTAATTTTACCCTAAACTTTAAACGTGTTTATCTCGAAACTACATTTTTCAAAAAGTTTGCCATGATTTCTCAAGTTCTACTTGACCGATTTACTTCAAATTTTCAGTGAGTGTTCTCAATACATGTCTTTATCGTATGAACTATTATTATAACAATATAATGTTTTTTACTATTTTTAAAAAATTCCGAAAAGTCAAAACAATAGGCCAAAAAACAATTTTTTTTTCGGACAGCCGGAATTTAGCCAAAAACAAAAAAAATGCCACTTTTTCTTAGTTAGTACGATAGCAGCATTCATCTAAATTAATAATATGTTTTTTTTTATTTTGGTCAGATCATCAGAAGGGTTGGAATCGTGGCAAACTTGGCGCGCCATTTTTTTTTACACCCTACTTCAACAACCTATAAAATTTACAGTTTTTAATTTTTTGACTTTTTTTTTTATGTATTCTTTAAACATGAATAAATATCTTGTGAAAAAATGGATAGTAAAAATATTTTTAGTTTTTTATTTACAACAGCTGAAAAAACACCTCAAATTCATGCTTCTACACTAGAATACCCCCTTAAATAAAGACACGATGAAGTTTTCATCATTGCGCTCCTTTAATCCCTCATGGGACATAGGGCGATGAAGTTTTAATTCGAGAATATTTATTGAGGCAATTCACTATTTTATTACCTCGAGTTGCTTAAATTTAAAAAATGAGTATCTCAAACCAAGATATTTTTTTCTTACTTCTAGTCAACTTTTGTCTTCATCCAAGACAATAAAACCAAGACTATGAGTATTGCTTATCCGAAGACAATTTTGTTTTCGTTATATCCAAAACATTATTTGCTTGGTTCAAGAAAAAGTCTCTTAAGCCAAGAATTTTTTTTATCAGTGTATCAATACACAAAAAGAATCGTTGTAGAAGATTCACCCAGCAGCTCTGGGGTACGTTTTTTGGAAAGGGTGAACAGAAGACGGTCAAATTGTGATTCCTTTACGCCATAAAACAGAGTTTTGAGTGGGTTGGACTGAGTGTTAGCAAACCACTCCCTCAAAAACACTCTTGCTACGAGTCGGCAACCAATGCCTCGGAATCGGAAGGATAACACAACGACGAACTTTGTTTTTAAATCAGGACACGAATTGAAACACGGAATGTAAGAACGCTGCTTTCTGATTGACGGCTGTCTAAAGTTCTCCGCTGGTACCTAGACAGAATGCCGTTAGGATGTCCTACTCCTAGAAGAACAATCTAAGTAGCACGCGTGTACTTATCTTCGCTTCTTTCTTCTGCCTCGTTAAAGTCGAGAGCTTTGTCATCCATTTTAAGGCACAAAGTATTAAAATTTAAACATGCGGTTTTTTTCTGCTTAACCAGATGTATTGTGTTATTTAATACGTTATGTACACATTTTCCACTTTGAGCGTTACTAATATATCCATCTACATATTATGTTATGTATGAATATTTTCAAAAATTCCTTTTAAAAATTAATGCAACATTACACAATCCTTTTTCAACGCTTCGTTTGATTTTAGTAGCGAGGACCGAGTGAGAACTTTGGTCAAAATTTTTAGTGCAAAATATGATGGTTTCAATGCTTGTTTAATGAACTCGCGAAGTATTAGACCGAAAATTGAAGAACTTAACGAGATATTTATTAATTCAGGTGTGCATGCGCTTTTAATCTGTGAAAGTTGGCTCAACAATTCTATTCCCTCCTCTTCGGTTTCTATTGATGGTTTCAAATTATTTCGTAATGATCGTCAAGGTCGCGTCGGCGGCGGTGTGGCGATTTACTTGCGTGATAATTTGAAGTCAAAAATTGTTGGTTTCTCTAAACAACCTGGAATTGACTTTTTATGTGTCGAAGTTTCTAGCTCTGTCGATAAGCTCCTACTAGTCTGTGTGTACTCTCCTCCTGGCATGTTTAATTCTAACAATGCTAAAGAATTTTATGATACTCTTGAGCACCTGTCCAGTGGGTATAAAAGCATACTGGTAGGTGGTGATTTTAATGTGAACTTATTAGTAAATTCTTCCCTACAACAATCTTTCCGGTACTTTGTGCAATCCCTTGGTTTGGACTCTGTGAATGAGCTCCCTACTTACTTTAATTGTAGATCACCTTCCCTGCTTGACCTATTTCTCACAAACGATATCGATTCTGTTCTTTTTATTAACCAAATCTCTCCGCCCAGCTATCTGGATCATGATATTCTATTTGCATGTCATAGATTTAATGTTGATTCCCCACTGGCGAAAAAGTTTACCTATCGTGATTTCTTTAATATTGACCAAGAATGTCTTGACCTTAGATGTCGTAGTTTACCATGGACTGACATTTTCTCAATGACTGATGTTGATGAGAAAATTGCTAAGTTCAATAGAATGTTCCTTGACCTGTATGATGAGTTTGTGCCTATCAGAAGTAAAATTTGCTTAGCTAAATCCAAACCTTGGTTCACTGATGAAATTAAATCACTTATTATTGAAAGGGAGTTTTTATATAAATTATTTTTAAGAGTAAAAAGTGATGTTGCAAGGAGATCTTTTAAACGCCTTAGAAATCTTGTTGTTGCTAAAATTAAGGAAGCTAAACGAAATTATTATAGCCGTAAGCTTGACCCCTCTCTTTCAGTGAAAACCGTGTGGAATAATTTGCGCAATTTAGGTGTACACACTAAGAATGAAGCCACTATTCATAACCTCAGTCTTGAAACTCTTAACCAGCACTTTATATCTAACCAAACGGCAGAGCATGCTAATATCCCTGCTACTGCTTCTTCTGGAGGCTTCTATTTTCGTTGTGTTGATTCCCTTGAAGTCACCACTGCCCTTAAATCGATCAAATCTAAAGCTGTTGGTAGCGATAATATTTCACCTAGGTTTCTAAAAATGTTGCTACCTTGCTTACTGCCTATTCTGACTCACTTATTCAACTCCTGTATTACGGTATCAAAGTTCCCTAAGTGTTGGAAACACGCTTTAATTACACCCATTCCCAAGTGTCCCTCTCCTGTTAGCCCCTCTGACTATCGACCCATTAGTATACTCCCATTCTTAGCAAAAGTGTTGGAAAAGTTGTTATCCATCCAAATACTTGAACATGGCGAACGACTTCGTTTTATAAATGCGTGGCAATCTGGGTTCCGCAAATACCACAGCTGCGAAACTGCTCTCCTTAAAGTCACGAATGACATTCGTGTCTCTCTTGATGAGCGTCACGTGTGCTGTCTATTGTTGCTTGATTTCTCAAAAGCCTTCGATAGCGTTAATCACACTTTGCTTCTGCAAAAACTCTCTTCACAAGCCCACTTTTCTCAAACAGCCCTTAAACTTCTGCATAGCTTCTTAACGCACCGATCTCAACAAGTTAAACTAGGCGCCTGCAGTTCTTCAATTGCCCAACTTAGCTCGGGAGTCCCTCAAGGTTCCATTCTCGGACCACTACTGTTCAGCATTTTTATTAATGACCTTCCTTTAGTGGTAATAGACTCCAAAATCCACATGTACGCTGATGATGTTCAACTTTATATATCTGCACCAGAAAGCCAAATCGTTTCTTCTGCTGAGAAGATTTCGGCAGATTTACGCCGCATTTCGTGCTGGTCGACGTTGAACCTACTTCAATTAAATCCATCGAAGTCCCGTTGTATATATTTCTCTCACACTCCCATCTCTCGTCCTACTCTGCCAGATATCGTCTTGAATGGTGTTCCCCTCACTTCCGTCGAAAAAGTAAAAAATCTAGGAGTTGTTCTGAATAGCCGTATGACCTGCTGCGACCACATCACTCTCATTATTGGCAAAATGTATGGCCTTCTGTCAAAACTTAGGTACCACTGTGGTTTGCTCAATAGGTCTGTCCGTTTGAATTTAGTTAAAGCCTTACTGCTACCTCACCTAATGCATGGTCTATGCATTTTTCCGTCTTTAGACTCGTCTTGTGCGAGAAAACTCGAAGTAGCCTTTAATGACTGCGTGCGCTTTGTATATAACTTACGCCGATTTGATCATATATCACCTTATCGAAATTCCGTTTTAGGTTGCTCCATTAGCGTTTACCGTGAATTTAGGCTTTTGCTTGTGCTTCACGACATCCTAAACCATCGCAAACCCGCATACCTCAACCAGTTCGTGCAGCTTTCACAGTCACTTAGAAATAAAAATTTGATTATTCCGCGTTTTCGCACTTTAATTGGACAACGTTCTTTCTTTGTCTTCGTTGCTATACTTTGGAACTCTCTCCCGGTTGAATTGCAACGTATCGATTCAGCGGGCATTTTCAAGAAGCGTCTCTTCGAACTTTTAGTTAATAGAGCTGTAAGAGCATGAATATAGGAAAATAAAGTTAATCTTGTTTGTGGATTCTTTATTCTTTTTTTTTATTTTCTTTGTTTCATTTCCTTTTTCTTTTGTCAATTATTTTAACTTTTCTTTCTTTTTCTTTTTTAAATTTAAATTTATATATGTATATATTTTTTTTTTTTTTTTTTCTTTTGTTTTATTCTTCTGTTATTACTCATAATTTCTCATGCACACTATGTATTTATATCACAACTTTTCCCTGTATTGTATTGCTGTATAAACTGTTTATAATGAATGTACAATAATTTAAGACTGTTAGTCTTTGTACATAAGCTGTAAATTAATAAAATAAAATAAAAAAAAAAAAAACGCTTAAAATTAAATTCAAATCAAGGTCCCAACATCAACCAACACTTATAAAAGCTGAATTGAATCATTAACTGTAAAACATGCAATTTGTCTGCCATATTATTCACCATCATCAGCTGAGTTATGTTATTAATAGTCCTTGCACCTGACAACTTTCCAATTCAAATTGCAAAATAATTTTACGTCGACAGCAAATTCGTAAATTTATCATGACTGTCGATGTTTTGTCTTTGCTAATGCTGGGCGTATAAAAGCTGGAAGCATTCCAATTTTCTTTCATTCGGGGTTCAATAGTACCTGACATTTTTACCTGTTATCCCTGTAACAATAACTGAAAACGAGAATGATTGAAGACGTTCCAATCCTTTCAATGAACGTTAAAATCTGGAAGTTCTGCTCGGTTATTTTAGAGCACAATTGGCGGCGATACGCCTTTGTCATCCCAGTTTGCATCATGAATGTTCTTCAATTCTTCTACATCTACGATGAATGGGGTAACATCGACGTGTTTATTCTGCACAGCTTCTACACGGTCGCCATTTTCAACGCCCTACTCAGAACCATGCTGGTGATCAAGAATCGAGCCAAGTTTGAGGAGTTCATGCGGGAGCTGGAGACGTTCCATATGGAAATTCAGGTAAATCTCATGTTGCAAAAAATTCATCTGAACCTTTTCTTTTGTTCCAGAATCATGGAGACACATACATGAAGGAAGTCGTCAGAAAAGTCACCACTGGTGCCAGGAAAATCTCGATATTCAATTTGTCAGCTTCGTTCCTGGATGTTACGGGCGCACTTTTATATCCATTTTTTGCAGAAAATAAAGGTGACAACGACCACTGTGAATCCCCAATGCAATCCCTAAACTAAAAATCTTTCAGTGCATCCTTTTGGAGTTTTAATTCCAGGACTCGATATGACAGCGTTTCCAACTTATGAAATTGTTTACGTTCTACAGATCGCAACACCATTGGTCCTGACGTTCATGTACATGCCATTTGTCAGCTTGTTTGCATCGTTCGCCATGTTCGGAAAGGCCATTTTGCAGATTCTGCAATATCGACTAAGGAATTTGTACAGTCCGGAAAAATCTGACGTGGAAATTGTAACCGAAGTCAACAATTGCGTAAAATATCACAATAGGATAATAAGGTTTTGTGGAACTTGTTCAGGTTTGTGTGGTATTCGATAATTGCATGGATTGTATTTTTTGCAGATACGTTGAGGAGTTCAATTCGTTGGTAACTTATATTTGTTTTGTAGAGTTTTTATTGTTTAGCGCTATTTTGTGTGCTTTACTGTTCGCCTTAAACATTGTAAGTGGAGTATTTTGAAAAAATGCGTTTTATTTTTACCAGTAACATTTTGGATTTAGCTGGATTCGTGGGTCAGCGCGATTTCAGTGTGCATGTACATCCTGACTATGCTTTATGTACTGTTTACGTATTATAGGCAAGCTAATGAACTACTGGAAGAAGTGAGTATATCATTTAAAAACATTAATATTAATGGTGTGAAGTTCATTTGAAGGTTTCTATTTCTATTTCTTGTGTAGGGGTGCCTTGACGGTCACTACGACCTACTTTGTTCGGTCTATTGTCTATTTTTTTTTTTTGTACTCTAAAAGATGTATATCTTGTGTACTTTAAAATCTATTAAACTATTAAACTATTGTGCCATCCCCGTCTTTAATAACCATCAAGGTTCTTCTTCTTTCTTTATACTCCTTTAATCCCTCATGGGACATAGGGCGGAAACAGTTGCCCTCCAGCGGACTCTGTTTTGCGCGACAGCTCTTAGCTCCGACCAGGATCTCCCAGTTGTTGCGGCTTCTTCTAGTAGGGTTCTCCTCCACGTTGTTCTAGGTCTTCCTACTCGACGGGAACCTTGCGGATTCCAGTCAAGGGCCTGTTTGGCTAGATTTTCGTTTTCGCGTCGCAAGGTGTGGCCAACCCAATTCCATTTCCTTCGCCTGATTTGATCGTCTATCCTTTCTTGGCCGGCACGGCGCCATAGTTCTTCGTTTGAAATTCTATCTTGCCAGCGGATTTTTAGGATACGACGAAGGCATCTGTTGATGAAGACTTGTAGGCGCCCTGTGATGAATTGGGTGACTTTCCATGTTTCGCAACCATACAAAAGAACTGCCTTAAGGGGGGAAACCAGTTTAGACGATTGAAAAAATCGAATTTTTTTTTATTTCATAAATTGTTAGTAAAACTATTCAAGAATATGTTGCCAAAGTTTCAAATCAAAATTCCGCTTTGTTCGGATGTTATGAGTTCTAAAGTGACCGCCCTCCTTGGTAGACGGTACTATAAACTAAGAAATGACTTTTCCAAATGCGTTTTTCTCGAAACGACTTTTTTTCAACTGGTGGGAATCCTAGCGTGAAAAGTTATTGCTCAATCGTTTTGAAAATTTTTGTGAACATTCTTTATTCAATTACAATCTATATGAACTAAACTCTGGGATGATATTATTATCTTAAATTTGTTTTTAGATGGAAAAAAGGTGAAAAAACACGGTATAAAAACATAACATTTTGTTCCAACACCTCAAAAACATGCAATTTTAAATTTTTTTGTTAAGAGTTTAGTTCATATTCCGAGAAACCATGTTGCTAATGTGAAAAAAAAATTGGGGTGATTTCAGATAACAATTGCGACTTCCACACTTCCCACCAGTAGTGAACTCGGATGGCGACGGTCCATGAAGAGCAGTTTCTAACTCCACTATTTACAGTGCAAATGACTTGAAAAAATTACAGCGTGTACTTCAAAACATTAGTAAAATATCCTCCAAGTTTAAACAAATTTTGATTATTCCTTCCCTGTTAAAAAAATTCACGAAATACACTAAAAAATCGGCCTCCTAAACTGGTTTCCCCCCTTAACGTTGGAGTTGAACAGCCGCAATTTGGTGTTAGTGGAAATCACCGTTGATCTCCATATGTGGGACAGGCATGCATAAGCGCCTCGTGCTTTATTTATTCTGGAACTGACGTCTTCTTCTGCCCCGCCATTTTCGGTAATAATGCTACCGAGGTAGCAGAATTTATTTACCAGTTCCACGTCACGGTTATTCAGCGCAGTTCGTTCGTTGGTGTTTGCATTTATCCGCATTTCTTTAGTTTTAGTCGGATTTAGCCTTAAGCCTGCTGGACTACTTTCTGTTGCTAAATTGTTTAACATGTTTTTGAGGTCCTGGTGTCTGTGGGCCAGCAAACAGATATCATCGGCGTAGTCGAGATCCTTAAGGCGGTCTAACAAACCCCATTGTATGCCGCCTGTTCTACTATCTAGAGCGCCGACAAGGATGTCATTTATTACTATAAGAAATAGTAAAGGCGAGAGTAGGCATCCTTGTCGTACTCCTGAGCTCACCTCGAAGCTGTCGGATAATTTTCCATTATGGAGAACTCTGCATTTGGAATTGTTATATAGGGCTTTTATCAATTCTATTATTTTATCAGGCAGTCCACGTCGCCGTAGTGCCTGCCATATAAAGCTCCTATTGACCGAGTCGAACGCTTTCTCATAATCTACGAAAGCAAGGTAAAGGGGGGATCGGAATTCAGTAGACTGCTCCACTATTATTCGTAAGGTGTTGATATGATCAATACATGAGCGGCCCTTCCTGAATCCGGCCTGCTGCCTCCTAAGCGTTCGGTCTACTGCCTCACTTATCCTAGATAGTAATATATGGGACAAAATTTTGCCCACAGTAGATAGTAAACAGATGCCTCTCCAGTTGTCGCATATTGTTAGGTCCCCCTTTTTTGGTATTTTGACTATGATACCTTCCGTCCAATCCTCCGGAAAGGTACAGGTGTTCCATGCTATTTGTAGGATTGGCTGAAGCGCATCTGCTATGAGGCTTGAGTCGGCTTTCAACAATTCTGGCGGGATGCCATCTTTCCCAGCTGCTTTACCATTGGCCATCGCATGAATTGCGGTTACTATTTCCGTCTTGGATGGGGCCCGGGTGGTGATTCGAATTGGCTGTGAATTGTTGCTGGTTTCCTGAGGTTCCTGTGTAAATGAACCATTCAGGGCGGCGAAGAAGTAATCTCTCCATCTTTGGAGCTGCTCCTCGTCGCTGCACAGCAGCCTTCCATCCGCACTCTTAACGGCATGCTTTTTAGTAGAGTGCTTTCCCGAGAGCTGTTTAGTGATTTGGTACAGCACCTTACTGTTGCCTGTGTTTGCCGCGTTTTCCGCTTTTTCTGCGAGCTCATTTATCTGCTGCCTTTTATCACGCCGGACACTTCTCTTTACCTCCCGGTGTAATTGGGAGTATTCCCGTTCCAGTTGATAACGTATTTCAGGGTCGCTTGTAGAGTTTACTTTATTTTTGAGGGCTCTCCTGCGTTCTATTTTTTGCCAGGTTGTGTCCGAGATCCAGTGTTGCTGGTTTCTTTGGACATAACCGATGCTTGTTTCCGCAGCCGTCAATATTGCGCCCTTTGTTCTACTCCACAGCTCTTCAATATTTGTGTCGTCAGAAACGTTGTGCTGGTTTAGTATTAGTTGTAGATTTCCAGCAAATTCCCGCTTTTTAACGCTCTCCCGCAGAAGATCTACGTTGAATCGTCTACGGTTTATAGCATCGCGTTGTACGTTTCTGATTGCGGCGATTTTAAGGCGAATAGTTGCTACAACCAAATGGTGGTCGCTTCCAGTGTCTGCTCCCCTGAAACTCCTGACATCCTCAAGGATAGTTCTCCATCTGCGGCTGACGGCCACATGATCTATCTGATTTCTCGTCCTACCATCGGGCGATACCCAGGTCTCTTTGTGTATCTTCTTGTGACAAAAGTAAGTTCCACCTACCATAAGTTGGTGGGAGCTACAGAAGTCAACGAAAAGCTCACCATTGTTATTGGTAACTTGGCTTAGACCTTGATTTCCAATTGTTTGTTCAAGGCCGGTGTTGTCACGGCCGATCTGTGCGTTTAAGTCACCCATTAATACAATGAAGTCTCCCCTTGGAATAGAGCGAAAAACCTCATTCAGCCGCAAATAGAACTCGTCTTTGATGTCATCTTCAGCGTCCTCAGTTGGAGCATAGCATTGGATTACCGTAGTACTTCTTAGTCTGGTACGCAGGCGCACGGTAATAATCCTTTCAGAAACTGGTGACCAGCTAATGAGGCTGGACCTGGCTTCTTTGGTGAGTATTACACCAACGCCACTCCTACGGTTTTCAGTTTCGTTTCTCCCAGAATATAAAAAGGACTCACCATTTGGGCAGATATGTTCCCCCGCATCGGGCCATCTGGTCTCGCTAAGTCCCATGATCTTGATTTTATATCGATTCATCTCCTTGAGGACTTCATCCAGCCGTCCCTCAGCCAGCAGTGTTCTCACATTCCATGATCCGATTCGTGTCCTTGTTCGAAAAGCAAAGGTCGTCGTCGTGTTGTCCATCCGGTTCCGAGGCATTGTTTGCCGATTCGTAGCAATGGTGTTTTTTATGGGAGCGGGTTGCTAACCCTCAGCCCAACCGACTTAAAACTCTGTTTTGTGGCGCAGAGAGTTCGCCATTCGCCCGTCTCCCGTTAGCTCCTTCCGAAGAAGTACCCCAGGGGGCACCGCGGGGAGGTGGGATTAGGACTTGCTAACAGGTCTGCTAGGTGTTTGTCTGCAGTGACTTTTCTCGGGTTTTGGCAGAGGTGGCAAATCGGGTACCACCACTTTCCGAGGTCTTTGTTAGCCGTTTGCCCCCCAAAATAGCCTAAAATTGATGTAGGGCTCCTGTCCCAAATCTCCCTGGGAGTAGGGAAGTCGCAATGGAGGAGGCTCAATCTCTTCCTCGCTGTAGCCTCACAGTCGCACAGCAAGTGCTCCTCCGGGAGCTGCCCCACAGAATCGACAACTGCAATCGGCCACCAGTCCTATTTTGTTTAAATGGTAGTTAACCGAAAAGTGGCCCGTCAGGAACACTGTTATTATTTTTAGCCCCAACCTCCTGAGGTTTAAAAGTTTTCCCGCTTTAGGTTTATCGATTTGGATAAATTTTCTAGCTTGGCGAGCACCCTGTGTCCTTGTCCAGCTATGAAAAAACAGCTGGTCGATCCAATTGTTGATGGCCGTTCTTACGTGGCAGCTTGCTAAGCTACAGAAAGGTTCCGGACCAATAGGTGACGAGCTTGCCCCTACTCTACCCAGGCTGTCGGCAATCTCATTACCGATGTGACCTTCTTGCCCCGGAATTCACATCAGCGTGACACTGTTGTTCTTGCTGAGGGATTTCAGAGATAGGAGACAATCCAGGCAGTTTTTGATGACACCCTATGATATTTAATCGCCAGCAGGGCAGGGCAGCTTGACTGTCCGAGAAAATAACAATGTTTGAGCTATTTGGACCTCTATTAATACAACCTTGACCACACACCAGGAAGGCAAGTACCTTAGCCTGAAAAATAGTGGGGGTAGTGCCCATATCCATGGATATTTTGCTCCTTGGGCCATATACCCCCAGCCCTACCCCTTTATAGGTTTTGGCCCCGTCCACCAAATGGCCGTGCTTCCTCTAGAGATAGGCCTGCCATGTTGGCACTCCGACCTACTTCGAATTATCATCGTAAACGGTTTGTCAAAGTAAAGAGTGGCAGGAATTGTATCGGACAATGATATCATTGGCTCCAGGTTTAGCTCCTTGAGAATAGATAAATGATCCAGAAGGTCTCCTGGCTTAAAGGAAAATAGCTCCCGTCTTCACTATTAGGTGAAGCGGAGGTAGGTTAAGTAGGGTCTCCATAGCCGCAGTCGGACAGGTGCTCCAGGTCATACCAACACAGGCCAGTCTTTGCACCCTGGCCAACCTAATCATAGCACCCTTTTATTTGGTCTTACCATGCGATGGATGCATACGTGACCATGGACCTTACGACCTTTGACAAAACCATTTCTTTGCTGTCCAAAGAGAGAGCTTTTAAATTTAGCTTTCTTCTATTAGTAAATCGTACGATGACAGTTTTTATGGGTTAATACCCAAGTTCTTCCTACGGCACCAGCTATGCACATATGACAGAGCGGTGCCATCATGACCGCCGCTAATCGTTATGACGATATCGTCTGCATAGGCCCGTGCTTTAAATCCCCGGCTATTCAGGTCGGCAAGAAGTTCGTCGATCCATAATAGGGGTGATAGGATGCCCCCTTGAGGACAGCCTTTAGTAGCCATTGCCGTTATCGATTCACCATTCAACTCAGCAGTTATCAATCTGCTGCTGAGAAGTGACGTGATCCATCTCGCAGGGGGAGGAATGCCTTTTTACTGCTGCTTGATTGATCGCGCACCCTCAATATCTGCAAAGGCACAGAATGAGATATCCTTGGCCCTGAGTAACTTCGCAATATCTCTCACTAGCGCATGAATGGCAGTCTCTGTAGATCTGCCCTAGAAGTTTCTCCATCGTTTTCAGGACAAAGGCGGAGAGGCTGATGGGTCGATAGAATTTTGCTTCGCTATATGAGCTTCTCCCGGTTTAGGGATAAAGACCACCCTAGCCTCTCTCTAACACCTCGGAATATGAGCCAGCGCAAAGCTACCCCGAAATAGTGGTAGCAGGATTGGTAAGATCTCTTCCAAACTTCTCTGAAGGAAAGCTTGGAATATGTGGTCCTTTCCAGCAGCCTTGAAGGGATTGAAGGGTCGTCTGCATAAGCCAGTAGTTGGGTGGACTTGTGGAGTATTTTGCTCCTTGATGTCATGCCCGAATCTCAGATCCGGCAATCAGACAGACCGGCCCCTTGTCGGAGTCCATTATACAGTGCTGCATACAAAATTAAGACCACCTACACTTTATCATGAAACTTTTACTTCCGATGCGTACAGCTTTCGAATGATATGTTGGGCTACATAAATCTAGTGTCTAGTTTCTGTAATAATTTCATTAAAATAAAACAATACAGTATTGCAATATAAATTATAATTGCACTGCAATTATCAAATAATTAAAACTTGTTACATCCTACCATCAAAAGACACAATGAATGTCGGACCGTTCAGAACAGGACAACTTCAGGACGCAAAAAAATTGTGAAAAGGCGTGTTGGAAGTTCTTTCCTCAAGTTAGTTAAAGAAAATCGAGCCCTGCTCTTTCGGCAGATCTCCATTACGCAAAAATCTGCTGGTCACATTTGACGAATCCTTTGCGCAAAAGGATAGTTTGGTCGGAGCACGACAAAAAAATCCTAACATGCAGACCTGCTCGAGCAAGAGTTTTGTAGCATAGAAGATAGCACCCACAGGAATTGGAATCCGCAAGACTGGAACGAATTTTTTTCACAGATGAAAATGAAGCCAAGCCAAAGCCATTGAACGTGGTCTTAATTTTGTATGCAGCACTTAGATGGTTTATTGGTCTCAGGCGCGGATCTAGAATTTTGTTTTGGAGGGGGTCACGGAATTAAAAGTAAACCAAGAAAGCGAAACACTGAAAGCATTCGATGATTTACTTGGACAAAATGGAACGCTTTCATTTCACCAACGGAACCAATATCATTAGAGGGTGATAGAAGCTGAAAAGGGTTTCCTTCAAACTTTCCATAACCCAGATCTGAAGTGGTCAACCAAGTGTGTGTACAACGAGACAAGTAAAAGAAAGTCGAGATCGATATCAGCAGAATATTTCTTTACCTCGACATTATGTAGGGATGATGAACTTCTCTATAATCGAGACATTGACGGAAAAGTAGATAGTTTGATGGCAAATGGTAGAAACTTCAGCACACTGTTCGCTATAGAGTTGAATTTGGTGACTTTACTCTTCAGCATCATTTGGAAACCGCGACATATGTACATCAGTAAAACCACACAAAATCAACTTATAGAAGCCTGCAAAGAAGAAATTCAGAAAGATATTCTGAATAGAGTTAGAGTTTGCGCAGTTGTATTTGATGAGACGACTGACAATTCCCATACAAAACACCTTAGATTATCCTAAAGCTACTACTACAACAGAGCAATCAGAGAAGATTTCATCACATTTTGCGATGCATACCAAGCAATTCGTTCCGAAGAAGTACTAAAGGAGCGTCGTTTAACTGAAGTGGCAGTGGCACATATCGTCATTGATCTGTGTGAGAAATTCGACTTGGACCTAAAATATTTGATTGGAATTAGAACAGATAGTTGCTCGGTGATGGCATCTGATTTGAAAGGGGTATGTCATGGGTTGTTTATCGTCAAAAACACCGTGACAATCATTAAAAAAATCAAACTCCAGAAGAATATTACAGAAGAGGAATCTTCGTTCCTTTATTGGACAATATTACTACCGAATTTTATAAAATACTTACTCCAGACATGTTGGACCGAGACATTGATCAGTTGAGACATTCAATATTTTCGTCAAGTAGCAGAAGCGTATCGGCAGCTTTTGGATTCTCCCATCTCAACTATTATTGCATTGCTGTTCGACATTCTATACGCATGTTAAAACCAAGTTTGTGGGGTCGCAGTGTGTTGGGAAAAGCCGCCATCTTGAAAAAGAGGTAGAGGTCGTTTATACCAAACAACCAGTTTCTATGCAATGCAATGATCACTGGCAAGATGTTGGAGAATAAAAATAATCTAAAAAATGAGCCCTCAACGAGTTCTGTAAGTTGATTTGGCTCAAAGTTATGGCCGCTCAAAGTTCAACCTTGATCATGTGGTTGGGGTTGAATGCAGTTTTTTGCGATTAACTCGTAAGATATTAATTGTGTGGGTTAATGCCGATTACCAAACTTAAAGTGCTAGTAATTACCTTTAGAATGGGCCCTTGGTCGTCATTCTCGCTTGTATAGTTTGCGAGTAATCTACCGCCAAAGCTCGTACTGCACTTGCCTGAAATAACTGATAACGCCATTTTTTTGAATATCTCGTTAACGGTTGCTCATATGATAATGAAGTAAACAGCAGAAATACGGGCATTAAAATATCTTTCAAATGAGCTATTGAACGAAACTCTATGTCGTTTCATGTCCACGATATAGCGGGTGAAAAGTCAACCGTGAAGGTTGTGACACTTCTCGACGAATAACTCGCTTGCAGCCAGTTTAGCGTGTCGGATGAATTAGAATTTTATGTAACGCCCTAAACTCTCTATATTTTGGGTTATTTAGCAACTTTGGAAAATTATAATAATGGGAAATAAATCATTTTCAGCTATCATTGCATGGAAATAAGTTATTTATTATAAACGACCTCTCCCTCTTTTTCAAGATGGCGGCTTTTCCCAACACACTGCGACCCCACAAAGTTGGTTTTAACATTGTCAGATGTACCCAAACAAATTCCAAAAAAAAAAATACTGTAATAATAGAAAAAATAGACAAAATTGTTATCTATTCTGGAAAAAGTTGAGTCGGTTTTGTTCGTTTGGTTATTTTTGTTTTTCTTTTTTTAGTTGGGCCAATTTCGTTTTTTAGACAGCGAGCTTTTGGGGGGGGGGTCATGACCCCCGTGACCCCCTCCTTGAATCCGCGCCTGATTGGTCTGGAAAGTGTTCCAGATACTTTTGCTTGACTTGCCACATTGATCACGATCAACATACAGCTTGTTTGGGATGCCGAATTCTCTCATGGCTATGTTCTCTAGCTATGCTATCATAGGCGGCTTTAAAGTCTATGAACCCTATTGATGGCTTTGATTGCAATCCCGGAATAATTACAGAACTTGCATACTACGTACACGGTACACGTCACGGCCCCTATTTCACCACTGGCTGAAAGATATTGGTAACAGGATAAAAAGTAATGCCAAGATTGCTGCATTGCTACCCACCTTGTATTCAAATTTATCATAAATTCAGAGAAACCTACTTTCGAATTTCGAGCTAAACCAAAATCATTATCATAAACAATAAATAATACTATCTCCAGTAATTGTTGCTATAGTTTATTACACATTATTAAGTTATTAATAAATAAAGAGCCAATCGATAATTCAATTCTCTTATTCCTAAATCCCTCTCGATTGGCATGTACTAGTACTTGTACTGATTACTGCATTGATGCAGCTGTCGCATTCAATCCTAGGTTGAGCATCGTTTCCCCCTTTAGCTCTTCTGCATGTCGACGCCCTCTTCTTACTGCTATCAAGCGAATCAATTTTACAACTAAATTTATTAATCTTTTCATTCACTTTTGCCAAGTCTTTATCAATTCTAGCGAAATCATTTTCAAAATTGCAGCAAGTCTTATATATCCTGCAAACTGCATGTCTCAACTCATGAACTTTCTCTTGCAGTTCTGAAATTTCAGTCAATTCCTTTTCTTTGCCCACAGTACATTCCTGTACCGCAGTACATTCAGCTTTTTCCTCATTCTTAGTTTCAGTTTCAGGTAATTTCCTTTCATCTCTCACGGATTCTTCCACCTTGCATTGGTTGCATTCTTCCGGCGTGTTTTCTTTAGCCACCTCCTGAACTGTATCTACCGTATTTCCAGCATGACAGTCTTCGTAGCTAGTTTCGACTGCCTTCTCAGAAATTCCTCTGTCCAATTCAATCAAATACGAACTTTCATTTGCCGGCATAGCACGTTCTTCTTCTGGTGCATATCCTTCACATCCCTGTTTTTCGTTTGTGCTGCAGCCAGCTTCACGCACTGAAGGCTTTTCGGGAAGTTGACAAGGTTCACAGGTTGGGCTTATGTTTGTAGTCTCAGGTGTGTACTGCTTGAGACAGGCAGTTCTACCTTCACTATGGAGGACACACTTCAACATTTCTGAGAATCGCTCGATCGCTATAACTATTTTTTCTATATTCTCTTCGCATCGCCTTATCTGGCCTGAAATCAAATCGCGATCAACTTTCAAAAAACTGCTGCCTCTCGGTTTCTTATTGGACATTGTTTTTAATTTATGTTTAGTCTTATTTTTTTGGTATTGATAAATTTTTTTTATTATAATTTAGAGAAGCGCCAAAACTTGTTCGTGAAATCTGTAGACTTTACGAAATTAATTTTAAAGAATGACATTTGTTTCTTGCCACCTTAGTCACCAGAAAATTATATACCTACTTAGATGCAGACAGCAGGTATGTGAACTGTTCTTGAAACACCACCAAATCCCCGCAGATATAAAGCATAAAAATTTGATGTTTGGTGGATTGGTTTTTGGCCTGCTGGTAGAGTTGAGCCGGACTTACAAGAGGCAGTTCATTTGTCCCGTACACGATAGTAAATTGTACTGAGGCCTCAACTTTTTTAAATGTCCCGGTTCAAAAATAATGTACTACTGGGATATGAGCGTGTATCGTGCGTTTGTAAATTACGAAGTGGAGAGACATTTCTTACTTCTTTTGCAGCAGCAAAATATCCAATCTGAACTGCGCCGAGGTGAGATTGTAAACACGAACTGGAACAACATTTTCTTATTTCTTTTGCGACAATAAAATATCCAATTCGAATTGCGGCGAGGTGAGATTGTAAACACGAACTGCATAGATATTTTCTTATGGGGCCCATCCACAGGCCAACTGGTTGCCCAAACTGAGTTGTGCAAAGAGTTGGTGTTTTGCCACAAACGCTTCAACTGTCAGTTCAGTATTTTATAGGCAATTTGAACGTTAAATAAAATTGTAGAAAACCTGCGATTAAGTTTTATGATTATAAAAAATGGGTAATAATGATTTTTTATGTTAATTATAAATTTTTTAATTATTAATATAAATATTTGTATGTTTTTAAAATATAAATTAAATCCTAAACATATAAATTATGAAAATAATTTAATATTATGTGAACTTTCATAATTTAAATTAAAAATTATGCAATACAATGAAAATATAAACTTGCAAAAAAATATAATTTTCGAATTCAGGCTTAATTAATGCAAGTAGTTTGCCAAGCTGCAACATACACAGCGCGACTAGTTGCCCAAACTCTAGGCCCGCCCCCATAAAATTAAAAGATTTTGATTTATCCCAACTGCAGCCCCAACTGTCAAATCAGTTTGCCAACTGCCCCATACACGCTGCGATTCAGTGCCAACACAACTCACTTTGGGCAACCAGTTGGCCTGTGGATGGACCCCATTACTGTTTTTGCCGCAGTCAAATATCCAATTTAAGCCGAGCCGTGGTGAGATTGTAAATACGAACTGGAGAGAAATCTCTTACATTTTTGAAGGAGTGAAATTTTATACTAAAGAGACAATTCTTACATTTTACGAGAGAGGTGAATTTTGTGCTGAAGAGATAATTCTTACATTTTTCGAGGGAGGTACCAATTCTTACATTTTTCGAGGGAGGTGAATTTTGTACTGAAGAGACAATTCTTACATTTTTCGAGGGAGGTAACAATTCTTACATTTTTCGAGGGAGGTGAATTTTGTGCTGAAGAGATAATTCTTACATTTTTCGAGGGAGGTGAATTTTGTACTGAAGAGACAATTCTTACATTTTTCGAGGGAGGCAAATTTTGTACTGAAGAGATAATTCTTACATTTTTCGAGGGAGGTAACAATTCTTTCATTTTTCGAGGGAGGTGAATTTTGTGCTGAAGAGATAATTCTTACATTTTTCGAGAGAGGTAACAATTCTTACATTTTTCGAGGGAGGTGAATTTTGTACTGAAGAGACAATTCTTACATTTTTTGTAGGGAGTGAAGTTGGAGAGATATTTCTTACATTTTTCGAGGGAGGTAAAATTTTATTTTTATTTTTTAATCTCTATCTGTAACAATAAAATATTTTCGTGTTATTTTCAATTTTAGGGAGTTTCATTTTAAATCTGTAAATATGTTTTTTTTATACAGTTAACAAAAATTTTGAAGAATATTTTTGTAATCAACATTCATAGGCACGATAATTAATATTTCCATTCATGCATTTATCATTTATCGTATCCTCTCTTTCGCAAACGCAATAGATCTCCCCCATCACAACGTTTGAGCCATTCACTACGTGACGTGCTAGCACAATACAATGGCACCTCGCCTCATTTGAAGTGAGACATTGTACTGGTTCAAAAGGAAAAAGAGGCTCCTCTTACAAACTCATTTTATTTTCGTGTCCTACCCAACACTACCTGCTGGTGCCCTTACTAAGCCTTTTGTTCCGCGTACCCGAGCCCATCCTCCAAACGATTCTACTCCAAACGTTCCACAGATGTCAAAAAACATAAAGGGAACCAGGTCAAAAACTAACGACATCCTTCGGGCATCGACGGCTTGCAGATTGTATGTCATAGCATTCACTGAAACCTGGCTCCATGAAGGCATTCTTAATGCTGAACTCTTTGATTCCTCCTACCAAGTGTATCGAACGAATTGTTACACTGACTCGGAAACTCGCTTCCTAGTTTCTCTATCTACCTTGAAATTGAGCTACTCTCTCTCTCAAAATTCCACAACAAATCTCTCTTCTTGCTGTGCTGCTATATCCCACCAGATATGATTAGCACACTTGACGATTGAGATAAGAACCAAAATGATATTCTCATCTCTTGCGTGGATCATATCTTAAGTATGATGAACACTAGTGATGAGCTACTTCTTCTAAGGGACTTCCATTTATCCAATATTTAGTGGGTATCGAACGAAGATGACGATAACTACTTCCCTGAAGGCAGCCTTAATTTTAAGGAATCCTGCTTTCTCACTCGGCTTGAATCAAATGAGTGGTGTGACTAATGTATTAGGGAGGCAGTTTGATCTTATATTCTTCACTGACTCAGTCAACATAACTGTTGAACCCAGCCCAATAGTCAAGACGTCTGTTGACAATTACCATCCTCCTCTCCTGTTTAATTATTGCTTCAATTCAGAGAATACTCTTTGACCGGAGGTGGAAACCCATTCCTTTAACACTTTAAATAGGCTAATTTTAGTGAGCTGTCATCTAAACTTGTCTGGTGTGAAAGGAGGAGGGTGGTTGACCTGCCGAATTGACCAGAATCGGGAAACCGAAGAAACTAGGCAAGAAACCACATGGATACACGAACTAGCTATTCACGAAATAATGCTACTGCACACCAGTTGCTGCGCTATCGGAACTACGAAGCTTTACTATTTCGGTGGTGAGAGATGAGAGGCCGGCGTCGGGTTTATGGTCGATCGACGGGCTGTTAGCAGCGTTGTCGCATTCCAACCGACATCCGAGCGTTTGGCAGTAATATCGGTGGAACGATCAAGATCCATATCATATCCGTTTATGGGCCAACCGAAACCAGCACGGACGCGAATAAGCACGAATTTTTTACAATCAACTTACGCTGGATATGATACCTGTAGTTGTCAATGTCGTCTGCATATGACAGTAATTGGGTGGACTTGTGGAGGATTGTGCCCCTTGATGTCATGCCCGGATCTCGGATTACTTTCTCCAACGCCAGGTTGAAAAGGAGGCAGGCCAGACAGTCCCCTTGTCGGAGTCCATTATAGATGTTTATTGGTCTGGGCAGTGTTCTGGATACCTTTACTTGGCTTGTCACATTAGTAATGGTCAACCTAATTAATCTTGCCAGTTTGTTGGGGATGCCGAATTCTCTCATGGCTTCGTAGAGTTCTACTCTGGCTATGCTATCATAGGCGGCTTTAAAGCCTATGAAGAGGTGTTGAATTGAGTTTTGAAACTCTAGACACTTTTCCATAGCCTGCCTCAAGGTAAAAGTCTGACGGTTGTCGATTTTCCTGGGCTGAAGCCACACTGGTAAGACCTATGATGTTTCGGATCCCCCGGATATTTGACCTCGATCCGAGATTTTGATGCGGGATTGGATTTGCTATTGATAGCAGATCACTTTGACCCGTGGGTGTAGGTGTTTACTATAAAAAAGCCTTTTGATCACATTAAACGCCTTGTTTGCCTTGGCAAGAGCAGCACTTATGCTTCTATTGAAATATAAGTGTTGGTACAGCCAAAGCCCAAGATATTTCACTTCCAATTTCTTTTCTAATGATTGCCCAGCAATATTCGAAATTTTGAGGGTTTTCCTGTTCCTTCGCACATCGCGAGAAATTGTTTAAAGGAGTCCGGAAAAGGATCGTTTCGCATTTGCTAAAATTAATTTTCAACTTCCAATTATCACTATAGCGTTCGATTGTCTCGATTTCTTCTTAGAAATCATATTATAAATCGTGTATAGCTGAGGTCCGGAAGGCCGAGTCTGACCAGTTTGTAGAGAAGACCTTCGATCCATAGTGTATCAAATGCCTTCTCAAAATTGATCAGGCATTCTCCTGCACACTGGCCTTTCATGAAGTTCTAGTGTATGTTTGATCCCATTTTCGACATGGCATGAATAGTGCCAGGTATTGCCCGGAATCCAAATTGGTTATCGGGAATTACTTTTTTTCTTCAGCCCATTTGGATAATGAACTATTAATCAGTATTTCAAACACCTTACTGATATTCGGAAGAAAACTAATTGACTGGAGATTAGCAGAGTTACTTCTATCTTTTCCTTTCTTGGGTATTGCGTACAACACTGCCATTCCCAGTGTCCTGAGAAATGGGCATTGTGATGTATCTATAGCCAGCAGGAGCAAATGCTTTAAGACAATGTTCGGAACACCATCGACCCCGAACGACTTCTTATTGTTTAGATGGCGAAATATTAACAGGAGATCGATTTTCCTAATGAAAGTAGAATTTAGTTGGGCCGCAGGAATGTCATTCGCTGGGCAGTCTTCACTGAATTCGACGATTGATCGATTCTCGGATTTCCAAGTTTCAATCCCATTAGCTAATCTTTCATGGTTCTCAAGGTCGAAATTCGCCCGAACATTGGTCTTCACCGAATAGATTCCCTGGTAGTAGTAGTCCACATTCTCCTGCTCGTCCTTTATACAATAATTGTCTTCGAAGCGACTGATTTCTTCCGAATCCATGCCAGCGGATCTCAGTAACTCCTCGTTTGGCCGAGCCCGAGAAATGCGTAACTTCTCTAATCGGTTATTTGTTTTACTCCTAAAGATTTTATTTATCTGTGGGAACATGCTCACGCTATTTGTTTGTATAGCACAAATCTTGTTGTTCCAATACATATTCACAGACTGTGAATATTGTTGTTTTAAAAGACGTTGGAAATTTTTCATAACCGATTTAGGAGTTACGATCTCCGAACCCGTTCGGTCTCAGAACTGGCGGTGAAGGGCTTTCAGATTCGTCAACATTCGACTTTTGTATTTTTGTAGTGCACCGATCGCTGCATTCCTGTAGCATTCCATGCTGTCCTATTTCTTTTTTCTTGGTATAGTCTTCCCCATTGTCCATATCTTTTTGATATGAATCAATCTCATCGTTGGTTAAACTCCTGGTCGTTGGAGGTAGGAGTATGTTATTCCGTATTGCCCTTTCCATAACCTTCCCGAATCTTAGCCAGTGCATCTTTTGGTATGCAAAATTGTGCACTTCGTAATATTCCGGAAGTTCTATGGAATCGTCAGGGACTTGTACTGTTATTTTAAGTCCGTAGTTGTCACTATCGTATGGCACTGTCGGTAAACAGTTTGTTTCGTTCGTGTTTATCCCTGGTAGCCCCATCCGAGAGTCTAACAAGCATATATCCAGGTAAGACCCGCCGCCTGGGTAGAATGGTATGTCTGTGGCGAGAAGGTTAACTTTTCGCTGTCTATTTCGAGCCAACCAGTCATTCAGTTGGTTGCCCTGGTATTAGCTGTTTGGTCTCCCCATGCCGCATGGCGTGCGTTTAAATCCCCAGCCAGTTAGTAAAAGTTTTGTTTCGACTCCAGTTGAAGCGTTTGAAAGAGTAAGTTCAATTCCTCTATAAATAGCCTGAATTGAAAAGTTTGGGGTGAGTATCCAGCTATTATATACAACCTTCTGCCACTAGACAGAGGGATGTATATAACGCACGCCTCTAGCACCTGAAACCTCTCTATATCCTTGCTATACACGGTTTTATATTTCAGGGAGGTCTTTATTAGTATTAGTAGGCCTCCTCCATGGGCTGAAAATACTCCTTTAGTTATTGTTTTTCAATGCTGAATTTAAAACTAAAACGACAGCACTGGTTCGTAGATTCATCCTTCTCTCGTTTCGTATCAACAAGCTGATGTTCACTGCAATGACCTTTATTGTGTCTTCTCTCGGTAAAGCCATTAAGGCAGTTAACCCAAAGATAGTTTCTGTCGAAAAGAACGCAGAGTATACTAGATCTAAACGAGCTGTTTGCTCGCTTAGTTGTTTCTGGAGCTGCGCGATTTGCCCTTGTAAAGACAAGAGAACCGCCTTCTGTTCACTGTCTCCAGAGCTCGCTGCAGGTGCAGCCTTTGGAGCTTGTTGTTTTGTTGGCTGGACTCCTGTCGCCATTTGGACGAAGAACATTCCAGGGACAACGAAATATGTGAACATTTGCGTTTTTCTGACTTGTTTAGTCTCTAACTGGTCTTTTCAAGCCATACTGGTAATGGCTTATGATGTTTCTGGCGTATGGGACCATCCTGTTTTGTAGGATAACAGATTCATACGAGGTACTCAAAAACGTTATACTGCGATAATTAGTGCACCTTTTTTATATACCAGGAAGAAAATGCTTTCTGCAGCCTTCTGGCATCGCTTCTTACTCCTATACTTACACAATTAATTCATGAATTCAAATGTAGGCCCTCCATATTTAACCAGCTCCGCTGCGATGCCGTCTGCACCCGACGCCTTGTTGTTTTTAAGCCGGCTGATGGCTCTGCTAACTTCTTCTAAACTTGGTGGTGGCAGCATAGCATTATCATCAGATATTGGTGGAGCCTCCGAATCCTCAATAAGCTCGCCATGAAAGTGCTCTTCCCATCGCTATAAGATGCCTTCTTTGTCCTTGCAGTATGTGTAACGTGGTGTAAATTGTGTCATACTGCGGACTCTTCGGTAGAACTTCTGCGCCTGGTGCGGCCGTCGCTCTCTGTACTGCTCTAGTTCACAGATGAGACTTTTCTCCCGGGCTTCCTTTATTCGTCTGTAAATTCCCTTCTTTTTTGAGCTCTTTATATTTTTCTTCGCGTGCGCGTTCTCTGAGACTGCTGCATTGCTCGGTACGCAGCATTCTTACGTTCAGTTGCCAGCTTGCATTCAGTATCGAACCAGTCGTTCCGATCTCTACGACTTCTGCCTAAAATGGAATCAGCAGTACTAATGACAGTATTTTTAAAGCGGGTCCAGCTCTCTTGTCTTGTTTTACGTTAGATTCCATTAAAACATGATTTTGAAAAAAAAACCTAGAGGTTGATAATTAAGCCATCGATATATCCTTGTCCACTTTAGGCGGAAGCACCCAAAACAGTGTACATCTTGATCTCTTCTTCTTTAACAAAAATTGAATATTCCCGACTGATAATTTAATAAACACAAATATAAGTAAAGTTTAATATAATTTTTAAGTTAAAATAAACTAAATGCAAAACTAATATTTCTAGAGTGTGAAGGTTGCAGACGCTGTTTACGATTTTCCATGGTTTGAATGCAGCGCTATCGTTAAGAAAGCTATAATAATTATATCTATAAGAAGTCAGAAGCCTCTCAAGGTACAAGATAATTCAAAACAAAATAGAACAAATTAATATTCACTCTCCTTCCTTTAGATAATGGTGGGCAACATCTACCCAATGACTCTGGAAACATTCCAGACCCTACTAAATGCATCATACTCCTACTTTACAGTGCTTAGGGGAATTTATAATTAAAGTAATGCTAGGACGACAACGACATAAATTACTACTGGTTTAAAAAAGTACACTATTCTTAAGTACACTTTATTGCTTCATTAACTAGTTGCACCTTATTCATTTAATTAACAACTTGGAATAATAAAATCTTCAGGTAAATTGCATCCTATTTGTGTTATTACCTTTCCAGCTATAAAAGCAGCTGATTTTAAGCATTTTTCTAAGGGATCACCTTGCAGATACGCATTCAGGAAGCCAGCTACAAAGGAGTCTCCAGCACCGGTTGTGTCGACAATCATTTCTTGAGAAACTTTATTCAATGGGAATGATAAAAATTCAATTGTTTCAGAGACGTGATTCATATAGACCAAGACATTGTTTGCAGCGTCCGTGATAATCATAATCTTTTTAGATCTAGATAAGACATTCTCGGCTAATTGTGCTACAGTTTCTAGCTTGAGAAGTTCTACTAAAGTAGAAAATTCTTTCTTGTTTCCAAAAATTAAATTAGCATGCTCCAACAGAAACTGAACTTCGGTGAAGTTTTCTCTTAAGATATACGAGGAATTTAAGTTAAAAGCGAGGATTTTTTGGCTGGTGATCAAGTTTTTGACGATATACTGACAAACTTTGAAGCGTTCAGGGATAAAGAAGCCTTCTATGTAAAATACTTGACGGTTGTCCGTTGGCGATAGGAAGTTCTCAGATTCTAGGACAGATTCAAGATAGTTTTCACTGAATTTCGCTGAAGCCCCGATATTTGCGTAGAGGCCAACCTTGTCCCCCAGGATAAAGCAGATACATTGTCCCGTTGGTGTATCCGTTACTTGCAACCTAAATATTACTTATAAATATAAATTGCATCTAACTTTAGCCACAATTATAATCACCTTGCCTTCAACCCAGCTCCATTCAAGACATTCTTAACAAAAACGCAATTTTCATCATCTCCAACAGATCCAAAAAATAAAGGGCGGATTCCGTTTAATCTTTGGATAATTCTGCAAGTGTTCAGAGCACTGCCGCCAGGGTGCATCACCGCGTCACCACTATAAGTTTTTGAGATAATCAAATCACGACGCGCGTGAAAAGTTTGTTCATTACCGACTCCTGAGCTCCTGTGCGATTTTTGTTAATATCTCAGAACTAATTTCACCTTGTGCGTCGATTTCAAGTCCATATCGATCCAGGATAGTAGTGTCGTTGATTTTAAAGCTCATATCCACAAGAACGTTCCCAAATGCGATAATATCAGGATATTCCGGGCTGAAAGATTTCATTGGAGAAGGTAAGACTTTTTGCAACGAATTTTTTTACCTTGCTATTGAATTTCCAAAGTAAGTGGAGCTCATTTTGTCCACAGTTAAGCTTAGTAGTTTGTTCAATATATTTTGGATAGTTTCCATTTAGTTTTTAAGGAAAGGTTGTTATTTAAGGAAGGGAGGAAAGGTCTCAAAGGTGACACGGTTGACATTCTCGCGCAAAGTGCATGTAAATAAATAAATGTCAAATTTTTTTTGTACCGAATAGGTTTCGAGATAAGCTTACTTTGTGCAAGAACCAATGAATATGCATTCCGAAAACTGTTTTTTTTTTGTCAAGTTAATTACTAAATTTAAACTTTTATTAATAAATAAATTATTACAAGTGTGAGTCTTAGTTGAAACATCAACTGTTGTAATAAACACAATAAAAATAGCAAAAAAAATGCCGTAAATAAATGAAAACAAAAAATTCGGAGTTAACTAAGTATATTTACAGCGGAATTATTATCTTTTGAAATTCACAGCAAAAATGTTTGCGGTTCCCAGAATCTATTTTTTATGTGGCAGTACTAAGTTCAGGAATGCAAAACCGTTAACCGTCACTCGCATTCTGGTTTTTGAAGGATTATCTATTAATTTTGATGTCAATATATAGTTTTAAGGTATAATTGGATCAAGGCTAAAAAAACAATATGGTGGCATAAATATGTTCTGTGTAGGCCAGTTTCACACGGGCCAACAGCCAACCGACAAAAATCGGCTGTCATCGTTCATTCCCTTTTGAAGTTGGATGAAAATTCGCATGGGTTTTCACACGAGCCAAATTTTCCAACCAACTGTACGTCAGAATGCTTTGCTTATTGTTGTTGTTTTTAATCTTAATTCTCTTTTCTGCTGTTTCTCTCTTTTCTTCTAGTAAGAAAAAATAACATCAACCACACAGCTGTCAAAAAGTTGACTCGGAAATGCAGTCAAAGAGTTGGTTCAAAAAATCTACCCACCCCTCCCTTCGGAGAGTTAAAGGTTCAACCCAGTCATAGGCTGCTTTCGGAAACGTCAAACTGCGAAAAATCTGCAAAAGTAGTGCGTTCGGAAAACTAGTTCAGCTAAAGCCATCTGTTCGAAAACGTAGTAAACTGTGAATTCTGCTTAAATTCTTTGCAGTTATTGCAGTTCATTGAAATTGCCTGACTTGTCATTGTGTTTTTGGTGGTTTATGGAGGAGAGAGAAATCGGGAGTCGGCCGATGTAATTAATTAAGTGGAGTTTGAGTTTAAGATGACAATGGAGGAACTTAAAGAGTAAGTATATTAATAGTAAAATTATCACATTTAGTAAATGTAAAATGTTTTAGCTGCTATTGGGAAAAAAAGGAAACAAAGCTTCTTGTAGCAACACGGCTAGAGATGCATAGTAAATTTGAAGGCGGTACACGGAGCAAAAAATCACTGTGGCGCGAAGTTCTCAACAAAATTAAGACTAATAACCCACTTTTTACGTTTTCATGTGATGAAATAATGAAAAAATTTCATAATTTGTATACCACCTACACAAGAATTAAAAAGAGGAATTCGGAATCAGGAAACGCGAGAACGAACTGGGAATATTATGAGGATTTTGATTCCGTTTATGGGAACAAACATGCCCGTGAACCGCCTTCAAACATAATTGGTGACAGTTTGGAGCTTAGTAGCATTCTAGAAAAAGAAAACAGCGAATCGGAAGAAAGTTCAAGTAATGCTACGCCAAATAAAAAGAGCAAGAGAAATACACCTACTAATTCCAATACAATAGAATATATGAAGCAACAAGATGACAATGAAGAGAGAAGACACAGGGAATATATCGACCTGGAAAAAGAATAATTGCGGGTCGGAAAAGATAAAGTGGATGTTTTAAGAGAATTAAAAAGTCTTATGCAGTAATCTTATTTTATAAAAAAAATTGAATTCTTATATTTTAAAAGAAAGTTATGTTTATTTAATGAATGTTTATGTCCAAAATGAATTGTTATACTTATTTATGAAGAAATAAAATTATGTTATCAAAAATAACGCTTCTTTAAAATTAATCAATGCACTTCTTGTTGAATTACGAGTGCAATAAATGACAAAGAGAATCTCTTTTTTCTTTACCATAGTTAGTTTTATAAAATCCATCTTAAAGCCCTTTTCAAATCAAATTGTCAATTTACTGTTCTGAAACGTCAATCTGTAAACTCAGTCAAAGCAGAACTTGTCTCTCAGTGATGTAAGTTTGACTAATGTCATTTGATCATCACACTTAGTTTCCGAAAGCAGCCATAAACGGATGTCGAGTTGAAACTGAATTTTTACGTATCTATATAAATTCAACTCTATTTCAACCCAAAGTAAACTCAACTCAACATCATATACTATTATTACATACATTACTTCAAGTATATGATATCTTCTGGGTATATAAAACTAAAATGAGACGAGACGATAATCTAGACGATTATTACATTTACCGTGGTTACATGACATCCCGAAAAGTATTCCGACTTTTTTTATATGAAATAAGCTTAGGACTTACCATTTGTACTACCAGTCTGTCATGTCGTTAAGGTCATAGAGCAATGTCTAGCACCAAGCCTGGTTTGATGAATAGAGGAGAACAGGAAAGGTCAGAGGGGGTCTGGAGGGTGTAGAAGAAAATGACGATGAGCCTCACTTTTGAATTCTAAGGTGTTGTACGAGTTCGGGAATACTGACTGCGGGAGATTATTCCACAGTCGAATTGTTCTATTCATAAACGAACTTCTAGACCGTATTGTGCGCGAACGGGGGCTGTAGGGTATGGGGGTGAGCTGAGCGGGCTAGTCTTGTGTTACGGGAAAAATATTGCCGTGCAGGCAGGAGGTCCTGAATTTCAATGGAACAGTCGCTGTGATAATATCGATAAAGTATAGAGAGCGCTGCTACATTCCTACGTTGGCTTAAGGTGTCTATGGAGGCGTGAAAGGGGCCATCACCAATGAGTTTTAGGGCACGATTTTGCACCTAGTCGAGGCAAGCCAAGTTGGATTTTGGGGGACCTGCCAGATATACGAGTTGCATTCAAAGCGGGGCCGAATGTAGGATTTGTAGATTGTAGCCAAGGCAACTGGCTGGAGGAAGAACTTGCATCTCTTGAGAAATCCAAGTCATTGGGAGGCTTGTTTCGCGATTTAAAATACCCCTAGGATGTTGAGAGTTGAGTCAACCGTTAGATTCTCCTTAACCACTGAGATAGGAGGAAAGTCGGTACAATTTTTGTTGAAGATCAGACAGTACTTCGTTTTGATGGCGTTAAATTCAACACGATTCGTACCGCCCCAATGAAGAATCGATTCGATATCCCGGTTGATCGAAGTAGACATCAGTTCACGATGATAAAGACAAGGTCTGGCACGTGCTTATCTTATATTGTCGAAGGAGTAAGAGAAATGCAAAGTACCGTTACGTGCTGCAATCATTTAGTGATTATACTTGAAAATTATAAAAATGCAATACAAAACACGTTTTTATGGCTGCATATGAATTATTGTTTGTATAGCTCTGAATCTATTACTAAGAACTCAAAAGCTGCATTATGCAGCCTGTATCGCTGAAACAATAATTAAATATTTATTTTAAACTTCTTGAACTTTATGGGAAAGACTTCAGAATTATGTTCTTCGAGGAATAAATGCAATATCTTCTTACTTTATGAATGAGTTCTCTGATTGCGATGTGGATTTATAATCAACATCACACTATGCCAATAGAACAGTGAGATTAAATTCTTTACAGCCACTGCTGGGCAATATTTCGCCCTATAAAGATTTAATTATTTGCCAAACAAGGCACACTTAAATTTAGGTACACTTTTTAACATTTTAACTTAAATTAATTATCACATTGGGATGCTAAGTCAGGTACAGGTATAATTAGGCTAGGCTATGTCTACTATGCTAATTTTAATAATGGAGCTTAGACAGATATGACGGGAGTTTGGGGTTTCATCATGAGTGTTAATGTTCTTTTCTAGGACAATTTGTTAGTGGGATTGGTAAAACATAGATTATGATCATTGAATACCATGCCACATCTATTAATGGGCTCGTTCCTTGCATAGTCGGTGCGATAAGAACATTCCTTAAGCATTTTCTTGTGCCGAGTACGCCAAGCTACATCATTGAATATTATCCTATCGAACAAGAACTTCTCCTTGAACAGTGCCGTAGCTACTCTCTTTTGCGTGGTGCAAAGCAATTTTACTAAATTAACGCGGAAAATGTTACTTGGAAACAAGTTTGTACCGAGTGCTGGCTGTACCCCTACACTAGGAAGTATAGTATATTTTTATTGATATTTAGAAAATCTATCTCGTCACTCTGCTTAGAACAAAATGAAAGGTGCCGAGTTAAGTGCCGCACATAAGAGAAAGAGAGCCCCGAATGAGAGAGACAAAATTAATAAGTTACCCAAACTAATACAGAAGTTAAAAAAGAGGACATCCAGCTAATCGAAGAATCACCAAAAGATACACGAAAGTTTTGCATAAGAAAGTGCGGGCTTCCTTAGTTGGTCTAGTTCTGTCAAGCAGCAGTGGCCAATTTGAAAACTTCGACAAACCCTTGTGGGAAACAGAATTCAATGCCGATGAGACAGACCCTGGTTTCTGGGACAGAAAAAATGTCAATTTAATACATGTTTGGATCAAAAATGGTCCATTGCGATACCAAAATCTTGACGGCAGTTTTTCAAAATATGAAAGAATATATAAAGAGGTCTAGATACGCATCCGCAAAGATAAGGGAGCTACGATATGCCATGGATATGACACGTGATTGACTACTCTATTCGCCATAAACTGGGTTTGTATTTTGTTTCGTCCATTTGTTTCGTTTATTGTCCAGTCTTGATTTTTGCTACCGTCGGTTTCAATGATTAGAAGCATAACAATTTAATTGCAGAGCACGAAAATAGTATAGAATATCAGAAGTTCATGACACCCTATCTTAGCATCTCTTGGCTTGGCCTTCCGAGGAGATGATAAAGTAATTGGATCGTCAATAATTTGGAGCTCGATTCGTGCTCAGCGTCCTCGATAGCCCCCGAGTATAAATTTAGGGTTCATTTCGTTACACATTTTCCGAGATTTTTAATTTAATAACTAATGTTACATTAATTGTTCATAAATATTAGACATTTGTCAGACAAATAATCGATAAAACCATATGCACACCCTCAGACATGGAACACTTTCCAAAAAAATGTTTCATTTGGTTTTACTGCAAGAAAGTCAGTTTTGCTAAAATCCCGAGTAAAAACAAAAAATGGTCTTAAAATTGGTGAACACCGACCTTGATTGAAACATATTCCTCTTTTTTCAATCATACTCCAATTTTCCCCTAAAATATAATATAACTCAACACGCTTCACACATTTCACGCAAAACAAACTGACGACTGGCGAGCTCGTTTCTTTTGTGCATCGATTTATCTTTGAGTAGGATAAATCGAAAGGACCATTGTACATTATGAAAATGATCAAGCTCCCATAAAGCATATTCAACAATATACATGCAGATTCTTTTTAGCTCGAATTCACCGTCGAATGTCCGCCCGTATGTACAGCTCAGTTCTTGGCCATTTAAATTGGTCAAGTTTCGGGGTTTGTGAGGCTGTATGTTCTCCCTTTAAAAAGGTTAAAACCCCTACGGCCATCATATGCCCCTTAAAAGCCAAACGGCCGGTGTTCGCCCGTTGCATCTAATTATCGGCACACATACAGATATCTCCGTGTAAAGTAAAGAAACCTACTTGTGATGAAGGAATACCCGTGCAGACCTAGATTACAGGGATGCCAATTTGGGGAGAAAATGCTGAATGGGTTTTTTAGAGGCTTTTATTTTCGATTGTCGTTAAATTTTGTTCCTTCTTTTTCTAGTGTTTCGAATTCATATATAAGAAAAACGTGTGGGGCAATGCAAAAGCGGTTGCTACGGCCCTGCCTTGAGATCGAATGACTTCACCTTGAGTTAAGAATATCCAAGGTAAGGCATTAGATTAGCATTTTTCTCCTGCATGACATCGGTAAAAGATCCAAAACATTGAGCCTGTCCGTATAGTGTGGAAGGCTTCGATAATCAGCGGGGTTATATAGATTTCTTAGTGTGAACAGGAGAAATTGTCTCAATCCTGTTGCTACTGTTGTGTTTTTGTGACCCACATGTTATCAAATTCCTTAGCCCTTCTTTTTATAAAACCAAGGAATTTATTAGCTCTGACAGTAATATTATCGTAGTGTAGGTTAAAGTTTAATTTATTGTCTAAGACAACACCTAGGTCTACAATTTCATCAACATGATTTAATAACTCGTTGTCAAGATATTATTGCTGCAGTTGTACGCTTTTTTTTTCGGAAAAAGGTTATTGCATGGCATTTGCGACATGTTAGTGTTGCACTAAAGCCTTGCAATGCATTTAAGTTTCGTCTGAAGGAATGATACATCGGTGTCGGACCTTATAACGCTATATATTTTCAGGTCGTCTGTATAAAAGAGATGTGGTATATTATTTAATTTGTAAGACACTTCGGAGATAAAGATATTGAACAAGAGTGGACGAAGATGACTTCGCTGGGGGACACCGGAAGTAACTTCGATTTCTTTGGATAACAATCCTTTAAATCTGACAACCTGAGTTCTACCGCTAAGATATGGTTTTATTCATTCCAGGGCACGGCCGGTAATTCCAAATTTGAATAACATAGGCCTTGTTAAAGTCCGTGTAAATAGCATCAATTTGATGGCCGTTCTCCATACCACATAAAAGTTCAGAGATAAGAATCATAAGATTTGAAGTAACGCCCTTTTCTGAAACCGTATTGTTGTTCGTTAATGGTAGGATCTATAAGAAGTGCAATCTTGTCATGTACAAGCTTTTCGAAGAGTTTAGGAATTGCGGATAGGATGGCAATGCTCCTATAATTATACACTAAATGCTTGTCGCATGATCTATGGATTGGTGTTAGGTAGGATTCCTTCTTCTTATCATTATGGCTTGTTGAAAAGGCTGTGCATATGAATTTGCTCAAAACGTTACTATTACCTCTTCTAATGCATGGCTTTCCCACCTATCCCACCCTCGATTCTTCACGCGCCCATATATTTGAAGTAGCGTTTAATGATTGTGTTCGCCGTTTTGACCACATTTAACCCTACTACACGGCGAATTCACTAGCTGCTAATAAATTAGCCAAGTGTCATCATGCATATCCACTAGCTAACTAGCAGATTGTAAACAATCCTCCGAAAAAGTTGAAAGTCTTTAAGACTAAGACTTTACTCGCTACTCTCTGGGGTATGGGCCTCTTCGCTAGTAAACTGGCCATGTATCATCATAGTTTCTAGTGACCTAGCTGCGAGTATCTTGATTTCATTTCACTACAAAATGACGGAATTAGTCGTGCTAGCTTGTTGGCTACTGAACGAGGGGAAAGTTGTGAGTGTCATCGTCACTATCATGCTAGCTGACTATCCGGCTTCTAAGTAGTTTGTCAACTCGGTCAATGTAATCGAGCTATCTAATGACTATCGTGAGTATCGGCTTCTGCGACTGTTTCACGATATCTCTCCACGAGCACAAACTTGCGCACTTCAACCAGTTTGTGCAGCTTTCGCCCCCAGAAATAATAATTTAATAATTCGGCGTTTCTGCAGGTTAACGTCATCGTTCTTTCTTTGTCTTTGCAGCACAACTTTGGAACTCTCTCCCTAAATTATAATATATTAAATTTGAAACACCTCGGCCCGCGGAATCATAATGCATTTTCAAAGTGACCCGCGATACCATTTGGGTTGGCCACCCCTGTTCTAGAAGATATTTCAGAAAACTTTATACACTGAACTGGAGAGAACTAGCAAGATCTAGAGACGTATGGAGGAAAGTTTTGAAAGATACCCACCCGAGTCCTAAAAAAACTGTAGCGCCATTTAGGAAGGAAAAGAATACATTTTAACAATAAAATCCAAGTTCAGGTAACCAGAAGTCGCAAACACCTGTTATTAACCAGATAAAGAGGTACAAGTTCAAGACTACCGTAATCTGTTAAAGAGATAAGATTTGCTTTTCTGTGAAAATATAATAAAACAAACAACACAAGATAAAGACACTAAAGACTACTGCTAGTTTATTTTGATTTAATTTTGAAAAACATGCACGTAACATCATTACCCATCAAAACATCTTCTTCAATGGAGCTTAAAATTTTTTGAACAAACATCAACCTCTCTGAGCTCTAAGTCTTCCACATAAATATTAATTACTTCTAAGAACTACTGATTATGTTTTTATTTGTTAATAAATGTTTCTGGTTGAAAAATGTATAATAAAATTCATAATTCCTTTGCATAATTAATTTATGTAAAAAATAACTAACCTTGAAGCTGTCAAAAAATTCTTATCATAACAAAAATGGCTTTCATATGGCTCGAAGTTACCTGCACTACCTGTAATTATGTCACTTTTCTGCGTTTTTTTGCTGATAATATTATCATGTAATAAATGTGATTATATTCAAACCAACTGCGGTTGACAATTTGTAAATTCCTGAAAATTTTTAAAAACAATAAATCAGTTTTCGGATTTCTTACACAACAAAACAGTTGGCAGATTGTTTGGAATAAGATTGCGTACGTTGAAGGTCAATCTATAACAAGAAAACAATGAAAAATGGTGACCATACTGGACACTTCCCAAAAATGGAGATACTCTTATCCAACGGAAGTGAATACATTTTATTTATTATGAACTTTTCTGTAAATATAAAAGTGCTAATCTCAATTGCTTTTTGCTGCTGATAAGGACACTGTATTATCGATGAAGTTTGATCGCCGCTGAGCACTGATAAACCAGTTCAAGCGTGTTCTGAGAAATCTGCTGCTTTTATCTCGATTTATTGTTATGAATGGGCGAGAAATGGTCATGCCACCTGAATTTATCTTTAAAAAATTTAAATTCTACAAATTTTGATTTGATATTTCTTATCAGCAGTTCCAAGGTGAAAGCAGCTTAAATATGCTCCACGCAAGATTCTCCCCGCATGCACAGAGCAAAGATTATTCCGAATGACATTTAATTTCGGAATGACTGACAGATCACGCTTGTCACACACTTTCTAGCCACCGCTCGTGTCTGTGTCGATAACCGGGCGGCGCCTGTGGCTTAATCATATCGCACTAAGCAACCAGAAACTATCATTTGAATTTTTTGATAAGAAAAACAATCGATATTACATACTTACAAATTATATAACAGCATCTGTTTTTTTTTTAAATCACCATGAATCCTGTGACAGTTGCGGCTTCCAGGAGCGAGCTTTCCTAATTGCGATTGCTTGTAAAGAGTTTGGTCTAGGGTACGCACGTGCATATAAAATTGGGGAAGTTAATTATAGATAAGAAAATGTACGGCGACCTCAAGAAGGTACGAATATGAAACGGATCGAGAATTCGTCTGGGCCAGAATAAAATGATTTTATTTTTAAATACAATTTTTATTATTAAGTGCACGAGTATTGTTGTTGCGTGGAGACTAAGTTGAGCTATAAATAAAAGCTACATGCTTTTGTGGATTTCCGTACATATTTTTAGGTATTTTATTTTATATTTATCATATAAGTTGCACCTGTTATATAATTTTGCAAAAATTGCTGAAGGTTTTGACAGTAAAAATATTTCATTGTAGTGCAGAAAAAAAGTATTTATTACCATGAGACTTGTTTTTGGACGTCAAGTACTGGCGATGATCACCTTATAATATCCCTTCCAAGGATAATATAGGTTTAGGGGATTGTCTGAATGGTCGTGTCAGATGTAAGTCGTCAGCTCCTAGAGGATCTACTTGCAAAGAGTGTTCTGACATCAAGCCCTACCATGTGTTAAGGTTGATTAAAGGTATCTCCGAGGTGATTGAAAGTGATCATGTAAATGTTATTTATCGGTTAATTTCCCTCTCACATTTTCAAGCCCTGTCCGAGGATGTCCACTCCGTAAATGCCAAGCTCGGCCAGCTGTCTGCCACACTGGCTTCTTTTACAACGAGCTCGATTTCTCTTGTGGCTAAATTCCACGAGCTTTCTTCTCGAGTCTCCACGGTCTTGGATACCGTCGATGATTCTCGACCCTAGTATTCCTGCTTCCTCCTTTTCAACTGAAACCTCAGCCCCCTTTCTGTTGTACTAAACGATATTAAAAGATGTTCGATGCATGTCAGGACTGAAGTCGTGTCGTTATCACTTAGGTTAGGTTAGGTTGAAATGGCTGCCCACTTAGGCACGCCATTGAGCCCCTTGGTGCAAGTTACACTATCCATCATTCGATACTCACATCAAAATGGTTTGTGTATGATGCGGGTATTTCAGTAAGCATTCATTTTGCTGCCTCTCTTTCGTGTAAAGATTGTGATGCGTTTGTAGTTGTGCAATAAACGCGAATGAAAGGGGGAATTTCTCATAGTTTTCGCAGACCCCCGAGTACGATGTTTTATTTGTGTTAGTGTAATGGAGGGTGAGTCTGGCAAATTTTCTGGCTCAAAAGTGAGGAGTCATATGACGCATGAATTGTACTTCCCTGCGACCCCTTGCCTAAAAAACCGGTTTTGTGTATGGGGGTAATAAACGATGTGAATGATAGTGTAACTTGCACCATTGTGATGCCATTCTAGTGTTGGGACAAAGTTCAGGCCATTTCAAGCCATTTTGAGCTTTTAATAAACGACAGAAGTTAAGAACACCAATATTTTGCAGCTCGCTCAATCCATCAAGGAAAGGTGAGCCAAAGAAGGACACTCTTTTCCTTGCGAGGGCGAGACATGTACAGAGAAGATGGGAGACAGTTTCTTCCTCTTCTTCATAACTACAACTTCTGCATAAGTCGTTGTGGGGAAGTCCTAATTTTTCGGCGTGCGGGCCAAAGTGACCAGTCAGCACCTTTACTTCATGGCTTATCTCCTTTTTGTTCAACTGAACAAGAGATTTTGAACGCTTTTCGTCCAAAGTTGGCCACATTGCATGAAGAGTGCGACACACCGTTGCTGGGTCCATCTCAGCCCAGCTCGAGCTAAGCTGATTTTTGTCACAGCTAGTTTGTAGGTGGCTAAGGGCATTCCCCTAATCCCACTGTGTACAGGAACCCAACACAGTGTTATATCAAACTAGTGGCAGTCTCACACAGAGACCTGCGGTAGTTCAGAAGAGTTGTGGATGCTGTGACGAAAGAATTAAGAGCCTTGAGGGTCGCCTGGATATCCGATAGAATACATATATTCTTATGAGATATATTATTTATCTTCAACCATTCGAGAGCCTCCCAAATCGCAGTGACTTCCGCTTGTCGTTATCACTTACAGTGACTCAAAATTACTCAGCCCTGAGCTTATTATCGGAAAAATTTAGTGTTTTCGATTAATAAGCATTCCTGTGCCGCTCGTTGTATGGAGGTGCAATGTGAGCCCCCAGCCACTTCTACTCCAGAGACTGGTAATGCCGTAGGCCCTTCTTTAATACCCGAGGAGAGCCCTTCGTTGGGGACTGACTCTAGACTGGCTCCGAACTACCCAAAAACCTGTGACAAGCGTAAACGTAAACGCAGTCGTAAAATGACTACTACAGAGGCTGTGACAATGAACTACTATGTTAGCTTGTCGGTCGCCGCCCCTTCACTTTATCCCAGAGTCTGATGCGACATCTAACTCCTGTTGCAATATTGCTAGACACTGGGGATACTGGGCCTTCGGTAACCTGCACCAAGCTAGTAACGATACCCAGCCGCTAAATATTTTCAGTTCGCGCTTTTCCCCAGAAACTACGCCCGAGGCAATTAAAGATTATTTTAGGGGGAAGAAATCAATCCTGAGACAATATCCTGCAGGAAGATCAGCAATTTTTCCAAACCAGTCGCATCCTTTGTTCTGTGTACACCGCCCAATACCGCTGAAAAGTTCTATTTCCAAAACGTAAGAGGAATAGGATCCAAAACCCACGTTGTGTTTCTATCAACTTCGGCCAGCGATTTTGATATAATCGCTTTTACGGAAACATGGTTATATAGTGGGATCCTCAATGTCGAACTTTTCGACTCCTTCCAAGTTTTTCGGAGGGATAGATATAATAACTCGGGGCTCGTGGTTGTGGTTTACTACTCAATTGCTGTTCAATAACTCTTCCTAGTTTTTCCAACTTTTTTGACATTGAGCTTCTCGCTCTTAAAATCTTTCTTGTCCACAATAACCTGCTCTCTCGTCCCCTATCTTTCAACCAGACGTAAACAATTTTCGGCATCTCAAGTGGCTCATAACCAGAGAGGCTATCTTAAAACATATTAACGAACTCCCACAGGATTTTTCGTCCGGTCCTGACGGTATTCCCCTTGCTGTTCTAAAATCCTGTGCAGAGGCCTTTTTGTGTCCCCTGATGTTCTTATTCCAAAAATCCATTAATTCAGGGTGCTTAACAACTTTATGGAATAACTCTTTTATAATCCCCGTTCATAAAAAGGGATCAAAGAACGGTATGGTTCCAATCGTACTTAGCCGACAGAACCTATCAAGTTCTGTTTCGAGGAGTCAAATCCAGACACATTGAAGGGTCCTCTGGCGTCCCGCAAGGTAATCATCTAAGTCCTCTGCTTTTTATCTTATCTATCGATGACATTGTCACCTTACTAAAGCACTGTAATATCCTTATTTACGCCGATGACATCAAACTGTCCCGTCTCATAAAGAGTACCGAGGATTGCAAACTTTTGCAATTTGACCTTAACACCTAGGGTCATTTGGTTCATAAGCTCCAGTTTTGGATTTTCTGTTTCCGGAGTGCTTGCGCATTTTCCCCGGGTTCGCTGGTGTTATGCGCGGTCGCAATTAAAAATAAAACTACAATACCACACTAAAAAACTACCTTACTGACCTCTTTCTAGTTTTTTTCTGAAAAATCATGAAAAGTTACACAACCCCAATGAATTTCTAGGATAAAGTTTGAGTACGCAAACAGCTGAAATTGTGCGCCTTTATATTTTTAGTCATATCTCCTGTATTTTTCGTCCGATTTGGCTAAAGTTAGGCTTTATATTTTTGTAACAAAATTACCTTTCACCCTCAATGATTGACATATGTAAATAAATTTTTGGTATAACTTAATACAACAAATAAACATGTGTAATTTTCCAAAATGCTTAAAAAATTCACTTTTTCCGACTTTCAGCGCCTCACACTCAAAAAATACTACTCCAATTGACACAAGCAATACATCGTCGTAATGGGAAGAGAGGAACCTTTCGATTAGTAATTTTTAGATTGGCTAGATGTATTGTTCTAAAGATTTTTAGCCATAACTGGAAAGAAAGCCGAAAAACATGTTTTTTGCTAATATCTCCAAAACGGTTCTTTGGAAAAATAAATGAGTGTCATTTTCGTTTTCACCGACCTCAAATTAGGCTAAGAAACACTTTTCCTATTAGGTACACGCAATTAAGCAAAAATTTGTAAACTAGTGTAATTTATGGCTATACCTACTTTTCTCATTTCTCCCCTTTGGATCCGCCACTGTATATATTTATAACGCAGAAGGCAAACTTCACGAATGGTAAACAAACAAATCAAATCGCACTCTTAAAATGAAACTGACCTAACTCAAAAATTATAAATTGAGAGAAATGAACAAGAAAGTACTAACAGTGTTCATGCATAGTTGAATAGTGCGATCAACAAAAGTGACCTACATATATATATACGTGGTCCCCTTTTTTACACATAATTCGGGCTATTTCTCACCCTAGAGTTTTAGATTTAGAGGGCTTTTTTAGGGTTAGTTTATATCAAATGAAGTTAAAGGAATTTTGAGTTAGGTCACTTTCATTCTAAGTGTGCGAAATGTCACTTTAACCCAATTACAATTGGACCCGCGTATATGAGACGAAATATCAACCCGACCCAGACAGGAGGGTTGAGTTGAGTCAACCCGGTTTCAACTCGACCACCGTTTATGACTAAGTTGACCCTGGGTCTTCAATCTGGGTTGGACCTAGTCATAAACGGGGTATAAGACGTTCAGTTATTATTGTTTTGTCAGTGTGGCCTTGAGACTTCAAGTACCTTCTGCCAATAGAAATTATAGAACTCAGTAAAAACTCGAGTAAACAATCCGAAAACTGCTAGTAAATTAATTTATTAATTGCTATCGTACCATAAACCACTACAAAACATTTTACAACTGCAATCGTCATACCCTGGAGCCGACATACTTGTTTTCCAAAGAACTTGCAATACTCCAGACCAATTTCAATTGAAATGAAAACAACAAACGAGACGGTGACGTGATACAATTTGTTTTGTGTTGTGATAGAGAACGGCGGTGGTTTTGGGGGAATTGGTAAACAATTCAAACCTTTATCGGTCAGGTTCTAGCTTTATTTTTGGTCACACCTTCTCGTCTATATTTTTTGCGGCCTTTAATGCTATTATAACCTATATGCAAATAGCTTTCTAAATAAATCCATTCATTATATGATTTGTGGCTTGCCGGGGAATAACCACACTGGAAAACTTCTTGGGAAATACCTTGACAACGGCGAGCCCCAATGAAGGGGGGAAATGTGGATGGAAAAATTTAACAATGAATGCACCAAGGTTAATGGCATATTATGATTGTGAAAATATTCTGATCTGATTTCAGGTTGTTTAAAATTTTGGAGACACTTGCCGGGTCTGTTTTGAATGCATTTTTTCTTTGGTTTATCGGTTTCTCCACATTCCTCGGAATTACACAATTGGTGTTAATAAGTAGAAATCTCTGGCCCCCACTGTTAGTGTGTTATCTACTCCGAAGGGGAACCTCAACTGGGGAGAGCAGACGTTATGTATTGCGCTGCTGCTCCAAAAGAGAGTTCGGTTTCGTTGTCGATTTCAAAAGCTCGGTGCTTCTCGCATATCTGGGGAAAAACGTGAGTTAGCAGCTTCATGATAACTTGGGTTTCGGATTTGGAATTCCCGCGAATTGAGCCCAGGGGGCTTATGTACGGTGTTTGCTTTTTTTATGAACTTGCTCCACACTAAACCGGCAAACACAGCCATCGTACCTGTAGCAAAACGCCACCAATAACACAGGTATAACCCATGAAAATGTGAATGCGTTGTGTAGAGACGTATTTTACGTGGATTCAAGTGAATTCGAACTGGAAAATGAAATGGAGCGCCACAGCAAAAGTGGAATACCCCAAAACTGGTTGGTGGCTACATTGAAGGCTAGATTGTGTCGCTTGGGGATTTCCCTTGCGCGGAGATTTCGTCCGAAGATGTTCATGCTCTTGCATGATAACTTCGTAATCTCGCGAGATTTGTCTGGGGTTTCTCGGGAATGTTATGGCCATTTTTGTCGTAGTTTTATTCTATGTTTGCTAATATGTATGTACTGTACGTATATATTGGCATTCCATTCAAGATTATCTTATGTTCACTAATCCGGTTTTATCCATCGCTGTTTTTGCTATTAAGACGAATCACTTGAAACCTGGCCATGGAGAAGGATTCCTCGCAAAGTCGTAAACACTTGCAACGTTTGTAAACACTAAAATGATTCATCCCTGGCGCTGGGGTAAAAGGGGAGACAATACAATTTGGGAAGTAGAAGAATTTATTGGGTTTTCTCTTTTTTGGAAGAAAAACGTGAGTCATTCGCTTTGCTCCCCAATAAATAGGGAAAGGTCATTCCCACGAATTTTCCCATTCCATTGTACAAATTCTGTTATGTCTGCGAAATTCCTAGAATTTTGCTAGCTAAAAATAAATATGTATATCCAAAAATAGCGTTTGTTATGGAATTTCTCGTTCGGTATCAATCGATGAAAAACTGACAGCAATCAAAAGGCTCTAGGAAGTCAATGGTCTCTCCTTATACAACATGTTTCGTTGCTTGAATTTTACGTATACAAACACAATTCTGAATCATGCACTGAACATCTATTTGTAAGGAAAGTTTTATTAATTTGTGCCACTTCCTTTTTCCGGGAAACGCGGCGATGACTCATTAAAGTCCTTTTCTCAATCTTAAAAGCAAAATTCACGAATCCCCATTTTTTTTATTTATATCAAGTTTCAGGAAACTTAAAGACTTTTATTCCTGGAACAAGGAGATTATGATGCTTTCGAAGGAACTAAAAAATTGCTTTGCGTTTCAAAGGAATTCATCACAAAAAATTATGTCGCAGTATTTTTCACAATTGTAGACAGTAGGGACGGCTTAGGAATTTTTTAGTGTCAATACTTTTTCTAAACGAATTCATGAAAATGGGAGACTGATGATGACGGTGACAGCATCACGCTTTATTAAATTGTGTGTTGTTGATATAAAAAAATAGTCGGATTATTTATAGATAGAGTTTTTTCCGAATAAAGTAAAGCATTTCAAAAGAAGAAAGATATATTATTGATTTTGTTGTTTGTTATGTCTCGACCAAGTTCATTATTCGCTACCAAACATCAAAAGGAATAGGATGCTGCAGTTCATATAAGGCTGCTCGCACACTGGATCAGAATTTGTACGAATTTGTGCGAATTCCGATGAAATAACATACAATTTCATCAGAATTCGCACAAAATCGTACAAATTCTGATGCAGTGTGCGAGCAGCCTAAGGATAAATACGGAAAAATATGCAGTCATTGGCCCAACCTACACTAGGATTCTTTCAGCAGCAGCAGAAACGGGTTTTAGGACATAGAAAGGGTAAGAGGGAAGAGTAATACATAACAAGCTCACCAGAAAAATTCAGCGTGAAAACGATGAAAGAATACCAGTGTAGATATAGATTAACTTGTAAAACCGGGTTTGCCGCTGCTGAAGGAATACTAGTGTATAATACGTAAGGTAAGGCCTGCCCCTTACTAGTAAGTGCTCTTTTCAGTACTTCTGTAAGCTTACAAGTCTTACTGGGGTATTGCAAAAACATGAAAACAAATCAGTCATTGAGCAAATTCTCACCTGTTTGGGTCTAATTCTGGATTACACATTACCACCTGCCTTCTCTTGTAATGGGTTATATAAGGGCTTATCTAACACCAAGAATATAAGGGGTATCCCTTACCAGATGACTACTTATATCAGTACTCCATCGGTTAGGCCTTACTAGAATTCCTACTGGGTTACCTTGTATATGTCACAGTGAAGATAAAATCGATAAAATCGCGAAGCCAGTTTACTACAACTTGTTTGGAATTAAATATTTGGTAAATGTTGAGAATTTGAGCTTCACAGTAAAATCGCTGTAATATTATACGCAATAATATTGAGCAAAATATTAACGGTTTCCTTCTTTGAACAGACTATCATTATTATTGTAATTCCAATTAAAGAATAAAAATCTCTTTGTAATTAAAGAATAAAAATTTACAAATTAAAGCTATCTATACATATAAAAATGAGTCCCTCTTTCCCTTGGTCACGCCATAACTTGAGAACCACTTTACCGATTTAATTCATCTTTTTTTAAGTTTTCTAATACATACTTTGTAGAAGGTTCTTACGGAAAGAAAAAATTTCGCCAGAACATTAGATCATTTCAGAAAACTTAACGACTAATGTGTGTATGTATGTGTGTCTGTATGTTCGCAATAGGCTCCTGCACCGTGCAACCGATCTTAATGAAATTTTAACCATGTTCTATTTACATTAACAGAAAGATCTTCTAGATGGAGTTGTCATGGAGAGCTTCGTTGAAAATCATCGCAGAGCTTCGAAATTTTGCATGAAGGTCCGTTAGGGTCTCCCATGATGCACCTCGAAGCCCGGTTTTGAAAAATTCAACGACACTCATTTAGACCACACTCTTGAAGATGCTGTGATTTCGTCAAATGCTAAACAAATACATTGTTTTCTATAATTTTGTCTACTTCATCAACACCGATAGATTTATGGAAGAAAGATCATATGACCGAAGATACATCATCAGAAGCGTCTTAGAAGATCAAATTCAGATTTGCAAATGAGCGAAGAAATTCACAATGGAAGCATTAATTATAGTTGAGGACATGTGCTCGATGCTTACTAATAAAGGATTAATACAATTAGGAATGATGACAACGCCCAATCGCCCAATGCACGACGCATTTAATCAAAAGTTGCAAGTCGAAACCTAATACGATTCCGAGGTATTGAGGGAAACCGTTCAAAAAAACGTTCCTCTTTTAAATCAGGAACAAAAATATACCTATGATACGCTAATGAAAGTAGTGGACGATGGTACTGGCGTTATTTTTTTCATAGATGCTCTCGGTGGAACTGGAAAAGTGTTTTTAATATCATTGATATTGGCAACCAGATTTTAAGTTACCATCAAAACGAGTAAAATAAAAAAATAAAACATTTTGCTACATGTAACGGTAAATTTTTACCCAGTATCACAACTTTCAAAAAGGTATGTCCGACCTTTCCGGCTTATTAAATCCTAACCTTATTGTTCGCCTAACTTCGAACTTTCGATTACCAAAAAATTTTCTAATTCCGTATGACGGGACTTTTAGGTCACCGGCTCCCCGCCTAATGGGGTTTACTAGACCGCCTTAGGCTGGTCGTCCACTGGAAGCGTATTCGAGCGGCTACGCGCTTCGGCTTTATGAGCGGCTACAGGCGGCTACAAGCTGCTTTTAGATCTGCGGCTACACGCTACGGGGGTCGTCCACTGCAAGCTTTTCATGCTGCTCAGTTTGAACTGAATTTGACATATGTAATAATTTTGTGATTTGTAAATATAGAAGGCTTTTAGTACAGTTAAATTAAGCCGAAAAAAGCGGAATAGCGGAAATGATTGGGTGCAGGCTGTAAATTGGCACAGGGCTTCCATTTAGGGTTCTCAATAAGGGGTTATAATACAAAATCACAATTTTATTCGTTTTTTAGCATTTCGCTCATGCTGTCAACCAACATTTATGTTCTAAATGGAGTCACTTCAACTATCAAATAGAAGAATACGCATTCACCTAAAAGAGGAGTCTAAGTATATTGCTTTACTATAATTAGTAAACTAGTTATTCAACTCTAAATAAATTAAAACAAAATACTTTTTTTTTGTAAACACCCTGTATTTTAGCAGTTAACCCCCTCCCTAGAACAATATTTTCTCCAAATACATCCAGGAACCATCCCCAAAAATATTAACAACGTAGCCCAACTTGAACGTCTGATAACCTATACAAGTCGTGAATGAGTGCTTATGAGTATTTTAAATCTTTAAAACGGTGATATATCTTGAATGGCAATTCGTACGGGAAAATGTATAATAACTTTTTTAGTAGATAATCGCATGATCTACAAACTTTGTGAACATTATTTTATTATAGGACTTACGGTTTCAGATGTATTTGCAAAAAACTTATATATTGACCCTAAAACCCCCTAAAAAATGAGCTTCCCGGGGTAGAAAATCGGTAGACTTTATAACCCCTTATTGAGAACCCTAAAAGGAAGCTCTGTGCCAATTTTCAGCCTGTACCCCAATCATTTCGTCTATTTTTACAATTTTTCTTGTACTATTTGGAGAAAATTATTTCCTGATTCGAGCGGCTACGCGAGATATGTTTTTTCACTAGTGTTGTGAATAAGAAAATCGATTAAAAGAAAATAAAACAACCGACAGAAAATAACCGGCGAAACACTGTAAACAATATGTCCCAATCTTTGAAAACTATCTACAATAATTAAAACACAACTTTAATTTAAAAATATATAAAAAAAGCTTTATTATCAAGAACGGATTTTAAGGTACCTTCCGAGTTGGTGGTTTATTCCTAACTAACTGTTACATTCATTTAAAACACATTTCTTACCTCTAATTTCTAAGTGAATCTTAGATACTAAAAGTGCATTAAAGCATTTTATTAAAACCTTGAGATCCATTCTCATTTAACGAAAATGTTTCTCACGGTTTTCATGCAGCTTAAGCTTATCAGAAAATGACGGTGTCATTTTCCTTCTGGGGAAAATTCCTAATGCCTTTACCAGGCCATAGGTTTTGGTCGGGATGGTATTTCATACACATCCGGTGGATCTTTGTTATAACAAATTGTCTTATCTATAACTTCTCCCCTCTTTAAGTCTGAAGTCTCCGACTTCAAATTTATTACATTAATCCTTTCTTTTTTATTTTTCCAAAGGATGTATAAAATAATACATAATATAAACAATGTTAACAAAATAATGGTACTTACACTAGTTCCATATACCATATTCTTATGAAACTTAATTTCAGATATCTCCTTTAGATTATCTATATTTTCAAAAATAATTTTATTAAAATTTATTGGTTTTATTAAAGTTAAATTAATTTCTTTAGCTGGATAATAGTATTTATCTAGAAATGACACTTTTTTATTATAAAATATATTATTACTTACTTTTAACGAGCAATTATTAAAATTGATCAAATAGTTACCAGTTAATTTGAGCAATCTCTGATCGCAATTATGAGCTATGGTTTCATTATAAGCATTTTTTATAAAAATGGTCTCTTCATCTAATTCTTCAATACTGGTAATATTGTTATATGCTAAATTACATGAGCTTTTGAAAATACAGTGTTGACTCAATTTTAAGTCCTTAAATAAAGTGTCTTTTTCGTATTTGAAGGAATTATTGTTTATTTCGACTATTAATTCATCTGGATTGTTGATTTCTAAATATTCTGAGTTAGTAACAGATTTAATTAGTTGTAATTCTGTCAAAATATAAGTTTTTGGTATTTTGATTGCAAAGATTAAAAATCGATTTTTATGTTCCATAACTCCTTTAGCTTTTAAAAGTTTTAATTTATGAAAATCTACATGATATGTTTCTAACTCTTCAAGCGTTAATATGCTAGGATGTATAATATTGTTTTTTATTGCCATTATATTATCTAAGATTTGGTTTATTCTATTCTCAAAATATCTAAGTTTGGTTTCCTGGTCCAAAAACATAATTCTGTAACTCAATTGTTGTATATTATTATTGGTAACGTTAATTTCGTTCATAACTTTATGTCTGTCATTCTCAATCAATGTCTTCAAGTCCGTCATGGTTTTGTTGTAATGTTCGTTTATTCTTATTTGTTGGTTTAAGTTAGTAATAGCCTTATGGTTATTGTTTTCGACCGTCTGTAAATGTTGTGTTATCTCTTCTCTGTCTGTATCGTCCATGGTCCCGAATAACCAATTTGAAGTTCTACCTATTATGTTTATTAGTCCTCTTCTTTTTCGAATTGGAACTGGATTTCTAATTGTTTTAAGTTTACTTTTTATAATCCTTATCTCATTGTATAATGCTCTTCTATCTTCTAAATTTAGATAAGCTATATTGTTTTGCAATTGTTGTAATATTCCTTCCATTTCTACTGGATCTATTATATGTAAAATTGTATCTGTGTTATTAGCTATTTCTACCTGTTGGATTCGTATTTTAACGTAACCAGTTTCCTCATTTATGCGATGAACCTGCAACCGCCCTTGTACTGTTGCAATCATCAGTATTAATAACGTTGTTACCTGAAAATTTTGTCTTTCGTTTAATATTGCAAGGATGTACATTTCGTAACGGGTATTTTCTAAAATATGGTTCATTTTTGTGCCTAACTCTTTTATAATTCTTTATAAAACCCTCGTTTCTACTTTCTATATAATTTTCCCTGTTCTTATTTAATTTAGTAATATACTTACTCTTTTTCTTATTAATCTTTTCTACTAGTAAGGAAGTATCAGTTAATTTGCTCGCTTCTCTCGGAGTCATTTCTATGGTTGTATGATATCTATCGTTATAATTACCTATAGATCTCTGGATTTTTTGTTCTGTGGAAATATCTTCATCGATTGCTTGGATTTTCTCTATAAGTGTAGAATGCAATCTTTCTACGTCAGCATTTCCAGTATGGCTATTTGGTTTTGTCCAATGAACCTCTATTTCCTTTTCTTGTAAGTACCTCTTAATTTGTTCGGATTTGAACTCGTTGTCCATTATAATTTTTCTAGGTTTCCCAAAAGTAGCTAAATATGCCTCCAATATCGCTATCTTCTTTACCCAGTTTCTATCGTTAATTAGATAGGCTACCGCAAATTTTGTTAATTTATCTATAATAGTGATAAACGTTTGCTTTGTATAATGAAAAGTATCTAGATGAATGATATCATTTCCTTTAGTTGGTGTTTCGGTTATAGCTAAGGTAGGTTTGATGGGATTTCGGTCATACTTACTCCCTTGACACTTTTCGCAATTATTGATAATTAATTGTATGTGCTCTTGAAGTTTTGGATAATAGATCTTATCTTTTAAGGTTTTGTAAGATTCATTAATGCCACTATGTAAAGATTCTCTAGTATGGTATAAAGAAATTTGTTTGTGACACTGCTGTTCATTTTCTATTTCCTGTGCCCTTTTTGTAGCTTTTATCAATTTTACTCTTCTATCTCCTGAAAAAAGTCTAATGATAATTTGTTGTATTTTATTATAGTCTCCGTCTTCTACATCTGAATAGATCCCTATATGTCCAGAATTTATAAATCGCTTTAATATATCTACGATTACCGCTTCTTCATTTTGTGGGTTAATTTGAATAATTCTCCTCCCATATTTTATCTCCATTTCTTTATTTGGATGATAAGTCAAAATTAATTGCGTTTTATATTTATTTACAATTTCTTCTTTTATACCGATATGGTCAAGTAGTTGTTCCTCAGAAGAATAAGCTGTTTCAGATTGGTCCATATTAGATTCACAACTATTTTGCTCATTAATTCGGGGACTGCTTTCGATCCTACTTAGGAAATCTGCAACCTTGTTGTCTTTTCCTTGAAGGTATTCTATATCAAAGTTATACTCTTGCAATTTTAGTATCCACCTTTGATTTCGCTGAGAAAATTCCTTTCCTTTATACTTGGCGTTCATATATTTTATAGGTGCATGATCCGTTATGATTTTAAATTTTTGCCCATATAAGTATGGTCTAAAATAAGTTACAGAGTACACAATAGCGAGAAATTCCTTATCCGTTACGCTATAATTTCTCTCATGATTATTTAGCGTTCGGGATACATAGCATACTGGATGACCGTCTTGTGAAAGAACTGCTCCAATAGCGTAGTCGCTAGCATCGGTAATGACTGTAATTTTTTTTCATAATTCGGAAATTTCAAAATTGGATGAGATGATATGAGAAGTTTTAGTTTCTCAAAAGCAGCAATATATTGCGGATCATTAATATTTATTTTTATATCTTTTTTCAAGTATTTTATGAGTGGATGTGCCACTTTGGCATAATCCTTAACGAATTTTCTGTAAAATCCTGTCATACCTAAAAAACTTTTTAATTGTTTTTCCGTTTTAGGTAATTCTACTCTTAATATATCGTTTACTTTATTGGGGTTGGGCTTCATTCCGTCCCTTGTCAATATGTGTCCTAGAAACTCCGTTTCATGCTTCATAAAGCTGCATTTGTCAGCTTGTATTTTCAAGTTATGTTCAACTAATCGTTGGAAAATTTTATTTAGAGAGTCAAGGTGCTCGTCTAGTGTCGTCGAGAAAATGAGGATATCGTCGAGATATACCACGCAAATTTTATTGATGTATTCTCTTAGTATGTTATTAATTAGCCGCTGAAAAGTGGCGGGGGCATTTTTTAATCCAAACGGCATTCTTATGAATTCGTACAGCCCGGATGGAGTTATGAAAGCCGTTTTTTCCCTATCATTTTGAGCTATTAGTATTTGATGGTAGCCCTTTGCGAGATCTAATGAACTGAAGTATTGCGCTTTCCCCAACTTGTCTAATATACTGTCTATATTGGGAAGTGGGTACTTATCATCTATCGTTATCTCATTCAACTTCCGATAGTCAACTACAATACGGTATTTTTGAACTCCAGAATTGTCTATTTTCTTTGGGATAACGATTATTGGTGAACAATACCTACTATTACTTTTTCGAATTATTCCGTTTCTTTCCATTTCTTCCATCTGAGTCCTCACTTCGGCTTCATGCTGAGGTGGGTAACGGTATAATTTCGAATTGATCTGCTCACTAGTCGTTGTTCTAATTTCGTGTACTATGCTTGTTGTATTTGTAAGTTTATCCCCTTCTTTGTATATTAATTTTTTATATTTGTCTAAAAGTTTCATTATTCCCGATTTTTCTTCTACGTTTAAATGGTTTAAATCTATGTTCCCTAAATCACCCTCTTCTAAAGCATTTACTTGGTTTTCCACGATTTTATTAAGAAATGGTATAATCGTGTTGTCACTAAGTATCAACTCTTTATTTAATAAATCAATAAAAGCAACATATGGTTCAATAAAATCCATACCTATCAAAAAATGAAAACTTTTATTTGTATCCATTTTTATCCATCTCATTTTGGCGTTAGGAGGTTGTTTGAACTCTTCCGGACACTTGGTTTTTACATATTCCGTATTTATTTGAACCTGTCTTTCTATAGTATTTAATCGACATTCCCCTCCCTCTATTTTTTCATAAAATTCCTCTGTTACCTTTTGGGAATTTAATATACTTACGGTGGATCCTGTATCCACAAAGGCAATAAATTTTTTATTGTTTATCGTTATCATAATATAAATTTTTCTTTTTTCCGAGGCTAGTTTATAAAAAACTCGTCTGTTATTAAATGATTTACTTCATTTTTGTTACTAAGCGAATCGACCTCCATCGGTTGTACATGATTATTATTATTATTTCTATTAAAGGGATATTTATTAAATTGCCTACTACTAGAAGGATTAAAACGAGATTGCCCAGAGTAATTAAAATTATGTCGAGTCTGCCCATTATTGTGGTTAAAACCGTTTTGTCTTAATTGTCCCGAGTCGTTAACGTTATAATTATTATTTTGTTTAATTTGACCAAAACTATTATTGTTACTTTTAAAATTATGGTTTTGTCTTTGGATATTATGCTTTGGATGTCTTTCTTTAAATACATTGCTACTATGTCGACACCATTTTAAATTAAATTGATCTTCACCGACATATTTATTAATGATAATTCTAATTTCTTCCAAAGTAAACTTATCTCTTATTTCTGCGGCCAATGAACCTGCCGTCAATTCTTTAATTTTTAAAATCAACATACTACTCAAATTATTTATAAGTTGGCTTTGGAATTCACTAAAAATAGCACATTCTGATATATAATCTACAATCACTCTAATTTTGTCCATTAATTCTGTAATGGTACTTACTTTGAGTAAACTTATTTCCTGCATAATTTGACCTTGGTCCCTCGATGGTTTGTACTGCAACTTCAATTTTGTTTTGCATTCTGTCCAAGTTAGAGGTGGTGACGATTCCAGGTAATTTTTTGCTGGTCCTAATATTTTTTCGTTGTAGATGATGGTATAAGCCTGATGAGCTTGACTTCCAAAGTCTGTCAAAGCTCGGTCCACTGATGCTATGAACGCTGGTAGGGTTCCAGGTCTTCCTTCAAATGTTTGTAGATGTTTAAGGTCCTTTTCAATCCTTCTCCTTGGAGTTAGTTGTTGTTGCTGTCGATTTAAAATATCGGTTAGAGCAACAATGCATTGCTCCATAATATTTAGCTCTGGTTGATGTGGTTGCTGTGGTTGGGCCATTCTATGTTGGTCAATAATCCGGTTTCGCTGATTCCTTCTTTCCAGGGTTTAGCTGTCGTTTCTTCGTGATTCACTAAATTTTTGTTTAAATCACTTTGTCTCAAACTTTTTTCACCCTTTATTTTTGGTTTTAAAACTTTCGATTAAAACACTTTATTTGGTTATATATTTTTTTTTCTTTTAACTCGTTCGAATCACTGGATCCTAATTCTTCTGAACAGGATCCTACCGACTGCGCCAGATATGTTTTTTCACTAGTGTTGTGAATAAGAAAATCGATTAAAAGAAAATAAAACAACCGACAGAAAATAACCGGCGAAACACTGTAAACAATATGTCCCAATCTTTGAAAACTATCTACAATAATTAAAACACAACTTTAATTTAAAAATATATAAAAAAAGCTTTATTATCAAGAACGGATTTTAAGGTACCTTCCGAGTTGGTGGTTTATTCCTAACTAACTGTTACATTCATTTAAAACACATTTCTTACCTCTAATTTCTAAGTGAATCTTAGATACTAAAAGTGCATTAAAGCATTTTATTAAAACCTTGAGATCCATTCTCATTTAACGAAAATGTTTCTCACGGTTTTCATGCAGCTTAAGCTTATCAGAAAATGACGGTGTCATTTTCCTTCTGGGGAAAATTCCTAATGCCTTTACCAGGCCATAGGTTTTGGTCGGGATGGTATTTCATACACATCCGGTGGATCTTTGTTATAACAAATTGTCTTATCTATAACTCGCGCGACCGATCCAAATTAATTTGGATTCGCGCGGCACGCTCGAATACGCCTATAGCCGCCCGCTCAAAGCCGCTTGCAGTGGACGATGTTTGTATGAAATTCTTTATGTTGGATCTGTAGCGCATAGCCGCGTGTAGCCGCTCATGTAGCCGAAGCGCGTAGCCGCTCGAATACGCTTCCAGTGGACGACCAGCCTTAAGGAACTCGATTCCGCGGATGATATCTTTTTGCTGGTCCACAGACACCAGGGCTTAAAAACATGTTAAACAATTTGGCAACAGAAAGTAGTCCAGCAGGCTTAAGGCTAAACCCTAAATCTAAAGAAATGCGGATAAATGCAAACAACATTGAACGGGCAGCGCTGAAAAGCCGCTGGTAGATAAATTCTGCTTCCTCGATAGCATTATTACCGAAAATGGCGGGGAAGAAGAAGACGTCAGTTCCAGAATAAATAAATCATACCTGTTCCGCAGATCTCAACTAACACCGAATTGCGACTATTCAACTCCAACGTTAAGGCAGTTCTTTTGTACGGTTGCGAAACATGGAAAGTCACCCAATTCATCACAGGACGCCTACAAGTTTTCATCAACAGATGCCTGCGTCGTATCCCAAAAATCCGCTGGCAAGATAAAATTTCAAACGAAGAACTATGGCGCCGTGCCGGCCAAAAAAAGATAGACGACCAAATCAGGCGAAGGAAATGGACTTCGATTGGCCATACCTTGCGACGCGAAAACGAGAATCTAGCCAGGCCCTTAACTGGAATCCGCAAGGATCCCGTCGAGTAGGAAGACCTAGAATAACGTTGAGGAGAACGCTATTAGCAGAGGCCGCAACAACTGTGGGAGATCCTGGTCAGAGCTGAGAGCTGTCGCGCAAAACAGAGTCCGCTGGAGGGCAACTGTTACCGCTCTATGTCCCATGGAGGATTAAAGGGGAAGAAGAAGAAGAAGACTTTTACATCTACAAAAATATAAGACAAGACCTTATCTTTACTATCGGGAACTGGTGTCCACTTTGACCAACCGGGGTATCAATTCGATTCTTGATTAGGGCCTAATGAATGGTGTCGAATGAAACGCCATCAAAACGAAGTACTGTATCATTTCCAACAAAACTAACATCATCCTTTCTCCCATATCAGTGGGGAAATAGAATCTAACGGCCGACTAAACTGAGGGTAACTTCAACGATATGGGATGATCGCACATTCCAAATCGCTAAACCAGCCTCCCAAAGCCTTGGGTATTTTAAAAGATGTAAGCTCCTCCTCCAGCCAGCCGCCCTGGCTACAATCTACAAATCCTACATTCAGCCTCAAATCTTAATATTCGCTAAATCTATTGGACGATGCTCTATTCCAATCTCTGTTGATGCTATTCTTATATCCTATAAATACGAGGTACGAAATTTCTAAATACGCTCCATATATGATAATAAATTGAGAACACTTGCTAAACCAAATCAACAAACTTTTTATTTTGGCATCACGCAGCTTAAAAACACGTGAAAAGTGTATATTATTTATAAATAAATGCAGAACTACAGAAATATCGTGAAATTGTCGAAAATACAACTCTCCCCAATGAAAGTCGAGGTAAGGATATATCGCAAATATATTTTTTTCTATTTCTGTCTTACTTCACGTTATTAATAACTTTATAAAAGGATGAGGGTTATATATGGATTTACGAGTATATTCGAGGAGCTGCTGGATGGTTATCCCTTTCTACCCACGCTTTAACTTACGGATGAATATGAATCTTATCTCGAAACAAACTTATGCACTCGTATATTTATATAAGCATATGCTATCATAAATTTGGTCGCAATTAATTTATCAGAAAACTTTAACCCAGATGGACAACATGTTAAAAAAGGCGCAGCCGACAAAGAGATTTTTCAAAGAAACCATCGACCTGATTTTCTTTGTAGAGCTGCGAATGAACGAACAGTGTCAACATCACATTTGGTTCTGGGAGGGATGTGAATTTCTTGTTTCGTCTTAAAACGTATGAGACAGACCCACCCCCTCCCGATTAAGGTGAACCTGTTCTGTTCTTGTTCCTTAATATAATTAAATCTGGCAATTTTCCAATACGGCGACGATGTACTGTCTTCTAGTGAAAGCTAAATTAATTTTCAAGGAATTTTCCCAGTTGAAATTTTACATCATAAGATTTTAACAGAAATAAACTTTTATCAGTTCAACGCGCGACTGGTGACGTCAGTTAATTGTATTTTCGGCCTTCAAAGAAATTTTGTTAATAAAATTTTACAGGTAATAAAAGACATTTTCAGAAATTATAAAATTAGAAAAGTAGGAAGTAAAAGTCACCAATCGGAGACGTATTGTTCATTTTAAAATTAAGTATAAGAGTGGAGTACTTATAGATTAGATAAGATCGTTTTTTGTGGAATTGTTTTTTATAAAGATTGATTGTTATAAGTTCATACTTTTATAATCTATGTAAAAATATGACCCACATCCATTCCGATATGCTCCTCCGTTTCGTCATAGTTGTACCAATATTTTTAATAGACACAATGAATCATAACTAGGCTCTTCACAGTTCTCAGGCTCTGACAATAATACACTTCTATTTATTATGAAAACAAATCTAGTTATAGATTATTAGCAAAACATTTCGAGGGAAAATAAATATACTCAGCTTCTTAGCCTTGTGGAACGAAAGGTCATTTTGGACGATTATGTTCATATATCCCATACATGTTATAAGTCCGAGAGAAATCAAATTGACACCCTAAAGTGTCCTTTATTTTCTTTAAATTACAGTCCTCTGTGCGTCTATGTGTGATCTAAGGTTCTCCTAGAACTAATTCGCTGGCAAGATAGAATTTCAAATGAAGAGCTATGACGCCGTGCCACATTTATGTCTGCTTGCCAGATGGATTTTTAGTATGGGCTAAAAATGTCAAGCCATTTCATTTTTTCAAGCGGAGCGAATGCTTAATTTACCTTACTGATGTAACCTTACCACCTAGCGAACCATGAGATAGATCTACCTTGGACTAGCCCACGCAGCGCCAGTTCCATTATATTTCTTTTTTCTAATGCTGCATTTCCAGCTAAGTACGTTTTATTTCTTTCTTGAATTTCTTCTTCCTGAATTAGAAGCCTTCAATACCTATACATATGTCTCGATAGAAACAGACGCTGCTTTAAAGGCTGAAGCAGAACCAATCCGTTCCGTCCGCTCCGCACGTTTTTCCTTTGTTCTTTTTGACATTCCGTCCGCTTGATTGTGGCTACCGTTCCGTTCGTCTCATGGAAAGTTTATGGGAATGTCAAATTTCCAACTTTTAAAAACGGACGGAACGAATTGGTTCTGCTTGAACCTTAAGCCTTTTTTATTACCCCGGTTATGACTTGGCTGAGTTGAAAATTCGACCACCGTATATGATGTCGAATTGAGTTCACTTTGAGTTGAACTAGAGTTGAACTGAAACCAAAACATAACCACACTTTTGTGAGTGAAATTATCATTTATAGAACCGTAAAAATTCAAAACGAAATAATTTTTATTTTTGTGCAAGCAAAAACCCCGAACACAAAATTAACGCCGAAGGCGGACTTCACGGATTGTAAACAAACAAAACAAATGTCACTTCAACCCAATTTCAACTCAACCCGCGTACATGAGGGGAAATATCGACTCGACCACTGACATATAGGAAATATGTCAGTGGACTCGACCCATTTAGGACAGCTGATACCCCGTTTATGACTAGGTTCAACTCGGGTTCAACCCAGACATAAACGGATATCGAGTTGAAACTGGGTCCACTCAACCCAACTCAGCTCTCCTACCTGGATCGAGTTGATATATCGCTTCATATACGCGGGTTGAGTTGAAATTGGGTTGAAGTGACATTTGTTTTATTTGTTTACCATCCTGAAGTCTGCTTTCGACGTTAGTTTTGTGTTCGGTGTTTTTTTCTGGCACAGGAACAAAATATTATTTCGTTTTGAAATTTTTCATATCAATAAATGAGAATTTCACACAAAAATTTGAGGTTATGTTTTGATATCAGTTCAACTCTATTTCAACTCAAAGTGAACTCAGCTCGACATCATATACGGTGGTCGAAATTTCAACTCAACCTGGACTCAACTTTTCAACCTAGTCATAAACGGGGTATGAGTTGAGTGGTCCCAGATTCAAATCGACCCTCGTTTATGACTGGGTTGAGCCTGGGTTAAAAACTACCAAGTCATAAACGGGGTATATGTGTGATGAATCAGACCAAGGTTATGCAAATGTCTTCCTCCTTAACAAAATCGGCCAAGTCAATGATGCACGTTGCGCGAGCAATTGAATTCTTCAGCAATTGGAAGTCTGTAGCTGAATAAGTCTAAAGCCGCGTTTACGGCGAAATTTGTATGCTTTTTTTCTCTGTTACAAAAAAAAATTCTGAATCTTTCGTACAACAGAGAGAAATCATATAAAATGCTGTACGATAAAAGAGCTTCAAAGTGCACTTTCGCGTTGACTTTGGGATGTAAACGCAGCCTAATACTTGCGCAACGTGCATTATTAGGCCGGTTCCAGTACTTTTCCTGCCAAAACTTGTTCGGCAAAAACTTACTTGACTGGTAGGGATAATTTTGTCAAAAATCCAGAAAGTAAAGAAACGCTTTTTGGGCAATTTCTTGCAAATCAAGAAGAAGATAAGGCATACACATTACACATACATGTCGTTTGTGTATGTGTATGCCTTTTGTTTAAGGTACAAATCCATGCAACAAAATGTCAATTGATAACTTGTAAGAAATCACAGGACCGAAAACCTCCGGCTAATTCCTGCATGAGGGGAATTAAAAATTTCCTCGCTTTTTTGCATGAGAAAGTAAAGAAAGACAAATTTGGCAAGCTCGAAACAGAGTTCTGGAACAGAGCTATTGACTTGGCCCAAAGTCCAAGTCCTCCGGATTGATCATGGCAGTAAGGGCGCTGCAAAATTATGGACAGGCACGAGGCACCAAATGGTGAAGCTTTAGTATTTTCCTTCTTTTCTATAGTCCGGGGAAATTAACAAAAAAAACGCACGAAAGGAGACAAAACTTCTAAACGGCTGAAAATTGGTCTACAGCTTCCTTGTGACTTTTTAAGAAAACAATTTCGAAATAAAAAAAACATGGCCGCCGGAAATATGGCATACCCCATGCAAGAACCCAAAATGTTGACAATGAAACTACTTACAAAATTGTTGACCCGATTAACCCTTTGAAAGTTAGTCAAGGTCAAAGTTTTCGAAAATTACTTTTTGGCTAAAATTTCACCCAAAAACTGGAATTTTCGATTTTTTTTAATCAGTCAATACTAGGGTTTTTCAAAAACAGCTGTTACTGTTTTTAATTTTCGAAAAAACAGCTGATAACAGAAGTTTTTACCGTTTTTCGAGTTTTCTCTAATATTAATATTTTTTTTATATAATATCATTTTATTTTACATTTATAGTATACATTTTTATTTCTTGTAATAATATTTTTTTTTTTTTTATAGAGGAAAGTATACAAATATGGAATAGCATACTAAAATGGAATACCACGGTATTTTTGGTGCCTGCTTCAACAGCTCATTTGACAATTTAGTTTCCTAAGCCCAGGCATATAACCTAACAATTTATAATCAAACGTCAAGGCGGGAGCACGCTTACTGCTCAGAAAACAGCTTTTTCAAATTGTCACATCTGGAAAACTTTTTTTAAGATTTCTGTTAGTGTTATTATGAATTGGAATGTGTTGATAAATTTAGGCAATTGAATTTTTAGACTGTGTTAGTCCGGTTTGTGGTAACATCTATGTACAAAATTTTGGTGTAGCTTGTCGTGTAAAAGAAATATAATTTTTGGAATTTTTTTTAGTTGTTACCGCAATATGGAATACCTTAGAGGGTGGAAATATGGAATAGTATTCCATGTTTATATTCCAATGAAATTTTGTAGTTTTTGGTGTAATTTTCATAATTTTTAGTTATATCTAATTTATGTTTGTAATCTTATATATTACTCCTATTTTATATAAGATATGTCTACGGCGAGAAAAAACAGCTTTGGGATAATACACAAATGCAAAATGCAATATCTGCTGTTCGAGAAAACAAATGGGTGTTTTAAAAGCTTCCAAATACTATAATGTTCAACCCTATTTCGGCTCTATAGTAAAGGAGAAAATCCGACATATAAAAACGTTGAATTTGTTATTTATTTTTGTATATTTTATATGAATTCATTTTTATTTGTTATGTATTCCATATTTGTAGTAGTTTTTGTTTTGCTTGAAATTTGCAATGTTTTTGTAATTTATTAATTTTTTCTGTTGTGCCAATCACAGGCAATATATTTGTTTATCGAAAGTTGGATAGTAGTATTAAGATATTTTTTAAACACTTTAACTGTACAAAACGGAACATTTAATAAAAAATTTCATTAAAAAATTAAATGGTATTCCATATTTGTCTACTTTCCTCTATGGTAGACTAGAGGCTTAGGGAAAGCCCCTTTGTACTGTTCGACAATCTATTTTTTTTTTTCGTATAGAATGTCGAACAGCAGCTCTAGCCGGAAGATAGAAAGTAGAAAGAGAGAGACAGAGAAGTAGGAAGGAGCTGTCACAACCTAGCCGCGATATTATTATTCCACCCTCTTCCAACCATTTCGCGACTCTGGCATCGGGGCATTTGAGAAACAACTCGCTGGAGTGTTATGCCTCCTGAAACGAGTTGAATCTCATCAGCCAACCGATGACATGCGCTTGGTGGAGCGGGGAAGGACTAGCGAAGACTATGACAGGAGGAATCAGGAAAGTAAAGAGGGGAGAAGAAAGACGGGAAGTTATGTGGGTGGAGAAGTGGAAAAGGCGAAGGACCATGGGGCTGGCCGGGACTCAAACCCGGGACCTCTGGGATAGTAGTCATGCGCCTTACCTCTAGACCACCGAGGCCCCCTCAAAATACAAGCGCTTGAAGGGATTTGTCCGAAAGACGAGATCTTATTTTGGTGCAAAAATTAGTGCATATCGAAAACACACGTTCAACATCGGTCGATGTTGGTTTGATGGAAAGAATCGATTTACATAATTTTTGCATATTTTCTGTGCGTTGACCAGTATTTTTGAAAATTGAATATTCCGCTTTGAGCCACTTAAAATCTGGAGCGCGTTCAAAAAACTTACTATAGTAAACCACGAGGTAAGCTGTGGTTATGCTACATCACTTCACTTAACCACGAAAGTTTATGTTTAACCATGGAGGTTTTTGAACGCACCGTGGTTAACTACGTGGTAAAGAAAATTTAAAAAAAAATTTCCATAAAATAGTGTCGGCTATTTGCCTCAATTATTTCCAATAATTATTTATTTAAAATAATCTCACAAATCCCACTTTGATTTGTTCATTATTAACATTAAAACAAATGTCAAAAAATTGTTTTTATTCTTCTTCTTAACTATCGCTAACTATGCTCCCGAGCATGGTTAAAATTTAACTACACCATGGTTAACCACGGGAGTTTTTGAACGCCAAAAAGTTATGCTCGTGGTTATGTTAGCTGCGTTCTTTTTACAACGTGATCCCACTCAGATCATTAACTTTCAAGCAAACCAACAACAACAACTTGATCCAAAAAAGATTTGGATCAAAATCTGTGATACAAAAATAGTTTGTGTAACAACCATATCCAAGGCACATCTCATTGGAAAATCCAGAGCTTTTATAATTTTGTTCTGGAATTTATTTAGAAAAATGATTGAAAGTCACCTTTTGTTAATTTTGGAAGTCAATTAAACATTTTTATAAATTCTTTTTAAATCAGAAATATTTTTAATAAGTTTAAGAGACTGATATAAATTGCGACAGAACATATCAAAAATCAGAACTACAACTGTAAAAAACTAAATTTTTTCCATGATCCAAGTCCGTTCCTTTATGCACGGCTGATCTGATCTGGATCACGGTGTAAAAAGAACGCGGCTGTTGTAGTTAACCACGGAGTTTTTGAACGACAAAAGTTTACCATAGTTAACCATGGTTACGCATAGTAAGGTTTTTGAACGCGCTCCTGATCCTCCAAATTGTACTGCCGGTACATTTTTTTGCAGCAATGTCTACAATGTCTACACAACATGTCTAATTCATCTTGCGGCGACAAATTTTCGGTTCCAGTAGTGTTCAGGCTTTGCTGAGTTACATTATTTACCCGTACATCGGGGACACCAAAAAGACGAAATGCTAGATTTCCCGCAAAATTTAGTGTGGTTTTTAATTGTGACTAGTAGGATCCTTGAGGCTTCGCAATAGATTCATGACATCCTCGTTCATGCGGTCATTTACACGAATTTTTAAATTTTGGAAAAGCTTATTACCTACTAATTTCGCAATTGATTTCGAGCCCACGCCCAATTTTTTTGAAACAAAATTTCAAAAACAGTAAAAACAGTTAAGAAAAAACAGCTTTTTGCTGTTTTTCGATTTTATCCAAAAAACAGCTGTTTTACTGTTACTGTTAAACAGTTCTGAAAAACCCTAGTCAATACAAAACGTCATTGCCTATAAAAAGTCCTCTAGTCAGTTTTTCGAAAACTAAATTCTTTCGAAGTTATTCAAGGTCAATGTTCGCAAAATCACTTTTTGGTAAAAAAATTCCTCAAAAACTATGTTTTTTTTTCGAAAATTGTATTCTGTAGAAAAAAAAATTTTTTTCATTTACTTATACCAAACATTATTGTCTACAAAATTAAATTTTCGAAAAAAAAACAGTTTTTGAGGAATTTTTAGGCCAAAAAGTGATTTTTGCAAATTTCGACCGCCGACCTTGAGTTCAAGCATAAAAATGATTAATTGGAATGCATCGCATTATTTCTTACAGGAAAAATATACACAAAACCCAGTGAGTAAACACAAAAATGTTAAATTTTTTAACCCAAACTAAATAAATAAAAAACCAGTAACCGACTTTTGTTTACAAACATTCAATCCAATAAAAAAATCCCAAAACGTGATTTGTGACACCAAAACATCTCGCTCTCTCAAATAATACTTCAATTCCCAAAGCCAAGTCGTCGCCTTATCTCTGAATTAGTGTCTTAAAGCTGGTATTTTTCAACAACGTCACGTCGTCGATGCTAGAAATTCTCGCTATTTAAATCTTTCAAGAATTCACACACCAACCACAATTGCAATAAAACTTGTTTTGATTTTCAAGTTTTGTTGGCTTGGCCAAAATGTAAACAGTACCCCAAGTCGGGGATTTTTTCCGTTCCTTCTAAAGGAAAAATTTCCGTTGTTGAGAAAGTGATAAAGTTTAAATTCAAGTAAAATATTAAATGCGAAGGCAACAAAGTGGGTTTGTTGTTGTTGTTGTTGTTATTGTTAATATACTCGCATTAAAATGTACTTAGAACGCAGATGATAATGGAAACGCCGCATTTCGTTAAGATTATTTGCAAATTTTCGTTGTTGGTATTTCTTCGTCTAAAACACAACGACGCGACGCTTTACTTATTGTTCTTATAGTAGAACAACAAAAGTATCCACACGTGAGTCTGTCCCTCGATAAAAGCCACATGTTTCTAAGCTCAATTTAATAATAATAATATAAAAAAAGAAAAATCTTGGCAAATACCTCCAATCTTAAACTTCGCGCCTTCACACCTGCCGTTTTTGTCTTTTCTATTTTTGTCTCGTTTTACAATTTATTTGTGAGAATTCAATAAAGAAACAATCTCTCAGCCAAATTACAGGAGTATGACCGCGTGATTTCAGCAGTTGATTGAACTTTTCGCTAATATTTATCTCAAAAACACCAATTTTCACACAGTCATTAAAAAAAATTTCAAACGAAAGTTCAACGATTTACCTGCTGCATCGATAAAGCCAAGACCAATGGCCGCTCTAGAGGGTGACAAGCTGACAAGTCTCATATTCAACATGCCCACAAGTGCACCAAATCAAGATTTATGCGTAAAAAAGTATCTGATTACGCGAATTCTTAGTAAAAAAAAAGTTCATCAACTCCATATCGATTGTACAACCACTCGTACTACACCCAAAAGGTGCACAATCACCTGTCCAGCGCTCCATCGACACCACATCGATACGTGAGATATGCGAGTTCATGAGGTGGATTCATGTGCATTCTTATCGAAATTCTATTGACCTCTCTCCTCGTTCACCTAGTTTTTATTTACAAAACATGGAAATGTTCCCACATTTGTATACATCGAAAAAAAAAAAATGTCGTGCCACAGATTGTCAGGTGGTACGTCGTTTTGCAAGTACACATCTACGTAGTTCATGCACTAGTTATATACTTTTATTTATTTATTTATATACATATATGTCTTTTGTTGTTGTTGTAGACGGACCGACCGAGGTGCTCCCATTCTCTGAAACACTGCGAGCCCCAAATTCCCAAGAGACAGGTTTTCGGAGAATTACAAAGAAATCCGTTGGGGAATTTTCAGTTTTCGGAACGAGCTTACGAATGTGTGCCGACGAGAGAGTGGCAAGACTCATGAGTGTGAAATCGGTGCTTAATTTTAAGAAAGTGAATACTACTATTTTCTGCTACTTTTTCTTTATTTTAGTGGCGAATTTGCTCTTTCAGATTTATTTGTTAATATGGTGCGAGTTTTGTCAATTTTGTTAGATCAAGAAAAAGTGCCCGAGGGCAGAGCTTTGTTAGCCGTTCGCCCCCCCCTGGGTGATCAATTGGGGACATGACTCATATATACTCATATAGTGGCGTGTCTAGGGGTTAGCGACCCGGACAACCCTTTTCCCATTTAGTAACTAGCAAAATTGGTCATTCAATCTGTTTGCATTAATTTTAAATCTATCAGAAATTTTACTTTTCTACACTGTAAAAATAGTTTTATACTGACATCTTGAAATGTACCTTTGCAACAAATCATAAAGCAGTAAATACGCATGATTTTTTTTGTAAACATTTTAAGGTAGTTTCAATTTAAGGTAGATGACACATTCATGGCATTCACAGTCGTGTGATTATGGCGCTAACATGCCTGGTGAATAATCAAGCGTGAATCTTGCGAATCTTGAGGTAATTAGGTAGACAGCCCCATCAGGTGGCATCATTGTCCAAAGATCGTATATGGGGAAACCATTGGCTCTGAAGGGGCAGTCAGTGTTTTATAACCGCGCTCGTGAAGGAACGTTTACATAAGCATATAAGAATGCCTGGAGTGACTTTAGATCCAACCTGTCATATTCAGGTAATGTATTTTATTATCTCCTATTTCAAGCTTTCAAACATCTCCTCTCAAGTCTTGTAAGTTTGCAAATGCACGTTGTCTGATCCTAGCAAGAGCTGTACAATTGCAAAACAATTATTGTGTTTCCATGAGCCACAGTAGAGTTTTCGTTAAGTAAACAAAAAGCTTTTTCTCTAAAGATAACTCGATGCATTTTCCATGGCAGTTCTAGGTTGAATTGTCAGGTAAATAATTTTACACTATGTCGCCTTAGTACATATACGGTAAAGAATAATGAAGCACACAAATATAGAAAACCCGGCTTAAACGGACTGACTTCGTTAAGTTTACTTGGATGTAACGAAACTTGACTCAATCCAAATTTCCATGGGCGCTTAACCTGAGTAAACTCAGGATAAACTCTGCATAGAAACTCAGTAAATTTTCGGTTATCACTCTGAGCCGGTTTAGATGGTGCGCTCCAGAGCATGTGCCTCACGAACTTTGTGGATAAAGGGAGAAGTGGGAGAATACCTCTCATCATCCTCACTTCATCATCTTCACTTCTCCCTTCATCGGTAAACTTTCGTGAGGCACATGCGCTGGAGCGCACGGTCTAAACCGGCTCTCTGGCTTATTTCTCCCCACAAGTATGGTAGTGGATGTTATATGAAATGTTCATTCTCGCCGCATGTTTTCTAGTTAGACCACTGACATATAATAATGGACTGCTCATCTGAAATTATTCCATACAAATCGATGGCACCCAAAAGTATAGTTGCCGCACTCATCCATAGACCCCCAAACTGACAGAAGCACTCAGAAGTAAATCAGACCTGATTTTATATTTTCCCTTTTGCACTAGTGATGTTTATATCTTTTGCTCTTTTCCCCATAGACCCCCGGATTTTGACATACAGAATGTCAGTTGCTAAAACAGGCGTTAAGAACTTAAATCAGATACACATAAAATTTGCAAATTAATGAAAAAAAGGCATTTTAAAAGGTGAAAAAGTGAAAATAGTGTTTATTAATTTTTTTAAACAAAATATTTGTGTTATTTTAATGTTTTAAGTACGTATTTAAAAAAATGTAAATTTCAAAAGTGATTCCGGTGTTTACATGGAGTGAAAAAAGGTTTGTAGCCTATGGAACAAATTGGTGCCATGAAAAATTCCTCATGAGCTGTCCATTCTATATGTCAGTGAGTTAGACACTGTCCTGTGAAGACCGACACGATACTGGTCATGTCCTTCCGAATCATCATTAGACGGTTGCGTGATCTCTGATTGTTATAATCAGGTCGTCTTTCTAGGCTTAATGCAAGATGCTAAACCCCTTTTCTTGGCACTTGCAATTAAAAGGAAGTGGATAGTGATATCTCTCTTCGTTACACACATTCAACTTCTGTACCATCTTCAACGGTTTGTCTATAATATTTGCTCCTAGTGTAACCAATTCATCTGCTGACGCCTTAGCCAAGGAAGAGATCGCCTTTGGAAAGGTTTCAACCAGCTTGGACGTAATAAAGAACACACCTAGGAAGTTGATGATCGGTTCGCTAACTGATAGCAAAATTAACTCGATTCCTGCCTGGCAGTATTATTTTTGAAGGGTTAGCAAGATGAAGAAAACTCTAAAGCCTACCCAACACTGATTTAGAATTACCTCTATATAAGACAAATAGTTCTTGTTAAGCTGAAAGTACGTTGAAGCTGAGGTTCAATGCCTTATTGCCAATGCAATAACGATGGAGGAGGCCATCATTGGATTGACCACACTGCACATCTCCATATGAAAATCCGCCGCCATAAGGGCCTTGAGCCTTGATCGAACTGGCGGCGTATAGGGATATGGTTTCAGTACTCGATTCTTTACTCATATGAGTATTTGGTTTTCAATTCTACTCATGTCAGTACTCGATTCTTTTAACCGAGTACTTTTACTCATATCAGTATGATATGTCAAAAGTCTCATAGAATTTCGTGTCCACGTTTTGAGATATTAGAGGTCAAAGGACACAAAAACAGTTTTTCGCAAACATCTCGTAAATTATGGGTTTTACGTAAATTTTGGTTAAGTAAAGTTTATTCATTAGATAAATCTGCATGAAAAGGTCCTGTAAAAAATTTATCAATAGTTTTTGAGATATGGGGCTGAGAAAACTAAGGCATCGCGCTGCATTCGTTTCCTCACCACCTTTAAGGCCTGGTCACACCGAGCGCGGTGCGGCGCCGCGCGATGTGGAGCGGTATACCGCAGGACGGCGAGATGGGGCGCCTGATTCACATTAGCCGCGGCGCGGAATGGTTTTAAATGTTAAAGTTTTGATCCAAAGCATTCCAGAAAAACTAAAAAAATCGTCGGCGGCGGCGGCAAAAATTGGTTTTGAGTAATCATAAATTTCGCCGCGCGGCGAAATATAAAATTGCCGCACCGCGCCGCTTCTGGTGTGAATCACAGACTTATTTTTCCCAAAAACATCGCTGAACGGAATTCGCGCCGCGCCGCGGCGCGCTCGGTGTGACCAGGCCTTTAAAGTAAAATTTAAGCTGCGTTTTTACATGAAACCCTAATTTGACTGGACTATTAGCGCTTTTCACATAATATGTATTTTTCTGCCTCAATTAAAGATATTTTAGGGACGTTTAAAGGCATTAAACGTCCCTAAACTCTTCTTAATTAAGGCAGCAAATACACCCCAAACGAAAATATCATCCCTCTTTTATAGCACAGAAATTTGGATACCTTTTTCTCTGTTGCACGAACGTGGATTCTAGACAGAAAGAGATACATACAAATTTTTGTGCGATAAAAGAGCTAAAACAAGATTCGTCCGTTCTTAGCTTGTAACAGGCACGAACAGCATTGAAGCACCGGCGCTCGCAACAAGCGCGGTACGCCTGAGTAAAAAAACTACTTTTCCAAATGCAGCCCCCTACAGACACGAACGGAATAGTCCAAACGAAGCCCAAAAATTGCAAAATTGAGACTTGAAAAAATAAAGGGTGCCATTAAGCCTACTCAATAGACCGGTTCTCGTTCGATTTCGCAGGTCAAGCATCATTTTGAAGGTCAGAAAGTTATAGAAAGTTATTCTGACCATCTTTGCTTTTTCTTCTATATTGAACTATTTTTGAATTTAGCTTTGAGTCCAAAATAAAGTTCAAGCACCTAGCTGATCAGGGTCGGCTCAGGTCTTGACCATTAATCATGTGTAGAATCAAGCATTTTCTCGCTATTATATTACGCGCCATGGTCTAGTTTGTGGAGGCCCACCCAAGTAAAAATAAAAAATGGGCTTACAACTGGCGAACACTGGCCGCCTGGGGATTTTTAAGGGACGATGCTCAAATCATATCTCATTCCCTCTGTATCTCATCTTTAACAGGTCATTATCGTTAGGAAAGTTTCCTACGTTGTGGAAGAAATCCTACCTCATACCAATCCATAAGGCGTCTGATAAGAATTTAGTGGATAACTACAGAGGTATTGCTATTTTGTCAACAATCCCCAAACTATTCGAAAAACTCATCCACGACAAAATTTCCCCCTTAATCGACCCACACTTAAATGAACAACAACACGGCTTCAGAAAAGGGCGTTCGACCACTTCAAACCTCATGGTCTTAATCTCCGAACTCCTCTGTATCATGGAGAAGGGCTATCAAATCGATGCTATTTACACTGACTTCAGCAAGGCCTTTGATAAGGTAGACCATCATATTTTACTTGTTAAACTCTCAAGATTTGGAATAACAGGTTCTGCTCTTGAATGGTTAAGATCATATCTCAACGGAAGAACACAGGTTATCAGATTTCAAGGATTCCTTTCAAAGGAAATCGATGTAACTTCCGGTGTTCCTCAGGGCAGTCATCTTGGCCCTCTTCTGTTCAATATATTCATCGCTGACCTCTCCAAGAAATTAGAGAATATCCCGCATCTCTTTTACGCGGACGATCTCAAAATATATAGTGTCATTAAGTCCCAAACCGACGTATCCTTTATTCAGTCGAATCTCAATGCATTACAAGACTGGTGCACCACTAATAAGTTGCATCTTAACATCAACAAATGTCAAGCAATTACCTTCTCTCGTAAACATACCACACAGCAGTATTATTATCATCTCAACGACACGGTGTTGAATCAAGTCGATCACATTGTCGATCTAGGTGTCGTTCTGGACAAAAAACTTAATTTTAATTTACACTATGATAATATTACTGCCAGAGCCAACAAACTTCTTGGCTTTATAAAGAGAAGAGCTAAAGAATTCGACAACATTTGGGTCACAAAAACTCTTTTCTGTTCTCTAGTCCGCCCTATCCTGGAATATGCATGTCCCATCTGAGATCCCATATTTCTCATAAGTAGCAACAGGATGGAATCAATTCAAAAGAAGTTTATCCTCTTTGCTCTGAGAAGTCGACACGATCCGCGAGATTTTCTAAGCCTACCACCCCAGCAAACCACATGTAATGCATAGAACAAAGAAATGCATTCGCCGTACATTACAAGTAAGCTATCTGAAAGTTATCAATCAGCGACTGCTTACAAGTGCCTTACAAATACATTACAAGCAATGTATTAAATTGTTAGGATTTTGGGGATTCAAAAGCGTATTATAAAGGGCCAAATACACGAGCACTCCATTCCGCCACGCTAACAAATTTTTGTTGGAGTCTTCAGTAATTAAGCTAATAAAATCGTATCTCATTTCAGATAGCATACATACTGAAAATTATTCATTTGCTATTTTCGAGAGAGATATGAGGGCGACTATACGGACGTCACATGGTAGAACACATATCCAGAAATTCAGGGCATCTAAAATACAAAGTTCAACATAAAATTATATAATAAATTTTGTTTTAAAAAAATATTTTATTATTAAATGCATTTTTAGTCGATTAGAATCAATGCATTTTTTCCTAGGGCAATCCTAATGCTATTCAATACATTTTATTAGTTTTATGAAATGCCTTTTGTAATGCATTTCCCACATCTATAAAATGTATTTGTAATTTATTATTTATGCATTACATACTTCTATATGAAATATATTGTTAATGCATTACAAGCAATGCATTTCATCCTAGGACATGCCTAATGTGTTTTAATGCATTCCGTATTACTTACAAAATGCTTTCTGTAATGAATTTCATTCATTTCTGAAATGTATTGTGAATTCATTTTGTATGCATTCGTGGTTTACTGGGACCCTACACGGAGAGGCTCAAAGTGTTGGACCTCTTGCCACTCTCTTCTAGGAGAAAATTTCTTATCGCGTCTCTCACCTTAGAAGTCCTTAACGGCAACCTAAAAGTGCAGTTTTTGTCGGATATGATCAAGTTCAATGAAGATACCCGACTTACAAGACATACGAAACTGCTCAAGGAATACCCACATCGGACCGAGTATGCAAGGAATGAGCCCGTTAACAGATGCTGCGTGGTCTTTAACAATTATAGATCATGTTACTCCCCTTCAATAGATAAAGCATCCTCCTTCCTGACAACCTAATACTAACACTCCTTAGATTTAAATAATTATATATGCCAGTGTTTGTCTATAAGAACTCTTGTGTATTTAGTTTAAGTATGCCTTGTTTGGCAAATAAATAAATAAATAAATGATTGCCGTAGAAGTTTTAACCATTTTTAACGAGAGCACATATGGTCACAGGACGGCCATACTTTACCAAAAGATTAAAATGGCATAGTACTGAACTGTGCAAACGGACACACGACGGACGGGCATATAAAAGCCAAGTGCATAACATTTTCGTTATGTACAATCGGCCTTTGGATTATCATACTTAAAGACTACCGAAGCACAATTATATAATCCTTTTGAAATATTTTCTATCACTCTCAAGAAAGTTATGAACTGATATTAATAACAGAAATTCTGATTTGAAGTAACAGCCTTAGAAGACTTATTGGGAAAGACAATTTCACCAGCCATAGGGAAAATTTTACCACAAAAACCCCGAAAATTCATGTCCGAGTATTTATGAACTTATCCATAAACTTATTAAAAAGCGCAACTATATTGCGTGCCCAATGTTCATCTTAAAAATTCTTTGACCTTTTAAAATTACATCAAAAACTGAAACCATTTCAAATAAAGCGCGCAAATAATTGTGAAACTTTTAAAAGAAGAAAAAAATCGCATCAACGTACGTACATATGTAGTGCACCATTCAAGGGGCGGAGTGTGGGGCGTATTAAATAACAACACGGAACAACTATTGGAACATCCAGAGCACCTCGCATGATATCGAATGATGAATGAGCATGCAACACGTGAAAAAAAGTCAACGCATGGCACACGGAAGAACGTGATTAAAGCGAAAATCTGTGATGCAACCATCATCGGACAGGTAAAATCCATTACAGGCCAAACAATAGTCGTCATACCGAGTTATCATAAAAAGAGGAGTTCGTTAACCATTTCTAGGCCATAAAATGATGCATGTGCATTGAATTCTATTTCGCTTTGGTATGGTCTTATCAAAATGCAACTTATCAGAAATCGAGAGCATAGAAGTAGAAAAGTTGCTTCCATTTTTCACTACGATTTGATTTTAGTAGTAGAAATCTACTCCGAAAATATTTTCTTCTCAAAAACCCCAACAAATCATCGTGTGGGTTTGCAATAAACCCCCGTTTCTAGGTAAAACACATTTGCTGGCTCTCACTGGGGAGTGGGGGTAAAAAGCTTGCACAAGCCGAGACCGCAGTACATGGTATAAAAGCTCGTATCTCAGCGAATCAAGCTCATTGTGAAATTACAACTGAAGAAGTCAAGTGCCCGCGTTTGTTGATACTGATAAAAATCGCAAGTAATACAGTCGCGTGCCACAAATTATCTATTTCATAATATTGTGAATCATTGAGTCAAAGCGACAAGTTCAAGGACATACCACATTAAAAACAGAGGATTTACCAGTGACATTTTTTATAAAGTTTAAAGAGACAATTGTTGATTATATAATATAAAAAAAATATATATAGCTTATCAGTGCTTAGAAAACAAAAAAAGTGATAAAAGAACTTGAAGAACATTAAGCTGAATTCTAATAGTGCTAGTGACTTGCAAAAAGATAAAAAAATTATTGAAGAGCACCAAGCTCAGAAGATTAGAGTGAATAATATAAAGCTGGAGACAGATACCCTGGTGCCATACTCCACAATAGTGAAGGCTAGTTCTGCAAATATGGTGATAGAAGAACAGAAAATGGGATTTCATAATATTGGCCGAACTGTTAAGTCGGTCCTGCTCAAAGCTCAGGCTGAGTCCAGATTAATCACTGGACTATCCGAATCCATCAACTGTCTTTCCAAAATACCAGATGGATCATTGTTCTGCCTCTTGGCCCAGCCGCAAATTGGTGATAGTGCAACACACATGCATGAAGTACTTCTAGAGGCATTCTGCTACGAGAACGACATCTATGTTGTCAAGGTTGACAGTGCCGACAAACTAAGCCGCATCCTTGGAATTAAAACAATAGCACCATGCTGCTTGATCCAGAAGAGCTTCATTGAACCAAATGGCAATGAGCACATCAACAACGTTGAGAACATCCTAGTTGACCACTGCGAGGAATATTGGGATTCACCACAACAGCCCGTCATCAAGCTCCCAACTATGTGAAGGGAATTACTGAAAGTCAAATTGAATTTGGATAATTTTTGGGAAAAAAAATCAAACAATTAAAAATGTTGGACAAGGAGTCATCGTACATTCCAATGTCGTTCTAAGTTGACCCCCAAGCGCCAGCAAATATGATGCATCAACCATCAACATCAAGCCAATAAGTAACCAAGTGTGTGAGACCGGTCATCGATCAAAGATTTATTTTATATTATTAAAGAGATAATCTTGGGATTGTTATGTTATGATAAAGGTTTTACAGTAATGCCGAAGGATTATGATTATTTAACTTACTTCCGCAACAATATAAAAAAACACTAGGAAGAAATTGTGCTAATTGGTGTTGATAATGCAGATATTTAGTGTTATTTTTGATAAGAAGAAGAACAATGTCAAATGATTGAAACTTTTCATTCTCTTTTCGCAGTAACTTTTTTGTAAAGAGTTGGAGGTGATTAGTTTCTTTATCTTTAAATAAAATCAATAATAAAGAATTGATATTGTAATAATGTTAACAAAAAAAAAAAACAAAACAAAAAAAAATGTAGTTGCTACCATTCATAACAAATAAGCAAACACAAATTAATTTCTTTTAAAAAGAATAAAATAAATATGTACAAACTATAAAAATTAAATAAACCACATAATTATTAAGTAAAAATAGATTTTGTAAAAAAAACCACAAAAAAATAATAAAACAAATTTTTGTTAATAAAAATAGCTCTTTTATTTATTTTCTCTATTTTCAATAGTTGTTCCACTATCTTCAAGACAACAAAATTTTTGTTGCATTCTTGAACTTTTCTGAATAAATTTTGTTGCAGGCAATAAATATTTCTCCACACTTTTTGAAGGCTCTTTTTTCACATCAATGTCGCTTGATTCTCCATTGTTTTTGTATTTTTTTGTTTTGGGAATTCCGTTTTGGAATTTGTTATTGCATAATAAGACGTGGAAGGTTATTGGCTTCGCAATCGATTTGATGGTTGTGTATTTCTCTACCTCGAAGGGGGGGTGGAACTGCGAAACTTTCTTTGGTTTGCAACAATGTTATTTTGGTTTGAGTTATGTCGACAGAAAGTTATAATTGCACTTATTGGTCTGGTAACGTATGGTTGAATAACATTGGTAAAAGAGTTATAACGAATGGGTGGAGAAAGGGATGCTATGATTAGTTTCTTTAGAAAATATTTACATTGGATTCTATTATATGATGTTGGAACGAAGAAAGTCTTTGTTGAAGTTCATCTGCATGCATGATGGATTAGAGCAAGGCTAAGCAATAGCAACTCTTGGGAGCCGCACGAGCTCGACAGCGTTTATAACATTTTCACTAAGTCTTACAAGTAGGGAATCCAATCCCCCGAACGCGGGATCCCGCACCATTTTTGCGGAATCAGTAATGCAGGACTAGACATGCGGGATTTGGAGAGTAGAATCACCTGTTATAAGAACCGGGAATTAATAGAGACTAACAATATTGCAAAGTATTAATCAAAATAGATTTCGACCCTACGAACGCGAGTCGCTTGTTGCCCCTGTACGGAAGTGGAAAGTTTGAACTGGCCCAGTGTGACTGTTGCCGGTCGAAAACGATTTCAGTTAGGTGGTTGCGCTTCATCTGAACTACTAGACATTTTGACAAAACTATGTGGCACGAAACACCGATTGATCCAAAATAAGTTGAGCTCGTGTGTGGACAAAAGGCACCTGTGCTGAAAGTCGTATTTGTTGTCATATGAAGTGAAGCTAATACATAAACGACAGCTTATTTGGTGTGTTGAGAGTCGTTTTTATTGTAATTTTGTTGTCACTTTTGATCGGGCTGTTTGCGTTAGTGACAAAGATGGAAAATTTGAAAGTGTAAGTAAAATTGTTGCTTTTAAACTAGAATACATATTTGTTATTTTGGAGTGTTTAATTTTAAGTTTTTAATAATTTCAGAATAAAAATTACAAATAGAAAACAATTCAATTCGAATTTTAGAAAATCATCCAGATGTGGCTCAAGGGCAGAGATATGCTGAAAATTTCATAGTGACAAATTACACAAATCTTTGGGAAGAAATAATAACATAAAATTTTTAATTTTTCGCGTTTGCTATGTTCATCTTCCGAACTACTAAACCACAACAAGAATTTAACATCTTTAATCTCAAATTGTTTAAAATTTATTAAAATTTTTGCGAAACACAAATTCAAAAATGTTTTATTCGTCAAACTAAAAATGTTTATTCTTCAAATTAAAATTGTTTCTTCCTCACGAAACACAAAAAGTTAGCACCTACATTCTCTGACCCCTGTGCTGATAGTCGTAATTTGACTGAAACGGCAATTTCTTCAACAAAAACGACTTGTCACGCCACCCGACTCTCGCGAGACGACATCGACAACTACGTGCGACTGTCATATGACTCGACTTTCAGCAGAGGGGCCAAAGTTTCATTTTGACTGCAAACTGGTTGTGCACGTGATTATTGTGAAACAAGTTTGAAATTGGGATTGCAAATTAATCGACTCGCGTGCGAAGGGCCTTAGGTCGGCCGTATACCAAAGCTGCATATCGTCGTTGCCAAATGAATATCTGCTGATGCCCATAGCATATTTTTTTACTGACCGCTGTTCACCGTAAAATGCTTAGATTGGCATAGAAGTCTTTTATACGATAGTTTGGTTACTAAGCTAGGCATAATGGTCAAAATGTCGAAATCGCCAAAAACTGCACATAGCAGATATTCAGTTGACAACCACGATATGCAGCTTTTCGTCACATGTCGGTTGGCGACAAATGTAGCAGAGCGACATAAGAAGCATGCACCTTTAAAATGAAAGTATTTGTTATTTAAAACAAAGATAATCCACCAATTTGTGTTGGCGGTCATGTTGGATTTACATATAGTTTATTGTATTCTACTTATATGGTAATCCGCCCTCTTGAGATGGCCGCCATTGATCTAAAGGTATATTGAGTATACTATATTGCTTATTGCATTCTACTTATCATACCCTTTCATTTGATACGCATGTCGAAGGGGTTGTGAAGAAAATTGTAATCCTCTTGAAATGGCCGCCCTGGATCTAACGACATAGCCTATTGTATTCTACTTATGATGCCCTTTTATTTGCTCCCCATGTCGAGAGGGTTGTAAAGAAAAAGGTAATCCGCCCTTTTGAGATGGCCGCCCTGGATTTAACGGTAGATTGAGTATACTATGTTGCTTATTGCTTTCTAATGTGCAGCAAAAGTGATCTAAAACTTATCCTCTCCTACTCATCACATTTAAAAATAATTTTTCTATCTTCCATTTCCGCAAAGTCGACATCATCATAGTCTATATTTTCTGCCAGCTCTCGTTCTAATCATAATATCAAGCAATGAATTAAACGTGACTCATACATGATAATTTTTATCAGTTTTGATTTATGTTCACTTTTTGCAATTGCCTTTTCGCCTTTCTAAACGCAAGTGTCAACAGCGGTTTTACCGAGCGATCCCCCAACTAAATATCAACACGTCCAATATGCTGCTTGACCCCCTCATTAAACGAGAATTCCTTAAAGCTCCAATCGGAGATTATTACCAGCGCTCCAAATTTTCTTCTCTTATGCCCCGGCTTCACCGGCCTCAGATTAATCAAGTTCACTTCAATCGGCATAAGTGGCTTCACCGGCTAGCATGTTCAGTAGGTGTTTGAAATTGTTGTTGCTTTTTCGCCAGAAATTAGAAATGCAAAAGCTCACTGGAATTATTCCAATTTTTTACTCTCTTTTGAGCGAGCTTTTACTTGGAAACTCAATTTCATGTTCTGTAGGCCAAAAGCAGGCATTTTTTCCTGACTTTAAAATGTGAAAAATGTATGGGAAATCAGGAAATTTTAAAGTACAGTAGACTAATTTGCTCGAACTTGCGAAAATTTGGCGGTGAAGCCGGGGTATTAGAAGCGCTTCAATTTTCCCCGCTGGGATGGCTTCTGGATTGATTCTACCAAAAGTAAGATGAAGGCTGAGCCCAGAATTAAGCACAAGGGCTTGTCTACAAAAGATCTGTTCCATTCTAGGCTACACTAAGTAACTTTAGGCTCATCCGCGAATAAAGAACCGACCGTTCAGTATCTATATTCAATGTTCTGAATGAATTTATTCTTACCACAAGTTTTTTTACTCAAAGATTTTTTTGGAATTTCAATATTCTGAAGGGGACCCCTAACATATTTCAGCCCAAGGCCACGCAAGGTGATATGGTGGGTCTGGTTGTGCCTTCTAAAACAAGCAATCCCGCTAACTAGCCAACAAAGGCTGTGACGCAGGCAGTACCAAACCAGCAGGTGAACAAGGTGAAGACTAGACCTAAGCGGAACTTTGGCACCCTGTTATTAACCGGTTAAACTGGCGGAATGCTTTATTAAGACTATACCTCTGTACATACATATATTAATCTTCAAAATGACGATATCTCATGAATGGCAATTCGTACGGGAATAATCGTAAGACCTACAAATTTTTTAAAAACTATTGTATAAGCGTTTAAGAGATACATATTTGCAAACTGATTTTTAGACCTTTTGAATACATTTGTTGTTCCTACTTATCTTTGGAGAAATTCGACATTTCATTTATAAAGATGCTTTTAAGCACTGTTACAATTTTCAGCTATTCTCGAAGGGTCAATCAATTTGAATGTGTCCCCTGAGATTCGTGGGTTTAGGCGGGTGATGGTGCACGTTTATACGCTCATACCAAGAGTAGTAGGACATTTTAATTGAGGTCTCAGTACGTTTTACCGTCGTGTAAGGGTCACATGTACTGCCTCGCATAAGTCCTGCTGAACTCTAACCATAGGGAATGTATTAACCAAGTAGCTTACAGAGTCATTGCTTCTAAAATTAGTTTTCTATTAAGCCGCGATTTTAAAAATTCAACAATTTCAGATACAGAACTATTTTGATTAGATAACAGCTACAATTTAAAAATTTGGTTGCCATTTTTTCAAGGTTTTTTTTCGTTGCAAATAAAGACAGTAGTTTTTAGGATTATATTTCGAGGTAAATTTCCTAGTTCAATTGATGATTTTTTCAGAACTAAAATAATCCATAAGTCATAAAGCTCTTGGCGGGGAGCAATGTCCCTCATTCTCCCCCTTGTATCCGCCACTGGTCAATATGGCTTTGATAATAAGCCCAAAGAGTGATTTCAAGAGCGTTATCCCTTCGGAAATTATTTCAAAAGCAAAGCACTTTATGTTTGTAAAAATTGTATAAAAACTCATTCATGGAAAATTATTTTGAACTAATTAAAAAAAATTAAATTTACACGTAAAACATGAAAAAATACCAGAAAATAATTTTCAATTCTATATTTATAATTTTATAGCGAAAATTTTTATGTAGGAGCAAATACATGAAATATTAAGGAAAAGAATATTTACCTTAATCTAGATTTCTGATTTCTAGAGCAACGCTAATGATTTCTGTGAACTTTTTCACTTTCATTTAATTGCAATATTGGCTCGCGTCCAAAATTCACGTGTCTCCCATAAATTAAATGTCAAGATATTTTCCCAAAAGAGATGAGAAGACATATTTTGCGCGCAGAATAAATACAACCAAAAAAAAATTAAAGCATTTTCTGCAGAAAATGATGAAAAATTAATTAATTTGGACGGCCATAAACTTCGCCAAGCAGTTACAAGTGATTCATTGCACCCTCAGTAAATCACATTCAAGTGTTCCTGGTTATCATAAAAACGTGTCACTCATGCCGTGATCTGTCAACGCATTGCAGCTAGCCACACAAAGAGGGCGCGCTGATACTAGTGCAGAACACTTTAGCGATGCGCTATTCCCCAAAATGCCCTAACAAAAAAGTTCAACAAAAAAGAACGAAATTAATTTCACAATCAATTGTAAAAAAGTTGTAAGGTCATTCCCATGAAGGTGTAAATAAAGCGATTTTTGCGTTTCATCTCTCATGTTTTTTGCTTCTTCTTTTTATCACAACTTATCAGGGGCTTGTGAATGATATGAGAAATTCGTAATCAGACGTTGACTAGACTCGCTAATTCGTGTCAAAACTGGCTAAAACTTTGTCTAGCTCACTGCGTGGGGTACTTAAAATTGCGTAAGACAAATTCGCCATATGCACCCATTTTCGAATTGTAAAGCATTCTTAAAGTTGGTGAAATGATAATGGCCTCTTTTATTTTAGATAAGATCAAAGCTTATACAAACTAAAAATTAAGGCGCAATAAATGTTTGGGATGAAATGGAATGATTAAATTTTTGATGTTTCATTGAAATACGTTCGCTACTAAACAAATTGTTTTTGTTTTTTGTTCATGAGATAAAATAATTGGGGACTGTTTTGCCTGATGAAATATTGAGTTGTAATCCTAACATAAAGTTTGGATTAGGTTGTAATTTTAAGTAATGATTTGTCTTTATTACGTCAGACACTTACAACATTAGACAATTGAAATTTTAAACATCCAAACTTTTGTTGGTTCAATAGATTTTGTCAAATTGATTTTTTACCCTCGACTGGGTGCAACTACCCTGACAAAGTTTGAAGGAACTTCGAAGAAAAGAAGCTGACGACATTTAAAAATTTCTCAAGAAAGAGCTCAATACTCAAATATGTTTACCTTCATTTTGACCATCTTTCAACCAGGATAGATTGAAAAGAATGTGACGATCCAATTAGTGTCATGATGAAAAGTGCTTAGGGTGATATTATTGATGGTAATTGATTCACCTACATATGTATATGCTACTGATCGATGACTTGAACAATAAGAAGCTATCCTACGTAAAACTATGAGAAAAAGAAATAAAAAAACTCATGCACAACAATAAACTCGTGTCCAAGTCTATTAAAAGGGACATCAAACTCATTCTTGATTGGGGCCGCAAAAATCGTGTCGAATTCAAGGGACTACTAGAAGAAGCCGCAACAACTGGGAGATCCCGGTCGGAGCTAAGAGCTGTCGCGCAAAACAGAGTCCGCTGGAGGGCAACTGTTTCCGCCCTATGTCCCATGAGGGATTAAAGGAGTCTAAAGAAGAAGAAGAAAACAGAACGCTATTTTATCTCTACTAAAACTTGCGCCTACGTTCCCTCTACGAAGGAATAGTATTCCAAATGGCCAAACAAGCATACCAATGCCGAGTATTCTTCAAGAGATGCAAATCCCTCCTCCAGCCAGCTGCCGGCAGTGCCCGCTCTAGCGGTTACGTCACCCCGGACAAAAAGGCAAATTACCGCCCTTCAGGAACTAGAGCATGGGTAGCCAACCTAAATGTTATCGCGGGCCACTTTGAAAATGCATTATGGCCCCGCGAGCCAGTGTAATATACAGACAATAAACTATATGAGGGGTGGGGAAAATCGTAAAGGCTTAGCCGCTAGGGCCCTTTCAAATTTTTTTGATATAGTTTTTCATATCGCCCTGCAGGGGCCGCAGAGCATAATCATTGTGGGTAGAGACCACGTGAACAGATAACGGTTAAAATGTAAAAAGTCAATCTTTTTTTTTTTTTTTTTATGTGGCAGTGCTAAACTCAGGAATCACCCTTTGTACTACCAGTCCGTCATGTCGTTTGTCACGTCATGGTGCAATGTCTAGCAGCAAGCTTAGTACGGGGGGGGGAATAGGTTAAGGGTTATGGGGGAGTGGGGGGAATAGGTTAAGGGTTATGGGGGTGTGAAGGAGTGTTGAAGAAGGTGGCGATGAACCCCGCGTTTGAACTCTTGGATGTTGTAGGAGCTCGGAAATACTGACTGAGAGAGATTATTCCACAGTCGAGTTGTTCTATTTACAAACGAATTCATATCTTGTTGAGTGCGTGAAAGGGGGAGTTGTAGGTAAAGGGAATGAGACGAGTGGGCTAATCTGGTGTTGCGGTTATAAGATTGCCGTGGAGGCAGGAGAGCGTTTATTTCGGAGGAACAGTCGCTATAATAGTAGCGATAAAATTTTGTTAGTGCTGCTACATTCCTACGGTGGCTCAAGGGGTCGATGGTGGAGCAGGCGGTGTCGTCATCAATTAATTTAAGGGCCTTTTTTTGGACCTTATCTAACCATGCCAAGGTGGTTATCGACGCGCCGCCCCAGACGAGGGAGTTATATTCGAGAAGAGGCCGAATGTAGGATTTATAAATAACAGCGCGGGCCGATGGCTGGAGGAGGAACTTGCACCTCTTAAGAAATCCCAAGCACTGGGATGTTTGTTTGGCGATTTGGAATATGTGGTCATTCCATCGCAAGTCTTTGGCTAATGTCACGCCTAAGATGTGTAGGGATGGGTCGGCCTTTAGTTCCACGCCATCCACTGACAAGGATGGTGAGGTGTTGATCTTCTTCTTGGATATAAGACAGTACTTGGTTTTGGAGGGGTTGAATTCGACACGATTCTTTGTTCCCCACTCTAGAATAAGTTCAATGTCGTTATTAATAGAGTTGGACATTACTTCACGATCATCAAGGCAGGATCTGGCATGAGTCTGTCTTGTATCGTAGCTGTAAGAGTAACGCAGGGTACCGTCGTCAGCGAAGCTGAGAAGTGGGTTGGAAGGGATTGAAAGTAGATCATTTATAAAGATAATAAATAGGGCTGGTGATAAAATTGACCCTTGGGGGACCCCCGCAGAGATAGGGTGGGGTTCAGGTTTGATGCCATCCAATACTACCTTAATTGAACGGCCGGAAAGGAAATTCTCCATCCATTTCTGTAAAAGTGAGTCGATTCCAATAGCTTTGAGTTTAGCTAACAAGGCTAAGTGCCAAACTCTATCAAAAGCCTTGGAGATATCCAAAGCAACCAGACTGGATTCACCTGATCCATGCAAACTTCGGCTGAGGTGTTCTGTAAGACAAACTAAAAGATCGCCAGTGGATCTTCTGTGTCGGAAGCCATACTGTCTGTCGTTTATGAGTAGGTTGGATTCTAGATATCCCATAAGTTTTTTGTTGATTATCGTCTCCATTGTTTTGGAGGGAATAGAAGTAATTGCTATTGGGCGGTAGTTAGAGGGGTCGCTGGAGTCACCTTTTTTCGGTATTGGCTGTACATGGGCAAGTTTCCAAGAGTCTGGATAGACTCCGGAAGAGTATGATAGGGCAAAAAGTTTGCGCAGAGGTTTAGCCAAAGGTGAGGCGCATTGTTTTAAGACGATAGGGGGTATATTATCGGGTCCAGTGGATTTATTGATATCGAGCTCCTTGAGGCACCTGTACACATCGCGAGTCCTGAAGAAAACCCTGTCCATTAAATGAGCGCTGTGCTCGAGAACCGGAGGTAGCATATCAATTTGGGGTAAAGAAGAATTGGAAGCAAACAGAGACGCTAATAAATCGGCCTTGGATTTTCTGTCTGTTATCACCTTCTTATCGTGGATGAATGAAGGAGTTGTGGATGAAGTGAAATTCTTCTTAATGGAGCTTACCAAGGACCAGAAGTTCTTGCTACCAGAGGTTGCATTAAAGAGTTTACTTCTCAACTTGTTGTCAAATGAATTTTTGACATTCCTGATGGTGACTTTACAGGAATTTCTTAGTTTTATATACTCTACACGGAGCGATTCACTAGGGGAGCTCTTGTAAGCTCGAAAGGCGGCTTCTTTATTTCTGATTGCATTCATACACTCCTGATTAAACCATCTGTTGGGCCTAGCCTTCACAGATTTGGTAGAATGAGGAATGAACAAATGCATTCCTGCCTGAATGATCCTAGAGATACGGATAGCGGCAGAGTTGACGTTTTTGTTTCGGAAACACTGGTTCCAGTCAGTAGATTGGAAAAAATTAATAAGCCCCAGCCAATTGGCCTTCCCATAATGCCATACAGTTCTTTTAACTGGTTTGGGAGGGGTGGGAAATTTGAATGGGAAACTAGCGCTAACTAAGGAGTGGTCCGAATTGCCGAGAGGTGAATCAACTTCAACAGAGTAACACGCTGGATGAGAAGTTAAAAAAAGATCAAGGAGATAGGTTCCTTGATCAGCAACATCAGGGACTCTTGTGGGACGATCCACAATTTGATGCAAATTATTGGCGTCTGCAAAGAGCTCGACGTCCTTGCCAGAAACACTGGTGCCATTTGAGTAAGTCAGCCATTTTGCGTTGTGAACATTGAAATCACCCGCAACGATGATTTCACACTCAGGATTGGACGACAAAAATCCCGAGATTTGTTCGGAAATGGTATTAAAAGATGAAGTGGAGGCTTCGTTACTTATGTTAGGACTTCTGTATAGGAAGCAGAAGAATATGACGTGGCTTTGGAATATGATTTTAACCCAAAGATAGTTGAAATCTGAAGTCGTGTTTGAAAATATTTTACAATAAGCCACGTCATCCCTAACAAATATGGCAATACCCCTATGGGGGGAGAGATTGTGCACTAAAGTGTACCCCGACACCTGGTAATGACCTAAGTCAGTATCGGGTGATATTTGGGTTTCACTAAGTGCGAAGATTGGGGGTTTATAATTAGATAAGTGGCACTCAACAAAAGAGAAATTCGCATGAAGTCCACGAATGTTACAAAAGTCAATACAAAAATTTGACCTGTAACGGGACTTCGGTTGCGCAGGCTCAATCGCCACGTTCTCGGGGATATTTCCCGGCATTACATTTGCCGCAACCATCAGAGTCAATAAAATTTGTCCGCGTCAAAGTGTTTGGTCTGTTGATTTATATGGTTTCTATTTCTTTAGGTATGAGGTTATGCCTGACTAGCATATTGAAGAGTTGGGCCCCTATGAGGTTAGCTGCTAGCTCCACGGCTTCATGTGGATCTCGTGTGTATTGCCCTATAACGCCCACATAATGCATCTAACGCCTTGCTTCATTCGCGTTTTGTCAATAGGAATGCCTCATTTGGCCCTCTTCAAGAAAAATCGTTGCTACCCGATAGCGAGCCAAAAAAGCATGCCGACAAATCTCAGAAGCACACACTGCGCTGGTGTCGAAAACATTATATTTTTAAACGCTAGTATCGTTTTACATATGCGGTCTCCAACTGAGTACTAATTACGTCCATGCTGCTTGACTTCTCTAACGGAGCAAGGGGCCAAATTCCGCAAAGACGTGAATACGACTGTATGTCAGGCTGATACGTTAAAAGCTTAGGGTATACAGTTATAACTTCTTAATAGCTCTGATGGCCAGTTTCACAACCAACAAAAATCGACTAAAAACGTCGTTTGTGGAGAAGAGGGTAAGCGAGGACAAAAGGGTGGCCAGATTTTTTGTATGAACTCTGTCACTGGGTTTTTGACTCAACTTTTTGACAGCTGTGTGGCTATTTTTTTCTTTCTGGATGAGAGAGAGAGAAATAGCAGAAGGGAGAATTAATTATAAAAACAACAACAATAAGCTAAAGGGTTCTGATGTACAGTTGGTTGGACAATATGGCTCTAGTGAAAGTTTCGTAGAATTTTCATTGAATTTCAAAAGGGAAAGTTTCTGTCCTGGCTACAATATACAAGTCCTACATTCTGCTTCGTCTTGAATATACATAATTCATAAATCTTGTCATGCCCTAAAAACTACCTCGCGCCATCAAAGTCAGTAGCGATAGAACCCTCTCCTCCGCCATAAACTCTTTAGGCCACCGTAGGAAAGTAGCAGCCTCCTATAAATGTTATCGCTGTTACCATATAGCGACGCTCCACTGAAATCAAGAAACTAACAACTACCACAAGACTAGCTAACTTGGCCCGCCCCCGCATACTGCAGCCTTCCTCTTAGCGCACATTACAGTTTAGAGGCTCGTTCAGTCTTCCGCAATCGGTGTTTCCGAACTTATGTAACATCTCAAAGCTCAAACGCAAAGGTTCATGGACATCTACTCAAGAACCCTCCAGACCCCTAACTCTTGATAAGATCACTGGTGGCACGAAGATAATTCGGAAATGTGCATTAAATTAAAATTATCAATATGGTAAGGCCAATCACATATAAGGCCATAGAGACCATGGCCTGGAGGTACTCGCTTTGAGCCCAAGTATAATCACACACTCACCGACCGCCAACTGGATGGGGCCTACAGTCCAGGAAAACTGACAAAAATCTTTATTTCAGTGGGTATTTATCGTCAGTTGTTGAGACTATTAAAAATTTTAGCACTTGAATTAACAACCTACTACGCTAAACTATCGTCTATCTCTGTCTTAGACGGATGCTTCAAATCCTTATCGCTCAGCCAGACAGAGTAATGTATGGCCTTCATCGGGCTGCGCCTGCCAATCTGGCCTAAAAGCTACAGCCTGCCGACGGCCTGTAAATTAATAGGGATCTTAAAGTGTGGCCTTCATCGGGCCCTACCTGCCGACTTGGTTTGAAAAGCCACGGCCTGCCGGCGGCCTGTATACAATGGGGTCTTTTAACTTCCAAAATTGATCTCCAAAGTAGTCATTAATATTTAATTAATTTTTGGTGGCACGCTGAATGTGCAGTAGTTTTAATTATCTATGGCGAATGCATTTGGGTTGCCGAACGCTGACCTAACCTCTCTTCAATCCTTCATATCAAGCTTACTATTGGACATTGCCTCGTGACTGGAACGGCATGAGGAACTAGTAAACGAAGGATGATTCCTAAGCTTGACATTACCACACAAAAAAATTGTTTCAATCAAGGGAAAATAACAACTCACCAGCATGTTTGTCTTTAGTGATGGAAATACTTTGCTATCCTATGTCCCATGAGTTAAGATGACCATGATGCTCGTAACTTTGCTTCAAGATGACAACGCTATCGATACTGAATGTTAGCTAAGATCAGTTTCTGCAATTTCACCAGGAACGAAGTTTATGCTGCAGGCCAAATGTTGCTACATACAGTGTAAGCCTAAACGTCAAGCGCTGGACAATGGTCACCTTTTTTTTAGTAATATGAACGGTATCAATTGTCAAGTGCTTGTCTTCGGGAATCAACGTTCATGTCTGACTAACTAATAAAAAGTTATCATGCAGAAAAAAATTTTAACAAAAAAATACTAGCCAAGAATTTCTGCCACACCCTAATGTCATTGACAGCGTCATGTTATTAACTATACTATTGACAATTTTAAGCAGATTCTTAAATGACCTCAGGACTCATTGTGCAAAGTCAAATGGTAATGCAAACAAATACAAAATCAATACATAAATGGGTAACCACACTACATTCGCATTTATTAGTCCAAATTGGCAAAGATATCTACGCGGATATTTCGTAGGTGAGAAGTGCTCATAATTATATTTCGAGCTCCAGCCATATGACTCAAAAAGTTCTATAATAAAAAAGCAATATCTGATTCTGTTGAAAAGCGTTGATAAGAGTATTTGTTATGGCACTTCTTACTTCCGATTTGATCGCATTGTTTTTGTTTTCATTGTTTATTATGGAAAATATGTTTTTGTTTACAAAATCTTCAGATTGTATCAAGAGTCAAAAACAGCAATTATATTACGTATTGTTTATTATAATCACTTATCGAGAAAGGTCCGGCCAAAGGGCTCGTTCCCATGTCGCCAGACAAGACTTTTCCAGGAATGCCCGATACAAATCTGCCGAAAACACAAATAATCCACTTGACAGGTTTACTTCGGCAGTTATCATTTGATTAGCCGCAATAAAAGGTAAATACTCCGCTGTGGTCTGAACTCTGTGAATGATTTTCGCTTTGCTTATCAATTTCGCAATTCGAGTGTCTGCGACCCAGTGGTGCCGCGCCGCCATGGTCCACAAAAAACCCGGGTAATGGCATAGACATGACACATGCAAAGAGGCTCCTAATTATTCCCGCAATCATCCCCAATTTCATGTGATGCTGGATTTTTTACGTCGGTGTGGACGATATGTTGACCTTTTATCTTAGCATCGAGAGTGTGGGATTATTGTGCGGCATATTTTGCAAGGCCAAAGTGTAACACATTTCTGTTTATCATGCTGCTGATAATGTTATCAATAAATTAAAAACGAAATGCCGTCTGCCTGCCTCTGGGAAGCGAATAAACTTTTTCGGATTTTAAATCTATGATCCGGGTGCTAAGTGACTAGCAGAAACTAGAACACATTAGCATGTCGTGGAGAAAATTTATGCAACACGTGATTATGGGTTATAATTAATGGAACTGTTAGTGGATTTGAGTTTTTTGCGATTTATGTCGTTAAAAATGTTTAAAAGAAAATCGATCCTATAAAGTTGCGGTTTTTAAATTTGAAAATATATTGTTGCAGGAGGCATTAAAATTTGCCCCCCCGTGATCCACATTCATCTACCAAACTATTGTAATTGAAGACACGTGATATAGGTATACAGTTTTAGATATGCAGTGAGCCGCAAAATTATAGGTACCTCTGAAATGAATACAGCAAAATTCGTATAACTTCTGTTTTATATAAAGTATATAACATTTATTGTTAAATTTATAATTACTGATGGGTACATTTAAGAAATATATAACCAAAATGTTTACTCCAAAAACTGTAAATAAATGAAAAACAAAAACTAATTTTTTAACAGAAAACACTTATGCAAAATTATAGGTACCTTCAAAAAATGTATGTTATTTACAGTTTTTGGAGTAAACATTTTGGTTATATATTTCTTAAATGTACCCATCAGTAATTATAAATTTAACAATAAATGTTATATACTTTATATAAACAGGTATTTCATAGGTATAGATTTTTTCAAACTCCGTGACACAAAAAATTTGAACAGTTCTGCGCACCTCATTGCCAAATTTTATAAATATTGTTCTATCATTTCCCCGCTTTTTAGTTAAAACGGCAACAAACGCAGAAAAAACTCAACAAAATAATTTGGGAAGGGATGCGCGCATGCCGAATGAATAAAGTTAATTAATCTTTATGCGTGTTGAGCAGAGCTTTTAAATACATGTAAAACTCCTGCTCCACCAAGTCAGTTTATCCATCGTAATAAGCATAATTTTACTGTAATTATGCTAAATATTTCGCATCCCTAAATTTAAAATAAATTAAAAGAATTGCTGGAAAAATTTCTTTTAAAGATATGAGCATTTTCATTCATAAATTGAGAGTTCTCCGCAGCCGCAAGCAACACAACCCCCCCAAGCAGAAGCGCTTATGCGACTGGCGGAAAATGTCAACAATCAAGTAATCAAAATGATAATAATACAAATTTCGTATTTTTTAGTAGAAATTGCTACAAATTATTTCTGTAACATATGTGTAAAATACAAAAACCTTAAAATAAAAAATATATAAAAACGGGTGTTTTTCAGTCATAATATGTAAATTTTTTAAATAATCATTGAAGTCCCAGAAAGATACACCTCCCTTTGGCAATACGCAGTCGCGACTGATTACATGGCAGCAACCAGCAAGTGATTTGATAGGAGGAGTTAAATGAAGCTTTTGCCTGAGCTTTTAAACATTTTTAAGAGCTTAGCTGGGGAACATGCGCGGGATGTCACGACGTTTGAAAACAACACCTATACTTTTGCGGCTCACTGTACATACATATACATATGTCGCCAAAAGAGAAAGTTCTGTTCGTTCATTTGGAGAGAAAACAATTAGTCTAGTCAAGTCCAGTCAGTCCAGTTTTTTCCCAGTAATTGATGCGTTCACCTTCTAACTAGTCCAAACAAAGTTACGAAGTCAAAAATTGTATTCCCTCTATACATTTTCGTTGCCTGGCCTATATTGCTGCCATTTTTTTTTTTCGAATTTATTAATCTAAATAAATACAGGGTGTATCGCTGAAACTGTCGAAACGCCCGGCTGTGGATAGGTCTTGGATAGACGAACAAAAAATCGTATGGGTAGGGGGAGAATCGTAACGGTTTAGCCGCTAAGGCGTTTTTCAATTTTTTTGGTAAAGGTTTACATATTACCCTGTATTTTTGTAACCCTATTAGATATTTTCATGAATAAGGCAGCAATCTACGCACCCACCTATCTAAAACTATAAAAGTTAAGGTTTCAACCACCTTACGCTCATATGTACTCAGTTTCCATGCAAAGTTTACTCTGGGTTTTTTTCAGAGAAGGCGAACCGGGGGTTGAGTAAAGTAAACTCAAAGAACCCAGTCCGTTTAAGCCGAGTTTTCCATATGTGTGTGATTAAGTATCCTTTACTGCACATATATCAACGGCAACGCAATGTAAACTTATTTATCTGTCTCTTTCACCCAGAGCAGTCATGGAAACAGCATCGAGTTAACTTGTGGGAAAAAGCTTTCTGTTTACTCAACGAAGACTCTACCTCTGTTTATGAAAACACAGTAATGCACGTGTCGCCCCTGTCGTAGACGTATGGTAACTTGACACTTAAACAAACACCTATGCAAGACCCGGCTTAATCCGATGGGTTTCGTGGAGTTTTCTTAAATTTATCCAAAGTTTACTCAACCCGTATTTCTATGGGCGCTTAGTTTGAGTTAACCCATGGTAAACTCTGTATGGAAACTCAGTAATAATTGATCACGTTCTGATACACGCACATAAATATACATGCTTAGACGATTTTGTGTTATTGCTGTATTGCTTAGTAGGCAAATATCTTCAGTTAACGAATTTAAATATGTATGTATTTTGTTGAGGCTCTATTTGAAGAGCCGACTCGCGTGCTGAATCGCAGGAGCTCTGCATTCAGCCCATCGGTTCGTTCGTGTAACACACGTTTATCCCACGCTCCGCGATAAACGTGGTATATTAAGGGTACTCCCTCCCTGTTTTGTATCAGACGTAGTGAATCTAGCCACGGGAATGCTTCTGGTGGTGCATGTCCTGTCCATCTTGTCATATTATAATGTGGTTTGGGGTAATAAGCCTCAAAAATGAGAAGATTGTCGCTCTTTGTCGCTCTTACAAGGTAATTTCCGATCAAGCTGAATATGAGATTGTCTATCCTGCTGCTTCTTCGTATAGAATATCATTGGCATAGAATTTTTTGAAACTCGACTCAGGTGTTCTATACATGTTTAAGCATTGCCTTTTGAACCCCTTCATCTTCTCCATATCTGATGGTGATATATTGCACCATACGGGGCATGGTGAGTACCGGTATAACTAAGGTCTTATAGCAATTCACCTAAACTCTGTAGTTAAAGAAAAGAACCTTTTCGTCATTTGGAAATCCTTACGGGATTTGACTATAGCAACACCCATGACTCTCGTAATTCACGTACTGATCAGGCCAAATTCCTAGATACTTAACCTCAGTTCCCAGATCATACGAAGCAGGAGATCTTTCGTTATATACCTTGTCAACTTTAATGGCAGCCCCTTGAGCCACACAGAGTCTAAAACCTTCTCCAAGTCGACAAGGCATGCTCCCGAACACTGTTTCTTACTGAAGTTCCAATGTATATCGGACATCAATTTTTCGCAAGCATGGAGCGCGAACGCAGTGTGGATGGTTTTCGCGCCTTTCTTTCGGTTCCAAGTAGATACGGCGTCAATTCCTGCCATAAGTACACAGCTTGAGAGTTCAGATCTTCAGGCACGAACTGACGATAAATGCCCAAACACATAAAGATTTTTGTCAGTTTTCTTGGACTGCAGGCCCCATACAGCCGGTGAGTGTGCGGTGATACTTGGCCTCAAGGCAAAAAAATTCAGGCCATGGCCTGCCGGCGATCTGTGTGTAAAAGGGGCTATAGGGGAGATATGGCTAAATCCTACACAAAATTTTTTGGTGGTTAGTCGGACTCCAGAAAGTAGCAAGGAAAGCCATTACTGTGGAACTTCGAAGCGATCGGCGAAGTAAATTTAAATACCACGTTCACCCCAACTTAAATCAAAAGAGATATGGAAATTCAAACCAACGCTTATTCTTGGCTACTTAGAAGGCAATTCTGTAATCTGAAAGTAGCAATAGGTTGCAGTGGCCGCAGGACTCTTCGTTCCCATCGCTCTTTAAAACTAATCTAATAGATTTTAATGTAGTAAAGCTGGCTTCAAACCCTTGGAATAGTTTTCCAAATCCTAGATGTTTAGACGATAAAATATGGCTTTATACTAGTGTGCGATAAAACTTTCTGTTATTAGACTTTCCTTCGTTCAAGATAATAGACAATAAACTAACAATACCTTGAACCCCATTATGATAATTGTTAAACATTCAATTGATTGCACTTCTTTTGCATGTGCCCAAATTTAGCAAAGCTTACTGAGTTTTATCACACCCTATCAGACCTTAACCAGCTGTGTTGTGTCATACCCACATGCTGTACGCAGAGTAAATTTATGCCAAGAAGACATTATTACAAAATCTACTAAAGTTAAGCACGTTTTTATAACTATGGCAAACGTTTCACAATCCATGCAAATATTTGCGAAATAAAATTAGGCGAAAAATCAACATAAGGTTATCATTGAGTCTTTAGCAAAAAGTTTCTTTTGGAAAATCCATTCATGAAATTGCCTGCCTTTCTTATGCTTCTATTTACGTCACATCTGGAGCGATCGTTGCTCCAAAAAAATAAGGCATTCGTCACATACTCCTGTACCGGTAAGATAGTCACTTCCCGTTGTTATTCACTCCCAGTGTTTGCTTAGCTAACAATAAGTCATATTCGGAATAATGAATAATTCACACGAGTACTATTTGTCGTCCCATTCCAGGTACCATCAGTGCGAAGATAACGCTGCCGCAGCATGAGGCTCAATGATACCCTTCGGCACCTACCAGCCATCAAGCGGATGTTCTCAACGTCAAGTTCTGTTACTAGGTGAGTTCTTTTATAAATCTTCAAAATAAAATCCGAAATCAGATCAACCAGCTGTGCCAGGCCCAAGTGTGCTACTTGCTGAACTTCGGTAATCATTGAGCAAACAAAATGTAAAGTGTGTCTGTTATCAGGAATTTCGGTTTGACATGGGCTCTTCGTCGTTTTCTTCGTAAATATTTTTTGATACTTATCGTCGTTTCTTCAACCAATATTTACTATTGATTAGAACAATCTCGGCAGATAATAAGTGTTATTGGCAGTTATTCACAAACATTGGCATCCGTTTTGTGAAGTAGGAAAAAAACAAAAATATTTGCGAAAAATTTTTGGGTCAATTTAAACTTTCGTTTGGCGATGCTGCAAGAAAGAAATTGTTATTGAAAGACTTTATTGAATCACAACTAATCAGTTTAAAAGTTAATATTTGCGCTTGGCCTACACTGTCGAATGTTATCTCAAACTGCATAAAAATAGATGTTGACTTTTGAGTAATTGGTTCGTTGTGAGAATGTTTGCTTTACACTTTCAATTAAAGCTGAGGCAATGATAGTTGTTAAATTATCACAGGACCACAAAAAAAATCGAAGTCCTGATACAGAAAGGTGAAGTACCTTCCGGTATGTTTTTCGGTGTGCTAAAAACGAATCTGAGGTCAATTGACCCATCACCCTTAGATTTCGCTCCAGCACCCCCCAGTACTCCCCAAAGGGTCAAAATTTTACTTTATGTAAAAATTCAAAATAAATATCTCTTTCTAGGTTTTTCAATGTACTAAGTACGATTCTGAGGTCATAATTTACCCATCACCTTTAGATTTCGCCCCAGCACCCCCAGTACCCCCCAAAGGGTCAAAATTTTACTTTATGTAAAAATTCAAAATAAATATCTCATTCTAGGTTTTTCGGTGTGCTAAGAACGATTCTGAGGTCATGGTTTACTCGAAATTCTTCTATTAACTGAAAATTTAATTTTTATATTTAGTCAAATTTTGACCCTTTGGGGGATACCGGGGGGTGCTGGGGCGAAATCTAAGAGTGATGGGTCAATTGACCTCAGATTCGTTTTTAGCACACCGAAAAACATACCGGAAGGTACTTCACCTTTCTGTATCAGGACTTCGATTTTTTTTGTGGTCTTGTGTTATCAGCGCTTGTTCTTAAATTTGTAGTAGGACCAAATCGAATTAGTTTACACCGCTCTGCTCCACCCAACACCAGCAAGGGAAGTCCATTGAGGTGGAGCCTTTAACAATCTAGAGCCTTTAACTGGAAAAAGCAGTGCACAGTGCACAACAAATTTCCTTGGCTTTCTCCATATTTAGGGAGCGTTCAACAACTACTTTTTGTTTGGCAAAGCTTTCAACTTGGGGACATTGCAGTATGCTAGATTGAAAAAGGGCGCTAAAAACGCGTTTTCATCTTCACTGACAGCCGCCAAGTGGCAATCAGAGCGATCCGCAGAACCAATTCGAGTCTTGTCAACCATTTTTAGGATCATAGATTTTCAGGGCTTTGAAAACTATGAAAACCTGGACACTACACTTCTAGTAGGGCACTCTCTACATGAGTAAAAGTAGGCCAGCAGATCAGAGAAAGTATGTGGGCAGCTTGCGATCTTTGGAAGGTTCACCTTCAAAGAGTACTTGATAGGCACAGCGGATGGAGCAGCCGCCATTAGTGTACAAATATCAAGAATGTTGCATAACGTAAAAGGCCCCTGACCAAGACGTTGCATCTGAGTAGCAAAAGTGATTAACTCAATCATACTGGATTGAACATCAGTGTGTGCAGAGGTACTGAGCAGGATGGCTATTATGAGGAAAAGAAAGAAAAGTCTACTAAGCTTCTCGTCTCATGAAGCAGCACTCGTGAAAGCAGTCATGATCCTTTTCAACATTCTGGTAAATGAACGCAAACGATACAAGCCACTGGAACCACATACTCGCACGAATGATGAAAGTTCGTGAGGAGGTTGATAACGGTGATTTGTTGTGTTGCCCGAGATGTTCAAGAACCGAGTAGAACGTTGAACTTACCCTCTTTCAATGTCCGATAATTTCTGCGCACAGGATCAAGCCGGAAGCGGCCACTAGAAAGCGGCTGACGCCAAAGGATATCCTGGACCATTTTATGAGGTCGAACGAGTCATATATGAAAGAGACTGCAAAAGATGACAAACATCACCTGCAAGTGACTAACTACAGATGGGAACATAATATATAATTTTAAACTTTTTAAGCTTTTGTAAATGATTCATTTTCCATATTTTACAATTGTAAGAAGAATTTGTAATTAAACTGTTTTGTGGAGAATTTTTATGCACATTTTGTTAACTTGATTAATTACACAAGGAAACTCGACCAAACAACAAAATTTATGGCAAAATTCGATATTTAAGTGATTTGAAAAGGTTTTAGTTAGTTAGAGTTAGTTAACCCTTCTAGCACAGAAAGCGCACTTTTCAGCTAAGCATGAAAATCTATATATACATACACATACATATATATATATATATATATATATATATATATATATATATATGTATATATATATACATATATATATATAAATATATATATATATATATATATATATATATATATATACACATATATATATATATATATATATATATATATATATATATATATATATATATATATAGAGTTTCCCTTCTAACACAGAAGGCGCACTTCCCAGCAGGGCTGAGAAATATTTACCACTGCCGTGGCTCAGCTGAGACATGCAAACATAAAAGATCAAAAACATGTCATCAACAGAGAAGCATGCAAAACTAAAAAGGGAGTGAGGCACGCAGAGAGTCACGCCACATTGAGAAGGGTCCTTTTAAGGACAACTTCACTGGTTAGCAAGCTAAACACACTCCTATTGTTGTTAGTATTTATAAGCATGCGATTAACGGGTTCGACTACGAGCCTGCCCGGTAAAAAGCCAAGCGCCCGGTGTTCGCACGTTGTAAGGCCTTTTTTAGTTTTACTCTGGTAAAACCTTTTCAAATCACTTAAATATCGAATTTTGCCATAAATTTTGTTGTTTAGTCGAGTTTCCTTGTGTAATTAATCAAGTTAACAAAATGTGCATAAAAATTCTCCACAAAACAGTTTAATTACAAATTCTTCTTACAATTGTAAAATATGGAAAATGAATCATTTACAAAAGCTTAAAAAGTTTAAAATTATATATTATGTTCCCATCTGTAAAAAAAAATATTTACATTAATCTCATCTTGAATTAATTTGCATCTTTGCATCTTCACCAGTACGTGAAGAAATCTGAATAAATTATTCGAACTACATCAAATTAATGCAATTATGCCTTTGATTATTGCCGTCACAACTAAAGTTAATATGTAAAAACCTTAAAAATCAGATGCAAACGATATTGACGTAAAAGAAGAAAACCACAACGTCAATACGTACGTAATGAATAAATTCCGCAAATCATACGTAAGCTACCAGGCGTTAGTCTTCTTCATATCTTGAATGAAATTGAGATAGGTACAGTATGCAACATGTTAAGGTTCAAGAATCGAAGACGGGGACCCAATTGGTGCTATGTAACCACACTCTCGAAGAAACATAAACATACGCCAATGTCCTTTGAGCAACTTTCATCCAGTCTATGTTCAAGTAACTGTCTTTCTGGCTTGTTCCTTCTAACTGGGTGCGGCAGTGGGTGTTATATGGTTTCCCAATTAACCCTCCATTTGGAATCTATCATTGAAAGGACAGACCTAGGACTGGCCAATTATGCCTTTTTGTTACACTCAATTTTGCTATGTCCCGCCCGCCACGCACTGATGGGTGATCCGGGTACATTTTTATAAAACCAAAAATCAAGAGTGAATGTCTATTATACCCCGGCTTCACCGCCAAAATTTCGCAAGTTCGAGCAAATTAGTCTACTGTACTTTAAAATTTCCTGATTTCCCATACATTTTTCACATTTTAAAGTCAGGAAAAAATGCCTGCTTTGGGCCTACAGAACATGAAATTGAGTTTCAAAGTAAAAGCTCGCTCAAAAGAGAGTAAAAAATTGGAATAATGGAAAGCCATTCCAGTGAGCTTTTGCATTTCTAATTTCTGGCGGAAAAGCAACAATAATTTCAAGCACGAACTGAACATGCTAGCCGGTGAAGCCACTTATGCCGATTGAAGTGAACTTGATTAAACTGAGGCCGGTGAAGCCGGGGTATTAGTCTACTACAGAAACCTAGGTCTTTCAAAACATTTCTAGAAAAACATTGATAATCAGAAGTACAATAGTTTAGTCCTAGGTTTTATAAAAAGGTGGTCCAAAGAATTTAACAACCTCTTGATCACTAAACACCTACACATTTCTCTTGTCAGACCATTACTCGAATATGCGTCCCAGGTTTGGTCTCCTCACTACAATTCGCATGTTAGAACTATTGAATCAGTCCAACGAAGATTCATTCGATTTGCACTGAACCATCTTCCATTAGTTCTTCCATCATATGAATCCCGGCTTAAGTTACTTAACTTAAGCTCTTTTCACAAGTGTCATGAGGTGGCCGATGTTGTATTTGTTCATCACCTCTTTAATGGAAAAGTCGACTCGGGTTTTCTAGGTCGCCGTGTGTCGTTTAGAGAGAGATTTCAGAGGACCACCTCTTTTATAAATCAACTCCTCTAACAGATTTGAACGTGTCAATCGCATGTTCATTAACGTGGAACCACAATATTAATGTATTTAGCGTGAGTATTCTAAAGATGTCCTTAAAAGGAGTCTTTTTAATCTCATGTGACCGCTTCTGTGCTAGAAGAATTTATTCTATTAATTTAAAATATAATAGATTGTTGGTACTTTTGGCAAACCAAATAAATAGTTGAACTTCCCCGTTTATGACTAGGTTGAAAAGTTGAGTTGAAATTTCAACCACCATATGATGTCGAGTTGAGTTCACCACAACGCAGAAGGTAGACTTGACGGATGGTAAACACACAAAACAAAAGTCACTTCAACCCAATTACAACTCTACCCACGTATGTGAAGCCAAATATCAAACCCAAACCCATATCGACCCAGGTAGAAGAGCTAAGGTGAGTTGAGTGGACCCAGTTTCAGCTCGACCCTCGTTTATAACTAGGTTAAACCTGGGTTGAACCTAGTCATAAACGGGGTTATTCATCGAAAAATACCGACAATTCTTAGAGGACTACACTAACAGTCGAAATCTAAATATCTTCAATCTAGGATAACCTTATCGGGAATTAGAGATATTTTTAACTTCCTTAAACATCAAATACTATAAAATATGAGAATTTGGTGGTAGGACGAGAGGACAGAAGAAGGCATGACTGGCGTGTGGTTAGTTGGTCGGTGGTTGAAGGGTGAAAGGGGTAATTGTTTGGGGTAGCCGTTGGGTGGACTACAAGAAAAATTGTTTTACATTCAAAAATCAATTATACCCCTAGCCCTTGGAGGTGAAGTAGGGGTGATGGGGCTTTGTGTCCATTGAGACTTTTGATCTACGTGTCGAGAAAATTAGCCGAAAGCCATTTTCCATAGAAAAAATGCGGAGTCTTTGTTCGTAAGATAAATCTGCGTAAAAATTACCAGTACAAAATTTACGTAGAACCAATAGGTTTCAAGATAAGGGGCTGAGAAAACTCGGGCATTGGCACTACATTCGTTTCCGCACCACTTTTGAAGAAGAATGCAATTCTCGTTTTTTTTTTATATGGTATCCCCAGTAGACCTAGTCCTTTGGTTACAAGTTATGATATAATTTTATTTATTATTGTTCGTTTTCGCTAAATTGTTCTTCTGCGTCTCCGTTTATCTCGTCTATTTCCACTTTTTCCATATTATCATCTTCACCAACAATCTCCTCAGCGAAACGTAATGAGATGAGATCGGCGTAAATATCGCTGAACTCAGGTTCAATGGTTGTATCCACAGACATCGAATTGAGTCAGGACTGGACTCGACAAGAGCAACACACCTTTATAATGTTGTTCAGCATTCGCTTTCTGTATCGATCTCCTCTTACATGCTCATATATACGCAGCCACAATAATAAACAATATGCTCATCTTTAGTAAAAAAATTAAATTCTTATGCCTAGAAAATTTTCAGTGACCAATGCAGTCAGTCTAAACTTGTAGCTAATTGGCAGTCTTAGTTTCGACATTCATTTAGTAGGTACAAAATTTGGTAGTGAATGAATTACGATTACCCTTTCAAAACTAGAAAGATCATGTCCTAATAAATACTCTGCCCACCAACAATACCATTTTGCGTTTCCTTTGCGCTACTCTAATAAAAATTCATCAAAACTTTCCAACATCAAAAAGGGATTAAGGAAAATTTCATTTCAAAATTCCGTTTAAAGACATACTTGGATAAGATCACGTAGGTCCCAAACAGTGTCGTAAATTGAAACGCGTTTTGATTTTTATTAGTTTTCGCATTCAGAATGGAGAACGACATTTGTCCATCAATTTAACCCGAGCGTCATGCAATCATGAATGAAAGAATCGAGCTCGATTATCGTTGATTGTGGGCAAAATTTAGTATTTAAATCAAATGTTTTTGTTCATTGATCTATGGAGATAAAAATAGAACACAAATTCATTCATTACAGCGATTTAAAATTTAGCGATTTGCGTGAATAGAAAAAAAATAATAATAAATTACATCTGTTTATAATAAAAAAAAGTCTATATAAAAGTACCAGGTAATCCAAACGATAGTGTTAATCCTGAAGTTTCTATCGATCTTTTTATAATACTAGATCAGGCCTGATTCAGCATAATTTAACAAAATATTTTGTACCAGAAAGCCAACAAGTTTTAAGTCGTTTTGGCTGAGGGTTATCATCCCACTACAACAAACCCGCTCTTATTACAAATTGGCAAATAATGTCACGGAATCGGGTAAATAACACAAAGATGACCTTTGCTTTTTGAATCAGGGCACTGGATTAAGTCGTCAACGGTATTGACCGAGATAATATCAAGACCATTGGACTTAGCAAGTCCAAGCATATCTGCTCTGCCCACATGGTGACTCCTTTTCATATTCTGGTAGGAACAAATCTGAAAACTGGAGGAACGGCATTGGCGTTATACTCATCAATGAAACCAGGTCCAGCCTCATTAGCTGAATGGTATTTTTCGATCTGTTCCAAAGGGGGACATCATTTTTAATGGGTGACTTAAACTCACGACCCTAGCAAAACCGACCTTGAAGACCAAATTGGAAATGAAGAAATAAGCCAAGTTACTCACAACAATGGTAAGCTTTTCGTTGACGTCTGCAGTTCGCACCAACTCTTGGCGACCATTTGCTAAGAACCTGCAACAAATCTTAAATCAGCAAACCCTAACGACAACATTGAATAACTCGGAAAGTTTTTAGCTGATTTTGACAAATGAGCAAGATTTATTTAGGAAATTCTCTACCATTTATTTCAAAACATTTATTTAATACAATGTCAGTTAAATGACCACCTCCATTCAATACGCAAAAAGCAGATTTTTTCGAGCATCCTGCCTAACATTGGCCAGCATTTCGGGCGTTATAGCTGCTACTTCGGCGCATTTGTTGTCTTTGAGATCGTCAGTGGTCTTCGGTTTGCTGGCTTAACCTTATAGTCCAGTAAATAGGTACTTTTTCTTTGCGAAAAATACCACACGCGATTTTTTTTACCAAATGTTTTTACATATTTTTATGAGTTTAAATTCAAAATGGCGCCATCCCCACCCTTATGCTTCACTTACAATGAAGGGAAACGCGTTTAATTCTATATCTCAGAAATTATGCGTTTTATGACAAAAATGTATATAATCTTTTTTGTAGATAAATAAGTGATATAACTTTTTTGTTCAGAATTTTTTTTTGTAAAGTCAATATGTTCGGAGTTATAGTGCTTCAAACTTTATACATTACTTTCTTTGCACTATATTTCGTTAACGGTTAGCCCGCCATAAAAAAGTCCTTCCTAAGACTTATAGAACACACGATTATCTATAATTTTTGCTTTTATTATTTTTAGATAGGGCTAATATTATTAGTTATAGCGCTTTAAATGTCGGAAAATGTAAATTCAAAAAAAAAATTTCCTAATATCTTTTTCTTTCCCCGTTTCATTTCAAAAGTGATTATATCGTGTGTTGAGCTCATCATTGCCCACATTTGTTGCCTTTACTTAAGTTTATTAAAAATGGGTTCTTGCAAATATCTAGTCAACTATTTAATTACGATGACAAATTTGTTTCTCATAAAATTCCGTTGAAATTTTACTTCAAACATTTTTTTCTAGCATTTATACTTTAGCTAATGTTCATACATACATATAATTAAGAAATTTCGTTGGCGTACGTTTGCAGAATCGGAATGATAAAAGAAGTTTGGACATTGTGCAACGTATTGCAAATGTTTCTGATGCCAAAGCTACAGGTGCTAGGTATCATCATTCCTGTATGCGAGATTTGAAAACCACATCATAGGGGGAAAAAGGGGTCGTCCTAATAAAGAAATGTCCGAGGTGATGCAAGTTATTAGTAGCTTTACAACGAACAGTGAGGAATGTCAATTTAGAGTTTCTGAGTTGCTCGCGTTAATCGATAAGGAAAATCGTCCGGAAATTCGTTTGTTTAAGCATTCACTAAGGTTCAAATGTTTTGGAAAATCGGCTACAAAAACCAAAGTGAACTTATCAGCTCTGCCTCCAACTAAAGATGCTGCTCGACTTCACAAGACCCGGAGGAATGGGACTGGACGCGAACAAGATTTGGCTTACAACCAGTCCCAATGACAATTGCTCCGGCACCAGCAAATTTATTAAAATTAATATCCTGCAAATATAGGAAAAAATGTGGCGGTTCCTGTGGATGCCGCAAGGCCGGTCTCAAATGTACCATAATTTGCTCTAACTGCAGTGGAGGAAATTGCGAAAATGTGACGAAGGATGCAAACCTCCTTGAAAACAATGAAATAAATGAGAACATTTGCGAGTTTTCAAGTCTCCCAGATATATCATTCGACGAAGACAACGTCAAGTCATTTGATGGCAGCTTCATTGGTCTATCCGATTGTCAACCGACATCTTCGAAACATATGAGGCTAAATAACATGTTATAGCATCATTGTTTCGTTTTCTTGTGGATTAGGCCTACTGGGGAAACCACAATAAAAAAACGCGCCAAAAACTCGACCTTCAGGGTGGTGTGGAAAAGCGTTTGTACACCAACGAAATTTCTTAATTATATGTATGAACATTAATGTGTATCTATATGAAACAATCGGCGCTGAATTGCGGCTAAAGTATAAATGCTAGAAAAAAATGTTTAAAGTAAAATTTCAACGGAATTTTATAACAATAGTAGATTGTTCTACAAGTAAAGAAAAGTGATAGTTTTCCAGTGAGTGTAAATATTTAATTCGCGAGCGAGCGTAGCGAGCGAGTGGATTAAAATTTACACGAGCTGGAAAACTCACTTTTCTTAGCGCGTTGAACATGCTATTTTTTCGGTAATCGTATAGAAATGACGTACATTTAATATTGAAAATCAAAAATTGCAAAGAAAATATTAATACTTACATTGAAAATCAAAAATTGTAAAGAAATAATAATTGGTCAAAGTATGCCATTTTCTGTTGACAATTAATCGCACTGTAATTAAAGTTATATCTTAAATCGTGAAGAAAAGTGTTGCTAACTAGAAAAGTATCACTTTTCCTTACGATTTTTGATTAATCAATGTACGTGATTTCTATACGATTCCCGAAAAACATATTTGTTGGTATAACTTGTCATCGTAAATAAAAAGTTGACTAGAGATTTGCAAAAAACAATTTTTAATAAACTTTTGAAGTGTAATAAGTCCATAAATATCAACTTTATAGAAAAAGTAGAGGCAACAAATGTGGGCAATGATGAGCTCAACACACGATATAATCACTTTTGAAATGAAACGGGGAAAGAAAAAGATATTAGGAAATTTTTTTTTTGAATTTACATTTTCCGACATTTAAAGCGCTATAACTCGTGAAATATTAGCCCTATCTAAAAATCATAAAAGCAAAAATTATAGATAATCGTGTGTTCTATAAGTCTTAGGAAGGACTTTTTTATGGCGGGCTAACCGTTAACGAAATATAGTGCAAAGAAAGTAATGTATAAAGTTTGAAGCACTATAACTCCGAACATATTGACTTTACAAAAAAAAATTCTGAACAAAAAAGTTATATCACTTATTTATCTACAAAAAAGATTATATACATTTTTGTCGTAAAACGCATAATTTCTGAGATATAGAATTAAACGCGTTTCCCTTCATTGTAAGTGAAGCATAAGGGTGGGGATGACGCCATTTTGAATTTAAGCTCATAAAAATATGTAAAAACATTTGGTACAAAAAAAATCGCGTGCGGTATTTTTCGCATTACGAAGGCCTTTTTTTCGACCTTTTTACTGGACTATTACTGTTGCAAGAACTTCATCGTGCTGTCTGTGGTGTGGCAAGGTGCGCCGCCTTGTTGAAAATAGGCTCGTCAGACCTTTTTCACGCGATTTCGGACACACAAAGTGCACCAACATCCAACGATAGCGTGCGCCGTCGAGGGTTTCTCGAACTTTGAAGAAAACTGGGGTCTCTGTTCACCAAATACGACAGAGCTTAGCATCGATCATTCTTTCGACGTTTCAAGCGACGCGGCTTATCTGTTCGCAACAATCTTTGAGTAAGTTGTACTTTGTATGAGAAGAGACCTTGCTTTTATAGACTACAAGAAAGCGCGCAACTCAGTTAATAGAAGCTGTATTTGGCAGCACTACGTCGAGGTGGATTTCCGCACAAAATAATACAATTGATAAAAGATCTACTATACTCTATACAACAGTTATAAAGGCAGAGTTCTGCATAATGTAAGGAGTACGACCAGGATGCCCACTTTTGCCATTACTCTATATTAGAGTAACAAACGACACCCTTGCCAGCCCTGTAGTCAATTTAAAATTTCAAATGGCAACACTTATTTTTTCTTACGGATTATGATTCTCCAAAGAGAAATCGAAACTTTTATCCGAGATTTTTTTTAACCCAAGCCTACTTGTACCCCCAAATAAATGATTTTTGGGGAATAATTTTGATTTTTGACGATGCTTCAAGATGGGGGTGAGTTATGTGTGCAAACGATTCCACCCTCCAAGTTAAGGAACTTTTGTCCGAAACTTTTTTCACGTAAACCTACCATTCAGGAAATATCGGACCATTGCTGGATTTTGCCGCACCCTGTATAAATAAATATATTTCCGTTTACTCTATACTGCATTAATTTCTTTACACCATTTCAGTAACCATTGAAAAATTGAAAATTATTTAACATTTACTCCAATTTTGTATCTCTAGTAATCTTGGCTTCGCCGGTCACTGGTGACCTCCATGGCGCTACGAACAAACTCAGTGCCGGTCACCGGTGACCCCCATGACATTCAACGTGTTAAAGTAGTTCTGCTTCATTTTTCAATATTTAATCCTAGTTTGGGGATAAAGACTCACAATTTGATGCATTAATGCGTTCAAATGTTTACACCGCAGATTCATCAAGTATGTTCTGCATCAAATAGTGAATTAAATTAATGCACGCAAGTGAGTTTACAACGCTGTTTAATTTAATTTAATGCAACGGTCTAAACTCACTCCAAGACATTACATTGATGACATCACTTTCGTCATAAGCAGACTTTATTCAATGGTTATAAATCATCCGTTCAGATAGAAAAATTGTAATAAATAGAAATTGCCCAAAATATTGTGGCGCAATAAAGCCAAATTATTTCGCGATCCTTCAACAAGCCCTCTACTCCAAAAATACCACCATAATCGAAAATGATTGTTTTTCTGACATCCCGAGAGTAATTGATTGGTCTGATGCCGTATTATCTGTCGTATCAGAAAGTAGTACTTAAACCATTTGACGGGCTACATACATCAAACATAGCCCTCCTCAAGGAGGTGAGCTGCTACACATAGAACAAAGCCAAATTTTCGGGGGATGAAATTTAGGTCGAGACGCATTTTTCTATAAATGCTCGAATGTTAATAACCCCGACCTGCCTACATACGAAATCAGTGTCTATCTTTTTTCCCCATCCACTTGTTCAACAGGTGCACAAATTTATGATGAAATTTTTTGGTAGGATTTAATTTTGCCGGAGTTAATGCAGATTTCAAGTAATTTGTTGAAGACTTGTCAGTTAGTGTGCTGATAAAGCCATGGAACCACGCATTCTGCTGGAGGTAGAGCTCGTACTCTAGAACCTGCAGTGTTTACTAGACCGCTAATCTAATAATTGACCTCGGGCTTCAACCCACTGAAAACAGTTTCAGCCACTAATTTATCTTGTTTATCTTTGGGGAGGTAGACCACTTGAAATGGGCTTCGGAATATCCCAAAACAAACCACTAGCATAACTTAATTATTTTCGGGTCATTGCATTTGGGAAAATTTCGGAATGCAATTAAGTGTTCCTCGATAATAAACAAAACGTGGCGGTTATCGAAACATCAAGTGACTAGGTACATTCACAAATTTGTCTATTGATAAGTATTTTGACGTCAGAGGGTGCTAATTTTGGGGGCCAAGCATGCTGATACTCTTCACGTTATTACCAAATTTGTTAATCTCATTGAGTGTTCTGCCAGTGGTAAAAGTGGATCCGGAAGCCACTTCGATCAGCTCCATATTGTCTGCGACGTGTGTGATGGCTGGATTATGTTTGAACAGTCTAATCTGTAGATAAAAGTGTCTTAATAGCAAAAATTTTGATTAATAGAGCTCGTGGAGCAGGTTTAGTAATAAAATTATGAACAGTTCAGGAGGGCTTGATTAGAAAATTTCTAATTTTTGAAATTAAAACTCGAAATTTCTATAAAATCTTTAAACTAACTTTTTTCTTTTTTTCTAATGGGGGGCAAAATCGTATCGTCACCTCCTCGCTGGTGCCTCCTGGATGACCAACCGACGATAGACGTACCCAGTGCCCGGGGGTATAGCTAGGTCACCCTATCCGAGGGGGTATAATTCACGGATCCGGTCCTCCTGGCAGTGGAGTTGGGCGTTGTTCTAACTACCGGACCCTGTAAAAACGCATCAGTTAAGAAACCCGAAGCAAAGCCTCGGAACGGACGGGAAAACGGCAACGACTACGGCAACAGCACCTGGAAATGATTTTCGGAACATGGAACACCCGAAATATGTACAGAACTGCAGCAGTTAAGTCGCTATTAGACAAAGTGAGCAGATATAAAATAAAATTATTCGCGTTACAAGAGATCAAATGGATAGGAGACGGGACAATGGACTTTGGCAACTACAGGATATTCTACAGCTACGGAAGGGAACATCACTTAAGAGTAGGCTTCGTAATACACACAAGTCAATCATAGACCGGTTCTACACATTCAACTTTGCATTCCACTTTTAGACGTTCAACTTTTTTTTCTCTGTCACTCCAATGCAAAGTTTGAAACAGACTAGAGTTGAAAGGAAAATGGAAAGCAGCTTAGAATGGAATGGAAATTTGCGTTCAACTTTTGTGTTTTCGTTCAACATTTTTATGAGTGTGCGAATATGTATGAATATGAGTGTACACGGATAGCAGTGACAGACGAGATTTTCGATCTTCTTCTTGAAAAGTTGAAAATGTGTAGACACGAGCGACAGAATTGAACGTCAAAAAGTGGAATGCAAAGTTGAATGTGTAGAACCGATCATAGATAATGTCATCGAATTTAAGCCAATTAGTGAACTTCTATGTTCAATACGACTCCGAACGAAATTCTTCACCCTTTCAATCATAAACGTACATGCGGAGACGGAGGAGAAACCGGACACGACAAAGGACACTTTCTATTATAAGCTTGAACACGCATACGACACGGCCCCTCCCAATGGCATCAAGATTGTGATAGGAGAACTGAACGCCAAAATTGGAAGAGAGAACTGGCACCGACCGGCCATTGGAAAGGAAAGTCTCCACGAAACATCAAACGATATCGGATCCGATAACATGTTATATGATCATCAGCTCAACATATTTCCCAAGAAAAGATATTCACAAATACACATGGCAATCTCCCAGCGAAAGATGCTGCAGCCAAATAGATCGTATTCTCATAGACATAAGGGGAGCTTCCAGTATCCTCCAAGTAAGAACCTGTAGAGGTGCAAATTGTGAAGCGGACCACTTTCTAGTTAAAGTTAGATTGAGATGTCGACTGTCCACTCAAGAAAAAAGAAACAGCAAACAAAAGAAACTCGACGTCGATCGCTTGCAGGAACAGACTGTGTTGGAGAGATATCAGAAAGGACAGGTCCAAACATAAATAATGAAGATACTGTTGAGGGAAAATAGATAAGACTGAAGACAATACTGACAGATGTCACAAGTAGGCGAATCGCTTTCAGCAGCTATACATGAATTACTAAGCTGCATATGGAGGAACGATAAAATGCCTGAAGATTAGGACCAAAGCATTATCTGCCCAATACACAAGAAAGGAGATGAATTCAACTGTGGAAACTATAGAGGCATATCTGTTTTAAGCACAGTATATAAAATAATGACAAATATAATAAAGGCCAGACTGGAACCTTATGCAGAAGCCAGTAATACCAGTCACAGCGCTAAGCCATCCAGCCTCAATTTATGCTCAAGAACTGCGTGAGGTCGTAACTCGTTTCCCCACACTCCCTCGTAATCCATCTATCCATGTTTGGGATAAGTCTGAGGTTAGACTGACTCTTAACAGACTCGTCTCACTTGTCTTGCCATTACGTTACACACTCGTCGCATCTTGGATATGGTCCTAAATGTGCAGCACGCGTGAGAGACGCTAAAGCTGAAGGCAGATAAAAGCACACGTTGGTACATACGGAGATTGATATAATAGAAGTGCGTGCCTTCAGATGGAAACTGACATATAGCTACATAAACGGAACGCACGCAATGCAAAATTTGGTCTACTTCCAACTTTTCCGCATTACCACATTCACCTTAGTCTCGAATTCCCAAACACAAGTATGTACACACAACAGACACATGTACTCGTCGCTTAGATTTTTTGGTTATTTGTAGAAGACTAGACGGAACCCAAGTACACAACTGTCTTGACAGCGAAAATGGCATACACCGCACGCACTGTTCGCACTAACGTATCTGTTTCCAACTTTAGTCTGAATGCCGCCCTCAATTTTATTCTGTTAAGCTGAAAACAGATACATGTATGCGTGCGATGCGGACGGCCAATGCGCAATATGCGAAATGTTTTCGCTAACAGATAATTGCGTTCCTGCGTTTTGTCTTGTTTTTCACAGATATCCAAAAAATCTAAACTATGAGTGCGTAGCTTGTATCTCGTAGCTTGTGTCTGAGTACTTGAGGCTATGTCGATTATCATTTTTCATTGTGCTCCTTTAATCCCTCATGGGACATAGGGCGGAAACAGTTGCCCTCCAGCGGACTCTGTTTTGCGCGACAGCTCTCAGCTCCGACCAGGATCTCCCAGTTGTTGCGGCTTCTGCTAGTAGGGTTCTCCTCCATGTTGTCCTAGGTCTTCCGACTCGACGGGATCCTTGCGGATTCCAGTCGAGGGCCTGTTTGGCTAGATTTTCGTTTTCGCGTCGCAAGGTGTGGCCAACCCAATTCCATTTCCTTCGTCTGATTTGGTCGTCTATCCTTTCTTGGCCGGCACGGCGCCATAGTTCTTCGTTTGAAATTCTATCCTGCCAGCGGATTTTTAGGATACGACGCAGGCATCTGTTGACGAAGACTTGTAGGCGCCCTGTGATGAATTGGGTGACTTTCCATGTTTCGCAACCGTACAAAAGTACTGCCTTCACGTTGGAGTTGAACAGCCGCAATTTGGTGTTAGTTGAGATCTCCGTTGATCTCCATATGCGGGACAGGCATGCATATGCGCCTCGTGCTTTATTTATTCTGGAACTGACATCTTCTTCTGCACCGCCATTTTCGGTAATAATACTACCGAGGTAGCAGAATTTATCGACCAGTTCCACGTCACGGTTATTCAGCGCAGTCCGTTCAATGGTGTTTGCATTTATCCGCATTTCTTTAGTTTTAGTTGGATTTAGCCTTAAGCCTGCTGGACTACTTTCTGTTGCCAAATTGTTAATCATGTTTTTGAGGTCCTGGTGTCTGTGGGCCAGCAAACAGATATCATCTGCGTAGTCGAGATCCTTAAGGCGGTCTAACAAACCCCATTGTATGCCGCCTGTTCTACTATCTAGAGCGCCGACAAGGATGTCATTTATTACTATAAGAAATAGTAAAGGCGAGAGTAGGCATCCTTGTCGTACTCCTGAGCTCACCTCGAAGCTGTCGGATAATTTTCCATTATGGAGAACTCTGCATTTGGAATTGTTATATAGGGCTTTTATCAATTCTATTATTTTATCAGGCAGTCCCCGTCGCCGTAATGCCTGCCATATAAAGCTCCTATTGACCGAGTCGAACGCTTTCTCATAATCTACGAAAGCAAGGTAAAGGGGGGATCGGAATTCAGTAGACTGCTCCACTATTATTCGTAAGGTGTTGATATGATCAACACATGAGCGGCCCTTCCTGAATCCGGCCTGCTGCCTCCTAAGCGTTCGGTCTACTGCCTCACTTATCCTAGATAGTAATATGTGGGACAAAATTTTGCCCACTGTAGATAGTAAACAGATACCTCTCCAGTTGTCGCATATTGTTAGGTCCCCCTTTTTTGGTATTTTGACTATGATACCTTCCGTCCAATCCTCCGGAAAGGTACAGGTGTTCCATGCTATTTCCAGGATTGGCTGAAGCGCATCTGCTATGAGGCTTGAATCGGCTTTCAACAATTCTGGCGGGATGCCATCTTTCCCAGCTGCTTTACCATTGGCCATCGCATGAATTGCGGTTACTATTTCCGTCTTGGATGGGGCTCGGGTGGTGATTCTTATAGGCTGTGCATTGTTGCTGGTTTCCTGAGGTTCCTGTGTAAATGAACCATTCAGGGCGGCGAAGAAGTAATCTCTCCATCTTTGGAGCTGCTCCTCGTCGCTGCACAGCAGCCTTCCATCCGCACTCTTAACGGCATGCTTTTTAGTAGAGTGCTTTCCCGTGAGCTGTTTAGTAATTTGGTACAGCACCTTACTGTTGCCTGTGTTTGCCGCGTTTTCCGCTTTTTCTGCGAGCTCATTTATCTGCTGCCTTTATGGCTTTGCGATTATGGCTTTGCGAAACAGCTGAAACTTTTGCGTTGAATGCGTTCTGTTCACGAAACTATATCTGATATCGCATTTGAAGGCATGCACTTCTACAATTTCTATTGCCGCACGCATGCATGTTTCTGTCTCCAGCTTCAGCCCTCTTGTTAAACGCTGCTACCCACTGCGTAAAGCTAGACTGAGCTACCAACCCTCACCATCAGAAGGCGAGGGATTGGCGAGGTTGTCAGTGTCATTGACAATTTACCAAGTAGAGACCACTGTGTGATTTATTTCCTTCCTATTTCACAAATGGCTGATGTTGTGGATGCTGACTCCCGCCATACTTTAGATTGGAAGATTTTAAAATTTGCCTCGTACACGAAATATGCTAAGTCTTTAATTTATCGCGCTAAATTCTAATCCCTGTTGAAACAACAGCTGTTATGGTGGACTTTGATAAGGTCAAATTAACATGACATAACAATTTGTATTTTTTTGTATTCAAGCACATAAATAAATTTAAAATGTTAAAAAAATGATCGAATTCCATTGTAAATACCTTATAATTGATGGCTGACAGCCAGTATGAAAACCGCTGCAATCGATATTCAATACTATTTTTCCTGATCACATTAAATTTCACATTAAACCCAAAAAAGTACCCCCTGCTTAATCCCTTATTTTTCATTCATTCATTACCTTTTGACCGATTGCCTAAAAAGAGTATTTTGCTTAAATTTTAAAATGTTATCAAGAAAGACCTCGCCCCCATTCTGTTTCTAACTCAAATTATCCATTTTAGCCAAGTTATCGTTAATAGTAATCTAATAAACAGCCACGAGTAAGTTCGGCTCTCAGAAAAATTATCTATAATTAATCCTATGCTGCCGTGAAAAAACCCGTTCTCAAGTGGCCTTAATCTGCGATACCTTAATTACAAACATTAAAAATAAACTTAACACCAGCAGTTTCCGTGGTGTCTTTAATCATTCAAAACATATTTCCCGCAAAGTCCAAGGCACTTAATCACAATAAATTCTGATTAATTGGCCAAAGCCGAAAGTAATCATTAAATATTAAAATGCAATAAACTTCAAAATTGCTCATTATCTTGTGATAAACTTAGAAACAGAAATTGATTTACGAAAATAGATGTTGAAGAGGGTATCGGATGTGTTGAAAACAAACTTCAAAGTGTTGACGTTCATTGGTACTCCATCGAAGTTGATTCACTTGTAGGCAACATAGACCACTGCCTGGTCAGCGCAAGCTTCCTATACCATTCATCCATCTCAACCATACCAGCTTCTAGAAGAACTGTTTGGCATTATGCGAAAGCCAATTGGCTGGGGCTTATTCGCTTCTTTCAAGCTGCAGACTGGGATCTGTGCTTTCAGAATCGCGAACAGCCAAAGAAACCGCCTATAGAGAGTACAGGCATTCCCTGAGCGAATCATCCCGACGCGAGTACATCAGGTTGAGAAACGCCTGCAAAACCACCATCAGGCAAATCAAAGCATCCTTTGAGTAGAGGTTAAGAAGTAAACACATTAACAGCACTGCTGGCACTAAAAACTTCCCTTCGCCTACTATAAAGCAAATCCACGGCTGACCTAGCGGAAACTGGAGTGCTCCAACAGCCATCTTTGAGCACTCCAAAAGGAGCTTACAGCGCCCCCCTTCACATACCAGTTCCATATAATTTTTAACATTCCAGTTCCATATACTTTTTAACATTGCATGGACACCTGTGGGGATATGTGATCATCCGGTATCGAAAAGCTTTTATTTTGTTCATCTTTTGCAATTGCCTTTTTCTTTCCAAGCCCGAGAGTGGCTTTACCAAAGCAGTCCCCCAACTAAATTCTGTCCACTTCCAAAGCTGCGTGTCCTCCGTGTCGAACGATGGCCGGGCTATTGAGTATGCTATTGACGCATTTTATGGCCGCGAAGACAATTGGTCGTTTTCTTTTTTACTATAAAATTTCCCCCATAATCTATAATATAAAAATGAATCGCTAAATGTGTTGCTAAGCGCAAAACTCGAGAACGGCTGGACCTATTGGACTAATTTTTTTTTTTTCGAATATTCGTTGAAGTACGAGGATGGTTTTTACGGAGAGAAAAATTTAAAAAATTGCCTGAAAAAACAAAAAAATGGTAATTTTAGGAATTTCCACTTCATTTTAGTTTCAATAGCTTCATGGCCTACCTATTGTTTGACAAATGTAAAATTGTCATTAAATTGAATCATTACATTTAATGAAAATTTCAAATTTACGCAGCTGTCAAACAATAGGTAGGCCATGACGCAATTGAAACTAAAATGATCCACAGCGGCCGTCTCAAGAGGGCGGTGTACCACTTTCTTCACAACCACTTCGACATGGGTATCAAATGAAAGGGTATGATAAGTAGAATACAATAAGCAATGTAGTATACAAAATATATCTTTAGATCCATGGCGCCCGTCTCAAGAGGGCGGGGTACCACTTTCTTCACAACCACCTCGACATGGGTATCAAATGAAAGGGTATGATAAGTAGAATACAATAAGAAATGTAGTATACAAAATATATCTTTAGATCCATGGCGGCCGTCTCAAGAGGCCGGATTACCACTTTCTTCACAACCACCTCAACATGGGTATCAAATGAAAGGGTATGTTAAGTAGAATATAATAAGCAATGTAGTATACAAAATATATCTTTCGATCCATGGCGGCCATCTCAAGAGGGCGGGGTACCACTTTCTTCACAACCACCACGACATGGGTATCAAATGAAAGGGTATGATAAGTAGAATACAATAAGCAATGTAGTATACAAAATATATCTTTAGATCCATGGCGGCCGTCTCAAGAGGCCGGATTACCACTTTCTTCACAACCACCTCAACATGGGTATCAAATGAAAGGGTATGTTAAGGAGAATACAATAAGCAATGTAGTATACAAAATATATCTTTAGATCCATGGCGGCCGTCTCAAGAGGGCGGGGTACCACTTTCTTCACAACCACCTCGACATGGGTATCAAATGAAAGGGTATGTTAAGTAGAATACAATAAGCAATGTAGTATACAAAATATATCTTAGGATCCATGGCGGCCGTCTCAAGAGGGCGGGGTACCACTTTCTTCACAACCACCTCGACATGGGTATCAAATGAAAGGGAATGATAAGTAGAATACAATAAGCAATGTAGTATACAAAATATATCTTTAGATCCATGGCGGCCGTCTCAAGAGGCCGGATTACCATTTTCTTCACAACCACCTCAACATGGGTATCAAATGAAAGGGTATGTTAAGTACAATACAATAAGCAATGTAGTATACAAAATATATCTTTAGATCCATGGCGGCCGTCTCAAGAGGGCGGGGTACCACTTTCTTCACAACCACCTCGACATGGGTATCAAATGAAAGGGTATGATAAGTAGAATACAATAAGCAATGTAGTATACAAAATATATCTTTAGATCCATGGCGGCCGTCTAAAGAGGCCGGATTACCACTTTCTTCACAACCCCCTCAACATGGGTATCAAATTAAAAGGTATGATAAGTAGAATACAATAAGCAATGCAGTAGACTCAATATACCGATTCATGGCAGCCGACGCAAGACCCATGTTCTTTGAGGCATTTCATCTATGTAAAATTCATATCTCGAAAAATATTAAGTCAATGGATGGTTTTTATTGTTTACTATTGACTTATGGGTGCAGCGTAGGCGCACCGGGTCCCAGCTAGTTTTCTATAAAATTTGCTCCCCTATACATCGCTCCCAATTTTTCCCGCTGGGGACTTATCCGCATTGTTTGCCTCAAATTCTTCCTTGTCTGATACTGCCTTGCAACCCCCATTGTAGAGGGCGCTTCTCACTCAATGGGCAGAGTTTTCTTCACGACTCATGAAGTGTACAAGTGCCTCAAGAAGCTCGATTCCAATAAATGCACTGGCCCTGATAATATTCCCCCTATGGTTCTTAAAAAATGTGCTTCAACTTTGGATAAACCTCGGCGCAAACTCTACGCCCTTCCATACTTCTTCGGAGTTTACCCTGACTCCGGGAAACTGGAATTAGATGGAGAGTTTCCTTTCTGACCGTTCAATCAAGGCAGTATTGGACGGCGTCGAATCTAATCCCCACACCGTCTCTGCAGGCGTTCCTCAGGGCCCAATTACCAACTCTCTTCCTAGTTTTTATAAATAACCTGCTCTCAATCCCATCCAACTCACTTCACATCTTTGCTGATGACAGTACACTGCGTTACTCGTATAGCTTCGAAAAAGTAAGACAAGCGCCAGACCTTGTCTGCTTGATCGTGAACTTATGTCCACTTGAATCAACAGGGATATAAATCTGATTCTAGATTGGGGCCACAAGAGTCGTGTCGATTTCCACCCATGGAGCCGAAGGACGGCTTTGGAGTCGTTCTAGACTTTATTATGGGTGCGTCCGACTTTTCTGAAGGCAGTAGCCTTCGCCCTTTTCGCCGGGTTATTATGCTCTAGAGAACATCCAGATGATCTAACCCTCTTCGTATTAAGAAAATCGGTATCCCTTTCTTCCTCGGGGGCCACGCAGACCCTACCAGCCTCTGAACGGGAGTAACCAGCTTCCAGATATCACATAAAACGTTTTCGGTCTGCGCCACCCCGTCTTCTGAAAGCGATCCTTTTCGAGTCGCCTCTCCGATTAGGTGCCCTTACTTCCGCAGGAGATCTAAGGAGATCTCCCAATGAAGGAGTGATCTCAATGTACTCCATCCCTGGGTTTACGGGCTCAGACTGCCCTCCCTGAAGAGGAATCCCGAAAACTTCCTTCACTGGGACCACATTTGACACCTTGAAGCATGGATCCAAAAATATTTAACTGGAGCCCCAGAAATGTGTGGAACGTTAAGAAGTGCTCCACTTTCAAAAGTTTTTTTAAGGTAATTTTATATTGATACCACGAGCTCGGCGAGAAAGGACGGTCGCCCATGGCAGAGCTCCGTATCATCAATGGAAGGCTTATTCAAACCGAAGTTCGCCTGGTATCCGCAGTCCATCGTTAGTAGTACATTCACGCAGTACCATTCATAACTTCAACACGATTGCTTACACATTAGGATAGCGGTTTTTATCGAGTTTAGATCCGCCGTATTCAGTCTGATCCATGGATCTCGAGCAGGATATGACCTAAGGCCATGTACGATCGGTCTTGGAGTCAATGCTCCGTGCTTGTGCCGTATTTGAGTCATATTGATGAGTAGACTTAGCGCCATCATAATTTTATGTTTTGTTCGAAATTTTTTTTGCTTGCCTAAAGCGACCGCTCCACTCGCTCTATCTTAGGGCCAGCGCTGCTCCCATTATAATGGACAGTCTAGAACTGACGCCTGAACCATCTCTCAATATCCTAGGCGTAACATTAGCTAAAGATCTGCGTTGGAGTAATCAAATATTCCACATCGCTAAACAAGCATCACAATGCTTGGGATTCCTTAAAAGATGCAACTTCCTCCTTCAGCCGTCGGCCAGGGCTATAATCTACAAATTCTACATTCGGCCCCGCCTCGAATTCAACTCATATCTCTGGGCAGGGGCGCCAAGTACCATCTTAGCGTGGCTGGACAAAGTGCAAAATCGCGCCCTCCAACTCATTGGAGACGGCGCCATTTGCTCCACAATTGATTCTTTAAGCCAACGCATGAATGTAGCGGCACTGGTGAAATTCTACCGCATGTACCATAACGACTGTTCCACCGAAATATATAACCCCCTGCCTCCACGGCAATGTTTTTTCCGCAACACAAGACTAGCCCAACACTATCTACAGCCCATTTTTCGCGCACACATCAGTTTACAAATTCGTTCTCATCGAGATCAACTCGAATGTGGAACAACCTCCCACAGCCAGTATTCCCGAACTCATACAACATCCACGAGTTCAAACGCAAGGTTTATCTTCTTCTCCTCATGCACCCCCAGACTCCCTTTAATCTATCTTATCTTTTCTCTATCCTTCGGGCTAAGCTTACTACCAGACACCTGACCTTGACGTGTACGACATGACGTGGTAGTACAAAGGGGGACACCTGAGCTTGAACTTACACATAAAAAAATCTCTTTATTTCTCTCATTTTATTTTTGTATAACTACAGATCAGTCAATGAAATTCGGTGGTCGCATCTTAACAATATCTCTTACACAAAAAGGTTAGTTTTCTTAGCATCTTTCTCTTCAACGTCACTAGTTACCTTCGGCTTAACGGCAACGGTGGAGTCCACTACAACTGGTGTAACGAATGACCGGCCCCAAGTCGGTGACAAGTTGTAAACAAGCGGTTCATTGATAGAATATGCAAAACCGCCAGGCACGATGTTCTTCAGTCCTGGTACAACCGCAACCTGCGCAAGATCAGTAAACCCACGACCCTCTGGAACAACGAACGGGTTTATCGCCTTCACATTCTCAACAGCTCTGAGGTGCTCCGCCCTGGCCTTAGCCACTTCTGGTGTATCACGAACTGGCATCGGCATCATCTCGATCGTCCTCATGGCCATTGCATCAGATTGCATTCCCATTATTTCGAGGTTTTCTTTCATTTTTGTTTGTGCTTCTTTCATGGCCACCAGCTGATCCGCCTTAGCTTTGGCCACTTCTGGTGTATCGATCATTGCCTCTGGAACGGCATCTAAAGATCGTGGGATGTTTGTAGCTGCCACACGGAATCCTGTTGTTGGATCAGCCTTGTAGTTGACTGTTTGAATTTTGCCTTCGGCATCCATAAACTGATAGAATCCTTGTGTAGTTCCATCCAAAGATCGTACTTCTGCCTTAGAGGTCGATCCATCGGTATACCCAAATGTGTATTGTCCTAGAGTGTCTTGCGTCCGGAATTGACTTTGAATCGGAACTGCCGTTAGCACCGTCGTCCCAGCTGGAAGTACAAGTGCCGATCTTGAACTACTAAACACTGCAAGGATCGCTACTGCTGACAAGAACTTCATGGTTAAAGACTTTATAGCGTCTATCTGCTAAGAGGAGGAATCTTGTGACTACTGTACATCTTCCAGAAATCCTCGCCTCTTTTATACCCGCGTTGATGTTGATATCTTCCTCATTAGGACACTTGCTTAAGGACTGGTTCTTAACTTGGCCTTGCCACCTGCATAATATCTACGAAGGCCGACATTGAATACTTTATCTACATTTAATTTGTTTCCGAAGAAGTTATTTATTGGCGTCTGCAACGGCGTTCTTATATAAAATCCACAATTCAGACTTTGCAGGCATTATGTTCAGGCACCTTAACAATCTTCAAGGCCGAGGCAATAGACTTACCTGAAACTCGATCTATTTTAAGGCAGCACAGAAATTCATTATGTGAAGACAACCAATGTGATGCAGAGTGGTTGGTTATTTTTAGATTTGTTTTTTTTTTTCATTTACCTGGCACAAGATAACAGTAATTGCAATTACAATGTTCTGGAGGTTTACTAGGACGCCGAATGTTCTGGATGTTTTTCTGGATGATGTTTTATTTATTAGCTCCTCGTCCTCATCGTTGGTTAGTTGTTTGCATTGATTATCAGATAAAGGTGTATAAAATGGTAAATTTCTTGAATTATGCTGCTTTTAAAGTAATTAAGTTTTAATCAAAACAAACGATATTAATTAGAGCAACACTTAAAAAATACCCGCTCAACTCTTACAAAAAATGTTTAAGCATAAATTATAAGTTAAGAATCTATTAAATGGATTTTTTTATTTCTTCCATTATTTTTGGAAATTTTCTTACAAAACAAGCTTATTAACAGAGGTAATAAAAGGGTAATAAAACAAAGCATTATAAAAATACACTTGATAGGCGCACAATTTGTATTTAATATCTTTGAAAATAGAAAACCTTTGCTAAAAATCGCAATTCCTACGAGAATTGGGAGTTCGAAAGTAGATAATACTACAAACCATAGATGTAAATTAGACGATCCATCATTGCCTTTATTACCCCCATACACACACCCGGTTTTATAGACAAGGGATCGCAGGGGAGTGTGCTTTTTCCTCACTTTTGCCAAAAAAAAATTTGTCAGACTCAGTCTCCATCATACTAACATAAACGTAACATACATAGTACTCGAGGGTCTAAGGAAACTACATAGCTTTATAAAAAAACGCAGAAAACTGAGAACCTTGTGTAGTACCTGGATCATGCAGAAAACCAGTTTGAAGTGAGGACAGAGTGATGGATAGCTTAAATTACCGCCTTAGGCTTAAACGGACACAGATACTGAGGCAACTGGCAATAGGCAACATACAATATTATCGATAGCGCTTATTTTACATTGAATTAAATTAGAAGTCTCACATTAAAACAACTGGAACGAAAAATGTTGCTGGTTGCGATACTCAGTGCATTTTGAAAGCAATAGAAATTGCTTATTGTTTGTTGCCTCAGTGTGAGAGCCGCCTTGAAGCGTGGTTTCCACTCTTGCGCTAACCCCCACGACCCTACCATAGTGGTCAACCCTACCAGATTCTGTCACAACCAGCTCGAGAATACTCAGAAGTTTTCAAATTCCGGATAGCTGCCAGCTGCTGGCTACAACCAACCAAAGTCTAGAAATTAACAAGTCTTTCATCTTCATATGGTTAAAGAGTGAAAGGCGAACAGCTGCATGCACAAGTTTTTCAAATGACGATGTCAGGCAATCAGAGAGAGAATGCACCATTTTTATACGCGCTGGAATACAACCATAAGTCGGAAAATTTTATGAGTTTATATGGGGATGTATTGGTGCATATTTGCTCGTTTGTTTTGATTTATGAAAGAAAACAGCTGATTCAATTTTCTTTCCTTTTCTGTTATGCATATTTTATCGTAAAGAGAGAATCTGGCTTTGTCTGGCCGAGTTCACAAAGTATGCGTTGAGTTTTGCTCAGCAGTGATGTTCATATATGCACGCACACAATCAACGGTCGGAAATTTTTGTATGAAGATGAAAGACTTGTTATTACTAGACTTTGCAACCAACCAGCAGTACAACGAGCGCTGGTAGCCAGCTAAGGCTAAGAACATAGTGAAGCAGAGAGCAAAGCAGGGTTGAGAGCGGAGAGCAAACCGGCGAAATCAAACAAGTGAATTCCTGTTAATAAGCGCATAGTGGAGCAAAGCGGCGCAATTTTGATTTCTCTGCTATCATCCTTTCAACCGCTTTGCATCCACCAGACTACCCTTAACCTTTCCTATTCTTTTTTTATTTTCAGGTCAAGCTCACTACTAAACATTGCACCATTGGTTGAACGACATGACGGTCTAGTGGTACAAAGGGTGATTCCTGAGCTTGACCATGCCACATAAAAAAAATAACACGACTGAGATAATCAGCTTCGTCATCAGCAGGCGACGACGCCTTGGTGTGACGCCACTACTCACTGTTAGTGAATGATCTGCTCCCATACCTTGATCTTCAGTTTTGTGCAAGTGTCGGACCAGCGCTTTCAGTCCACGCTTTAGTCTCCAAGACCGCTGATCTATGTTTGCGCATAATTCGATCTTATCGATGTGGTCCGCTAACTCAAGCGCAACTGCTCCGTTTGGGAAGCGTAGCCTCAACACATCGTTATACATTGTGATCCACAGGGGAGGGCCCAGACAAAATCCCTACGGAACTCCTCGTGTTGTCCTGTACACCGTCCACCCATCTTTCGATTCAGAATGAATTGTCCTACTTTCCTTCCTTTTTCGATAAAGTACCAAAACAGTTTGGGGGAGGTTGTCTGGCTAACCACCTAGCCCTATCTCGATCCGCCAGCACTGCTTCTACATGTACTTTTCCTTTATTGGTTATTTGTCTTCATTGCCTGGGCTATAAAGCCTGATTTACATCCAAGCAAGAACTGGGAAACACCACTACTTTGACGGGGTTTCCCATTCAGTCGAAATTTCCTTATTAACGCGAGTCTTCATAAGAAATTAATGACTCTCTTAAAAACCAATATCTTTTGAGGAGGTTAATTGAAATAGACATTGTTTTTAGAGTGTTGATTACTCTCGATTCTGCAGTGTGCCCCATCACCATCCAAATCATTATTCCCTGCAACCTGACCCTGACTCATAATGAATCAATTTCCAGGTTTTTTAGAAAACTATTTTGCTTCATAATCTAGCTCAGTGATTCCCAAAGTAGGTTCCGCGGAACCTTGGGGTTCCACGAAAAAATTTTAGGGTTCCGTGTCACCAGCGCCGAAGCGCAAATACATTCGCAGACTCACTGGCGCTGCGCCGGCCGTTTAACGCGTTCTTGCTAATCAGAAAGTGCGAGTGGCCCTTCTTCCTTGAAATTTGGTCTACGTCACGCCGCGTAACATTTTGGTCGCCATTCCATATTCCCATGTCGAGGGGGTTGTGAAGAAAATGGTAATCCGCCCTTTTGTGATGGGCGCCATGGACCAAACGATATATTGATTATACTATATTGATTATGGTGTTTTACTTATCATACCCTTTCATTTGATACCCATGTCTCGGGTGTTGTGAAGAAAATGGTAATCCGCCCTCTTGAGATGGCCGCCATGGTCCAAACGATACATTGAGTATACTATATTGTTTATGGTGTTCTACTTATCATACCCTTTCATTTGATACCCATGTCGAAGGGATTGTGAAGAATATTTCAATCCGCTCTCCTGAGACCGCCGCCAAGGATCTAAAGGTATATTGAGTATACCATATTGCATTGTCATCGGAGCTAAATCTGTATGCAAAATTTCAGCATGATAGGATATTCGGAAGTATTTGAAAAATTGATTGCAAAATTTGTTCCGTGAAGAAAACAGTAATCCGTCCTCTTGAGACGGCCGCCATGGATCTAACGGTATAATGAGTATACCATATTGCATTGAAATCGGAGCTGGCAAAATTTCAGGGTGATCGGGTAACCGGAAGTATTCAAAAAATCGATTGCAAGATATGTACCGGACAAACAGACAAACAAGAAAGCGAGCTAATAACAACGTTTTAAAATATATTAAAGGTTAAAATTATATATATATCATATATTATTTTAATTTTTCATCGTTGGGTTCCGTCAAATTTTATACATTGTAGAAAGGTTCCGTACGAAATAAAGTTTGGGAACCACTGCTAGCTAGTAAACGTCGCGACAGTCCCAAAAATGTTTTTTTCAAGAATATGTATTGTAATTTTTCCAATATATCAGCCATTGAAAACACTTCAGAGCTCCACAACTTGGAAAATTGTGATCATGCTCCTATCTTTTCAGGACCATTAATTTCTAGAGATCAGAAGAGTAACACTGCAGCTTTGACTACCCTGGGTTAAAGCTAGCGTAAACCAATTATATTGCTGAATGGCACAAACGTTTGTTTATGCAACAGCAGGGCAACAAGTTTAATTAGGTGTGCACTCTTCGAATAAAACAAAATCAAAACTACGGAATTGTTTTATGTAATTTGAATGGATTCTGCAAGTGAAGCTATTATGCGTAATGTTATGGCATGCCTCTCTTGCGTGTGCGTTTACAATTAATTGCTGAGACTTGCAGCTAAATTTTTACTAATCAATTACCAATAATAACAGTTATCCATTCTTTTTTAATGACATGGCATTCTCAACATTTCCACCTGGCGCCGACATGATGACCTAGACTTATATTGTTTTGACTCGGGATTTTCTGAACGTGTTTTCTAAAGTTGTTCCAGATTTGTTGACACTAGCTCGAGTCATTCCGAAATCGGGTCTTTACCGTCCAAAAAATGAACTTTTACCCGGCCGTGTAATGGACGTCGCGGGAATTCCATAAAAGGTGTTAATAAACCGATTTGCATGTCAGGTTTTTTAATTTATTTAACCAACTCTTTTTCCTGAATTGCACTTTGGGTTTGAGTTCAAAGTACTTCACCATAATTAGCATGCACTAGCGTGATTGTGACAACAAACCGAGCATTCCCGCGCAAAAAGAATCCTCTGTGCTTTTTGGCTGATTTTGGTGAATTTAAAAATTTGTACAGAACGGCCATATTCCCCCCCGATGTGTCATCTTCATGCTCTTGTGACTTTTGGTTTTTATGGACTTTGAAGCAGGGCCGGCGCTTCGATTTTTTGCGCCCGGTGCACTATGTCATATTGCGCCCCATAAGCTGTTCGTTTTTGAACCCAGTGAAGGACTATTTAAAGGGACACAAACACTCGCTGGCTGGGAGAAATAACGCACTATAATAATGCAATAACGCATCATCATAATGCGTATAACATTAAAAGGATTCCATAGGAAGTTTCACATAGGTAAACATCCATCCAACCAAGCATCAAATCTGAGAAGAGAGTAGGAGAGGACGATGGGGTAGACATATTTTTAAACCTCGGATGACAAAGTACAAGAAAAGATATAGGGTAAATTTGTGTAATTTCTTGCACGCGTGAGAATAATTTCCATTTTTTTTTTTCAAGTTTTATATTTTTTTTAAATTCTTAATTTTTGAAATTGCGCCCCCAACAAATTGCGCCCGGTGAAAGTGCACCATTCGCACCTATAGAAGCGCCGCCTCTGCTTTGAAGCATTCAGGTGGATTCCAGGAATGACAGAGAAATTGCTTTTTATGGCATCGTGGGGGCTTTTTTGCTTGGTTGTTGGTGGGCTCGTTACGATTTGTAACCTTGATTAAGCAAAAAACACAAAAAGTTTATCCAATGATTTATCGTTTGTTATGAAATTCATTGAGGATTTTTCCAGGTAAATTTTGTAGGAAGTTGGATAAAATTAATTTTTTTTGTATGATGTCTGAATGTAAAAAACTTTTAAAGGTGCTTACGACGTGAAATTCCGACGAGTCGTTGACCTGGCTGCTACTGATTCACTAGAATTATTTATCTTTAACTTTTGATTATTTAATAATTAGAATTTCATAACATTGCTTGAGATATATTAGGTTCCGTGAAGTTCAAGAAAACTTAGTACGCTGCTACAAACCTTCCAAACTTAGAAGCAAAAAAATTATATATTTACCGTATGTTACCTAGTGGTTTTTATATAACAAAAAACCTTTATTAAGCTTATTAAAACTATATTTCTCACGAACCTTCATTAAATTGAGTAAAAGTAAAATTTATGTAATGGGGCCTCTTCTAGACTGTCAATAACATTGTGCAATATTTTGATTTGCGCAATATTATTAAGGGTCTGCTGTGGGTGATGATATTGAAAGATTATCTGGTGCAAAGAAAGAAACCGTCAATATATTGCTCAATATTATTGCACAATATAATTGATAGTCTAGGGGCCACTTATACCCTCGGCACACTAGCACACTTAATCGGGGTTATGACGTCAGAATAACGTACACTCCATTTTATTTCCAAATCTTTTATATGACGTTTTGATATGACATTTTGACGTCATAATCCGGATAAAGGGTACTAGTGTGTCTCCGGTATTAAAGGGTCCCGTAGACGATCAATAATATTGTCAATACACTCACGACGACGGAAGAACTAATGTATACACAAAAATCCTCAAACCCTATTATAACTGGTTTGTCCTTCTAGCAATCAGCTGTCACGTTCCTCAAGTTGTCACAGACAGACCGTCGGTTAACTGTATTTTCCATGCTATTAATGTGCAGCATTACTAGCACCAATTTTTTGTTGTAGTGCGTTTCAACTTCCAAAATCGTGACTTTTTGCAGTCAGGTTTGTGCTCATTATCTACGCAAAGGAGAGCTAGACCTGTTTTTTGGGAACTCCCATTGTTAATATCAGAGCGATGCCCTGAGAGACTTTTATGAAGTTTTTTTTGGAGGTACCAACATATACCGCTGCGAGGCCGTCCCTTTTCCCATTTGACAAATTATTTTGTAGACTTATCCGTTTTATCAAACTTCCCTTTGGTGTTTGTAAACAGTTACCCCGTTTATGACTAGATTCAACCCGGATTCAACCCAGTCATAAACGGATGTCGAGTTGAAACAGGGTCCACTCAACCCAACTCAGCTCTACTACCTGGATCAAGTTGATATTTCGCCTCATATACGCGGGTTTCCACCCAATTTAGGAAGTGACATTTGTTTTGTTTGTTTACCATCCGTGAAGTCCGCTTTCGACTTAAGTTATGTGTGCGGTGTCTTTTCTGGCACAGGAACAATAAATTATTTCGTTATGATTTTTTAGGTATCTATAAATGAGAACTTCACCAACAAATTAAAGGTTACGTTTTGATATCAGTTCAACTCTACTTCAACCCAAAGTGAACTCAATTCGATCTCATATATTGTAATTTACACCTCGGGAGACTGAGGAGAAATTTTTATCTTATAAGAAATCCCAGGCATTGTTATGCCTTTTAGAGAATTGGTATATGGAATCATTCCATCGCAGATCCTCAGTTAAACTCATGTTTAGGATGTTAAGAGTTGGATCATCCGTTACATTCACCCCATTCGCTGAGATTGAAGGATGATCGGTGCAGATTTTTATTGCAGATTTTATTGATTCGATGGAATTCTTCAAGTGATTGATTTCCGCTTGTCCAAAATAGTCAGTAGACAAACCCAAAATGGCTGAAGTGGCTGACTAAACTCTTCATCAGCATCTGTAGCACTACAGCCTATTATTGACCTTGGCTTTATCCAGCATTTCTCTCCATGCCGTTCGGTTCCTGGCTATTGTCTTCCAATTACTTACGCCTTACTATACTAAATCTTCCTAAACGGAGTCCATTTATCGCTCCCTTGGCCGACCTGAATTTCGCTTTCCATCGGGCATTCGATTTGTCGCTATTTTATCAGGGTCACCATCGTCAAGCCTTTGTACGTGTGCCACCCATCGTGATCTACTTATTTTTATACTTTTCGGGTCCTCGGTAGAGTTGGTATAATTCATGATTTTATCTCCTTTTCCATTGACCGTTTTCGCAGACACCGCCTAATATTGTCCGTAGAATTTTTCTTTCAAAAGCGCCTAGAGGAGTTTCATCAGCCACTTTCAAAGTACATGCCTCTGATCCAAACATCAGAACGGGCTTGATTAGCGTGGTATACAGTTTACACTTCATTCCTCTGGACAAAAAGCGTGATGTAAGATGTTGTCGAAGGTCAAAATAGCCTCTGTTAGCAACGTTTACTCTCCTTCTGATCGCCGCTGTCCCGCCACTGTCAGCTTACAATGCTGTCCCAAGAGAACTAAATTCTTAACAGTTTCTATGTTATATGAATCTTGGGGTTGTGTATCTCTTTGAAGTGCAAGGATACTTAGTTTTTGCTTCGTTGATGAGTAATCCCATTCTTTTCACAGCTGCTTCCAGTTTGATGAAGGCTTCTTTCACACTTGCAAAAGACCTACATATTAGAGCGACGTCATCAGCATGTGTTGACTTGTTAAATATGGATCCCGTCGTTTCTACCCCAACCTCTTTCACCACTTTCTCCAAAACTATGGTTAATAGGAGGCATGACAGCGCGTTACCTTGTCTCAGGCCTCTTTGTGATGTGAAACTTTCTGATAGGTCTCGTTCAACTCTAAAGGCCCCCATACACGGTCAAATTGGCTGTACAACCAGATTTTCATCAAACCTATAAGCGCAATGTATTTTGATCGGCCGACCGGCCCACAATCGATAGTTTTGGTTGTACAACCGCACTTCGCTGTACAACCAATTGGACCGTGTATGGGGGCCTTTACTCTGCATCGGACTTCCTCGATTGTAGCTTTTGTTACTTCGATTAGGTGTTTTGGGAATCGGAAGCACTCCATAGCTTTAAATAGCTGCTCACTCTTGACGGTGTCATATGCTTGCTTGAAATCTATAAACAATATGGGAATATTGATGTTGAACTCCCATGATTTTTCCAAAATTCTTCTTAAAGTGGAAATATGGTCTGTAGTGGACCTAGCTTGTATTCTGTAGGCAATAATGTTTGGTATTAGATAAGAAAAATGTTTTGCCTTCGAAAATACAATTTTCGAAAAAAAAAAAAAAAAAAAAAAAAAAAAACAACAACAGTTTTTGAGTGATTTTTTGGCCAAAAAGTAATTTATGCAAACTTTCGAAAAAATGACAAGTGGGCTTTCTGTAGGCAACAACGTTTCATATTGACTGATCGAAAAAAATTCCAAAATATCGGGTTTTAAGTGAAATTTTGGCCAAAAAGTGATTTTCGAAAACTTTGACCTTGAATAACTTTCAAAGGGTTAATCGGGTCAACTTTTTTGTAAAGGCCCCCATACACGGTCAAATTGGATGTACATCGAAGGGCGGATGTACAACCAAAACTATCGATTGTGGGCCGGTCGGCCGATCAAAATACGTTGGGCTTATGGGTTTGATGAAAATCTGGTTGTACATCCAATTTGACCGTGTATGGGGGCCTTAAGGACTAAAGTTGTAGAGAATTTCATTGCCAACATTTTGACCTATAGAAACCGAGATACATGGAAAACTCGGGAAAAACGCGATATCTCCGGCGGCCATGTTTTATTTTTTTGGATTCCGAAATTGTTTTCCTACAGTCATAAGGAAGCTGGGTACCAATGTTAAGCCATCTTAGAATTTGGCTGTTTAAAATTGTTGATATACATTCCACATATGTGCTGTGCCGGTTACCCATATTACAAGACACAAAATCCGTCAGAAAAGCTTTGTTAGTTCTTTCCTTTCTTTATATGTGTTTTATCTTTTGTCTTGTGTATACCTTAAAAAATAAAGTGTGTAACATTGAGAAGAAGCGTTTATTATTCTGCGTATATCCAGTCCATCGTTCATTATATTCAACAGGTTATGGGCCCAGGCTCGAATAAACTGTAAGAATTAAAAACTCATCACATAAAGACAACAGTGAATACAGCGAATACAGATAATTCTTTTACAACACGAGTCGGTTATAAAAATGGCGGATAGCACAAGGTTTAGTTTTGAAAGGTTAAACAATGAAAACTATCATAATTGGAAATTTAAAATGCAATTGTTGCTCATGAAGGAAGGTGTTTGGAAAGTTATCAATGAAACTAAACCAGATCCAGTTACAGCAGAATGGAACTCAAAAAATGACACAGCAACCGTTCTCATTGGTTTATCAGTCGATGATAGTCAGCTAAATCACGTAAGGAAAGCATCATCAGCAAATGAGGCCTGGCAGAATTTAAAGCAGCACCACGAAAAATCGACATTAAGCAATAAAGTACAATTAATGAGACAAATTTGTAACCTAAAATTAAAGACAGGCGGAAACATCGAAACACACATACAAGAAATGACAACACTGTTCGATAAACTAGTCGCATTAGGAGAAGATCAACTCTCGGAAAAATGGACAATTGCAATGTTACTGAGCAGCCTTCCCAGATCATATGATACACTAGTAACAGCACTAGAAACAAGAGACGAAGCAAACCTTACATTAACTCTCGTCCAATCAAAGCTGACGGAAGAATATCGAAGGCAGCAGAGTAAATTCGGCGAAAGCAGCGAAACCGCATTAAAATCAGCAACCAGCAACCTTGGGAAAGTGGTACGAATAAACAACAAATTTCAGAGCGTGACAATAACGAGCAACAAACTCCTGAATGCACATCCGAATTTGATACATGTAGTAACTACGAAAGTTTGGATGATGACGATTCGTCGAGCAACGAGAAAGAGGACACTGTCAGACGTTCATCAAGAAAAACAAAGGGCCAACTACCCAAAAGATACCTGCTGCAAACAACGGACATAGCTGCAGAACCAGGGTCATTTGCAGAAGCGTTAAAGTGCACTGAGAGAGATAAATGGAAAGCAGCCATGCAGGAGGAGATAGAATCATTAAGGAAAAATAACACCTGGACGCTGGAAGAACTTCCTCATGGTAGAAAACCCATCGGATGTAAATGGACTTATAAAGTCAAGCATGATAGCAAAGGAAATGCCCAAAGATACAAGGCACGTCTCGTAGCACAGGGATTCAACCAGAAATACGGTCTCGACTACGACGGGGTGTTCGCCCCAGTTGTTAAACAGTCAGAAAGGAATGAGGGTCATACATTTGGACGCAAAAACAGCCTTCCTAAATGGTCATCTGAAGGAAACAATACATATGAAGCAATCTCCGGGTTTTAAACAAGGAAATTTTAACACAGTATGTAGATTAAATAAGAGCCTATACGGTTTAAAACAATCCGCAAGAGTGTGGAATCAGGCAGTTCATCAGGTACTTGTGGATGGAGGCTATAAACAGGCAGCGGCAGATCCATGTTTGTACACGAAGGTAGTAAACAGGATTCCATGTTACGTTCTTGTTTATGTCGACGATCTGATTGTGGGAAGCACTAGCAACCAGTTAATCCAAGATACAAAACAATTCCTTAAGAATAGCTTTGAAATTAATGATTTGAACGACATTTCTCACTACTTGGGTATCGAAGTAATCAAAGAAGCGGACGGCAATTACAGTCTCAACCAAGCAGCCTATATCAAGAAACTCCTAGAAAAATACGGATTATATAACGCAAAATCATCACCATATCCATTAGACCCGGGCTACAACAAGTTAAATAATGGAGAAGACACGTTGATAGACAATACAAAATACCAACAGCTTATAGGCAGCCTCCTGTACATATCGGTCAACACAAGGCCGGACATCTCAGCAGCAGTGTCAATTTTGGCGATAAAAACAAGTAATCCAACTAACGTCGACTGGAATGAATGTAAACGCATTCTCAAATATTTAAAGGGAACAATTGAGAAGAAATTGAGTCTGCGAAACTGCAGCGAGACAACATTGCACGGGTACGCAGACGCAGACTGGGCGGAAGATAGAAACGACAGGAAATCAAACACCGGTTACATTTTCTTCGTATATGGAAGCCCGGTGAGCTGGACATGTAGAAAACAGCAGTGTGTAGCTACATATATCGTCAACCGAAGCTGAATTCGTTGCATTGTCAGAGGCATGCGTCGAAGGGGTTTGGTTAAAGAGAATTCTCGAAGATTTTGGTATTCCTGTAAATGATGCAATAACGATATCGGAAGATAATCAAAGTTGTTTAAAGCTTATCCAGAACGAACGAGCCAGTAATAGGACTAAACACATCGTCACAAAAATTCACTCTATCAAGGACTACGTCACCAGAGGCATCGTGCAGTGTAAATATGTTCCAACCAAAGACATGTTAGCAGACATGTTGACAAAACCTTTATCTGGACACAGAATTGAAACGTTGAGGAAGCAATGCGGGGTGAAATAAGTATACATATGTGAGAATGAGGAGGAGTGTTGATATACATTCCACATATATGTGCTGTGCCGGTTACCCATATTACAAGACACAAAATCCGTCAGAAAAGCTTTGTTAGTTCTTTCCTTTCTTTATATGTGTTTTATCTTTTGTCTTGTGTATACCTTAAAAAATAAAGTGTGTAACATTGAGAAGAAGCGTTTATTATTCTGCGTATATCCAGTCCATCGTTCATTATATTCAACAAAAATGCTAATTTCCCCGGACTCGGTAGAGTTTGTCATATTTTTCTGATCTTTCTATCAATTAAAATGATGTCCTGTTAATTTAATACATCGTCTTATCGCATATTCATATTTTACATGACTTAGCTAAGCACGTGCTATCTCAAACAGATTACGTCTACTATTACGCAAATGTTTCATCAGAACTGGAAGTTAGTAAATCAATTTACGTCCAAGGTAATTTCCCTTCGCAGAATGGCAAAAAAATTGAGTAAATTTCGTATTTTCCAAACAAATTCAAACCTCCGCAAAATCAACACAAAACTTCCCAAAACCAGTCATTTCCTTGTCCTGTCTGAATTGATGGGATGCAATAAAAGTTGATCCAACCAGATTGACCGGATCCTTTGCGAGGTGTCGTCGTTATCAGAATTTTTTCTGCTGTAATTCAATAAATTTTACAACCAAGCTGATTAGTACGCAGTTTAGCCCCCAGGCGCACGCCGACCGATCGTGCCACTGGATGAAATGCGTTTGTGGAATTTCTTTTGACGTACGGCTGGAAGGAGGCACACAGGGTGTTCGTATCTGGTGTGAATTTATGCAGATTTTTATTTATCGATCGATCGGTGGGTTTTTAGAAAAGCATTTTCATTTCCCATGCTATTATATTTGACCTTTGTGTGGGATAAAATGCCACGGTAAGTAGCACACATCATTTTTTATCTATGTCCGAGAAGTAGCCTAATTACTTCCGGCTAAATTAACATTATTGGCTAAGGAAATATTATTATAGTTTAATGTGTTTATGGTATGATAAACATAAATAAAAATAACTGGTTCGAGGTAGAAATAAGCCGCTTTGTAGCAAATCGATTAAATAACCAGAACTGCAGCTTTAAGTAATCCATTTTCAATTGAAACACATGATTTTTAGCTAGTTTTATTTGTCAAAACAAACTCTGGTGGGTTTTTCCACTAACGTTGAGCTGAGGACAACTGGTATATAAAATAAATATACAAAAGCCAAAAGGCAAAGGAGACTCTTGATCTCTTTACAAATATATCCATGAAAAAATGCTTAATTGAAGAAAGTATAAACTCTTTCAGAATTCCTTAATTCTACGATCCTATGACAGTTGATATTTCAACTTGTATTGTTGACCATACAAATAGAAATTACATTAATTTTAATGAATAGAAGTATTTTTTCAAAAGCAAAGAATAATGCAATAATGCATGTCGTTTTGCTATAGCCGACTCTTCCTTATGCTGTTAACATTTCATTCGAATATTGGCTTCCAACGATTGAGATAGTACCGACAACAGCCCGAACGTATCCAAACATGAAGATGGATGCTTGACATTGGACACTCGTAGCTCGAACCTGGGCCAGGCGATGTGTCCTACCATCAACCGTCTAATCTCGAGTAAAAAAAAAGGGTTTACAGCGGGCGATCAGCGACCGCTTAGCTTTTTAATACCATGCTCGCACTGAGCCGAAATTGCGTGATTTCGGCTATTTTTCGATTTCGCCCAAAATCAGGTTCAAAATTATGTGATTGATTTCGTATTCCTGTGTTTTCAAAATCATCTCAAACCTCGTAATTTTGGCAAAATCATGTCGAAGCCAATGCTCAAACCTGAAAATTAAATTCACCTCAATTCAGCACGTCTCTCTGGAAGATGAAATTGTCAGTTTGACACATTTTATTAACACAGTTTTGATTTTGAATATGAAATTCACATTTTAACATTCTTCAAAGTACAAAAACCCAAGATATATAAAAGAAAGAAGCTATGGGCTTTGCTATAAGAGGAATTGCTAGTAAAATTTGTGCAGAAAAAATCGAAGACATGAATAGTGCTATAAAAAACTGTCAAACGAAAACATTTCAATCCAGTGCGAACGGTTCTACATAACTTCATTGGCTCACTTTCCAAAATCATCTAATTTCGGCTCAGTGCGAACATGGTATAAGGAGAATATGATGGCCGTAGAATTTCTAACCGCTTTTATTGGCAGCACATACGGCCTCACGACGGCCAAACTTAATCAAAAGGTTTAAATAGCCAAGAACTAAGCTGTACACGCGGGCATTCCACGGCCCAATATGACCCAAAAAATAATCCACGAAAGTATTGTGGAATTTGTTTTATGGAAACTTGAACACATTATGTACAATGAATGTTCCTTTTGATTTATCCTACCAGTCGTCGGTTTGTTGTACGTGAAGTAAATGGTGCGCGTTGATTTATATTTTAGTGCTAGATCGAAAAAAGAGTGTTTTGATAAAAAAATTTAAATATTTGAATTCGAAGATATGAGCACTGGATATGATTTTCTCAGTAAATACGCGGTGAGTTTTATGTTTTTTTGAGGATCGAAAGTCATACTTTCAAAATGATTTCTTTTTCGAGTAGTTAAATTGCTTCAATTTAACTTATAGTTTTGCTGGGTGTCGCCTTGATACTTTCACTGTGTATCATGAGCAATACCAGATCTCTTCGCAAGTAAGGAAGGACCTCGCCACTTACGCCTCACATGTGAGATCACTACTTGTGTCCCAATTGCAGAATATCCGGGACGAAATGGCTAGGTAATATCGTCCGTAACTACTAATTTCCCCGACAAATACCCGCATCTCAACTAACCTAAACCGAGGATATTAGACTCTTTTATCAAAATTGATAACTCTAACGAATCTAAATATGATGAATTACTTCATATATTAGATGATATTAACGAATCTCTCTCTTCAGGATATCTTTTATCCCCGACGAGGAAGAAAATTGTTTACTTCCGATTAACGTCACAAATTCTATCGATATATAGTTTATCGACTCCTTTTATAGAAATGGTCTACACCAAATTATTCATCATTCATCATTATTGCGCTCCTTTAATCCCTCATGGGACATAGGGCGGAAACAGTTGCCCTCCAGCGGACTCTGTTTTGCGCGACAGCTCTCAGCTCCGACCAGGATCTCCCAATTGTTGCGGCTTCTGCTAGTAGGGTTCTCCTCCACGTTGTTCTAGGTCTTCCGACTCGACGGGATCCTTGCGGATTCCAGTCGAGGGCCTGTTTGGCTAGATTTTCGTTTTCGCGTCGCAAGGTGTGGCCAACCCAATTCCATTTCCTTCGTCTGATTTGGTCGTCTATCCTTTCTTGGCCGGCACGGCGCCATAGTTCTTCGTTTGAAATTCTATCCTGCCAGCGGATTTTTAGGATACGACGCAGGCATCTGTTGATGAAGACTTGTAGGCGCCCTGTGATGAATTGGGTGACTTTCCATGTTTCGCAACCGTACAAAAGTACTGCCTTAACGTTGGAGTTGAACAGCCGCAATTTGGTGTTAGTTCAGATCTCCGTTGATCTCCATATGCGGAACAGGCATGCATATGCGCCTCGTGCTTTATTTTATTCTGGAACTGACATCTTCTTCTGCACCGCCATTTTCGGTAATAATACTACCGAGGTAGCAGAATTTATCGACCAGTTCCACGTCACGGTTATTCAGCGCAGTCCGTTCAATGGTGTTTGCATTTATCCGCATTTCTTTAGTTTTAGTTGGATTTAGCCTTAAGCCTGCTGGACTACTTTCTGTTGCCAAATTGTTAATCATGTTTTTGAGGTCCTGGTGTCTGTGGGCCAGCAAACAGATATCATCTACGTAGTCGAGATCCTTAAGGCGGTCTAACAAACCCCATTGTATGCCGCCTGTTCTACTATCTAGAGCGCCGACAAGGATGTCATTTATTACTATAAGAAATAGTAAAGGCGAGAGTAGGCATCCTTGTCGTACTCCTGAGCTCACCTCGAAGCTGTCGGATAATTTTCCATTATGGAGAACTCTGCATTTGGAATTGTTATATAGGGCTTTTATCAATTCTATTATTTTATCAGGCAGTCCACGTCGCCGTAGTGCCGGCCATATAAAGCTCCTATTGACCGAGTCGAACGCTTTCTCATAATCTACGAAAGCAAGGTAAAGGGGGGATCGGAATTCAGTAGACTGCTCCACTATTATTCGTAAACACCAAATTATTAGAACTCCGAATTCTCGTGGTATTGTTTAGACCTAATCTCCACTAACTCACCTGAGGAGCGTAACATCTTGCCTGCTTCGCCTGAGGAGAACCTTTTCACCAACTCTATTCACCATTCTGCATGGATCCTTGAACATAATACCGCAATATCTAATCATCGTATATCATAGAATAACTCAATCATTTATGATTATAAAAATGCAGACTCTAACAGCATTGTCTTCGAATTATCCCTAGTCGACTGGGAAAATAGGCTATCTGGTAATGACATTGACGAAATAGTGTCTTGCTTCAACACTGTTATATTCAACGTTATTGAAAAACATGTGCCCAGAATTAAAAGAAAGGATAAATTATCGGAACCATGGCTGGATAAGAATGTTCGTTCTCTTCGTAATCAGAGAAATAAATTGTATAAACTGATTAGAAATAACCCCCATGCAAATGATGAACTGAAACTAGCATACACTAGGTTAGCCTCAGAGTGGTGGTGGCAGTATTCAAGAATATATCTAATAGGGTTACAAAAATACAGGGTAATATGTAAACCTCTACCGAACAAATTTCAATACGCCCTAGTGGCTAAACCGTTACGATTTCCCGATTTTTTGTTCGTCTATCCAAGACCTATCCACAGCCAGACATTTCTACATTTTCACTGATACACCCTGTATATAAAGGCGATACTGATACACCCTGTCTCTACCTTTTCAGTTTAAAGTTTATAAAGCTAGTACAGCGGGCAATAAACAAAACTCATTTCTACCTTTATAATTTTAACGAAAGGTATTCAGGTTAACGTCTTTGCTTGATTATTTTATAAATGCCATTATGAATCTTGCATTGTAGTGCCCTTTAATAATTTAATTTACTCGACCTCTATATTATAAAATAGTGTTGTTGATGCCACCTTATTGATTTATAACCTGTTATCCATCTAGAGCTGATATAACGCAGGCAATAATAGAAAACACACAATTGCGTACCGATCACCTAACGCCAGAAATAACGTTAAGACTAATCACTCCAGAATGTAAAATCTATCATCAACCAGAAAGTGACGGCAGAAAAATATTTGAAAATGATCCTTTTTGGGGTTTCTATTGGCCGGGAGGTCAAGCTATTAGTAGGTAATAGAAAAAAGAGCTGTATTTTCATCTAATTCAACTGGAAATTACAGGTACTTACTAGACAACCCAAACCTAGTGAGGTCTAAAACAGTTCTAGATGTTGGAAGTGGAAGTGGTGCTTGCGCAATAGTAGCAGCGAAGTGTAATGCGAAGGAAGTCATCGCTAATGACATTGACAAGGGTATGGTTTATCTTATAAAATATTAGTATATTTTATTAGTGCAAAAAAAACCGCCAGAACTGCTGGAAACAATTGAAAAAAAATTGGAGATGCCGGGGATCGAACCCGGGGCCTTTCACATGCAAAGCGAACGCTCTACCACTGAGCTACATCCCCTCACATGTCTGCACGCTTCTAATTTTCATTTTTATTCCAGTTGCCACTATTGCAGCCGAACTGAATGCCGAGTTGAATGGAGTCAACATTGCTGCCTCTTCGGAGAATCTAGTTGGGACGCCACGAAAGGAGGACATCGTTATGCTTGGAGACGTCTTCTATGACGTGGAGTTCGCCGATATGATAATGCCGTGGCTTAAACGGCTGCGTGAAGAAGGCAAAGAAATCATCGTCGGCGATCCAGGAAGGCATGCCTTAACCGAGGATAAGTTACAGTTTATGAGCAAACTAGCTTCTTATGAACTAATTGAAAGTTCAATTGCAGAAAATAATGGATTTAAAACTGTTCATGTCTGGAAATTCATATAATAAATAAAATTTTAATAAGATCTAGTTTTTGTTTAACAGCGCACACGATTTTGCCGTGATGCCGATATATTTGCAATCAACAGTGCAAGTTATGCATTGTGCAGAGCCTGATTCGGCTTGATTTCAGAATATGCAGTATTAATTAAAATCCGACCAGGTAAACAGTTACATACATATATTGATATGCTTCATTTACTAGATATATTTCATTTTGAGTGAATTCCAACCAGGTAGATATGATATAGAAATGTTTAAAAATTTGGTGCAGATACAGGTTATGACAAAATAATAGATCGAAACATTTGAAGCAAACAGTTGCAGTATTTTAATAACAAACTACTTTCTTGAAGATCATGTTTTATTTTAGACAATTATATTAAACGACGACCTGTAAGGCTTTAGTTCAAAAAATCTATTCGCGGAGGTTCCTTAACAAGCCTGGTTTGTTTCCTCTAAATATCTTCACTTCGCTTTTATAAGAGTATGCCACCTTATTCTGCAGACAAATCTACAAGCCATTGGTATCGACTCAGTTCAATGCGGCGTTGAGAAAGAGATCCAAGATTGGAGGGTGACAGATAGCAAGGGGTACAATCCTCCACGAGTCCACCCAATTCTTTCTTCTTCTTTGATCCGTTAGCTGGCGATCCGAGCGGGATGTCCCAGCAACGGATACGCTTCTGTCGGTGCCGCTGGGTCTCGAACTCTATTCACGATTCGTTTCCATTCTTGCCGGTTTTTGGCGACGTCTCGAGCCTCGGTAACTTATAATCGTTAATTTTTTAGGTCACCCTCGATATTCTTTAGCCAGGTTTTCTTCAGTGCAGGTCGCTGGATTCTCCAGTTTGCGGGACGGTCTCGTCAGAGAAGTTTACGTGGCAAGCGGTTATCATCCATTCGGCAAACATGTCCAAACCACCGTAGTCGACGTTTATACATTTCTTCTTCGATCAGTGTTTGCTGATCGCAACTTTGTCTAACTGTCTCGTTTTAAAGGCGATCCCGGAGTGACACACCGAATATCTGCCTCAAGCATCGCATTTGGAAGACCTCGAGATTCTAAACGTCCGGTGTGAGCAGTGTCCACGTTTCAGATCCATAAAGAAGAATCAGAAGGATCAACGTTCGGTAAAGGCGTACTTTTGTTTTGATGGAAATATTTGTTCGTTTCCATATGCACCACTTGAACGAGGCGAATGTTGCTGTTGCCTGGCCGATGCGGCTGTGAACGTCGGCCGTCGATGCCACTTTCGTTTCCTCAAGCAATGATCTCAAATACTTGAACATCGGAGCCTGGAACCGCCGGATGATCTGGTACAGCGTCCGGTACTCGTGCCTCGACGCCGTTTCTTCCATGTCGGCCGCAGTTCCAGTACGCTTCTCGTTCCGATTTCATTTTCTGTCGAAATTCTTTGTTCAATCGTCGATATTGCTCAAAGTCGGCGTGTTTCATTCGCTTCCGCTGATCGACGAGGTCCAGACGGCTATCCGAGATCCATGGCTGCGTCCGTTTTTCGGATAGGTGGACACAACTCCATTGCTCACTCCACAATAGACTCCGACAATTGCCTTTCTTCTACATCGATATCGTCAGGCATTGCGAGCGCCGGCCGGTTGGATAATGCCATTCGAAACTCTCTTCTGATGTCCGGGTCCCGTTGGCAAGCCCAATTCTTCTTGGCAGATCGTGGCGCCGTTTTCTTCGCTCTTTGTAATCGCATCTGTAATTTCGCTCGAACAAGATAGTGGTCTGAACCGCAATCGGGCCCACGCAATGCACGTAAGTCTTTGAGCGACGATCGGAATCTTGCGTTGATCAGAACGTAGTCTAACATCACCGGGTCTTTGCCGGATGGATTTCACCAAGTAAGTTGGTGTTTGAGTGGATGGCGGAAAACGCTGTTGCCAATGATCAAGCTGTTTAACGCTGCAAATGAAAGCAGGCGTAAGCCGCTGTCGTTAATTATTCCGTGTCCGAATTTTCCCATCCGGTTCGATCTGCTCCTGAATATGCATTAAAGTCCCTCGCGAGTATTATTAATTCGGTTCGAGGTATCATATCCAGCGTCTGTAGAAGCTGATCGTAAAATTCGTCCTTGTTCGCGTCCGGGCTGGTCTCGGTTGGCGCATAAACGGATACTATATGGGGCTCGATCGTTCCACGGATGGTTAAAACCGCCAAACGCTCGGATATCGGTTGGAATGCGATAACGCTGCTGGCAGCCCGTCGATCGACCATAAAGCCGACGCCGGCCTCTCGTCTCTCACCACCGGAATAGTAAAGCGTCATCATTTCCTCGTTTGCTGGCGGGACGATCGTCAATGTCCCGGATCCGGTAAGTCGTAGTTCCGATAGCGCAGCAACTGATATTTTGCATTAAAACAATTCCATTGCTATGATTTCCTTTTGACTGACGTGATGTCCTGTTCGCACATCCCACGCGGCGAATTTAATTTCCATTTTCGGTGTGACTAATTTGGGTATTCGGCCAGTATAACCCACTTCTCACCAGCATCCCTGATCCCCAGTGCTGGCGCATCGGCTACCCCGGATGCAGTAGCATTATTTCGTGAATAGTTAGATCGTGTACCCATGCGGTTTCTTGCCTAGTTTCTTCGGTTTCCCGATTCTGGTTAACTCGGCAGGTCGACCGCCCTCCTCCTTTCACCTATCCTATCCTACCCCTCCAATCCAACCGATGTATTAATAAATGTACTAGTTATAAGATCGACTCCCAATGGTTTCGCAGGCATACAATTTTTCTGCGTAGTGGGTCGTAATTTGTTGTAGTAGTTCGACTCGAAGTTAGCACCTCGGTACCGTCATAAGGCCCGAAGTAGCAGCAGTTTATCGATACGTGGCTACAAAAGAACAGGCTCTTACCTGCTGTCATCTGTCTGGCTCGTTGTCCATTGCCTCGATTATTTTCATACAAGATGTGTATATACGCACACACTGTGATAGTCCCCTTGTCGGAGTGCATTATAGATGTAAACCAATCAACATCTGTGAGTGTTCCGGAGACCTTTACTTGGCTTGTCACATAGGCCATGGTCAACCTACACAGCCTTGTCTTGTCAGCTTATTGGAGATGCCAAATTCCCTCATGTTTCTGGCGTATGGGGCCATCCTGTTTTGTAGGATAGCGGAGAATATCTTATACACGATACTCAACAACGTTATACCGCGATAATTAGTGCACGCTATGATATCTCCTTTTTTATGTACCGGGCAGAGGATGCCTTTTCTCCAATCTTGTGGCATCACTTTCTGCTTCCATACTTGCACAATTAATTCATGAATCGCTTTGTGTAATGTAGGCCTTTCATATTTAACCAGCTCCGCTGGGATGCCTTTTGCACCCGAGGCCTTATTGTTTTGAGCCGGCTTATGGCTCTGCTTCGTTCTTCTAAGCTTGGTGGCGGCAGCATAACATAATCATCAGATATTGGTGGAGCCTCCGAGTCCTCAGTTACCTTGCCATTTAGCAATTCATGAAAGTACTCTTCCCATCGCTCCAACATGCCTTTAGGAACGGTGATTAGATTCCTTTCTTTGTCCTTGCAGTATGTGCAACGTGGTGTGAATTGCGTCATACTACGGACTCTTCGGGGGAACTCCCGCGCCTGGTGCGGCCGTCGTTCTCTGTACTGTTCTAGCTCACAGACGAGATTTTTTCCCAGGCTTCCTTTTTTCGTCTGTGAATTCTCTTCTTTTCTGAGCTCTTTATAGTTCTCTTCGCGTGCCCGTGTTTTCTGAGCCTGTTGCATTGCTCGGCACGTAGCATTCTTACGTTCAGTTGCCAGTTTGCATTCATTATCGAACTATTCGTTCCGATCTCTACGACTTCTGCCTAAGATGGAATCAGCAGTACCAATGACAATATTTTTAAGGCGGGTCCAGCTCTCGTCAACGCCCGGCATCTAATCCCCAGGACTTAGGGCGAGTTCTAATGCATGACCGTAGCTCTTTCTGCACATTTCATTGCGTAATGCAGCTGTGTTGATTCGAGCTTGATCAGAGGATACAAAGCTTTCCAGCGTTGCAATGCGCTCTCGGACCACCATACAAGATAGTGATCCGAGTCAAAGTTTGCACACGATTGCAATCGCAATTAAAAAACAAACAACCACAAATATTTTGCCTCTGGCATGTATAATATATTTACTTTAAATATCATTTGATACATTCTAAATGTATAAAAGTTTAATCTGATTAATGTTTTAGAAACAAGAAAAGGTTTGTTTTTTGTTTTTTCGTCTTAAATTGTCAAACAACGGTGTGAAAATATTATTTAAAGAACAGTAAACCTTAAAATTTATTTCATTAAAATAATACTACAAAGAAACACATATACCTGAAGTTCTCTACGTAGTACATTTAAAAACAAACTAAACATAGATAAGGACACTTTTAAATGTAAAATAAAAACATCCGCTTTTAAAAGAAATAAACGATCTTAAGCGAAGTTACAAAACAATTTCATAATGTAAAATATCTGTTAAAAAGGGATACATTTAGTTCGTTGATATAGTTTTTTGCACGTTATTGTTAAAATAATTTGTTAAAACTACAATAGAAACAAAGTAAATAAATTTTTTAAACTTAACAAGGTCACAATCAATTGAATTAGTAACTAATATTAGAAAAAAATAAGGAAGAGAACTGGAATCGTTTTGTTTACAAACATTGCACTTAATGCAGTTTTGTGTATAAATTCTTTTCTAACCTAATCCGTACAATCTAGACACTTCTATTGGAATTATAATTTTTTTTTAATTACATTTTAATTATTTATATTTAATATGTATAATAATATAGAATGAGAGCTAGAGAGAGAGATCAGAGATTCATAAAAATAAAAACAAACAAACAAACATATAAAATAAAACATCAACTATCTAGAATAATTGTATTTATCTACTCGGGAACACGTGTATTGCAGTTGCCATGATATAGCTTAACCTTTCCCTCACAATGGAAATACGTATCAAACACATCACTATATCCGTGATCCTTCCACCAGGTGCATAATTGCCGGTTCCATACGCAATCTAATCGAAATATTAGGCTAGGAAATTCATACCCGAGCAGGGTATAGAAGTCCTGATCACCTAAATGTCCTTTAAATGAATACTTATTGGCAATTTTTCGTACATATGGCTCTTTTAAATTTGCTAAATATAATTTCGAAGCTCGTATACGCTTAAATTCTAGCATAACAACACCAGAATTTAATCCTGGAAAGCCATGCTTAACGTGCTTATGCTTATGTTTACTATTGATGAGGAACGAACTTGGAAAGTAGGGGCTACCGAAATTTGTTGATGGATAATTGGCACGGTATCGGTATAGAATGTGACGATAGACTGGTGTCAGTTCGGGTGCTAGGCCAAATAAATTATCTGGAGAGAATTTGTCAAATTCGTCGAATAGAAGGCGAACATCAGTACGGAAGACAACATCACAGTCGATTAATATTGCACGTTCCATTTGTGGGTCGACAATTCGATGTAGTCCAAGTGATAAATAAAAAAGTGCATCGCTGTAGTAAGAACCTGAAAGAAATAAATAAAGTGTTTGATGTATATTAACTACATATATTAAGCATTTTATTTATATAAGGTTACTCAGATAATATGGATTAACAAGCCGCCTAGAAAAGGACTTACTTCTTCTTTTCAGATTCACAAGTAGCGCGGTCGCCATCTGAACCTATTATACTTTCGACAACTACTTTCATTTGTAGGCCAAACCAACAGAACTACAGTCTGCCTAGAGATTGTTTGTCGAGCAAGCGCACGCCAAACAAGGAAACCCTACTTTTCCCACCGTCAGTGATAGAGAGACTTATTTTCTTCGGGGCGGAATCTACAAGTTCAGACCTTCACTTTTTTGATTTTCCATAGAAGGTAACGTCTGATAATTAGACCAAGCGATATCCTGACAGCTAACGGTTCGAGCAGGACATCCCCGCAACGGATACGCTGCTGTCTGTGGGTGCCGCTGGGTTTCGAACTCCATTCATGTTTGTTTCCATTCTTGACGATTTTTGGCGACGTTTCGAGCTTCGATAACTGATAATCGTTGATTCTTCTCCTTGCAGTGAAGATTACGTGGCAAGCGGTTATCATCCGTTCGACAATAATGTCCAAACCACCGTAGTGGATGTTTCCTCGGATAAGTCGCTTTGAATACGAACGCTGCTGGTTGAGCCATCGTACGACGCTTGAAGAAGTTGGATGATTTTCAAGAGCACCTGGTCGGTTTCTAAGGTTCTCCACAAGCTGTTCCAATCAATGAAATCCAAAGAGGATTTGAAATAGATGAAAACGACGACAGTTCATTTGTCGCAACGAATTCTTTCTTCCATTAGCTGATGGAGTGCGAATATTTGATCAATGCATGTTTGCTCTGGATGTTTCTGCAGCTTCGATTGTCTGGTTTTCGTATATACTTTGCCGACGATAGAAAGAAGCCTAATACCGCGATAGTTCTTGCATTCCCGACTGTCGCCTTTCTTCAAAATTAGCACAACGATCGCTTTCCGCCGACGGGACACGATGCGAATTCCATATGTGTGTTATGAGGACGTGGAGTTGTGTTAATAAGAGATCACCTCCGATGAATACAGTAATAAGGCCCTGTCAATCCAAGGCATGCATTTCATTACCTTCAAATTCCCGATGACCTAGAACCCAAACAAACATGGCCCAATTGACAATACCCAAACCATCAAGGGCAGCCCGAACCTATGTATTTCGGTCTTGTCAGATTATCGCTTGGCTAGCAGAAAAATGAAAAATACGCTTTTTATCATATGTACTTCTTAAATTCTCGTAGGTGCTCGTATCAGTCTAGCATATACCTCAGGTTAAAAGGGAGCAGCCAGGTTGCCTTAGCTGATAGCTCAGTACACCAGAAGTGCATAAGTGCAAAATAATTGTTTCGAGAACATCGCCTTCAAAAAATTTTGTATATATGTCGAGTGCTCCGGAGTACTCGCAACTAGTCCTGCATTTATTTAGTTTTACTCGTATTTACTTCTGATATAAAAAATCGTGTTCCATTCGCGGTGTACTCTAGAGTATTCCGGATCGCCCAATGGAATGCAGCTAATGTGTTGCTATGATCTGACGGCAAAAATCGCCGTTTAGATAAAAAGGCGCCAGAAAATATATTCTAGAAGTTGTAAGAAAATACCATAGGTTATAGTGAACCAAAGATTACAGCAATCGTTTTTTGTTGGCTGTTTGGTCGTGTAAAACCACCGATTTCGATAAAGATACATATAATCAAACAAGCTACGGGGAAAGCTGGAAACTTAAAAGAAAACATGGTTCAAGATGGTAATTTCTCCTATAATCCTAAGTTCTCGAGCGAACATGGAAGATCGAATCTCGACTTACTAACTACTTGCAAACACACGATTTAGAAATGATGCAAATCTTTATAAAAATCCTACTTTATACTATTAGTCGCATGTGGATAAACAAGCGGATTTTTCAAGTCTCACGGATCCTAGCCGTAACCATACAAATTATTGTATATATGAACAATTAGCAGTCTTCTAAGCAATACATTGTACATACTCTTAAATAAATAGAGCAATCAATCAATGCACATATTAACTGCAGCTTCTTAATGAAAAGAACTCCAGATTTACAATGGAAGCTTACAAAAGTGCGAGGTAAAGCGTGTACATCGAAAGTGGTTCTAACCGGCGTAATCTTAGTCTAAAGTGGATTGAAGCATATTAAACTGCCACTATGTTGTGAAGGTCTGACACCGCATGATTTGGCAGAATGCTGTATTGAATCTCTTGCGCAATACAACAATGGGAAACTGGAATACGATAATTTTCGTCATATTTACTCTGAAGAACATACGCGACTGGGAAAAAATTGTAGAAAGCACGACCTGCTTAGTTTTGTGTACATTTTCACTTAACACTCGGATATAGTTGATTTAGTGTCTGTTAGAAAAATCTGCCGTTATCCATATTATAATAAAATGAAAATTAGTTCTCCGTGATATTCTCATGCAGTTTTTGAATACAATGTTGACTAAATGAGCTCCATTCGATATACAAAAGGCAGCTGTTTTCATGCGTTATAGCAGCTACCTCGGCTCGTATATTAGCTTCAAGTTCTTCAATGGTCTTCGGCTTGCTCGCATAAACTTTACTTTTGCAAGAACTTCATCGTAGTAGCTGCGGTGTGGCAAGGTGCTCCGTCTTGTTGAAAAAAAGGTTAATCAGATCGTTTTCATTCGTTTTCGGATACACGAAGTGCACCAACATCCAACGATAGCGTGCGTCGTCGAGGATTCGACTTTGAAGAAAAATAGTCCGATAATGGTTTCTCGTTGTGCAGAGATATTTCCTGTTCTCTGTTCCTCAACTTTGAATTTTCTTTATTGACACTGCCAGAGAGTGTAAAATGAGCTTCGTCCGTCATCAAAATTTTATCCCAAAATCCTGGCTCGGCATCGATCATTCTTGCGACGTCATTTCCATATGGCAAGCGACGCGGCTGTCCAATAGGGCATTCAATCCCGCATCAAAATCTAAATCCCGCAAGCCTGCTAGATCGATGCCAATAATCCCACGGATCCCCAAAAAACATCATACAATTTGTTCTAAGTTATGTACTTAATTCACTACTCAAAAGCATACATTCGAAAATAGCTGCGCTGTTGCTTTAACTGTTGCGCAACAAACTTGAGTCCTGTACATTTCCGAACGAATGTCTTTGGATCATCTGCATTTACGAATTGGTTCCATCGTTGCAAAGCATAAGTATGCGTTTATAAAAGGGCCCGAGATTGGGATCATATAGTACATATACACACGAGATTGAAGCTGTCACATCGATCGATCTTATTTGATCCATCCGATTCGATCCAACATTTGGGGCTGGAACGAATCAATTCAAAGATTGAGCGATTGACCATAACATTTTTAGGTCGTTCTTTTTATTGTTGTGTCTTCGTCGCGTTGTGGGTAGTAAAAAATAAAAATATTAGTATCGCAAATAAAAATTTTCATTGACAAAGCGAAAAAACAATAAAACTACATTGCTGATTAAGTTCGTTGCTTTTCGATTACGTTTGAATCCATTTAAACTTCAATTATTCAATCCGATTATGTCAAATACGCAGAATCACTTGCAATCCTTCGATCTTGATCGTTCAATTCAGGCATGTATACGTATATACGGTAATAAGGTTTGAAGTTGACGAATGCCCTTTTTCTGAAACCGTGTTGTGGTTCATTAAGATATGGGTCGATTAAAGGGACAATCTTGTCAAATAACTTAGGGTTAAATGTCAGAATGGCAATGCCAATGTAGTTGTCCACATAAAATATGTTTTTAACAGCTCTGTAAGAAAAAAGGAGGCAGATTTTCTAGACCTTTAGATTATTAAGGCCGGTCATTGCATTTTAAACATACAGGGAAACAATGGCGTAGCAAGAAATATTTTCAGGGGGGGTTAAATGGGGAAGCCCTGAACTTTAAACATTATCTGTCAAAATTGATATAACTTTTAATTATGTTTCAATAGGAATACGACCAGAAGAAGTGTTTTAGAGGAATTCAGTTTATTAACTACTGACATACATATGTACATGATCAATGGTTCCAGAGCATTGCTTGTGGAAAAGGCAAAGTTGTATGCTTCTACACTTTTCACCAAATTTGTTGATTACTTCCTTAGCCTTTACGTCCATTTCCCTGTGAACACTCAAAAGAGCAAGCCCGTTCAGCCGCTGTTCTCCAGTTGCACTACTTTGCCAATTGCGCCCGTGGGCTACTAAAAAACTGCGCCCGTCTTCATAAGAAAATACACGCGATGTCTAGCGGGAGCAAAGACCATAAGACCAGAGGACAAAAGTAGTAATTGAGTTTCTTCTTTAATATACCAAATGTATTGAAAATTTTACAATGGTTACTGCGACTTACGCTCTCTTTCGTAAGATTTAAGCCTGAACTACATTGAAAAGCAGTGCAGTGCAGCACTGCGCAGTATGTTGCAGTAGTTTATTAGAGAACGCGTGGTAAGACACATTGAATAAGCAGTATTTTGACATTGGCTATTCCTATATAGTCTTTTGTATTTTTTTTTTTTGTAGTTCCTGTGACCTTTTTTGTCTAGAAAGTCCTTATTTCTCACTAATTCCATCAATTTTTACTCATCCATTTTGACAACAATGGCAATGACAACTTCATATGATGTTTTTTAGAAATTGGCATGCAGTGCGAAGCAGTTTTTTAGAAATTAGCCTAAGACAAGGCAGCGCAGTGCAGTGCTAACAAAGAAGGCCATATTTAAAATAGAAACCGAACAGCAACATAAATTTGAAGCATTAAAAGAAATATTGGTAAAAACACCACTGTTGCAGCTATTAGAACCAAAGGGGCATACGGAGATCCATACCGATGCTAGTAAGGACGAATTCGGAGCTATTGCTCTTGCATTAACGACACTTTACGCTTTCGACCATGAAGTTCTCGGCCTAATACACGCCGTAAAAAAGCGGAGAGTTTACGCTCTTGCCACGACAATGAAAAAGGAGATGTTGCACTGAGAGCGGCTAGATGGGCTATGTTTCTAAAAGAATTTACAATTACCAGATTGAACATCGTTCAGGGACTAAAATTAGGCACGTAGATGCCTTGAGCAGAATTGTAATACCATTTGTCGATATGTTAACTTACCTATTTAAACAAACACCGAATATTTAAGAACTATAAGAGAGATATTAAAGAACTCCGATCATGAAGATTTTGTTTCCATCGTTTCAGCCCGAAGTCTTAATCGCGAATGCCTGGCGCTACAGCCCAAATCTAGCCTTGGCTTGGTCTAGGACATTTCTGCAACTTTAATGATCCCTTGCTGCAGTTTCGAATCTTAAGCCTCTCTTGTCCTCTTGGACCCACCTACTGCTATATTTCCCGAAATTTTTGATACTGTTTGGGTGTCCACCATTTTCATTACGAGGCCGGCAAATCTTAGTTCGCTGGCCTGGGAAACAGGAAGGAAAGAAAGCAGTAAGCAATAAAATATACTCAATATACTGTTAGATCCGTGGCGGCCGTTTCAAGACCCATGTACCCGTTCTTTGAGGCACTTCATCTATGTAAAATTCATATCTCGATCTTCATATCTATTGGCTACTATTGGCTTATGGGTGCAGCGAGGGATACCAGGACCAGCTAGTAATATTATAAATGTCCAACTTGAATTTTCTTTATACAAAAGGCGCTTCGGGAGGGGGGGGTTTGTCCCCAAACTACCCCCCCCCCCCCCGATCCTTCGCCACTGCAGGAATATGTCGTTTGAAATAACGGAAGTGCGAATGTCCATATCATTTAAACCAGTGCAGGTTGTATGGACTTTGGGCAATAAATTTTCCAAACCAATCAGCGAACATGTTACAAATTAGTTGCTAATCAGTACGTTTTCCAACTTATACATCGCTTGTTGTCTAATCCTAACTATTTCTTTTACTCAAATAACTTTGCTAGGCAATCTAGCTAAATCTTCTCGATTTTTACAAAACATTAGATTGACTAGCTTCAGTTATAACTAATTGGAACTTTTTGGAATGTATAACTTTGAACATAAAAACTTTTGTATATTTGCTTATTATTATCATATGGTTAGTCGGTTGACCAGATGGTATCATCTGTCTTGATATTAGCAGGGCGGGCTCTTAAAGGCATAATTCCACCTGGATCTGTCCTGGCTAATGATATAATGTGAATAACATTTTTTACCTACTCACCAGTCGCTTATTAAAAATCAATTATTATGTACTGTCCAATATTTTAACCACTTCAAGCATCAATTATTACTTAAAAGTCTGTAACAATAAAATATCTTACCTGGATTTGAACTAAAATAGGGCATCATTGCGTGAACAATATCACTGATTTTTTCTGCACAATCATGTACATCGTAAAGGGTATAGAAAATAGATTTTTTATAGCGATTGATTTGTTCCTTAAGTAGCTCCTCGGCAGATAATTCGCTCTTGCTATCAGTTATTATATGTAGATGAACCTTAACGCTTGTATATTTCAGGAGGCTCTTAGCAAATAGCTCAAATTTCTTCTGCAGCTGATAGTTCTCTTTGGTATAAATGACGAATATATTATATTCTGAGTCATTCTGTCTGGCATAGTACTTGACCTTTTTAATGTCAGCAGTGAAATTAGCATGATGTTCAGTTACTGGAGATTCACTTGTTCCCCGCTGAAATACACCAAAGAGCGCCTTCCTTGAGAATATATCACTATTGGCATAGAATATAACTAAGAATCCACTAACTATTATCAATAATAATAAAATTTTATTCATATTCATTAAATTTATAAATTTTCGACCAATTATTGTCCTCCGACGCCGACATATCACAATTTTTGATCTTTTTCTACGCAAATTAAGAGACACTGTGGCTCTGGTAGTGATGGAATTTATTGATTTAGTGCTGCGTCGGCACCTTCATTATACGGAATGGATAATTAAAAACAATATTTAGGCTTCCTTTTAGAATATAGCTAACTTTTCATTATACTAATGAACACTGATTGTACTTAATTGCAATATTGTTACATTTTCTACTATTTTTAATTGATATTTTTTGTGATAAAGGATGAAACACCGAGGAGAACTTAAGCTTAAGTTGATATTTTGACAGCTGTCAATATTTTCATTTCATTTCTGAGGATTGTATTGAAGTGACATCTCGAGGAAAATGAGGTGAACTATATTAATTGAAATAAGTAGACAAATGTGAATTTAATACCACGGTTTATTACAGGGGATATAGCTCAGTGGTAGAGCATTCGACTGCAGATCGAGAGGTCCCCGGTTCAAACCCGGGTGTCCCCTTTGAATTTATTTTTTCGTCAAACTACAAATATTTTTATTGCTGATTTTAAGCTCAGTTTTTTGTACTACCAGCCTATTAAGTCGGTGGTCAGTTGGTCGCTGGTTTTGACGCAATGCCTAGAAGACTTTTTATAGCAGACACCTAAGCCCACGGGCGAACGTGAGCAACTTGTGGATTTATGCCTCTAGTATCATGGGGGTCAAATGGTAGCAACGGCCTCAGAGACCTTTGATGGTGCCGGTACATCAAAGAGATAAATCCTGGGTAACGCCATCTGCGATCTAAGGTCTACACGATTTAAGAATTTCCGATATGCTACCGAATCCTACCTCAACCTCCACGAAGGTGTAGATTTAACATCGGGTGTCCCCTAGATGCTCTTGTCTATACAAGAGTAACAGACTGAGCGTATGAAAGGCGAGTGTTTCGCGCCTCAAAACAAAGCAACCGGGCTGGTCCTCCAGGTTGGGAGTTGGGCGGCAGATTAACAACCTTCCATCGTAAAAACCTACCCGTCACAAATCCTCAAGGCAGGCGATTATATGTCCAATATACAAGAAAAGAGATAAATTAACCTGGAGAAAATAGAGAGGCATTTAACTCCTCAGTACCAGCTACAAAAACTTCACAATCCTTGTGAAACAAAAACTAGAACCTATAGTGGAAAATGGTGGGGCAGAAGAAGACGTCAGTTCCAGAATAAATAAAGCACGAGGCGCATATGGAGATCGACGGAGATCTCCACTAACACCAGCTGCAGCTGTTCAACTCCAACGTTAAGGCAGTTCTTTGGTACGGCTGTGAAACATGGAAAGTCACCCAATTCATCACGGGGCACCTACAAGTTTTCATCAACAGATGCCTACTTTGTATCCTAAAAATCCGCTGGCAAGATGGAATTTCAAACGAAGAACTATGGCGCCGTGCCGGCCAAGAAAGGATAGACGACCAAATCAGGCGAAGGAAATGGAATTGGGTCGGCCACACCTTGCGACGCGAAAACGAAAATCTAGCCAAACAGGCCCTTGACTGAAATTCGCAAAGAGATCGTCGATTTAGAACAACGTGGAGGAGACCCGCAAGGATCCTGTCGAGTAGGAAGACCTAGAACTCCGCTGGAGGACAACTGTTTCCGCCCTATGTCCCATGAACGATTAAAGGAGCGTAAAGAAGAAAGATAGCGGAGAGCCTTATAGGAGAATATCAAGCTAGTTTTAGGACAAACAGGTCAGCATCGGACCAACTGCTGACCTTAAGGCAAATTCTGGAGAAAACTTATAAAGGAATGTAGATGTAGACTAGATGTTTGTCGACTTTCAACAAGAATATGACTCAATAAACATAGTGAGGCTATGCGAGATCTTATCGGAATTATGAGTGCCCTCAAAGCTGATACAACTGATCAAATGCTCACAGGCGAAAGCAAGGATCCAAAATGTTATAACAGACAAGTTCGAAGTATGACAAGGGCTTAGACAAGAAGATGGATTGGCCCCCATGCTTTTCAACCTGGTCCTAGAATGGGTGATAAGGAAAACGTCAGTCCAGAGAAGTGCATCAATAGCTACACAGTCGGTACCATTACTTGGATATGCGGATGACGTGAACATCGTGGGAAGGTCCTTTTTGGCAGCAAAAGAAGCTTATGTCGAATTAAAAGAGGCGGCAAAGGACATAGGCCTGTAGATAAACGAAGGTGCTGAAAAACCAGAGCAGGAAGATTTAGAATGGGAAGAAATATGACCATAGACGAACATAACCTAGAAGTAGTCGATAAAACAGTGCACATTAGGTCTACAATCACAAAAAGAAACGAAGAAATAACCGGACGAATACTATTGGCTTAGTGCCTTTTATGCCCAAAAACAAATCCTGCCGTCAATATTTGTGCACAGGAAAACGAAACTCACACTCTGCAAAGCAGTAATACGACCAGTGCTGTGTTATGGTAGCGAGACTTGGACTATGACCCAGGACATAGAGGAACGTGTCAACAGGTTTGAAAGAAAAATGCTCAGATGCATAATACGCCCAAACAGGGAGGATGGAATATGGCGAAGAAGATACAACAAGTTGATTCAAATTTTTGACGACCTACAACTCTCAACTTTAATCAAAATTAACAGACTGAGACTATTCGGCCACGTAATCAGGATGGAGGACAATTGTATCCCAAAACAGCTTATAGCGTCAGAAATTTCGGGAAATAGGCCAGTTTTCAAAGCAAGAGGTTCGTGTTGGCGACTTTTTCGTAAGAACTCTAGCTGCTCGTTGGCTGACGGGAATTTAATAATCAGCTTGCCTTTCTTACATTACCAGCCTGAGATTCAAGCCGTTGGAGCTGTAGTGGTCGAAAAATATTAACGTAAGGCGTCAATTCATGTCCAATGGTGCCGGCGAGCTGATCTAAATTCTGCCTCGGCTTATCGTTGTTCGAGGTAGGAAAACCTCGAACAACCACGTCTTTGAGCCTCGTCTGCCGACGTAGATCCTCTAGCTCATTATATAATACAGCCACAACATGCTGTACGGACTCAACATCATTTTTCAATCCATTTACTTGCCTGTTGAAGGAATTGGAAACTTCTTCAATTCGCGTAGATATGTGGGTTTCGACCTGCTTCAGACGTTTCTTAAAAACTGTAAATTGGTCGCCCAGCATGCGATGCAAGTTGGACAGAAGGCTTTTCTCCAGAAGTTCAAGGTTGTTGTCCGGGGCAGCAATGGGCGTCGATCGTGGTGTCCTGCTGCCATTGCATTTGCTGGATGAATAATTCGGCGTATTAATTTTGGCGGGGATTGGAGTGTCTGAGTCAGCAAGTTTTCTGGTAGTAGATCTCACTTGTGGTTTAGAAGAATTAAACTGCAATGCACCACAAAAGGTAAGATACCAAGCCGGGAATATAGTTTGGACAATTTATGAAAATTTGGAAAACTACGGATAATTTTTATAATAATTAGGGAGCTTCGCGACACACGTCTACTTTAAAAGCTGCTCTTAGAAATGCATACTTGCATGCGTAAGTTGGACTTGCGGTAAAATCATTTGCGCATACATGCAAGTATGCATTGGTGAACTTGTTTCGCCATAGTTAATTATGGCGCTGATTAATTGTCATTTTTGATGTCTTTTTATTATATTTCCCTCACGCTATCAATATTCTCCTCGTCTATTTTGTGTTATTTCAACAAATACTTTGAAATTTGACATCGAAGTCTTCTTTTTCTTGAAAGCCCTGAGAACGGGCTATCGAAAAACTTGCAAAGCTTGCGCATATTTGTGAAGCATTTATGAACTCTGCGCAAACGCATTTTTGCTTTAATGAAACTCATGCAAAAGCAAATATGTAGGCGCAAACTGCATTACTGAAAGCACCCCATCACTCTCACAGACTCCAATATCTGAGGTCCCGCTATGCCGTACGATCATCCTCGAACCCCACAATACGGAACGCCTGATACCAATTTCAAAGAATAGTTGCCTATATAGCAAGGCGAACAATACAAATGCTACAATTACCACTTCGCTTAAAAAATACACAAAACAATGGCCGGGTTCATGTTTGCAGTGTAAGTTTTTGCAGTTTTAAATTTAATGCTGACTTGGTAGACTTCGACAATTTCACTGCGATGTTCATGAATGCTTTGCTGCTGCTTAGATCTAAGTCAGTTCTGCAAACATGAACTCGGCCAATCTTGAATCTCTTAATAAAAATCCTATGGCTTTGTATTCTTTATATTTTACTCTATTTAAATCGTTAAAAGGCCAACTAAAGCTCTTCCACTTGATTGAAGGTCGCTCAAAACAATTAACATCTAGAAATGGAAGAAAACTTCTCAGTCAGCTTTTTGTGTCCTAAATTACTCAATCGTTAGAAACTAGAAAATCCTTATTTGTCAACATCTCCATAATCAGTGACGCTCGTTAATTTATTTGTTAGGCGTGTTCATTGTCCGCCTCAATGCGCACCCTACCCCAAATTGAAATCACTCGAATATCAAGATAGTCTTTATTAAATTTTTTTTCATACAGTGAATGACAGGGTATTAAAATATCTTAAAATCTACAAATGAAAAAAACTATAAAAATACAAGAACTCCACTAAGGAAGGAAAAATATAGAAACCGAATTTGACAGCATGAAAATAATTAACTCAAAATTAAATAAAAAAAAAACAAGACTTCATCTCGCAATTTTCCCCCATTTCTAATGTGCAAATAAAATGTATACCAAAATGAAGACGAAAGCAGTCCCTCCAATAAACAGATTCCTGCGGAGGTTGTACTTGTGATCTAGAGCAACGAGCAGCTTCTGGAATGATTCACCAACAGAATCCTTCTGTGATATGCTACGTCTGCCGCCGATTGTTGAAGGATAATGTCTGGGAATTTCACGTTGTTGAGAGATTTCTCGCTTTACAGCCAATACTGGCTCTAAAGGTTCCGCTTTCAATCGCGATAGCCTTCTAGCAAAATCACTCAGATAAGGAGATTCCAGCTGGTCATCCGGTGTAGTTTCGCGTCTAGTTTCATTTTTTAGTGGAGTTTTAGCTTTGAAGTCACCATATGAACGTCGATATTCGGAGGCATCATAAGAGAATGTTGATGTCGGTGCTTGAGATAAATTTTGCTTGGTTCCTGCTAGATTACTTGAACGGATCGGATTGGTGTAAGATACTGGAATCTCTCTTGTTACTTTAGTAGGAGCAAATGGCTTAGAACTGTCGTATGTCCTTGTGGAAGGCACATGCTTGGGCCAAATGATGTGCTCTTTAACAGGCTCCTCTTCAAATTCCACTTCTGGCTCATCGTCAATAGGATCAGGCTGTATATGGCTAAATGATGTCCTAACTACGGGGCTCTTTGACAGAGATGAAGAGCGAGATGAGCGCGTTGATCTTGGCAGTACTGGATCATCAACTATAATTATATCGTCCTCCTCCTCCTCGGTGTCATCTTCCTCCTCTATAACTGCAGCTTTACGCTTCAAGGGTTCAGTTATTTCATCGGGTTGTGAAATTGGTGTATTGCGACTTGTTCGCCTTTTTTGAGGTGGCGTTCTAGGCTTTGCTGGAGAATCCTCATGTACAACACGACTCTCAGTCGCAGCAATTGTTTTACGTGCCGCCGTGCGAGGTTTCGCAGGGGTGCTTACTTTAACACTTGTAGTCTCTGTGGTTGTTGTCACTTTTGTTGCATGAATCGTTTCGCGACGATTTTTTGGCTTTTCTTTTTCTGCTGGCTTTTCAATTTCCTGCGGCTTTTCTCCAGCTTCTATAGCCGCCCGCAGTCTTCTTATCAATAATTTTCTGCTGGTATCAGTTATAGGAACATTCGGCAATCCATACTGAAGACACTTGGCTCTAAGAGCATTATTATCTAAATTCTCCAAAACATCAACTCCTGACATTGTGCTGAAAATTTAAAAAAAAATAATGAGTCATCCCAACATAATATTACAAATTCCTTACTTCTAGGTTTTTATAAACACGTCCTGAGATATGTAAGATTTTCTCTAACTTTTCTTAACTAAAAACTCAGAAATGGGACGCCTTAGAGGATTTGAAATTGCCGTCAGCACGACGGTTTCCTTTGAAAATTTCTAATTGCTGGAAACTCAGCGTTTTTTTTGTAACAAAAGAATTGAATGAAGTTAGCCGCAATTCACTGGAATGCCATTGTCAAAATAAAAGTTGTTTAAAGCATGCATTGGAAAATGAGTGTGAACATTTTAAAATGACGTCGTTTAGAAACTTTGAAACCTTAATTTTTTGCGAAAATGATTTTAGAAAGCCATTTTATAACAAGAATTGTGAAAATGTAAAAAAAAACACGACCGACGACTTGACTCTGTTTAATTTTTTCTCACTTTAAACGCTGTAATTCGTTCGAGGCTAAAATTTTCTTTGGTAAATAAAAATTACACAAAATTTAAAAGTTTTTTAGCAAACAAACTGTGTGCCGCCTACTTGAAGTGAAATGAGGTTGAGTCAATCAACTGGGCGCGTTTAGGCTCGAGTTAAGGCCTAGTTACATAGCAGTGGTGCGTTCCATATGGTCTGTCAAAATTAAAACTATGTACTATGTAATTTAAATGGGGCTTCCGATTTCGGCAAAAATAAGGTTTTCGGACGAAATCTCAGGTTTTGGCATATAAGTGGAATCGTCTTTACGTGGGAGATTACAATGAAATCTCGATCAAAATCTTGATAGAAATTTCACCGCTGTAAACATTTTTTGACAGAACGAATTCGTTATTTTCTGCCATTTTTTACCTAGGTTTGTAATGGCAGAAAATAGTGCAAAAGCGACAAAAAGGAAATATAAAGCGCGGAAAAAATGGAGCTTAAACGAATGTTTATATTTTTCCTTTACAGCCGATTCTTTAAAAATTCCTCAGTTTTGTTGATATAATCATCTTCTTTGATCCGTTAGCTCAACGAATACGCATTTGTCGGTGCCGTTGGTTGATATATCGCACACTTAGAATGAAAGTGACCTAACTCAAAACTCCTTTAACTTCATTTGATATAAACTGACCCTTAAAAAGCCCTCTAACTCTAAAACTCTAGGGTGAGAAATAGCCCGAATTATGTGTAAAAAAGGGGACCACGTATATATAGGTCACTTTTGTTGATCGCACTATTCAACTATGCATGAACACTGTACTTTCTTGTTCATTTCTCTCAAATTATAATTTTTGAGTTAGGTCAGTTTCATTCTAAGAGTGCGATATTACCATTGTTGGTATTTAAATTCTTGTTTAAAAATTTTCAATATTTTTTCGTAGTGCACAGCAATTACCTCCATTTTAATTACTTTTACGTTTTTAAAGCTTGTTATGACAAGTTTGTTTTGACAAGCGAAAACTGCTTGGTGCGATGTCAAGCCTGCGGATAGAAGTGCGATAGAAACAGAAGTGGCTGGTTCTTCGCCGTACAAAACCGAAAACCCAGGTTCTATCTGGGTCTCTATCGGGGTTGCTGGGAAATTTTAAAATATCCCTGCTATCCAGAACGAGGCCAGCTTCATACCATGTTTCCATCGCACTCGAAATCCGCAGGTTTTGATAAAACGATTTGGCGAAATCCAAATGTGTTTCCATCGCACCAGGCAGTTTTCGCTTGTCATAACAAACTTGCACATCAAATTTTAAAAACCTAATTATATCAACCAAACTGAGGAATTTGGAAAGAATAGGCTGTAAAATAAGGAAAAAATATAAACATTCATTTAAGCTCCATTTTAAACGTTAAAGATAGAAAATTTAAAAATGACAAATTCGTACTGTCAAAATGTTTTACAGCTGAGAAATTTCCCCAAAATTTCCCACTTGCTGAATAGGCTGAATAGTCATTACCAAGATTTCGATCGAGATTTCATTGAAATCTCCTCCGAAAGGCGATTTCATTTTATATGCTAAAACATGAGATTTCAAACGAGATTTCGCCCGAAATCCTCATTTCTGCCGAAATCGGAAGATTTCGAGTGCGATGGAAACATGGTATCAAGCAGAAGAAGAAATGTCATTCAAATTTTATAATCCTTTACCAAATAAACAAGCTCAGCTTGTATTTTATCCATGGTGTTACGTTATGGAATGCACTACCAACTGTCTTGAGAGAAGGTCGCATCGGTAGATTTAAGTCTCAACTGTTCTCTTATATCATGGCTAGGGAAGCCTTATAAACTAAACTAAATTTTAGCATAATTCCCGTGATCAGTATTAATTATTAATCATATATAAAATTGGTATATTTCTTTTGTTTTTTATCTTTGTTTTATTTTTACTTGCATTTTGCCTTTAATGTTTTCTTTGCTTCTTTTTTTTCCTATTTTTTTTTATCTTATTTCTTTGTTAATGCTTTATATTACAGTTAAGGAATAGTTTTTTGTCTTTTTTATATACATATTTTATTTTTATATTACTTATTAGTTTTTTTTCCTTGTATGCGTACACTAAAGAAATTGTTCTTCTTTTGTACACTTTGTTTCTTTTTTAAATAAATAAAAATAAAATAAATTATTGCTGGTATTCTCGTTGGCGAGTGACGCGACTACGAGGGACGCGGTGGAATGAAACTGTCGAAACCTAAAAACGTGTCGAGGAAAATGTCACTACACACGCCACCTTGTGACAATTAAATACGAATTTTCTCGATTTACTCGCCAGAAGTCTGTTAGATTGGCAATGAGAAGACCAATTTAAGGTCGAAGTGACACGTCTGTCACGTCATTCGACAACGAGAAAAAGGCTGTATATTACTACAGGCCAGAAATTTTAAAAATTCATGCTGCTCCTATGGCTCCTTTTTGATGTAAGGTGTAAACAATCGTTCGCAATGTCAATTTGGAAAACGATTTTCGATTTTACATATCAATTTTCGGATTGTCTTTGGAAATGTAAGGAAATATTTCGAATTGTAGGGAAATATTATCCAAATGATCATTGGATAGTTTGATGGATTTTCATTTTGTAGCATTTTGTTTGTACAACTACCTGTATATATTGGCGACATAAACGTGTAGGATATGCGTGCAATCGCAATGAGTTGTGGAATATTGAGCTCTTGGGAACATTCTTCTTCTTCGAAGGCTCTACAGCCCAATTCGAGCGTTCTTCCTCCAGACGTCTCTCTGCTCCGCATCTTGTCTCCAATTTCTTATATTGAGCTTTTTTGCTGCATCGGCCTTAACATTGACTTCCCACCTTGAACGTGGTTTGCCAGCTGGTCTTCTGCCATCTGGTAGTCATTCATTCTTTGGACGTGACTGGCTCAACGTACACGCAGAAGCTTAGCACGTGTCGAGAGTTTACACTCTTTGTATAGATCGTACAATTCGTGATTGTAGCGTATTCTCTATGCATTGTCTTCATTGATTGGGCGTATATCCTTCGGAGAACTTTCCTCAAATATATCCATCTTGTCGGCGGATTTCTGGTAAATACTCCATGCTTCAGATAAATACGTAGCTACTGTACGTATGACGGTTTTGTAGATTATTTTGGTTTTTCTGTGGATGTCTCTGAATTTCATGACTGGCAGTAGTGCGAAGTATGTTCTGTTTGCGGTGCCTATTCTTCGTTGTACGTCTATCGTTTCATCGTTGTCTTCGCTGACTGTGACCCCAGGTAGTTAAATTGGTTTACCCGTTCGAAGTTATGTTCACCCCAGGTGGTGTTGTGGTTTCTACTTCTTCTTTCCACCCTTGGCTGAATTAGAATTTTACTTTTTTCTGCATTTATTTGCAGCCCTATATCTTGCTCCCTCCTCTAATTCCGTGAAAATTTCTCTGGCAGTGATCTAACAAGGCAGTTTATATCATCGGCATATTCTGCCAACTGTTTTGATTTGTTAAGCAGGGTTGCGTTCGCATCAATGTTTACTTTACGAATTACTCCTTCTAGGCAGAGATTAAATAGCATGTGTGGCAGCCCATCGCATTGCTTTACACCGTGTCTGCACTTGCCATATGTTAATGAAAAGTATCTGTCAGTTATGGCCAACGATTTATTGCTTATTTTGAATAGTGGGCAAATTATGTCGGACATTTCAGTTGAAAAGATGGCGTTAAGGAGACAACAACAAAGATTTCAACAAATTTTGCTTAATTAAAAAACATTAGAATTGCTAGAGCATATGGAATTCGAAGAAATTCGTAATTTAAGAAAGAAACCATCATTTTGGGTATGTCCATTTTTAGGAAGAAGGCATAATTTCGATGTTAACTTGAACTCCGCCATTTTGTAACGATAAATGTCACATTTCTTGCCAACTTTATGGAAACAGATGTGGAAAAAAATATTTCTTTCCATATATTGCTTTCAATAAAATATGGCCAAGTTTACCCTGTCCGCACCAGACATTTGATAGCAATGCCATAAGCAATTCAATAAAATATGGCAAGTGCAGACGCTAGGTTAGGCCTTGCTTGACTTGGAAGGACTCCGTCAATTCTCCTGGTATTCTGACTGCACACCTTGTGTTTTCCATTGTCATTTTTGTTAATTGTACTATCTTTAGGGGGATGTTTAGATCCAGTATTGTTGCATATATTTTTACCCTGTCGATGCTGTCGTATGCTTGTTTAAAGTCAATAAAAAGTTGATAGACGTCGATGTTGTACTCCAAACATTTTCAGAGGATTTGCCTTATTAAAAAAAGTTGATCCATCGTTGACTTATTTTTTCTGAATCCAGCTTGGTATTCACTTATTGCGGCTTCTGCCATGATAACATATTCCAAATCGCCAAACAAGCATCTTAATGCCTAGGATTTCTTAGGAGATGTATTTTTTCACCAGCAGCCAATCTACAGTTCCCACATTCGGCCTCAACTCGAAAATAATTCAGTTATCTCTCGCTTGAGAAACGTTTTTTACTTTTCAGATTTTTGATAGAATTTCGCCCACTCTTGGCGTAAACGCTCGAACACAGCAAATCCGTTCTGTCCGCTCACGTTTTCTTTTTAACATTCCGTTCGTTTGATTATTAGGCTACCGCTCCGTTCGCCTCATGGAAAATTTATGGAAATGTCAAATTTCCAACTTTTAAAAACGGACGGAATGGATAGGTTCTGTTTGAGCCTTAATGGGGTGCATAACTTCTATATTTTATAGCAATGAACTAGGTAGGCCATTTGTAAAACACAATTGATCAGAACGATATATATAAAAAAACAGTTCTTGGCGTCTAGTATGAAACAGTTCAGAAATTTCAGCAACATTTGGACATTGAATCGTCAAGCCTTCGATAGCTCAGTTGGTAGAGCGGTGGACTGTAGAATGTATAATACTGGCGGAAATCCATAGGTCGCTGGTTCAAATCCGGCTCGAAGGACAGGCGGTTCTGGCGCCCAGTTTTTTTTTGTCTCATGAACACATACATACTACACACATATGTTTTTTATTGTTTGTTTTCAATGTGCAACAAACATTTCTGTTTTCTGTTCTGTTATTTATAAACTCGTTTTAGTGGAGTAGAAAACTATTTGAAACTACTTGTTGATGTCGCCAGAGTTCACGATATCAACATTCCTCAGCCGATATAAGAAGTATAATATATTTAGATATAAACAAAATAATTATTTTGCCGGCTTTCTATTCGACTTGACGTCATTTAATCACACCCACATTATTTACAGTTATATCTACACAGTCATACCACGTGCAATTTTCAGTTTTACTTTCATTCGGACACAATTCGGAATTAAGGTTGAATCTGTCAAACTTATCAGCTGATTCAAAGGTCACCTTCAGTGAGAAAAAGTAAATTAGTCGTGCAACGTCCGCCAGAGATAGTAATTCTCTTTGAGATTGGTAGGGAAAACGTTGAAGAAGTTGAATATTTTTGTAACTCTTAATTGCTGTTTAACGATATTCTTTAATTAGGTAACAGTGTAACGCAAAATAGTACGCTATTAATAATTGTTGAATAAAAAGCAAGTGTAAAAGTCTGTATGGTTTAACCATTCTAGTTGTCTGCGATATAAATTATAGGTGGTGAAATCGTAATCGGAGTGACCTTTTGGGTGTTTATTAAAGAGTGAGAATTATTAAAATATTAATTTTTATTCTTGATATAAAATTAAGAGACTTGTGTGAGTTAAAAAAAAAAATTATTGTTTCTTGGCTCGAAGACGAAATCAATGTCAATGGGATGAGTGCAGAAGGTGCATGCATTTGTCAAATAGTTGATATTGAATTAGTGTGAATTTTCAAGTATTTATCTAGTGCGATGCGAATTTAATTTGAGGTAAACTCAAGGTGACAACGCATTGACATATTTACATTGAACTTAACAATTAAATTTAACTCGGAGCGATGAAGGTGTTTGTTGTAAATAAAAAAATATAGGATGTTATATCGAAGTTATGCTATAAGTTGTAAGTCACAAATAAATTCTGAAAGATGTCCAATAAATAATAAAACAAAGCTGATTATGTGTTTAGACAAGATTCGAGCTATTAAAACCAACAGGGCGAGCATGTTCTTACAGATAAATAAAATTTTCAAGAGTCGAACAAAAAAGTCACGCATCGTTTGGACTCTGTTAGTTGCAAAAGTTTTGCAATAATAAGGGATATGCCCGTTGTATAATCGGCATAATGGGCGTTGTATAATCGGCATAATTTTTGTGTGAAGACGGCAGTGTGGAGCCTGTGGTAAATATTGAATATAACAGTACCCACCTCCGATCTTGATGAAATTTTTACACAAAGTACAGTTAATTATGTACATTCCAACTGTGAAAAAAAGAAGTGTCGCTCAAGTCCCGTTATCCTGTAATTCCACTCTAAAGTACCGTTTTTTCAATAATTGAACAGGTGATAACTCCTGTATTATTTCACCAATTTCGATGAAATTTACACACAACGTATATTTTGATGTGGACAATTTTTTGGTAAAAAAAAAATTGGGGCTCGTGTACCGTTACCTTTTTATTTAACTTAAAAGTACTAAGTACTTTAGAATAAAAAAGGTACATCAAAAAATCATTTTTTCCTACTTACAGACATTGCAGTGCTTTAAAAAAATATTTAAAAGTAAACCAGAAATCAGAAACCTGATAGAAATTACTGACACAGGCAGGCAGGCAGGCCTCGATGGAACCCAAATCGAACAGGTTCCGAGGTTCAAATACTTGGAATCATTGAATGAGGAAACGAAAGTAGCATCGACGTCCGACGTTCACAGCCGCATCGGCCAGCAAGGACGTAGCCAGGATTTTGCTTCGGGAGGGGTTTTTGTAGGTTAGGTTGAAATGGCACGCTATTGGGGCCATTGTGATGCCATTAGCCATTCTAGTGTTGGAACAAAGTGCAGGCCATTTCAAGCCATTTGGAGCTTTTGATAAAGCGACAGAGTTCAGGGACCCCAGTATTTTGCAGCTCGCTCAATGCATCAAGGAAGTGTGAGCCAAGGAAGGTCCCTCTTTCCTTGCGAGGGTGGGACATGTACAGAGAAGATGGGAGACAGTTTCTTCCTCTTCTTCATTACCACAACATCAGCATAAGTCGTTGTGGGGATGTCTTAATCTTTCGGCGTGCCGGCCAAAGGGGCAGTGACCGATCAGAGCATTTACTACATGGGTTATATCCTTTATGTTTAACAAAACTAGAAATTTTGAACGCTTTGCGTCCAAAGTTGGCCAGATTGCATGAAGACTGCGGAACACCGTTGCTGTGGTCCATCTCAACCCATCTCGAGCTAAGCTGATTTTCCTCCAAGCTAGTTTGTAGGTCATTCCTATCCGGGTTAAGTGGGGTGTCCTTTCCACTTCGGTTCCCTGTCTAGCAAGCTCATCTGCCCTACGGTTCCCCTAATCCTATTATGTCTAGGAATCCAACAAAGTTTTATATGAAACTGAATGGCAATCTCACACAGAGACCCGCGGCAGTTCAGAACAGTCGTGGATGTTGTGACGGCAGAATGGGTTTTTGTAAGAATCATAATAATGATCTGTGTAAATGAGACCTCCCCTTCCCCCCCTATACTTTTTTACTTTTTTTATACATAGTCATCTAGATATTTTTTCCTTTCTTCGGAAATGCAAATTACACACCAATAAACATTGCGCACATATGAATAAGACATTCGCTTATGTATTTTAAAATTTCCGCTTCGAAATGTACCAAGAATGGTACTGCGCATGGAAAATAGCCTTTTGAGAAACCTCATCTCGTTTGGTTCGCGCTATACATAGCTGTCGCCAAACGTATTTGTAAGAAGAAAAAATGCGATTTGAATGGTGTTCTGCCTATCTCAAATTTAGTAGATATACAATTGAAGAAAAACTATTTATTATTATTTAATTTTTCATGCTATCTGCGATGTCTTTTTTCATTCGGGGGGGGTTTGAACCCCCAAAACCCCTCCCCTGGCTACGTCCTTGAGGCAACAGCAACCTTCGCTTCGCTCAAGCGGTGCATATGGAAACGAACAAATATTTCCATCAAAACAAAAGTACGCTTTTACCGAACGTTGATCCACTCAAGTGAGTGAGCGAGAGTGTGCTGGCTCAGCAAAAGGTGTCATTTTGCCCATGTCTAACGGCTACCGAGCTGCGAGACGTCGCCAAAAACCGGCAAGAATGGAAACGAATCGTGAACAGAGTTTGAGACCCTCAGAGCTCAGAAAAGAAGAAAAGAGAACTCACAGACGAAAAAAGAAAGGCTAGAAAAAAAAACTCATCTGTAACTAGAGTAGTACAGAGAACGACAGCTGCACCAGGCACGGAGTTCTACCAAAGAGTCCGCAGTATGACGCAATTCACACCACCTTGCACATACTGCAAAGACAAAGAAGGGAATCTGATCACCGATCCTAAAGGCATCTTGGAGCGATGAGAAGAGCACTTTCATGAATTGGTAAATGGTGAGCTAACTGAGGATTCAAAGGCTCGACCAATATCTGATGATTAGGGCCGAAACACATCCAAGCGCGCTTTGAACACATCCAAGCCCAAAGCCAGCTGCAAGCATATCCAACCAATGCGTTTAAATGGGATTGAACACATCAAAATTTGTCTCGCAAATTCAGGCCTTGGCAAAGCTGGCCGCAAGGCTCGCCTCTGTCGGAATTCCGGCAATGCTGGAATTCGAATTCGGCTGAGGCTCTAGTTTTTGCTTTTGACAGTTGAACTTTGAGTTTGATATTTTTTATGCGAGTTTGTATTGAAAATAATTAAACGAATTAAATACAAAATGTTAGAAAATTTCACTTTAAACAAATAAATAATAATTAAAAAAGTCAACAAATTTTATTTTATTTAAAATGTTTGAAATTTCACCACATTTACATAATAACAATTAAAAAATAACAATGAAAACAGGCCAAATAATTTTATTTTAAATGATTTTTAAATTTTACACTTTTTACGAACCACAATGTTCGCTTACAAATTTGACAAATGTGATCAGCCGGCCTGATTGTGTTTTGAGTATTCCGCGGACGGCTCTGGAGCTCGCCTCAAGGAAAGCTTCGAGAGATGAGCTTTAAAGCCAGCCTGGATGTGTTTCGGCCCTTATGTTATGCTGACGCCGCCAAGCTTAGAAGAAGTTAGCAGAGCCATCAGCCGGCTCAAAAGCAACAAGGCGGACGAATTTCGCAATCGCATTTCCCGATCCCCGACATGGGTATCAAATGAAAGGGTATTACTAATAGGATACAATTTGCTGTTTGGCATGGCGGAAGACATAATAGAATAAAAAGTAGAAATTATAACCTACCAACTTGAAATTTTGTACATATGCAAAGTTGGCGTGAGAATGGATTCGGACCATTTTGTAAAACAATGAAGACGGCACGGCGGTCCCAAGATGGCGGCCGAATTTTGCAATTATGTTCCCCCACCCCGATATGGATATCAAATGAAAGAGTATTAACAAATAAAATACAATTAGTGGTGTGTCGTCATTCCAAATGGCGGCAAACGCAAAATGGCGTATTACCTTTCTCTTTACAAGTCACTCGGAATGGGTATCAAATGAAAGGGTGTGACAAGTAGCATCCTATTATCTGTGCCGCGTCATTCCAAATTCAAAATGGCGGTCAATACAAAATGATAGTTTTCATTTTTCTTTCCAACGTCGTCGGTATGGGTATCAAATGAAAGTTTATGACAAGTATAGTACAGTAAGCTGTGTGACGTCATTTTAAATCAAATATGGCGGTCACCGCAAAATGGCGGAAGATATAAAAATAGTTTAAAAACACTAAAGGAAATAACATACATTTCGAAATGTAAAAAAGCGTGGGGCGCTAACGAAAAGTTCCAGTGTTAATACAATAAGATAGGTAAAGATAGGTATTCGATATTTTCTGGGGCACCATATGCGTTTTTCGGATGAACAATCGGTACCCAATTTTAACTACTTTTATGGCACTTTTTCTGGAAAAAACAATTTGGAGAAAAGGTGGGCGCCATGGGCGAAATGCGGCACAGGGCGTCTAATCTCTCGCCATAGCAAAATTTATGCAGGCGATTCTGAATACGTTTGGCTAGATGTCTGTTGTGCAGGTAGTACACAAGTTGTAACATACTCTAAATATTTTGAAGTATCCAAAATCAATTTTTGCAGATTTGTTCTTTTTCATTATACCTTTTTCCTCCAGCGGACTTGCCCTCATAATCTTTTTGTAATGAAAGGCGTTGCAGCGCATGCGGGTTTTTGCTAGTATCATATATTTATCTAATATGTTATTACTGCACCTTCTCTTGTATGCATTTACGTTTAGAGTATCAAATATAAAATCGGAAGAATGTTATAACTTAACAAAAAGTTCCCAACTACTGGTGATGAATTCTAGATTTCTTCTTTAGGTTTCTATTACACAATAATGTCACTTGAGCTCTATTAAAAGGCGCTTAATAGTATTACAAGAAAACCACATTAATTTAGTATCATAATTAATATTTTAAGGTTATATTCGATAATATCTGAAAGCTTTGAGTAGTGTTCACAAAAAGGTGAAAACTTTCTCTTAAATGGGAAAATGATTGAGAAATATTTCGTGTCCTTAATTTGTAATGTACGAGTATGCAATTTCAAATATTTATAAAATAAGCCAAAAAAAGTGAAAAGATACGATAACGAGTTCTTCTCATAAGGATTCAATTCATGCATGATTTGTGTTCAATGAATGTAAAAAAATTCAATTTTTTCCCTCTTATTCAACACTCATATACAATCTCAATAAAATTTCTATTGTTATTATTATTCACAAAATACTTACACAAATTAATTAATAAAAATATACTGATTTGATCTTGGTAACTTAAGCCTTTAGTTGCAATCGTAAAATAAATCCATGGCAGTTAGATAAGTTTCAACTTCTGTAGGGTTAAGATCTGATCTGCAATTTTCAATGACAAATTAAAAAATAATTTAAGTGAAAAAATATACTTACATATTATTTATATTTATTTAATATTTTCAGTGCTTGTTCTTAAAACTGTTTTGACCAAATTTACTTTTATGTTTTCATTTAAACTTTTGTCCGAAATTTCCAATTAATTACAATGTGGGATTGTGCGAAAACCGTTAGTGCAATACAACGGTTTCTTGGAACCGTGATTAGATTTCTGACAAAGTTCATCTCTAAAATAGAGGAGTTTTTTAGTTCGGTATGTAGATTTTAAATGAATGTCAAGTTCGCTATATGCCAGAGTAAAATTGGCGGCTTGTTTTAATATTTGTTTTTATTAAATAAAATTGTGACAAATAAAGCAAAACTTAAGACGTTGTTTGTGATAAAAACTAATCATTCGAAGGGCTTTTTCAAATATGTCTGGCTGTTCTGTGTGCGGAATGGGAAAAATAAAAGATAGAAAAAAAACTGAAATCATGCCTCCTAAAAAGAAAGGGACTAAAACGGTCAGATCAGTTTTTTTCAATTTTTTTAATTATTTTAAAACAGTGGAGGTTACCGATTCCAGGAAAAGGTTTACTGATAAAGATAAAGTAAGTGGAAACATATTTTTCATGTTTTATATGATTGTTCTAATGGAAAGCTGTCGTCAATCGACCTCGAAACGTCCCCGTGTAGCATCTAGAAATTACGTGGAATTTTATTTAATCTGTTCGCTCGCAGTCGCTACCTAATTTTTAATTGTATAAAAATATAAATTTTCTGATACTGTCTGGATTTAATAATTGTGGCGATAAATATGGTAATGAACCAATTTTCTGATTTATTTTATATTCTAGTTATCTATACTTTGATAATCTAAAATAATCCGGGAGCAAACAATAACCTTTAATGATATATTGGTCCAGGTCCGCCGCTAGCCGTTTTAGCGCCCGCGTGCAAAATAGACATAACCCCCTCCCTTATCTTGTTTTTGTCTTATGAGGTTGTTGGAAGGTGTTTTAGTTTCATTACTTACATATAGGAGTGTATACAAAACTGATCGAAGATCGATTGAAGGAACATATTCCAAATTAAAAATCTGAAATTTGAATACGGTATTTATTCAATAAAAAATTTAAAAAACATTGGACGTCTTGCATTCGAGCAATTAATATTGAAAATTCAAGTAAATGTCGTGTAAAAATGATATTAAACGTGAACATTTATTGCACATCCATCTATCCATTTAATGACGCCTTGGGCATTGGTCCAAGTTTGACGGTTCTTTGCAGCATATCTCCGGCTCCGGATGTTAAGCATTGCATCTGTGTCAGCTGTCACAGAGTCTATCCATCTCTTACTGGGATCTACCTACTGTCCTATTTCCCGAAATTTTTGATGCCATAAGCCGTTTTGGGATACCATTGTCCTCCATCCTGATTATGTGGCGGGATAGTCTTAGCCTGTTAAGTTTGACGGTTCTTTGCAGCATATCTCCAGCTCCGGATGTTAAGCATTGCATCTGTGTCAGCTGTCACAGAGTCTATCCATCTCTTACTGGGATCTACCTACTGTCCTATTTCCCGAAATTTTTGATGCCATAAGCCGTTTTGGGATACCATTGTCCTCCATCCTGATTATGTGGCGGGATAGTCTTAGTCTGTTAATTTTTATTAAAGTTGAGAGCTCTGGGTCGTTAAAAATTTCATAGAACTCGTTGTTGTATCTTCTTCGCCATATTCCATCCTCCCTGGTTGGGCCTATTATGCATTTAAGAACTTTTTTCTCAAACCTGTTGACTCGTTCCTCTATGTCCTGCGTCATAGTCCAAAACTCGCTACCATAACACAGTACTGGTCGTATTACTGTTTTGTAGAGTGAGAGTTTCGTTTTCGTGTGCACAAATCTTGAGTGCAGTATTTGTTTTTGGCATAAAAGGCTCTATTAGCCAGTAATATTCGTCTGATTATTTCTTCATTTTCTTCGTTTCCTTTTGCAATTGTACATCTAAGGTAGACCGTTTTATCGACTACTTCTAGGTTAAGTTCGTCGATAGTTATATTTCTTTCCATTCTAAATCTTCCTGCTCTGGATTGTTGCAACACCTTCGTTTATCTACAGACCTATGTCTTTTACCTATGTCTCTTTTCATTCGACACAAGCTTCTTTTGTTGCCCAAAAGGACCTTCCCACAATGTTCACTGGTGCACTTCGCTGGACTGACGTTTTCCTTATCACCCATTCTAGGGCGAGATTAAAGAGCATTGGAGCCAGCCCATCTTCTTGTCTAAGTCCTTGTCGTACTTCGAACTCTTCTGTTACAGCCTTTTGGATCCTTACCTTCGCCAATGAGCTATTTGTTGCGCATTTGATCAGTTGTACCAACTTTGACGGGACTCCTAATTCTCATAGGATCTCGCATAGCCTCTCTCTGTTTATTGAGTCATATGCCCGTTGAAATCGACAAATATCTGGTATATATCTATATTCCTTTCGCAGGTTTTCTCTAGAATAATTTTTCTTGCTTGAAGACTTCCATCCTTGCTCTTGTTGTCCTTGCGATTTACTTCCGATAACTCTGGTTTCCTTCTTCAAATGCGACTCTACAGTCCTGATCAAACCGGTTAATTCTAGCCTGTCTGGAGGCCCAGCGTAGTGTCTCTTTTGCTACAATGATCTACAGATTCGAAAATCATACTTACAGCACGGCAGACTGTACTGTAGCCGGACATCCGCAGTCCTTGCATATTACTATTGCTTGTCTATAGCTGTTGTACAAGAGCCATGTTGACATCTAGGGGGCGAGCACTCTGTCCTTGCAGCGGAACTATGTTGCACGTCGCATTGGACCACCCACATTCTTGAGTGATTCTTGATGTTGTGACCTTGCAGGTGGCCCCTTTTTCGAACAGTTATATTTTCCCCTGATCTAGCCGACATTTTTCTTGTAGTCGCTACAACAATCTTTCGTCAATGCTCAAGCTAAGAGTTTGTCCGTTCTTGTCAACCTTCTTATCAATGATCAGATGCCAAGAAGTCATTTCTATCGGCCAGTTCTGAGAGTCAACCTTGCTTAAAAGTTGTTTTTGGTTGTTGGTTAACGCAGGTGAGCGATTTTTGCCCTAAAGCACAGAAAGCAATCATTTTGGGCCTTTTATTTATCTTGGCATCAGAGGAAACTAAAAAGAATTATTCTTCAGTTTATCCTCAGGAAAGTTGTCTAGTAATACTGTCATTTGATCATTTGATCGCAGCCAGCTACTGCGGTAATATGGAACTGTTTTTTATGTGGCAGTTCTAAGCTCAGGAATCACTGTTTGTACTACCACAGTACGTTATGTCGTTTGTCATTCATGCTGCAATGCCTAGCTGTAAGCTTAGTACGCGGTTTCGAGAAGGTGGCGTTGAACCTTGCGGATGTTATAGGAGTTCGCCAATATTGATTATGCGAGAGTTCCACAGTCGACTTGTTTTATGTAGAAACGAATCACTAATTGTCGAGTATGTGAAAAAGAGACTGTAGGTGGAGGGTGGGCAAGAGAGCGATGCTACATTCCTACAGTGGCTCAAAGGATTCTGAGCCAACCGCGTCGTCATTGATTAATATTTAGGCCTTTTTTGCACCTTCTCCAACCACCTTAAGGTAATTTTCGAAGCGCCTGATTGTAGGATTTTTATATTTGAGCACAGGCCAATGGCAGGAGAAGGAACTTACATGCGCCATTTTCATTTCTACTACGCTAGGGAGTCCTCTGATCGACGTCGCTTAGGCAGTACACCAGAAGTGTTCAACGTAGGCTGTTCCTATGGAGGATGTGGAACTAATTTTTCACACAAAAAAAAATCGATGACAAAATTTAAAAAAAATTTAGATATCGACAAATATCGGGCATTTCGGGTCCAAAACTATCCTACCTTTCAAGCTGGAACCAACCATAAACTTACATTCACAAAATTGCTTTGAAATCGGTTGGGCGATTTCGGAAATTAGCGTTTACGAACATCGTGACATGTGATTTTTATATATTAAGATCTATTTACGTGGTATATATGTAGTTATTGTAATGCAATTTACTTACAATTACTATTTCTAATAAGTGCTTTTCTAAGATATTTAAAAAAATATATGTTGTTTTTATGTAATCTATATTTATCTACAAATAGAATACTGTGATCGAACTGTTATGCTTTCTATCACTTCAAAAATTGCTCTAAACATCTTACGCAAATTGCTCTCACATAACACCATAGAATTTTCAGCTACATATAAAAATAGCTACAATTATTTTGATCAATGTATTATTTAATATTACGTATTTGGCTTAACAATTTCTTATTACAAAATATAAATATTTTATTTTAAGAAATCAACAATGAAAGAGAGCACTGACATAATCAGTATTGCTCTGCATCATGGCATCAATGCGGAAAGTTCATTGTATAAAATCAAAAGAGGATCAACTCTTCGATTAATTCCAGCACCGTTACTATTGGGACGTGAAATAATTCTTTATACTAATTATCCTGAAGATGGTAAGTTTCCGCGCATGTAATCGACTTGTACAAGCATAACAATGATTTTATTTGTAGACAAGGCAGAATTCGTACGAACGGAATACCGAGTGCTAATGTGGCAATCACGGTATGGAGAAGACTTAACAAATGCTTTACATAAACATGTACACGTTACAGACATCGATATATTTTGTGAAATTGAAATGACTCGTACTGGTACATACTGTTTTTACTATAAACATACCGAAGACAGGTAAATATCTTCTTAATTAAATTAAAATTTAAAAATTTACAACTTGATCTATAATTGCAGTGTTGCCATTGATAAAGACCAAATTGGATCATTATATGTACAAGTTGAGCCAATCTTACATGTTGGTCCACCAAAAGCACAAAAAATAATTCCACTTGATTCAGTTAGATGCCAAACCTTTTTGGCTAAATGTTTAGGACCACTTAATACTTGGGAAAATAAATTACGCGTAGCCAAAGAATCTGGATACAATCTTATCCATTTTACACCAATACAAGAGCTTGGACAGTCTCGATCTTGTTATTCAATAAAAAATCAATTGAAAGTCAATCCAGATTTTGCTGTTAAGGAAATAGCAACATTTCCAGAAGTTGAAAAGATTATAAAAAAATGCAGACAAGAATGGGGCGTTAGTATTGAAAATATATTATTTCTATAATATTGTATTTTAATGAATATATATTATTTACAGATCGCCTCAATATGTGATATTGTATTAAATCACATGGCCAATGAATCAGATTGCTTAACTGAACATCCAGAGGTTACTTATTCATGCCATACTTGTCCACATCTACGTCCAGCCTTTTTACTTGATGCATGCTTAGCTAGATGTGGAACGGATATTTTGGCTAGTGGTCTGGAATTAGTTGGTGTACCGCCAGTAATTGAAACTGAAAATCATTTAGAGGTAATATTTTGTTTTGTTGATTGTGTGTGTGTGCGTACGCATGTGGACCTTTTTTCCTCCAGGATATCGCGCGAACCAAAAAAGAACAGAAATATGATTTGAAAAGATTTTTATAAAATTTGGTCGAACCGTTTTTGGTTTAAAGGATATAAGTGATTTTTGTACTTGCACGATATCGCGCAAACGACAAAAGATATCGACTTATATGAGGTGTCGTTCGAAGAGTATTACCGAAAATATGATCTGAAAAGATTTTCATAAAATTCGGTCGAACCGTTTTTTTGATTAAACGACGTTCCTGTTTATTGCACCTGCACCATACCGCGTGAACCAAAATTTATATCGACTTCTTTGAGGTGTCGATGTCTTTTGCAATTTTGTGTTTTCCGCAATTTTGAATTTGGAATGACGCCACACAACTAATTGTATTCTACCTGTCATATCCTTTCATTTGATACCCATGTCAGGGGCCACGGATCTCAGCTGCAAAAAACGGCCGCCTTTTTGAAACGGCCATATGGATTTTTTTACAAAGTGGTCAGATTGCATTGTCATCAAAACCAAAGGTGTATGCAAAATTTCAGCTCAATCAGAAACCGGGAAGTGGGTCAAATTTAACTTCCAAGATTTTATTACATAATTACAAGTGAAGCTAATAAAAGCGTATTAAAAAGCTGATGAAATATCTAGAATCCAACCTAATTATACACGACAGGCAATACGCCTTTAGACCAAAACGGTCTACTGGCGATCTGCTTGTATGTTTGACCGAGCATCTACACCAAAGCATCCACAGCTTCGATGAGTTTGGTCTGGTTGCTCTAGATATCTCAAAGGCTTTCGACAGAGTATGGCACCCTGCTCTGTTGACTAAACTCAAAGCTATTGGTATAAACTTAGTTCCAAGGAACTGGATTAAGAGCTTTCTTTCAGGCCGTTCAATCAAGGTAGTATTGAATGGCGTCGAATCCAACCTCCACGCCATTTCGGTCGGAGTTCCCCAGGGGTCAATTCTATCACCCGCACTTTTTCTAATCTTCATTAATGATCTGCTCTCGATTCCCTGCAACCTATTTCACTCCTTCACCGATGATGGTACTTAGCATTTCTCTGACTCCTTCGACAATATAAGACAAGCACGTTCCAGACCTTGTCTTTACCACCGTGAACTGATGTCCACTTCGATCAACAGGGATAGCGAATCGATTTTTCATTGGGGCGACATGAATCGTGTTGAATTTAATGCCACCAAAACGAAAAACTGTTTGATCTCCAACAAAAATTGTACCGATTTTCCTCCTATCTCAATGGATAAAGATAATCTAACGGGGGGTCTGCGATGGAATGATCCCATATTCCAAATCGCCAAACAAGCCTCCCAATGACTTGGATTTCTCAAGAGATGTAAGTTCCTCTTCCAGCAAGCCGCCTTGGCTACAATCTACAAATCCTACATTCGGCCCCCCTTGAATACAACTCGTATATCGCAGGCGCCCCAAAAGCCACCTTGGCTTGCCCTCGACAAGGTGCAAAATGGTGCCCTCGAACCCATTGGTGAGGACCCCTTTTGCCTCTCTATACTTTATCGCTACTACCACAGCGACAGTTCCACTGAAATTCAGGACCTCCTGCCTGCACGGCAATATTTTCCCGCAAAACAAGATTAGCCCGCTGGGCTTACCTCATACTCTACGGCCCTCCTCGCGCGCAATACGGTCTAGAAGTTCGTTTATGAATAGAACAATTCGACTGTGGAATAATCTCCCGCAGTCAGCATCAGCATCTCCTGTAAAGCCGGAAGGTCCATTTAGTATATATCAAATAATTCCAGGAGTGTCTTAAGTGCTCCTGCCCTATACAGAAATCTTACGTTAATAGCCATTTTTCATATGCCAGGTCGTGGCCGAGATACCCGTCCGGTTTCTTCCTCTTGAGTTTCCATAATAAAGAGATTTTGGTGGTTGTTAGCTTACAGACCCTTATTCTAGTGGAGAGGCTGCCTCCTATTCGACCCTTGGACTGGCAATTGAGTCGACTCATCCACAGGCATTAGTACTATGAGGTTATCCCCTACTTCTCCAAAGTCGTGGTGTTGATCGACATTCAGGTTTTCGACTACATTTTCTCTCCTTCTTTTTCAACAGGGCTTGAAACCGGCTATGGCGGAATGCTTCATCGAAATAAACGTTCTCCTGGGCTCATGGCAATCTTATACCTTCTTCTTCTTTAACGGCTCTACAACCGGGATCCGGTCCTGGCCTCTCGCAACTGTTCTCTCCACCGGTCCCGATTCTGAGCCGATGTCAGCCATTCGGAGTTCAGAGATTCCTGGTCTACGCCATCCTTCTAGGGAAGGTTGGGTCTCCCTCGCTGTCGCACCCTATAGATCCTACCGCAGAGACTTTATATCAGCTCTTACCAGCAACACCAAATTAGCCCTTTCGGCTTATTCTCTCTGTTTACAGCCAGCCATTTTTTACACACGCTAAAGATAAAGAATTCGTTCCTAAATAGAACGATCTGACTGATAGAACACCTTCTTGACTCGAAACCGGAAACCTCTTTTATCATACGAAACGCTAACTAGTTCACTAGACCGATAGCAGAGGGCGATTTCTGAGCTTAACACTAATACATAAAAAAGTGCCAAACACCGTAGAACAATTAAACCAATTGGGATCGCAAATTCTTCTTCGCCATTTACATATACATATGGTCTCAGACTCAGACTTTTTTGAAGCGTTTAAGTGTTTCGATAAATTTGCAAACTGGTGACCATTTCCCTAGAATTCTATCATACTTCACACGGAAATTTTCACTCCGCTACGCTGCAGTATTTTATCAAGATGAAATAAATAATATTTTCCAACTACGTTTTAGGCACTAAAATATCAACTTCATACCCATTATCTTCCAAAAGCAGCAATACATGAGCTCTACCAATGCGATGTGGAAGCTTATACCAGCCAGTTTCTTGAAGAGGTAAAACTTCGAAATATCATTACTTCACACTTCATTCATTCTTTAATCTCATAGATGCGCAAAAGGCCACCTCCAAAGCATGTCATAATAAAGGAAAAAACGAATGAACTAAGATTAAAACAAGATCCAGAATATCGACGATTGAATTCCAAGATCGACATTTTACTAGCCTTAGAAATATTCAACGTTTTTCGAGCAGATTGCTTCGACGAAGAAACTCGTTTAAAAAAATGCGCTGAAGGTTTCCGCCAAAAACTAGAAGAATTAAATGAAAATATACGAAAAGAAATTCAGGACCACCTAAACTATGCAATTGAAAACTGTATCGCTGGAATTAGATATGAGAGAGTTCAACAAGATGGACCGAATATAAGAGTAATTTCAAAGAAATATCCAGTTTTTTCGAAATATTTCACACACACTGGGTTAAATGGTAAAAATTTAAAAGAAATCGAAGAAGTTATGTACAAGGAAGACGGAAAATACTTTATGGCACATAATGGATGGGTAATGGGTTGCAGTGATCCTTTAAAAGACTTCGCAAGACCCCAACCAGGAACTGGAAATGTTTACCTAAGACGTGAACTTATTGCTTGGGGTGATAGTGTGAAGTTACGCTACGGCGATAAGCCAGAAGACTGTCCATTCTTATGGAATCATATGAAACAATATGTAGAAATAACAGCGAAAATATTTGATGGGGTTCGATTAGATAATTGCCATTCAACTCCGCTGCATGTGGCCGAATATCTTCTTGATTGCGCCAGGAGAGTCAACTCAAATTTATATGTAGCTGCTGAATTGTTTACTAATTCTGATTCTGCAGATAATATCTTTGTAAATCGATTGGGTATAACTTCGTTAATTCGAGAAGCGCAATCAGCATGGAATTCTCATGAAGAAGGCCGATTGGTTTATAGGTATGGAGGGGCACCGGTTGGAGCATTCTTTATATCACCGAAAAGACCATTAGCTTCAGGAATAGCTCATGCTATGTTCTTAGATTTAACTCATGATAATCCATCACCTATTGAAAAACGATCGGTCTTTGATTTACTTCCAACGGCAGCTTTAGTGTCGATGGCGTGCTGTGCAACGGGTAGTAATCGTGGTTATGATGAATTAGTACCACATCATGTAAGATTAAACAAATAAAGAATTTAGTTTGATTATACTTATTTGTATTTTTTTACAGATTCATGTCGTTGATGAAGAACGTCAATATCAAGAGTGGGATAAAGGTGTGAACAACAAAACAGGAATTATACCAGCTAAACGAGCGTTAAATTTGCTTCATGGTGAATTGGCTGAGGAAGGTTTCAATCAGGTAATAAAACACTTTTAAATGTGTACAATATCATATATGTATAAGCTAGCAAAAACCTATAGTATCAAACAAAGTTGTAGTATCTTGTGGATTTACCACTGTTATAGTTATTTGAACTACCGTCTCTCAGGATTATTTTGGCACCCATATACTAGTACTAGTCAATTTCCTAGTGTCCGCCTACGCTCGCTTAGGGGCTCACACTACAAAGGGGCCCGCACCACACACAAAAATATTTTATGCAATCCATCACATAAGACACCGACTTTACCGCGCAGGCAAAGGCGGCAATAAGTTAAGATTACGGCCAGTTAGGAGGCGCGAACTGCCCTTCATCTGCACTTCAACTCAATAATGAGCGAATAAATATTTCAAATTTATTAAAAAGACTCCAATCGTAGAATGATGAAAATTTTATAAATCAACGAACTCTCTGTCATATAAAAACCTGACTGTAAATCCGCAAAAATGTTTTGTAAGAATCGAGGGGAAAAGCGTATTTGAGCTATTGAGTCTACTGGCGACTTTCTTGTCTGTCTGACCAAGATTTTTAACCAAACCATTTATCGCTTCGGCGAGTCTGGTCTGGTTGCTCTGGATATTTCCAAGGTTTTTGACAGAGTATGGCATCCCGCTCTGCTGTCTAAACTCCAAGCAATTGGTACCGACTTAGTTCTAACGAACTAGATTGAGAGCTTTCTTTCTGGTTGTTCAATCAAAGTAGTATTGGATGGCGTCGAATTCAACCCACAGTCCATCTCGGCCGGCGTTCCCCAAGGGTCGATTTTCTCAGCTGATCTCTTTCTAATATTCATTAATGATCTGCTCTCAATCCCCCAACCCACTACGATGATGATACTCTGCGTTACTCTTATGCCATCGACAACAATAGACAAGTAAGTGCCAGATCTTGTCTCTTAGACCGTGAACTCATGTCCAGCTCTCTTAACGCGGACAACAAACTCAATCTTGACTGGGGTCGCAAAAATCGTGTCGAATTCAACGCAACCAAAACAAAGGACTATCTTATCTCCACCAGAACCACCTTCACTCTATGACAGTGGGTGAGGATAATATAACAGCTGACCCATCTCTTAACATCCTGGGCGTGACTCTATCCAATGATATGCAATATTCCAAGTCGCCAAACAAGCGTATCACTTAAGAGATGCAAGTTCGTCCTTATGCCAGCTGCACTAGCTGCAATCAACAAGTCCTTGAATACAACTCGTATATCTGGACGGGCGCCCCATGTAGCTGCGCTCAGCAAGTTTTAGAGACTGCATCACTGAAATCAAGAACCTCCTGCCTAAACGGAAACTTTTTTTCCGTAACACAAGATTAGCCAACTCGGTTCCAGCCCACACAACGCAGCCATCCTTTTCGCGCACATTACGGTATAGAAGTTCGTTTATAAATAAAACAACTCGATTGTGAAACTAACATCCGCATTCCGTGTTTCTGAGCTATATAACATCTCAGAGTTAAAACGCAAGGTTCATCGGCATCTACTCATGCACCCTCAAAAGCCCTAACCTATCCTTTCTATTCTATCCTTCAGAATAAGCATGCGAGTCATGGTGCAATGTATAGTATATTGCACCATGACTTGAACGATATGACGGACATAGGGAAAGAGTGACTTGTAAGCTTCATCGTATCACAAAAAAATGGTTCTTCCTGTATCCCTGCCCCCTAAACATTTTAATTCGGTGCTCCGGGCTGATTACCGATGCGGTAAACATACTATACGTTATTTTATTATCATAACATGTTGTTGTAGTTCTCCTAGACCATCGAGCAAACACACTACAGCGAATTTCAACTAGTTTCACTCCTGTGGGGCAAAAGTACACCAAAAAAGCTCACCACAATGCAGAGGGTTCCCAAGAAACAAACCGCAAAAGCTTCAGCCCAAAACACAAACGAAAAGTTTGATTGCGCAATATTATGAAATAGGTGGTCCGGACCAACTTAACTATACTACTATGCTTGTTCCCTTGTCAAAGGTTGGTTGGAATTAGATAGCTTCAACAATGGAACGGCGATGCGAAGTACCTAGCACCACAGGTTCTGCCTAGGGGCTTCCAGAACATTAATCCGACTATGGTGGACCGAAAGGGTCAAACTCACAACCCAACTAGTTGTATAATGTGTTGCTTGAAAGGCTTGAAAGGAAAGAAAAGTTCTGAAAGTTTATTATGATTGCCTCTATCGTACAGGCATCTTTACTTCCGCCTATATTTGATGAAAAAGTGTGTCTAAAACTTCCGCTATCCTTTCTAAACCTGCTTTGTAAGTATGTGGGAAGGTTGCCGATTGTGACAAATTTCACATTTGTCATCACTTTAATTGCCGCAATACTCTCTTGCAGGGTTGGTGGTTCAAAGCTCGTTATCCAATTTGATTATTGCGCTTTGGGATAGTCTGTGCTGCCATTGTATACAATATTTTAGGTTCTTTCGAAACTTGAAAATACAGTGGAAATCGGTTAACACGAAATGGTGGGGCCGGGATGAGGATTTCGCGGTATCCGAATTTCGTATTAACCGTTATCTTTGAAATACGATAATAATGACGAGTTAAAAACATACTGAACCCCGGCTTTACTTAAAAAAACGCTGTTACTATTACTACAATATTAATTTTTTGACGTGACAACGTCTTATAAATCGATGAGTATAGGAAGTCATTAGCGCAAATAGTCGCGCCACGCTCGTCTATCCCCACCACTACTTAGCGACGGGAACGGGACGGGACATTTTGCGCTAATGACTTCCTATACTCATGGATTTAAAGACGTTGTCACGTCAAAAGTAAGTAGAAGTAAGTAAAAAAAGAGTAACAGTAAAAAAATTGAACTTCAGTCCGGTCCGGTTCTAGTCCTCGACCGGGTCGGTCGCATCTGCCTGCGACTGGCCCCAACTCACATTCCTTGTGATCTAATAACAGTGTTTCAATTTAACTGTACATTACAGTTTCTAATGAAGCCATCGTGGTTTCATAAAGTTTTTTGAGTTTCTTGTTAAAATAATCTATGTCTTATTTTCTGTGCTCACAGTATCACGTGAACTTTTAAACTAATTCTAGTTTTCGTATCTGAGTGTTTTTCAATGACTTATGTTTAATGTTCAAATATGAGCAATCACAGTGTCTTTTAGTGACAATTCTAAGATTCTTTGTCAAAAAATCATATTGATTCAACATGTGATTTTACATCATTGTACTGGAAAATTTTTAACAAAAGAATGCTTGTGCAATTTTTTAATAATCAAGGAACAATTCAGAGCAATCATATGGGAACTTTCTGAATCAAAAAATTCACCTTAGGAATTTATAATAAATCATTTAAACCGACTCTCATGGATCATCGTGATTCTTCCAGATAATCACATGGCAGCATGACTTTCATGAGTGACCGCCTTTTCTTCATGGATGCGAGCATGTGGAATGTTGTCAACCTGCCGTTATATGAGTTATTAATCAAGGATTGTTTCAGTTTCTTAAATCTGTCTGCCAATATATCTAACTCTAGTCTTATCATCAAATTTCATCAGTTGATTCAGCTTAGGACAGGGATCTGGCGTACTCCAATACTATGAGTTGGATAGAACATCGTGTGGGCACGTGGTATTCTTTGGGATGGAATTGACATGCCACGTGCCCATTGTGTCTCCTTTTTTAAAATCAGTGTTTACAGTAATCTATTTATAGAATGGAGATTCAGCAGACAGTTAATCATTAAATGATCCAAGCCTAATGAAACATATATAGATGGGAGACACATGCCACACTGTTGGCTTTTTTGGAGAATTACCAACATACCTGGACACATTACACTGTTCCCGCATGGAGACCCTTTGTGCAACGCTTGGAACATCATCACCGGACTTACTCTAACACATAGGAAGACAGCATCAATTTTAACTAGCAAACTGAAACTTACGTAATCACTGTTCTCTTCGGTTTCCATCTTGTGAAATCAGTTTGACAACTTCTACTTAGCATATGGAAGAGCTAAAATATCTAACAACTGACGTCCTTATTATACCTTTTTTCTTTTAATCAGATGACAATAAACGGATCAAAGTCTCTTGGTTGAGTATAGCTGAAAAGCTCGTACCAATAAGTGACCTTTTGGGTCACGCCAGTTTTTTTTCTGGTGAATAAACGAAAAGAAAAAAAAAAAAAATTGAACTTCACTTATTCGCACAAGTTACAAAAAAACGCGTGGTGTACCGAAAATCAAAATCGGACTGAAGTTTTTCTTGAAAATTAAAAAGATTAATTTTAGTCAAATTAACTACGACGCACTTGTTTCGGCGAATCCCCCATTTTCAAAAACATTAGGCCTATTCTGAACTTCGCTGGAATTTTCTTACCTCGTATGCTATGGATGTAAGAAAATTCCAGGAAAGTTTAGAATAGGACTGCATATTTAGGAGAAGGCAGAGAACAAAATTAAATTTGACCTTCAAAAATATAGGGGAAAGAAATCATCAGAGAATTGGAGAAAATATGAACAAAATAAGTGCCGCAGAGACTCTTTTTTCGTGTTAAGCGAAGAGCGTTTCGCCATATCACAAGAAATTCGCATGAAAAGAATATTATCGGACCGGGAACACACTGTTTTTTCGTGTTATGCAATATTTCGTGCTATCCGTTTTCGTGTTAAGTGAACTCCACTGTACTCAATATTTTAAATGTATTTCTATCCATTTTAGGTATTTGTCGATCAAATGGATCCAAATATTGTCGCCGTAACAAGGCATTCTCCAACAACTCATCAAAGTGTAATTTTGGTTGCGCACACCTGTTTTGGTTATCCAGATCCTCAGGCAGGGCCGACAGGTGTACGACCTCTTAGATTTGAAGGAAATTTAGATGAAATCATATTCGAGGCCGAGTTCCATCACAAGTCAGGAAAGCCATATGATAAACCGTTTCAATATAAGAAAAATGAAAAGTATATTAACGGTATAACTGAATATGAACTAGCAATCCAGGAGCATATCCCATTGAGTCAAACGAAGATCTTCAACAAAACTGCTGTTATTGATGGAAATATTACACAATTGAATTTTGATAATTTACGCCCTGGAAGTGTTGTTGCTGTTAGGTATGAAAGCGCATTTAGCAAAATATTTGTTTTAACTATAATATGTATTATTTTCTCTAGAGTATCTCTTCATGCCGCTACGAAACCACACTTTAGCAAAATTCATGAATTGAGGGACTCCCTGCGCAGTCGCACAGGAAAGAGCTACAAAGAATTAGAAGCAATTGTTGCCAAATTAGATTTAGTAGATTTAAATAAGGTGCTTTTTACTTGTGATGCAGAAGAACAAGATTCAGGTTTTGGTGGAGGAGCATATGATATTCCTGGATATGGGCCGATCGTTTATTGTGGCCTTCAAGGTATAATCTCTCTTCTAACAGAAATCGCTCCAAATAACGACTTGGGACATCCGCTTTGTGGAAACTTAAGATTGGGTGATTGGATGATTGGTTAGTGATATTAATATTGATTTTAAAAAAAACATTTAAAATTATATTTATATATTTAGAATATGTCTATAAACGTTTGGTTCACTATAAAAACACATTAGAACTGTCAAAATGGTTAGAAACTCATTTGGAAGCTGTTAAATATATTCCACGATATTTAGTACCTGCATATTTTGACGTTATTTTAACAGAAGTGCACGATATCCTAATAAATCACGCATTTGAGCTAATGTCAGAGTATGTTATTTTGCATTACTTTTAAGTTCTTGAAAATCTTTAATCTACATATATACTTTTAGCTTTATCAAGAATGGAACTACATTCCCCCAATCTCTTGGCTTAGCATCACTGCAATTTTTAGCTGTATGTAAATCAGCCGATTTGCCAAAATTAAGCCCAAATATCCATCCACCTCCAGCCCCGGAACACTTTGTTACTTTATCAGCTGGGCTACCACATTTCTCGACAGGGTATATGAGATGTTGGGGTCGGGACACTTTTATATCTTTACGAGGACTCTTACTTTTGACTGGACGATATAATGAAGCAAGACACATTATTCTTGGATTTGCTGGATGTTTAAGACATGGTTTGATACCGAATCTTCTTGATAACGGGACAAAACCTAGATTCAATTGCCGTGATGCAGTATGGTGGTGGATGCATAGCATAAAACAATATGTTAAAGAAGTTCCTAATGGTAAAGCAATCCTTAATGATACAGTATCAAGAATATTTCCAACAGATGACTCTGAACCGAAACCTCCAGGAGAAAATGTATGAAAATAATTTTATTTTATGAATACTTAATAATAGATTATACTGAATAGGACCAGCTCCTCTACGACACAATGCAAGAAGCCTTAACTGTACATTTCCAAGGTTTAGTATTCCGTGAAAGAAATGCTGGACAACAAATAGATGCCCACATGACAGATAAAGGATTCAATCTACAAATTGGTGTTGATCCAATAACTGGTTTTGTTTTCGGTGGAAATGATGCTAATTGTGGAACATGGATGGATAAAATGGGTTCTTCTGATAAGGCTGGAAATCGTGGTAAGCCAACTACGCCACGCGATGGATCAGCCGTTGAGCTAGTCGGCTTACAAATGGCAGTGCTAAGGTTTATGCAGGAGCTTAGCGAACATGCTGTTATACCTTATAAGTTTGTGGAACGAACTGGAAAGAATGGTTTGCAAAAAATGCCGCAATTTTTATTTTTATTTATTGATCGATACTTATTATTTTAGGTGAAAAAACTGTGTGGACATACGAGCAATGGGCAGATAAAATTTTAGTTAATTTTGAAAAGAACTTTTTCACTGGATCACTCGGTGGACCTTATTTAAATAAAAAAAATATTTATAAAGATACCGTTGGAGCTACACAACAGTGGGCTGATTACCAACTAAGATGTAATTTCCCTATAGCAATGGTTGTGGTAAGAAAGAAATACTTTATTTAGGGGTCGTCCATAAATTGCGTGAGGCGTTTAGAGAGAGGGGAGGGGTCGAGTCGAATCTCACCCAATATCACATGGGGAGAGAGGGGTCTTGCCAAATATCACGTAATTTTTTTCCTTAAGGAACAGTGTAAATTTGGTAGAAAAATGAGTGAAATTAAATAAAACCTGTCTCTACACTAAAAACCCCCCTCTTACAGGCCGCCGATAGGCCAGGCCGGCAGGAACGGAGCCGTGAAAGCCACACAATACACAGTCTGACCGAGGGATGAGGACTTTAGGTGTGCGCCTCAAAGGCAGTGGCATGCAGGTGACGTCATGATTCCCTACAGACACACTGGCGAAGACGACAATTTAGCATAGCAGGCTGTTAATTCAAGTGCAAAAATGTTCATGGCCTCAATGAAAACGTTAAATGCAAAAAGAGATTCGTGATTAAAAAACCTTTAAAATACATGGACCACCATATTTGTAAGACAGGCGGCGCGGAGAAATAAAATGTTTGGGTAATTCTCTCACAGGCAGCTGCCGTTTCCGCTTTCGTGCCAATATGTTTGTGCCTTAAGGCGGCTCCAGACTCACACCGTGAACACCCGCGAACAAGCGCGAATGCGAGTGTGGGTGGTTCGGTCCGACTGAAGACGGCGTGAATTCGAGCCGTAAATTCTCAGCTTGAGACTGAATTGCAGCATGCACAAGCTGATGATCAATAGCCACACACATAAAGATTTTTGTCAGTTTTCTTGGACTGACCATCCAGTTGGCGGTCAGGGAGGTGTGTGGCTATACTTGGCGAGAACTTTCAGGCCCGATCTGCCGTCGATCTGTGTGTGAAAGGAGGCCTTAAGAGGCCTGGCTAAATCGTGCACAAAATTTTTTGTGTATGATAGTAGTCCCTCGATTGTTTAGCCTCCACCAGACAGCCAAACTCGACGATTGCTGCAGCGAACGAGCCTAGTAAAACTGACCCGCGAAAAGGCCATTAGACAAAAGGATCCCCCCCCTTCCCCCCCTCCGAATTTTAACGTAATGAAATTATATATGGAGATTGCGGCTGTTCAACCCCAAAGTTAAGACAGTTCTTTTGTATGGTTGCAAAACATGGAAAGTCACCCACAGGGCGTCATCCAAGGGCGCCTACAAGTTTTCATCAACAGTTGCCTGCATCGTATCTTAAAAATCCGCTGGCAAGATACAATTTCAAATGAAGAGTTGTGGCGACGTCGGAAAACCTAGAACAACGTACAGGAGAACCCTACTAGCAGAGGCCGCAACAACTGGGAAATCCTGGTTGGAACTGAGAGCTGTCGCACAAAACAGAGTCCGTTAGAGGGGGCAACTATTTCCGCCCTATGTCCCATGAGGGATAAAAGAAGAAGAAATTCTTGTTGAGTTTGAATGCTCACGTTTTGGTAGTTGTGTGTTCACTACAGGTGGAGCAAGTAGGAGGTCGAATTATCAGTTTTCTTTAATTAAATCTTGTGTACGCCCGCAAATACTTAGTTTTAGTGTCATATATTAGATATTTTTAAAAATCGGAAAAATCTCACGTGCGATTAGGGGGCGGGGATGAAGCCAAATCTCACGACATCTCACCAAGGGAGGAGGGAGGGACGAAAAATCCCAAAAATCGCCTCACGTAATTTATGAACGGCCCCTTTATTTATGTTCAAGTTTTAATAATTATTAATAATATTAGGCACCTGAGCTTTTCCATCCACAACATGCTTGGGAAGCACTCAATATGGCCCAGAAATATTTAGTAGGACCATTAGGAATGAAAACCCTCGATCCAGAGGATTGGGCATATCGGGCTAATTATGATAACAGCAATGACTCAGATGATATCACAGTTGCACATGGTGCAAACTACCATCAAGGACCAGAATGGCTATGGCCGATGGGCTATTACCTTAGGGCAAGATTAGTTTTTGGAAAAGAAAAACATTTAATCAGACAAACTGTTGCTGATGTTTGGTAAGTATTTGAAATAAAAAACAAAATGAATATGCCACAAAAATAAAAATCCATTCATTTAGGAACATATTAACTGCTCACTTGAAAGAATTACAAACATCACATTGGCGTGGTTTACCAGAACTAACAAATGACAATGGAAGCTACTGTGCACATTCGTGTAGGACACAAGCATGGAGTATTGCCACTATTTTAGAGGTAAATTAATATTATAAGTCGAAGTCAAACATATATACTTAATTTTATTTTTCCTTGTTTAAAGGTTCTCCATGATCTTGAAGAGCTCGAGTATGTTGTTTAACTTTGAAACTGTTGTGCAAAGCGATCCAATTTTAGATTTATATTGTGAAACAATGCTTATAATATATTTGTTAACTTTTTAATAAGCTCTAAAAAAATCTTTGATTAATGCTTTCTTTGTTTGTTATTTTATTAATTTTTTATTAATTATATTATTTTTGTAGTAAGTAAGTGTTTTACTATTTTACCTTTTGCAGAAGATGTGAGCTCGCTTATTGAACCATTGAGACATTAATGTCAACAGATTTAATAAAAATAAGAAATAGCATTAGCTGTATTAACTGCTTATAGTTAAAGCCACAAAATTGCTTAACGTTTTTTAAAGCAAAACTAAAACACTAAAAACTTTCTGCGCTAACTTTGTTGTGGTTTTAAAAATAGGCGTTTAACGTCCTTATGATTTTCAACACTTAATCCTCGGGTAAGTTTTTTAGTTCACCTTCAAGTTGAAGTACATTAGTGAATAAGGTGGCAGTAACTCTTACGAGATGGAAACTGCATAAATTTCACGAGAACGTACAAGAATACTCACATCGCGATATGCAGATCTTATATATATCGCGAATATATATTGAAAATTGTTCAACAATTGTTTAGGATGTTCTACGAGATGTATGTAAATTCCTCGTCAACCAGTATTTCGGGCTGTAATGAACAATTTCTTCATTCGGCCTCTGCTCGAATATAATTAGTGTATTTTGTGTGGAGCTACGAAAACCACGTTAGGGTGGCTAGATTAAAGAACGTAAATGCATCTTCATGATGATTTAACAGTATAAAAGAGTTTAGAGCTGCCACATAAAAAACTTCGTAGGAAACAATACTCTTGAAGAACAGTTGGTTGAATATGGTGCATGCAAATAATGTTGGTGAGATGACGGCTACGAAATTTGAGCTTTACGCTTGCCACAGATAAAAAATGGGCATAGAATTTTAAAGGTAGTTTGCACCGACATAATTATGTCAAGAATCGAGGAGCATAAAAACCAAGCACTACTGTTACTTCCTAATATTTAATAAAGACGCAAAAAATAACAGTAACTGTTAACTAAAACTATGATTGGGGTCTGGACTGAACTATGATGAATTGCGGACGTGTGTTGTCGCCAGTTCTTTCGATTAAACGCAAAACAATGAACATATTCATAATCATAAAATAAAAATATAACAATTAAAATCACCAACCACAAAAAAATAACATAATAATAATAAACATATAATAAAAACCTAAGTGAAGGCCACCAACAACGCAACAACAATACCCGAAGGACTGACGGGCAACAAGTAAGTCTCCTCGCTTCCCACGCTTTTTGCCGGCCGCTCCGGCGCTGCAGCCTTAGTCGGTTCATGCTGCAACAAGGCTATTTCCGTTAGCTCTGGCAAGGACGCCGAGCTCTTTGCGAGCCTCAACAACTTACACCAAATTGTTAAATTTCCTACGAGGGTCCTTGATATTCCAGGTCAAGTTGCCCATCTCCTTGATCTATTTCTTACTTCTTATCCGACGTGTGACGGAGGTCAAGGTTAGCTCAGCCCTTGACAACTCGGACCACAAACTAGTTAGCGCTTACTTCCCATATTCGTCCTCGACCACAACCACCACAGCTCCTAAAAGAACTGTCTGGCACGGGAAATCCAACTTATTGGGTCTTACTCGCTTCTTCAAAGCCACTGACTGCGATTTGTGTTTCCGTAATGCCAATGCGAACTATGCTGCCCTCTGTGTCACCAAAATTATACGAGCGGGTATTCGCTTGTTCATCCCTCACAAATCTGTGTGATGAGTCAATGGGGAATGTATGAACGCAAACAAAGCTAAAGAAGCCGCCTATAGAGCATACAGACGTTTGCCTAACGAGCCAGTTCGTCGTTAGTACATCAAATTTAAAAACTCCTATAATTCCATCATCAGGAAAGTCAAATCATCATTTGATGATAGATTGAGAAGTGAGATTCTGAACAGATTCAGGTGCCTTGAAGAACTCGACGTTAACAAATTCACTTGCCCCGACAAAATTCCACCTATGGCACTTAAAAAATGTGCCTTACCTTTGGCTAAACCCCTGCGCAAACTTTTTGCCCTGTCTTACTTCTCCGAAATGTATGCTGACTCTTGGAAAGTAGCTAATAAAGTGACGCTGAGAACTCCTTAAAATAACACCCAATAGCAATTACTTCTGCTCTCTCCAATATCATGGAGACATTAATCAATAGAAAGCTGGTGAAATATCTGGAATCCAACCAAATTATAAGCGGCAGGCAATACGGCTTTAGACCAAAACGGTCTACTGGCGATCTGCTTGTGTGTTTAACCGAGCGTATCAACCAAAGCGTTCACAGCTTTGGTCATTCTGGTTTGCTTGCTCTAGATATTTCAACGGCTTTTGACAGAGTATGGCACCTGCTCTATTGACCAAACTCCAACCCCTATACCATTTCGGTCGGAGTTCCACAGGGGTCAATTCTATCACCCTTTCCTAATCATCATTAATTATCTGCTCTCAATCCCCTCCTACCGCTGATGACGGCACTTTGCATTTCCCTTACTCCTTCGGCAATATAAGACAAGCATGTGCCAGACCTTATCTTTACCACCGTCTACTTATGTCCACATCGGTCAATCGATCGATCGGATATCGAATCGATTCTTCATTGGGCAAAATGAATCGCGTCGAATTCAACGCCACGAAAACGAAGTACTGTCTGATCTCCAACAAAAATTGTACCGACGTTCCTCCTGTCTCAGTGGATAAAGAGAATCTAACGGCTGACTCAACTTTCAACATCCTAGGGGTAACTTTAACGGAATGATAATGAATGGAATGATAACATATTCCAAATCGCCAAACAAGCCTAAATTTCCCAATCTTATTGCTTTTGGTTTTAATTGTTTCTCATACTGAACCAACGCTTGTTAAAATAGAAAATAGAAATCGGTCGCGTAGCAGTTGTCAACGTTAACGCACGTCGCCGCTCCCACTCTAATTGAACAGTAAGAAAGGGTTACAACGTTAATATAAGCCTCAAAGTAAGTGGATTCAGAAGTATATTCAGTGAAATTTAAAAATCCTTGGAATATTCCTTCTTACGACTTCAGAAATTACATAGTTATGTACTAATGTCCGACTAACATATAACCGGGGATGTTATGGAGCTCCGTAACCGTAACCGAAACTATCGGATATCCGAAAAAATTTATCCGAAACCGTAACCGAATCTGATATAAAAGTTTCGAATAATTTCGGATAGGGACCGAGTCTAAACGAGACACGTTACGCTAGCGTCTAACGATTAGGTTTTTGCCGGGATGGCTTCTCGATTTTTTCCGTCACCGTGATTACATGCAATACGAGAAGGTTTTTCCAAATACAGTAGAACGCCGATTATCCGAACGCCAATTAACCGAATCGATTTTCGGGGCGATAGTAAAAAATTTTCGCTAAATTTTCATGCCCACACATTTTGTTCTTTTCTTGAAGTTTCATTAGAAAAATCCGTTGCTGCGTTTTTGAAGTCATGGCCTACTTTATAACAACTTAATAAATTCTGTTCTTCAATGTACAATATGTTACATACCTCTTTTTGCTTGATTCCCAATCTATATCCAATTATCCGAATATTTGATTATCCGAATTGCCCCCATCCCCAATTGATTCGGATAATCGGAGTTCTACGTGGATAACTGCTAGTCAGTGGTATCGTCTCATTAATTTTAAAAGGGTAAAAAATAATGGCTAGTTTGAGTGATTTAGAACTTTGTAATTATGTTGCTTTTAATGGAAGACAAAAATTACGCGTTCTACTTCTAAAATTAAGCGTTCTGCGATATACTTGGTTACTAAGTCAATCACCTGAATTTCAACACATCGTCCGGGAGAAGCCTAATCATATGTCGCAACATATTTTGCTCAATGAGTTTTTCAAATCTTTCGGTTCAGCGTTGCCAAACAGGGATGGCTACGGTTGTTTTTCGGTTCTGAAAACGATTCGTTTTTAACCTTAATGTATGTCGCAGCTAACCTAATCGCTTGAGTTCTATTTGGCACGAAAAATCTTATGTCGCTAGCCGTATGACAGGTTTACGTCCGGCCAAGCAGACACACTAACCACGGGCGCCCTTTGCGTTGTTTAGTTAGTTTTTCCTGAGATTACTGTACAAAATGATGGCAATACCTATTTGTATTTTCCTTTTATAATTCCTTAAAAATCGAATATCCGTAACCGATACTATCAGAAACTATCGGATAATCCGAAATAATTTCATATCCGTAACCGTATCTGAAACCGGTATAATAATATTCATATATCCTTATCCACATCCGAAATTTCATATCCATAACATCCCTACATATAACCAAATTACATAATGCTGACAAATACTGAATGAAAATTCGCATTACTAATTTAACTTTATATATTTACATAGATTAATCTAAATATATTAAAAGTATAGCCAAAGAAGTCTAATAAAACAAAGTAAACTTAAAATTTATGTTAAGTAGGCAAGGAGCAAAACAGGACGACAAACTTGCCAACTTAAGGGCTTACACATCAAAAAACAAAAATTATTTTACCAAATTTATACCCTACAAAATTATTCAAATTAAATCTAATGTAGCTTGTGATTCTTAATTTCAGACCTAATTTCCGCTAAAAAAAACAAGGTCACATGCAAACGACGGTAATTATAGAATATATAAAATTTATAGCATTCTCAAATTGTTCATATTGCAGGGAATGATAGCAGCTGAACTATATCCAAAGAAACGAAGAACTGAAAGATACTTTCAACCGTCCCCTCCGGTTGAATTTCAAACCCACGAGCCTGAACATCCTAAAATTGCATTGGAAGTGATGATGCAACGCGAGAAATCTTTATATTCGATCAAAAATATTAGTCCTCCATCGAATTCAAATACACGCGTTTTGAGGGATAGTTATTTTTCATGAATTTTTACTAAAATTATTTTTTTCCGGTATGTTTTGAAATTATAAAGATGTGTAAGTAAATGCCTTTTTCCATTTGTCAATAATGTTTATTTAATCTTACCTAATATTTGGGTTGTGTTTAAAATTTGATGCTATGCCAGAATGTTCAGTTAATAAGAGGAAGGTTTATTTCTATATCAGAATGTCGTTTTTAACAGTCCTAAAAACAGTCATAGGTTTGGGAGGTGATACCGGCAACGTTGTTAACACATTGAATGCTACGCTTTTAGATGACTTTCTCGTCTGGCCAATATAATTTTTTCATTATGTGGTGCATATTATGGGGAAATATTATTTACAACAGACAAGTTAAATTGTGCCATCATTCGTGACGAATTTATTTTGCTGAGATCACCGGTGACCCACACGCCCAAGCCCAGTAGGTCTTATCTAGACAGACCCATGTGCTTATACAGGATGTATATGTCAAATTTAGAAAACTGGATGGTGATAGGTCTTGGTGAGACTAACGAAAAATTGAATGGGTTGTAAAGGGCGGTAGAATCGTACGACCGGTTGAATATTTTTTGGTCGAGTTTTATATATCACTCTCTATTTTTGTAATCGTATATCCTATATTCATGGATAACGTACCAGTACGTACGAATAATACTCCCAATATATGGTGAATGTTCTGCACCTAAGCTAAGTTTTAAGCCGCTTTGGCTGAGAGTTATCCAGCCTACCCAGAACTGTAAGAGTGACGTTGGCGTAATACGGCCCTAGTACGAAACTAGGTGCAGCCTCATTAGCTGAATGAGACTTTTAGCTCTGTTCTAAAGGGGTACACCATTTTTTGATGGGTGACTTAAAACGCACAGATCGACAATAGCAAAACCGGCCTTGAAGTCCCAATTGGAAATCAAGGAATAAGCCAAGTTACTAACAACAATAAGCCTGTTCGCTTACTTAAAATGGGATCCCTCGGGATCCCGAGATTTTTGACAATAAAATTGATGAGTGGGGATAAAAATATGAAAGTAAGCGAACACCTTCTGGGCTGTTTTTGGCAAATCTAACCTAGAAATCACTTGGGTCTTCAAATTAATGACATAAAGCTATTGAAACTAATAATTTATGCATGAAATTATTTAAAATCTTGTTACTAGGCACCAAATAAAGAACTTATTTTCATCACGTCGTAATCGTTTTGGTTTAACATGATAATTGACAGTTCCTTTTGAAAATTCAAATACACTACAAACAGCAATCCACAATCGCCGGGACTCAAAACCTCTGGCACAAATTGGCAAGAGGGGAAGCGAAAATTTCCCCTCTTTTTCGAGCCCGAGAAAGTAAGCGAACAGGAAATTGGCGCAAATGGGATCCCGAGGGATCCCATTTGGAGTAAACGAACAGGCTTAATGGTGAGCTTGGCCGAGTTCATGTTTGCAGAACTGACTTTTTTTTTATGTGAAAGTCTAAGCTCAGGTGCAGTGATGGGCACATTCGACTAATTTTTCAATCAGACTAATAATCATGGCTAAAACCAATCATGAGTGAATCAATCATGATTAAATCAATCATTAATCAAGATTACATCGAGTAATCTTGGGGAAAATCTAATCATCAGAATGATTATTGATTATGAAATCTAATCTTAATCATGATTGAATGATTAACTCTTTAGTGATTAATATCAGCTTATTGTCTCCCTGAAATTTTTTCCAGTTTTTTTAGTAAATTGCGGAGTAATTTTGGCAATTTTGTTCCGATTGTACTGAAATTCAGTATGGGGGGGTTTTAAGGGTTCTAAATAACGGATTTGTGGTCAAAATTTTAAAATTGAAAATGGTGGAGGGGTTTTTGGTAAATGTGTTCCGATTGTACTGAAATTCAGAATGGAGGGGTTTTAAGGGTTCCAAATGACGGATTTGGGGTCGAAATTGTAAAATTCAAAATGGCGGACAAGTTTTGGCAAATGTGTTCCGATTGTACTGAAATTCAGTATGGGGGGGTTTTAAGGGTTCTAAATAACAGATTTGTGGTCAAAATTTTAAAATTGAAAATGGTGGAGGGGGTTTTGGAAAATGTGTTCCGATTGTACTGAAATTCAGAATGGAGGGGTTTTAAGGGTTCCAAATGACGGATTTGGGGTCGAAATTGTAAAATTACAAATGGCGGACAAGTTTTGGCAAATGTGTTCCGATTGTACTGAAATTCAGTATGGGGGGGTTTTAAGGGTTCTAAATAACGGATTTGTGGTCAAAATTTTAAAATTGAAAATGGTGGAAGGGGTTTTGGTAAATGTGTTCCGATTGTACTGAAATTCAGAATGGAGGGGTTTTAAGGGTTCCAAATGACGGATTTGTGGTCAAAATTTTAAAATTCGAAATGGCGGACAAGTTTTGGCAATTTTGTTCCGATTGTACTGAAATTCAGTATGGGAGGTTTTAACGGTTCCAAATCACGGATTTGTGGTCGAAATTGTAAAATTCAAAATGGCGGACGAGTTTTGGCAATTTTGTTCCGATTGTACTGAAATTCAGTATGGAGGGGTTTTAAGGGTTCCAAATGCCGGATTTGTGATCGAAATTGTAAAATTCAAAATGGCGGACAAGTTTTGGCAAATGGGTTCCGATTGTACTGAAATTCAGTATAGGATGGTTTTAGGGGTTCTAAATAACGGATTTGTGGTCAAAATTTTAAAATTGAAAATGGTGGAGGGGGTGTTGGTAAATGTGCTCCGATTGTACTGAAATTCAGTATGGGGGGGTTTTAAGGGTTCTAAATAACGGATTTGTGGCCAAAATTTTAAAATTAAAAATGGCGGACGAGTTTTGGCAAATGTGTTCCGATTGTACTGAAATTTGGTATGGGGGGTTTTAAGGGTTCCAAATGACGGATTTGTGGTCGAAATTGTAAAATTCAAAATGGCGGACAAGTTTTGGCAAATGTGTTCCGATTGTACTGAAATTCAGTATGTGGGGGTTTGAAGGGTTCCAATTAACGAATTTGTGGTCAAAATATTAAAATTCAAAATGGCGGACTAGTTTTGGCAATCGTGCTCCGATTGTATTGAAATTCAATCCAACATAAATTTGGAAGTCTCATTTTAATCGAGGGATTTCGTCTTAAAGGTTCAGAGACCGATTTCTGTTTATATTACTTGAAGAAATGAAATTATTTCATTTAAATCACTGTAGGCTAGTCGGCAAGGCTTTTTTATGGCCATTTTGGCCCATAGACGAGATTATTATTGGAATCGATTCGTTTTAGGGTGTAGTTTAATACCCTAAGTTTGCCCACAATTTGGTTAACTTTTTAATTAACCTATTGTGAATAAAATATGATTTTTTTACATTTCTTTTAATATCTCCGTTCCTGATAACTTTTAGTATAACAAATGCATTGGTGATGCATTTAGAAATGCATTCGCTATGAAATTATCTAAAAAATAAGGCCTGTTAGAAGTCCGTGGTGCAAGTGTGTTCTTGCAAACAGGTTCCAAGATTTTCAATTCACGGGACCTTCACTATATGTTTACCCGAAAAGTATTTAGTTAAGGACTGAAAATTCTTATAGGTAGGAAAATTCTTCTGCCGTGATGGTATTGGTTTTCGTGCCAAGCGACCCTATTTTTGAGGAATTATTTTAACATACATATGTCGCAATTATTTAGTTAAATCTTCCACGTGTTTACAATCTTACTCACTAACACATTCCATCGCTCATTTAGTGCTTAGAACCTTTTTCTTGTTTTCCTTTTTTCTCATCGACATAATGAATCAGAATTTTCTCTATACAGGGTGTATCCGTTATGTTTACAAAGTGACCGGCTGTGGATAGATGAATAAAAAATCCTCAGGTATGAGGGTGGTGTGGAATCGTAACGATTTAGCCGCTACAGCGTTTTGAAATGAAATGCAGAGGTTTATGTATCACCTTGTATTTTTGTAACATTATGGCCTATTTTTATGAAAATGGTAGCAATATACGCTATGTACACAATTTTTACGCTACAGCCTTTAATTTTGAAGTTATAAGAAAATTTAATGCTAGAATTGGCTCTATTTCATATTTTTTAGTACCTTTCCATCTGAGTTTATGTCGAAAAGTATCAAATAAGGCCAATTTTAACGTCAAAATTAACTTATAACTCGTAGCATAATAATTGTTCGGACTTTATTCACAGAGAACTGTCCAAGCTTTCCAAAAAAAAAAAAAATATTAACTACGCATTTTTTGGAGAAAAAAGTAGTTGTAGTTGAAATTTTAGTGAAAAAGTCCAAACTTGTGACTTGTACGACTAATACCTTTGGAAGTTCGTAGGGTGGAGAACCTTGACTTTGGCAGCATGAAATAGGTGGAAGTATCATTGCTAACTTATATATAAAGGGGAAGTATGAATGGTATGGGTGGATTCGTTACAAATTATATTTTAGTTAAATTTAGGAAAGATTCTCATTTTAATCGAGATATTTCATCTCCAAGATTCAGAGACCCACTTGTGTTTAAATTCTTCTTCTTTGTCGGCTCTACAACCGGGATCCGGTCCTGCCCTCTCGCAACTGTCCTCTCCACCGGTCCCGATTCTGATCCGGTGTCATCCAGTGTGGCATCCCTAAGTTCTGAGCGTGCTGGTCTACACCAGCCTTCCAACGAAGGCTGGGTCTCCTTCGCTATCGCACCCCATAGGTCCTACCGCAAAGAACTTTACGAGCAGGCTCATTTTCACTCATACGAGCTAGATGACCTGCCCACCGCAGCCTACCGAGCTTTATTTTCTTTACAACATTCATATCACGAAAGCGCTCGTAAATCTCGTCATTGAAGAGTCTCTCTGGAATCGTCCTTCCTTCCATACGAGGCCAACAATCCTCCGAAGTGTTTTCCTCCCGAACACGGCTAAGAGGTTTGAGTGCTTTTTGCTAAGCACCTTCGTTTCAGATGCATTTGTGAGTACAGCTAAGACCATCGTCTTATATAGTAAAAGTTTAGAGTTAGTTAGATGCTTTGATTTAAAGAGCCTTGACAGACTATAGTAGGCTTTGTTGGCTTTTAGCAGTCATGCGCCATTTTGAATTTTAATATTTTGGCCACACATCCATCATTTGGAACCGTTAAAACCCCCCATACTGAATTTCAGTACAATCGGAACACATTTGCCAAAACTCGTCCGCCATTTTGAATTTTAAAATTTTGACCACAAATACGTCATTTGGGACCCTTCAAACCCCTCGATATTGAATTTCAGTACAATCGGAACACATTTGCCAAAACTTGTCCGCCATTTTGAATTTTAAAATTTCGACCAAAAATCCGTTACTTAGAACCCCTAAAACCCCCCCATACTGAATTTCAGTACAATCGGAACAAAATTGGCAAAACTTGTCCGCCATTTTGAATTTTAAAATTTTGACCACAAATCCGTCATTTGGAACCCCTAAAACCCCCCGATACTGAATTTCAGTACAATCGGAACATTGGGGGCCTCGGTAGTCTAGAGGTAAGGCGCCTGACGGCTATCCCCAGAGGTCCCGGGTTCGAATCCCGGTGGTGCCACGGTCCTTCGCCTTTCCCACCTAACTTTCCTTCTTTCTTCTTCCCTCTTTACATTCCTGATTCCCCTGTCAGAGCCTTCCCTAGTCCTTCCCCGATCCACCAAGCGCATGCCATCGGTTGGTTGATGAGACTCAACTCGTTTCAGGAGGCATAACACTCCAGCGAGTAGTTCTCGACGCCCCGATGTCAGAGTCGTGAAATGGTTGGGAGTAGTTGGAATAAAATATCGCGGCTAGGTTGTGACAGTTACTTCCTTCTTCTCTCTATCTTCCGGCTAGGGCTGCTGTTCGACATTCAGTCTATACGAAAAATAGATTGTCGACAGTACAAAGGGACTTTCCCTAAGCCTCTAGTCTGTCACAAAAAAAATTAAAATTTGCCAAAACTCGTCCGCCATTTTGAATTTTAAAATTTTGACCACAAATACGTCATTTGGAACCCTTCAAACCCCTCGATATTAAATTTCAGTACAATCGAAAACATTTGCCAAAACTTGGCCGCCATTTTGAATTTTAAAATTTCGACCAAAAATCCGTTATTTAGAACCCTTAAAACCCCCCCATACTGAATTTCAGTACAATCGGAACAAAATTGCCAAAACTCGTCCGCCATTTTGAATTTTACAATTTCGAACACAAATCCGTGATTTGGAACCGTTAAAACCCCCCCATACTGAATTTCAGTACAATCGGAACAAAATTGCCAAAACTCGTCCGCCATTTTGAATTTTAAAATTTTGACCACAAATCCGTCATTTAGAACCCTTAAAATCCCCGATACTGAATTTCAGTACAATCGGAACGAAATTGCCAAATCTTGTCCGCCATTTTGAATTTTAAAATTTTGACCACAAATCCGTCATTTGGAACCCCTAAAACCCCCCATACTGAATTTCAGTACAATCGGAACAAAATTGCCAAAACTCGTCCGCCATTTTGAATTTTACAATTTTGACCACAAACCCGTCATTTGGAACCGTTAAAACCCCTCCATTCTGAATTTCAGTACAATCGGAACGAAATTGCCAAATCTTGTCCGCCATTTTGAATTTTAAAATTTTGACCACAAATCCGTCATTTGGAACCCCTAAAACCCCCCATACTGAATTTCAGTACAATCGGAACACATTTCCCAAAATTCGTCCGCCATTTTGACAACAAATTCGTTATTGGGAGCCCTTAAAACCTCCCGATACTAATATTCAATACAATGGGAGCACAATCCAGGTTTAGAATAGATTTCATAATCATTAATCCTCAATCATTATTGGTTTTAATCATGATTATTGGCCTGATTAAAAAATTAGTTGATTGTGCCGAACACTGATACATAGTACATAATACATAGTTCATAGCAATATACATAGTGCGTAGTACATGGTATATAATTTATGGTGCATAGTACATAATATTTAGTACGTAATACATAATATACCGTGTATAGATAATACATAGTACATAATGCCTAGTACATAGTACATAATAAATAGTACATAAAACAAAGCTCAGAGTATATGGTACCTAATCATACCATCTACTACATAGTACAAAATACAACAGAGCTATGTACTATATATTCATAATACCTAGTACATAATACTTAGTACACAATACCTTGTACATAGTACATAGTAGATAATACATAGTTTATAGTATACAGTACGTAGTACATACTGCATAATACATACATAGTTCATAATCATAGCGCACAGTTCATAGTCCCAGTACATAGTACCTAATACATAGTACACACTTAGTACATAAAACATAGTATATGTTACGTAGTACATAGTACTAACTCATACAATAAAAACTGAAATCCCCAAACTAAAATTTTTCCCACGGTACGCATAAAAAATGACCGTGGCGGAAAATTGCCCAACGTGCCTAAAAAGTTTTCACATCAAAAACTACAAACATGCTTTTTAAAATGAACTAATAAAATATAAAAGATAATTTTAAAATTACAGTACATACTTAAATGTAAAAATTCTGGGCCGATTTTCAGTGCAATCGGAGCACAATTGCCAAAATTATTCCCACTTTTTAATTCACAAATTTTGACCACAAAACTCGTGTGACGGATTCACAAAATAAAATATTCAAATAAAACCTTACAGAATAGAAATCAACGTTAAAACTTAACATCTCCAAAAAAATTCATTTTTAATCTAAAATTTTAATCATTTAATCATGATTGCGGTTGAAATTGATCAATCATCAATCACCTAAAATGATTACTTCTCTGATTAAATATATCAATCTCTAATCATGATTACAGACTACAGCTTTTAGTCGCAATCATTAATCATCAATCAGATTAAATTTTGCCCAACACTGCTCAGGTGTCACCCTCTGTACTACCAGTCCGTCATGTCTTACACGTCAACATCAGGTGTCTGGTAGTAAGCTTAGCTCGAAAGATAGAGAAAAAATAAAACAGATTAAAGGGAGTCTGGGGGGTACATGAGAAGGTGGAAATGAACCTTGCGTTTAAAATCTTGGGTGTTATATGATTTTGGGAAAACTGACTGTGGAAGGTTGTTCCACAGTCGAGTTGTTCTCGAAAAGAACGAATTACTAAACTGGTGTGTGCGCGAAAATAAGGGCTGTAGATAGCGAGGATGAGCCGAATGGGCAAGTCTTGTGTTGCGGGAAAAACATCGCCGTGAAGGCAGGAGATTATATATTTCGGTGGAACAGTCGTTATGGTAGATGCGGTAGAATTTTACCAGAGCTGCTACATTCCTGCGGTGACTTAGTGAATCAATTTTGGAGCAAATGACGGCGTCGCCAATGAGTTGGAGAGCGCGGTTCTGCACCTTGTCCAGCCACGCTAAGGTGGTACTCGGTGCCCCTGCCCAGAGATATGAGTTGAATTCGAGGCGGGGCCGAATGTAGGATTTGTATATTATAGCCCTGGCCGACGGCGGAAGGAGGAATTTGCATCTTTTAAGGAATCCCAAGCATTGTGATGCTTGTTTAGCGATTTGGAATATGTGATTACTCCATCGCAGATCTTCAGTTAAAGTTATGCCCAGGATATTAAGGGATGGTTCAGCCATCAGTTCTAGACTGTCCACTTTAGTGGGAGGGATTGGGGAGCGCGTTTTCATAGAGAAGAGACAGTATTTTGTTTTCTGTGCGTTGAATTCAACTTGATTCATGAGGCCCCAATCAAGAATCAAACTTATGTCCCTGTTGATTGAAGTGGACATAAGTTCACGATCAAGCAGACAAAGTCTGGCCCGTGCTTGTCTTGCTTTATCAAAGCTATACGAGTAACGCAAAGTACTGTCATCAGCGAAGCTGTGAAGTGAGTTGGATGGAATTGAGAGCAGGTCATTTATAAAAACTAGGAAGAGAGCTGGTGATAGAATAGAGCCCTGGGGAACGCCTGCAGAGATGGAGTGGGGATTAGATTCAACGCCGTCTAATACTACCTTGATTGAACGGTCGGAAAGGAAACTCTCAATCCAATTCTTTAGAAGAAAGTCGATGCCAATAGCATGGAGTTTACTCAATAGAGCGGGGTGCCATACTCTATCAAAGGCCTTGGAGAGAGCTACCAGGCCGGATTCACCAAAGCGATGAATGTTTTGGTAGAGGTGTTCAGTTAGGCATACAAGGAGGTCGCCAGTAGATCTTTTCGATCTAAAGCCGTACTGCTTGTCATCCAATATTTGGTTGCGTTCAAGATAATCCATAAGCCTTCTGTTTATTATTGTCTCCATGATTTTGGAGAGGATAGAAGTGATTGCTATTGGGCGGTAGTTAGAGGGGTCGCTGGAATCACCTTTTTTCGGTTTCGGCTTAGATCTAAGTAGCAGCGAAGCGTTCATGAACATCGCAGTAAAATTGTCGAAGTCTACTAAGCCAGAATTCAATTTCAAACTGCAAAAACTTACACTGCGCAGTCAGAACTGCAAATATGAACCCGGCCCTTTTCGTTGACTTCTGCAATTCGCACGAACTCTTGGTAGATAGGACTTACTTTTTTCACAAGAAAATACAGAAGGAGACCTAGGTATCGCTAGATGATAGAACGAAAAATCAGATAGTTCAGGTGACATCCACCGCGATGCGGACATCCTGCACAATATTGGCTAGCATTTCGGGCGTTATAGCAGCTACTTCGGCGCGTTTGTTAGCTTTGAGTTCGTCAATAGTCTTCGGGTTGCTAGCACGAACTTTACTTTTGCAAGAACTTCATCGTAGCGGCTGTGGTGTGGAAAAGGGCGCTGTCTTGTTGAAAATAGGTTCGTCAGACCTTTTTCACGAGTTTTTGGACACGCAAAGTGCACCAACATCCAACAAGAGCGTGGTTTCATAGCAGATGCTTTACAGCCAATCCTGGAACGCAATACCTGGACGAAAGGTAGGGCAAAACAGGGGGACTTAAGAAAATGGGACAACTTTGGCCCGATTTAATTAAATTTCTGATTTTGATTTGATCCGATTTGGACCGAATTGATCCGATTTAGATTTAGTAGATGTTGCTTTAGCAAGTAGTTGTTCTGTCTAAGGATCACTCTAATGGCATTGTCTCTCTCAAGACCTCTGAAGGGTCCTTTACGGAGAACACCAGGGATACCATGGAGCTATTAATGAGCACTCATTTCCCCGGCTCTCAGGTAATTAACCCTGGATTGGCCTTTGAACTTAACATTGAATCGGAGGTAGTACTTGCCCATCGGTCCTATAATAGGAACAAAGGCCTGGCAAACAGGATTTTCACTGCCGGTAAGATAGAGTGGGCCATTGGCACCTTCATTCCCTTCAAGGCTGCTGGAAAGGACCACATCTTCCCAGCTCTCCTTCAGAGAGGCTTGGAAGAGATCTTACTGGTCCTGCTACCACTTTTTCGGGGTAGCTTTGCGCTGGCCCATATTCCTAGGTGCTGGAGAGAGGCTAGGGTAGTCTTTATCCCTAAATCGGGGAGAAGATCATATAGAGAAGCAAAATCCTATCGACCCATCAGCCTCTCCTCCTTTCTTCTGAAAACAATGGAGAAAGTTTTAGACAGTCATATTAGAGAGGGTCTTACAGCGAGCCCACTTCACTGTCTGCAATTTGCCTACCGGCCGGGCAGATCTACAGAGACTGCCATTCATGTGCTAGTGAGAGATATTGAGAAATCCCTCAGGGCCAAGGAAATATCTCTCTGCGCCTTTGCAGACATTGAGGGTGCGTTTGACAACGTTACCTTCGACGCGATCAATGAAGCAGCAGTAAAAAAAGGCATTCTTCGCCCCACTGCGAGATGGATCACGTCGCTTCTCAGCAGCAGATTGATAACTGCTGAGATGAATGGTGAATCGATTACGGTAATTGCTGCTAAAGGCTGTCCTCAAGGGGGCGTTCTATCACCCCTCCTATGGTCAATCGTGATCAACGAACTTCTTGCCGACCTGAATAACCGTGGATTTAAAACACAGGCCTATGCAGACGATATCGTCATAACGATTAGCGGCAGTCATGATAGCACCGTTTCAGACCTCATGCAAGCCGCTTTGTCACATGTGCATAGCTGGTGCTGTAGCAAGAATCTGGGTATTAACCCACAAAAAACTGTCATCGCACCGTTTACTAATAGAAGGAAGCTAAACTTAAAAGCTCCCTCTTTGGACGGCAAAGAAATAGGTTTCTCAAAGGAGGCTAAATATCTAGGCATAATCCTGGATCAAAAGCTCTCCTGGAAATCTCAAATGGAGAGAGTAACTGCCAAGGCAACTGCATCTCTCCATGTTTGTCGCCAATTTGTAGGAAAAACCTGGGGCCTTAAACCTAGGCTAATGTTTTGGCTATATACTACGGTCGTAAGGCCCATGATCACATATGCATCCATCGCATGGTGGGCTAAGACCAAACAAAAGGGTGCTATGATTAAGCTGGCCAGGGTGCAAAGACTGGCCTGTCTTGGTATCACAGGGGCCAAAAGCACCTGTCCGACCGTGGCTATGGAGGCCCTACTGAACCTTCCTCCGCTACACCTGGTGGTGAAAAAAGAGGCTCTGGCAGGGGCACTGCGTCTACGGGAGCTATTCTCCTTTAAGCCAGGAGACCTGCTGGATCATTTATCGATCCTCAAGGAGCTGAACTTGGAGCCAATGATATCTTTATCCGATACCATTCCTGCTACTCTTGACTTTGATAAACCGTTTACGACGATTATTCGAAGTAGGTCAGAGTGGCAACATGGCAGGCCTCTCTTTAGAGGAAGCACGGCCTTTTGGTACACAGACGGTTCCAAAACCGATAAAGGGGTAGGGCTGGGTGTTTATGGCTCAAGGAGCAAAATATCCATGGCTCTGGGCACTACCCCCACTGTTTTTCAGGCTGAGGTACTCGCCATCCAGGTGTGTGCTCAGACTTGTATTAATAGAGCTCCAAATAGCTCTAACATTGTTATTTTCTCGGACAGTCAAGCTGCACTGCTGGCCATTAAATCGCACAGGGTCTCATCAAAGACTGTCCTGGATTGTCTTCAATCCCTGAAATTCCTCAGCAGTAACAATAGTGTCACGCTGATGTGGATTCCGGGCCACGAAGGTCACATTGGTAATGAGATAGACTGGCTAGAGCAGCCGCAAACTCATTACCTATTGGTCCGGAACCTTTCTGTAGCTTAGCAAGCTGCCACGTAAAAATGGCCATAAAGAATTGGGTTGACCAGATGTTTCTTCAAAGCTGGTCTAGGACTCAGGGTGCTCGTCAAGCTAAAAGATTCATCCAAATCGATAAAGCTAAGGCGGGCAAACTTTTAAATCTCAAGAGGTGGGAGCTAAAAATAATAACAGAGCTCCTGACGGGCCACTGTTCGCTTAACTATCACCTAAACAAAATAGGTCTAGTGGCCGACTCTGGCTGTCGATTCTGCGGGGCAGCTCCCGAAACTGCGGAGCACTTGATGTGCGACTGTGAGGCTACAGCGAGGAAAAGACTGAGCCTCCTCCATCGTGATTTCCCTACTCCCAGGGAGATTTGGGACAGCAACCCTAAATCAATTTTAGGCTACCTAAGAAGCCTTAACCCTGATGGTTTTTAAAGACGGATGGTACAATAGACCAAACAAAATAGGTCGCAGTGCCCGCTATAGCGCCCCTCAAGAAGAATAATAATAATAATAGTAGATCGAACGTTCCTGCATAGACTAAATTAAAATTTGGACAGAGAAACATAATCCTTAAGAGAAAATGGGGGTTGCCATTTGAAATTTTAAATTCGCCTTACCCCCGCCGAGTGAGTGAGGCGCTGGGGGTGAGTTTTGTGCAAACGATTGCAATCTCCATGTGGAGGAACTTTTGTTTGAAACTTTTTTCACGTAAACCAGAAGAGTAAATATCGGACCGTTGCCGGACTTTTGCCGCAACCGGCATAAATAAAACTATTTCCGTTTGCTCTATATTCCATTAGTTTCTTTACACCATTTCAGTAACCATGATAAATAGAAAAATTTAAAATCATTGAACACTTACTCGAATTTTGTGTTTCTAGTAATCTTGGCTTCACCGGTCACCGGTGACCCCCACGGCACTACGAACCAACTCAGTGCCGGTCACCGGTGGCCGCCATGGCATTCAACTTATTGAAGAAAAAGGATCTTATTAGTTCTGAGTGCCTTTGCCCTCGGCATCCCTGTATCCAAGGTTATCGCCAAGGAAGGGCAGCTACCCCCTCCCCCCTCTTCCCCTCCCCATAGAAATTCGAAAAAATTCTAGTCAACAATTAAGACACAAAAAGATGGCCGATAAGAGGGGTATTGGGGTCAGCTTTCGTAAGTCCATTTTGTAACTGTAAAGATAATCACGAGGAGTGGAAAAAGGCATATGGACCCCACTTTAATAAGGTAGCGCTGTGAGCTGTTTAACAAATACTCAGAAAATTATTGAAGAAAACAAAAAAAATAATCCCAATTTATTCACCTTTGAGAGCTAAACATTCTGGGGTATTCCAAAATTCGAGTGGAATAAAATCGAATCGGAATTCAATTTCACTCGAATTAAGTATATGTTACATATGCACATATGTATATGCAATTGATCGAAATGTGGAACACCTAATTTCGATTTCGAGTGTATATTCGATAGAAATCGAATTGCGGAACACTGCCGATTATGGAGAAGGAAATCTCAAGAGTTTATTCAAGCTTCGTACTGCCGCGGGAGAATAGTTTTGAACGAACATTTAGAGCAGGGCTGGCATGGGGCTCTTCGCGGGAAATTGTGCGACCCGCGAAATTCAACAAAGTAATTAGTACTAGAAGGTTCCAACAGGTGAAAAAGAAAAAAAGAGCCAGCTATAAGAAATGATTAAAATACACAGCCTGCCTTGGATAATTAGCTCTCGGGTGCACCGAGTGACCAGGTTGATGGATAAAAATACAATCAATTGTTTTTGTCGGTAACAATTCAAAATAAAGGCCGCATCAATAAAAATTGAGCGTCATGAAGATAGCAGAGAAAACAAGCATAATATGGCTTGTTTCAAGTTCCACCGCAATCAGTAATCAGAAATCAATGATGGAAATTAACCCTTATCATTTATGGACAATTGTTCGTATCCGCCAAAAAATGATGCCCTCTAAACTAGGACATGAGTCCTAGGAAACCGGGTGGATGGCAGCCCTAATACCACGGGACACTGTACCTGTGTCCAACACGGTTGTCCTCAATGGAAAGAGCCCAGAACTATTTTAAGGCTGATTAGTAGCCAATTCCAACTGTTACAAAACATATACAAAAGATCTATTACAGGTCGAACTGTGCGAAAGGTACTGAGGTGGTAGCACGTAAGGTGTTTTAATCGACCTCTTCATACAAAAATTCAAGGCTACCGAAGCTCGCCCCGTATATAAACAAAAATTTGCCTAAAATAATCTTGGTTACAAATTATAATAACGTTTTATTATTTTAAAATACTATTTGCTCGACTTTTGTTGCGAGAATCTTGTTGAAAACTTTGTTTTTCTTGTTGTTATATTTTAAGGAATCGTTAATTATATTTTGTTAGAAATCAATCTACAGAAATTTTGATATGATGTCTTTTTCAAACAAATATTTTAGCTTTAAGAAACAGTTAACTACTTACCCGACTTTTATGGAGGTTTACTGAATGTGGGTGTAATAAGAATTTTTATTTTCTAAAACAAAACATCTTAAAAACACTGCCACAAAAACTTGAAACACCAGACACGAAAAATGGCGGGTTTTTTTATTGGATTCTTACTGACACCGCTGTAAAAATTCCAATACAATTTTTCTAGTTCCAGAACTCCAATCAACGTTTACTGCTCTATCCATATTTTTGTTTACAACGGCAGTTCATTTTTAAATGTCATCTACGGTTCCGCTATTTGCAACAAATTTTGTAATTTGCGAATTTGCTGACGTTTCTATTGCTTTACGATCTTGCTGAAATTCATTTAAGTATCCTAAAATTAACATATCTGTAGCAGAGCCATGTGGCTTTATCTACTACCATTTGGTTTGAATTTCAAAGCCTATTGTTTGATTTTAATATTAATAATAAAAACTATTTTTCAGGTTAAAGTTTTGCTTATCAACTGATAAAAGTGCAAATAAAGAAATGAGCTCTAATACTGGACAAGTTATGACCGTTGCGAATAGCATTATCGGCGTTGGAATATTAGCAATGCCGTTTTGCTTTCAGAAGGTTTGTAAATTGCGTTAAAAAATGTCTCAGTTGCTGCATTACAGGGGCGATAGTTTCCTTCTTAGCTATTTGCTATTATTATGGTAAAAATTGAATAACTAAACTCAATTTTAGGAAGCCCTAAACTGTTTCTTCATAATTAATTGTATTATATTAAATCTGGTTCTGGTTACATCATCAGATTGTTATTTTTTGTTATCATAGTTGCCGAAATGACGTATCATAAATTTAACTAGTTTTTTTGTTTTAAATGTTTACAGTGCGGGGTCATACTATCCATTCTATTGTTGATCATGAATAATTTAATAACCAGGATTTCCTGCCACTACCTTATAAAGTCATCAATACTTACAAGGCGTAAAAGTTTTGAATTTTTAGGTAAAAACAATTTTTCTCATTATTTAATTCATTTTATCGTTATTATCGTGACCACTCTTGCAGCATTTCACGCCTTCGGTTCATCCGGAAAGCTTATGGTCGAATTATGCATCATAGGATACTTAATTGGAACATGCATTGCTTATTTTGTAGTCGTCGGTGATTTGGGACCACAAATAGTTGCCAAACTATTAAATATAAACGAGAATGATAGACTGAGAACTTGGGTAATGATAACAGTAACATTCCTCTGTATAATTCCATTAGGGATGTTGAAAAATGTCGATAGTCTTGCTGCTGTATGCACTGCATCAATTGGATTTTATTTATGTTTGGTAGTTAAGGTAATTGCCGAATCAACATCACATATCAAGGCTAATGATTGGGAAGAACATGTATCTTATTGGAAGCCTTCGGGTATACTTCAATGCCTACCGATTTTTAGTATGGCATTATCATGCCAAATGTAAGCGGGTGGAGGATGCCTTCAAGTTAATTTTATTTTATAAACAATTAATATCCTTCTAGGCAACTTTTTGAGGTTTTTGAAACCGTTTCGAATGCATCACTAGAAAAAATGAACGAAATTGTTAAGTCAGCGACAATGATTTGTACCTGTGTTTACATATTTGTTGGATTTTTTGGATATCTTGCATTTTGTACGCAAACTTTTGCAGGTAAATATTTTTTTTTCATTGAAATTTTTGAAATTGCTTTTAAAGGTTGACCGTTGAAATTTTGTTTGAAGGTTCTTAATTTGACCTTACCTTCGAATTGACTTTATGTATTTTTTTTTTTTTATATTTATTTCATTAATTTATTTAAAGTATAAATTTGACAAAGTCATTACGATGTAAAAATTTTTTGCTGTACTATAACGTTTTTTAATTGTTTTTGTTAAGATACGTTAAACAGCTTCCACCAAAAAGTTTTTCTTTTACCAAATTCAAAATTTCACAACATTTTACAATTTTTGTCGATTGCTGCATAAATGATTTTTGTTATCAAGCATTTAATCTTTCCAATTTATGGCCCTGTGATTTCAAAGTGTGTTGGAACTTCGATTTCAGTTTCATTGTTAATGTAAAAAATTTCATAAATTTGCTGATACTGGCTGCTCCACTTTTTATTATCTAAAATTCGATCTGAAGACTATAAAAATGAAGTTGTATTCCATGGCGAATACCATTGTATGGTGTGATCCAATATTAAAATTATTTAGGGAAAAAAAACATTTTTCTTCATATATGAATATACAGGGTGTATTGCTGAAACTAAGAAATCGGTCAGCTGTGGATAGGTTTTGGATATACGAACAAAAAATCGTATGGATGGAGGGAAATCGTAATGGTTTAGTCGCTAGACCTGTGTTTTTGTAACACTATTACTACGTTTCCATGACAGCTTGAGTACTCGAAGGCTTGAAAATCTCAAGAACTCGAGCGTGTATATGCTCTGCCTACTTGAAGCGGCATATTAGCTTAAACTGAGCTTGAGTTCTTTAGCTGTCATTTGAAGTTACTATTATATTTCTTTTATTTCTTCCTTTTATCGTGCTTTTATTTCTTCAGCTTTCCCTCCAACTACCGCCCAATAGCAATTACTTCTAATTTCTCCAAAGCAATGGAGACGACAAAATCAACAAAAAGCTTATGGGATATCTAGAATCCAACCTACTTATCAACGACATACAATACGGCTTCCGACAAAAAAGATCCACTGGCGATCTTTTAATTTCTCAACCGAAGTTTACATGGATCTGATAGGCTTTGGCTTTTGATAGAGTAATGCACTCAGCCCTGTTAGCTAAACTGAAGCTATTCATTCATTCGAATTCACACTTCTGTATACGTGGGTTGAGAGTTTCCTTTCCGGCGGTTCAATTAAGGTAGTATTGGATGGCGTCAAATCTGGATCTCACTCCATCTCTGCGGGGGTCCCCCAGGGGTCAATTTTATCACCGGCTCTATTTCTTATCTTTATAAATGGCCTATGTACTTTCAATCCCTCCCATTATAGGCTGGTTGACTCTAATGTTACAAAGTTTATCATACTCGTAACTTTATTGCTATTACCATAGTGTCTGTTTCACCACAATCGGTATAATTCCCGCAGCAACCGGTTGGGTCCATCGATTCATCAACACCATCATCCTTGTTGTGCACGAGACATTCATTCGCCTTCCTTAGCTGGTATTTCTAACCTCTTACAATATCAAAGACTCATGGCTCATCACTGTTTTCTTCAACATGTCTCAAGAGACTTCCTTTCATTTTAGTGCTAGAATTTTTTAAATTTTTTTTTTACAAAAGTTAATTAAATATAATTTGCTAACATATTTTCAATTTATAATTTAGGTAACATTCTGATTAATTTCTCACCGTCATTGGCCAGCGATGCTATAAAGATTGGTTTTGTGCTTTCTGTAGCATTTAGCTTCCCCCTAGTTATCTTTCCATGTCGTGCTAGCATTTATTCGCTTCTTTACAAAAGGGTACGTTTACAGCTTTATTTAATAAAAAACAGTTATCATTATTGTTATAAAATAATCTCGTTTACAGGGACACGTCGACAACACCGCTTACATACCAGAATTCCGTTTTAAAGCTATTACAGTATCGATTGTTTTATTTTCATTAAGTATAGCTCTGCTAATTCCATCAATAGAACTAGTTATAGGGCTTGTTGGCTCAACAATTGGTGTTGTAATTTGTATTATGTTTCCAGCATCATGTTTTATGAAAGTATCGAAAAAGGATTCAACTGAAAAGCATTTAGCGCATTTTATTTTAATTGGCGGTTTCTGCTTAATGATTCTGGGTACTTATGCTAATTTGCATGCAATTGATGAGAAACGTTCTGGAACAACATTGATTAATGAGCAGCAACCACTTAAGATTGAGACTGAAAAACAAATTGCTTTTCCAACTCCAGATATATCGAAATTGGAAGAGATTATTAAAACTGAAAACGATCGAGTTATAAAGAAAGATGATATAAAGGAGGAAAAACAACTAGAGCTAAATAATAAAGCTAAAGAAGTTGATGATTTTAAACTAAAGCAGAAAAATGTGGAAAAACCAGCAATAAAGTCTCCCCCAGAACCTGAACTACCGAAAGTCTTAACTGAAAATAAACCTCCAGCTGTTAACAAGAACGTTAAACCAAATATTGAGAAAAATACTAGCAATATTGATATTAATAAAGATGCCCTAAAGAAAGAGGATGAAATTGCAGCCGAGGAACAATCTAAGCAAAAGGACTCAAACGCTGAAATTGAATTGAGAAAAACGAAAGAATTTTTAGAAAAGAAGGTAGATGAACTGCAACAGCAATTAAAGAAACAAAATGAAGACACACAAAATCTTGTTGTTGAGAAACTCGGTAAAATAGCCGAAAAAGTTGAACAAATCGAAAGATCAGTCCATGCTGATCCAATGCCTGTTTTAAAAGATGAAGTCATCGATGATATGATTTCTAATATATTAAAAGAAAATCTTCCACTAGAAAATAAATCTAATAAAGAATCTGTAGCGGTTGCTTCAGAACAAAATGCTATAATTAATAATAATAAAGATGAAACAAAAGATAAAGTTCCGTCCATTGCAAAAGGATCTTTAATTGGAATGATGACTGAAAATTTAAAAGATACCAAAAATATTAAAAAAATAAAAGACATTCATAATAATAATAATAAGGTTTTTGAGCCATTATCGTACAAAACCGGAGAACTATTGAATAAAATTCATAATGAACTTATGAATTCTAGTAAAGCACCATTACCACTTCCATTACTAATAAACTCCTCATTCCAGAAACCAGAAGTTCCTCCTCTTCTTCCATCATCGAAAATTTCGAATGTGGAAGAAATTCCAAAAGTAGCATCTTTACAAGAAAGCCAAAAAGATAATGATATAGACACTCCCCGCCGAGATCGTGATATTCTTCAAGTTGCTACAGAAAAGGTAAATGTTAATAGCATTGGAAATTATAATCGTGAAAAACGAAGCTCAGAAAAAGACTCGTGTATTAATTGGGACGCACAACTTGATAGTTGCCAAGATCAGAAAAATATAGAATCGATAATTCCTAAAGAAATTACTAGCTTAAAAGTTGAATCGATAGGAAGAGATTTAAAATCTGTTAAAGAAGAAACATGACAACAAAAATAATTATTTTTATACAAAACAACAACAAAAAGAAAACTGTCCTGGTCATTATTTTACATATAATGAGTAAAACTTGTACTAATGCCTCTGGGCTTAAAATATACCTCGTATAGAGTTAATATTATTAATTATTGTTATACATATTTTTGTCGTAGCGCATAATTTTCAGCATTTTTTTTTTACATTTTATTTGATCTCACATGAGTTTAAAATGTTTTTTATTATGTGTTTTCTCCATTCAGTTCCACAAATAAAATATAGTTTATAACTTTTATATAAAGCATTGTATTTTCAGATAAATGTTTAGAAGAAAACATTGTACATACATATATAGTGATCTTTTAGATCTACAGTAGTTACCTTTAGATGTTAATTTATTTTTATAAATAAAAGTTAATCAGACTAAAGTGAATTTTTATTACAATTAGCATGAAATTTTATTTCCTATATTATTCCGCTCTCCTGTCTCCATAGCCCGGGGAAATTATCAAAAAAAAAACGCACGAAAGAACGGAGTTGTTCTTACACTGAACGTGACATTGGCCCCTGTGCTGAAAGTCGTATTTGCTGTCATAAGAAGTGAAGCTAATAGAGCGGTGTGCTGATAGTCGATTCTTGTAGTGTAAAATCTGCTGGCATAAACGACAGCTTATTTGGTGTGCTGACAGTCGTTTTTATTGTAGTTTTGTTTTCACTTTCGGGCCCCTGTGCTGAAAGTCGAGTCATATGCCAGTCACAAGTAGATGTCGATGCCGACTCGGTTTTTAGTTGGTGTGCTGATAGTCGAGTGCCGTGACAAGTCGTTTGAGTTGAAGAAGCAGTCAGCACAGGGGTCGGAGAGTTTAGGTGCTAAGTTGAATTTTTTATGATTCGTGAGGAATAAACATTTTTTCGTTTGAACAATAAACATTTTTGAACTTTCCTCCAGTTCGGTAAAATTTAGCAATGGAAGTCCGAAAACTTCCGGGACAGTTTACTGTTCTGTCTAATGACAATGAACTCGCAACAGATTCCTCAATAGGGGAAATATATTTTAATTTGTTGGGTCCACCGCCAGTTGCATTAATTTCCCTTTTATTATGGGCTAGCTTTTTTTGCTTTTAATTTTAAATCACACCAAACCTGTAAAAATATAGCGCATACATTTTTTGTACATATTTACCGCATTACCTTTTGCCAACCTAAATAGATCTCGTAGGGGTGGACCTAAACTATTTAATTGTAAAGTTATTTCTTCCCAAACATTTGTGTAATTTGTCGCCATGCAATTCTCAGCCTATCTCTGCTCTTTAGCCACATCTGGATGGTGTTCTGAAATTCGTACAACCCGACCAAAAGTGACAACAAAATTACAATAAAAACGACTGTCAACACACCAAATAAGCTGTCATTTATGTTAGCAGATTTTATACGACAAGAATCGACTATCAGCACACCGCTGTATTAGCGTCACTTCTTATGACAGTGATGTAGTTTTTCTTTTACTATTATGCCTCTTATTTTAAATAAAGTTCAGCAGCTAACCCATCGATCTTTGTATTCTGCATGTTCTAAATTTGTTCTGTTTGGTCTGGATAAGTATTCGCCGTGACTCGAATTCCTCTCAGCGATGACTCACCTGCAATCTACCGTCAGACATGTCTGTATTCCCGTTATCATCGTCATTATTGCCGCTGCATCCGTCTGTGAGCCTTGCCTTCTCAAAGAAACCATAGAGGATCTTGGAAGCTGTAATTACCTGAAGGGCTAGTTGAGACATAATGAGCGAAACTATGGAAAGAGCTCTGAACAGATGGGCGAAAGGCTGTGGTCTGTGTTCTAGCCGTACAAAACGTGCAGAACTGAAGCTATTCACTACACGAACAAATAAACCACCTTCAACTGTCCAAGATTGGATGGGGTACATAGCCCTGACGGTCACGTACTTAGGTGTTACACTTGACCCTAAACTGAACTGGAGACTCAATATTGGGAAAGGAGTTAGAAGGTCTATATAGCTCTTTACTCATGCAAGAAAATGCTGGGCAAGAATTAGCGACTTAAGGCACGAATGGTGCTATGGATATAGGCAACCATCGCACGTACCATCCTCGCATATGCTCAATGCTAGCTTTAAAGAAGAAGTAAAACCCATATCAATATAGGCACGGTTGAGAAAATGCCACGTATTCGCCAAATACTACCCTGTTTCTCCTTCCGCTGGGCTTCTACGTTTCTACGTAGTTATAGCTTTAAATAAAATTGGAGGAGATCAGAAAGTGTTTCAGGTGATAGGTTAGGTTAGGTATATATGGCTGAGCTGCTGGTGCACAGCCCGAACACTTAGGCCAAAGGAATAGGTCCGTTGTGATGCCATAATGATCCCACTTTAAACCCAATGTTAAAGTGTCGTTTCTTCGATAAACCACCTCGAGTAGCCAATGAATCTTCCTATTCGCGGGATCCTAAACTTTGGGATTTCCGCAAGCTTGCTTACGAAGGGTTCACCAAAAGTGGTAAGTCTCCTTTTTCTTAGGGCTGGGCAGTGACAGAGAAGGTGTTTTACACTTTCCTCCTCGTCTATATTCTTACAGATTCTGCAGAAATCGTAGGTTTCGAGACCTAAGCGCGCTGCATGCGTCCCTACCAGACAGTGTCCGGTCAGCACTCCCACTGTAACTGAGAGGTCCCGTCTACCGAGGCTCAGCAGTGAGAGGGTCTGCCCGAGATCGTGGAAGGGCCAAGTCAAGGCCAAGGTGCATTTGTTAAAATCTCCAATGTATTTCTGCTAGTTGCATTGTGTGGTGTTTGCATCGGAGTTTAAAGGTGGCCCAAGGCATACCAATCTTTTCCGGGAAAGAGAGTGGCGGTTGTGCCTTTCCTAGCCAGTTCGTCAGCTTTACAGTTTCCCTTTATATTTCGGTGAACAGGCACCAATATGAGGTGGGTCCTGGACTGCTGAGCCATCTCGTTAAAAGGCCTGCGGCATTCAGAGATAGTTCTGGAGTTATTAGTGCAAGAGCGCAGGGCCTTCAGAGCCGACTATCTGAGAAGATGTAGACGGTTCGGTTCCTGTCGCCTTTCTGGTTGATTTGTAAAACAACTACAACCTCCACTTGGTATACACTGCAGTGATCGGGTAGTCGGAAGGAGTTTACCCCGCCACCATTTCACGTACGGTATCCTGGGCGCCATGTTTGAAAGCGACATTCAGCGGAAAGAAAGTCCAGTTTTTTACGATTTAATTTAAAATGCTGTATATATTAGAAGCGTTTTATATTCAATGGAGTACCTAAACCGTCTAACGTTTTCATTTTTATTGGACCACGTACGGAGTAGTTGAGCTCACATCGGCGTAGAGGCTGCTACACCACCGTATGGCTTGAATGAAAATGAAACAATGAATGAATGAATTTTAAACCTGGGGCATTATATCAACCAACACAAAAAATCTTTCTCTTCATAAAACCTGTTATAGAACTTAAATAAAGTTGTAAAAGACTCACTTCCCACCGCCCTGAAACCTCCCCGCGCCCACAAATTTCGTGAGGCACTTGCGCTGAAGCGCACCGTCTAAACAGGGTCATTGATAAAATTTACATACTTCTGTTTTTTTTTTATAATTCTAGAGGGAACCGTATCCGCTAACTAGATTTATAATTGCAATAAAAATATGGTAGGTGGCATTACTGTACAGTGTCAGCAATTCAGCAAGAAAACACCATTTTTTATTGATGTTTGTTATTATGGCAGTACTACTCAGCGGCTCTTTCCTTCTGATTCCGGACAATTGTCAAGATGGCTGAGGTAAACATTGAGCTCGAAAATCTTTAATTTTTGTTATCATCGATCGATATTAAGTGAATTTATGTGCAATTTAAAATAATTCACGATGTATTTTCTTCGATGGCATAAAAATTTCACCTTAAACATTTCCCATAGCAATGAAAAATTGGATTACAATTTTGACGTTTCTACTTTACATTTTAGGTCGATGAAACTTTAAAGAAGAAACGTGCATTCAGGAAATTCACGTATCGTGGAGTTGATTTGGATCAACTTCTTGATATGCCAAAGTAAGTTTGTTTTATTAATGTGAAGATTTCATGTTTTTCAAAATTCACATATTTTAATTGCAGTGAGCAACTTGTAGAACTTATGCATAGCCGTGCCCGGAGGCGCTTTTCCCGAGGCTTAAAACGTAAACCAATGGCACTCATCAAGAAATTGAGGAAGGCCAAGAAGGAGGCTCCACCAAATGAGAAGCCTGCAATTGTTAAGACTCATTTGAGAAACATGATTGTTGTACCAGAAATGGTTGGATCAATAATTGGTATCTACAACGGCAAGACATTTAACCAGGTAACTATACTGTGAATATTTGTACTGATTAAATATTAAATGCTGTTTATTTCAGGTTGAAATCAAACCAGAAATGATTGGTCATTATTTGGGTGAATTTTCATTGACATACAAACCTGTAAAGCACGGTAGGCCCGGTATCGGTGCTACCCACAGCTCTAGGTTTATTCCACTCAAATAAGGAAAAAATAAAATATTTTTATCAAAATATATTAAATGTACTTTTTTTAATTTGTTGTGCTGCAGAAAGTGATGCTTAAATGATAAAGCTGAGGTTCAAGAAGAATTGCATATTATATGAAGTGTCGTGATAGAATCAACTAAGCGAAATTGGATATGGATTTTTGTGGTGTATTTCAATTAAGAATGGATTTGTGGTTCTACATGGTATATCCTAGTCACTGCCAATTTTCTGGATAATCTACAAAGGCAAATTGTATGCTATCCTCTAGCATAAGTGCCGTGTCAAATTGGAGGCAGCAAAGCAAAAGTATCAAATAACTAGAAGCTGTTGCTGCCTTTTGATATTTGCCAAATATTGCTGCTGTTGCTCTAATATTTTGATCTGTATTGGCCTAGGGTTTGAAACACTTGGTCCGCTCTTTATAAGTCTGTCCGATCTACTTGTTTTTATATGAAAGGTAATGACCCACTCAGGGGCCGTATTTGGTTTCTCGAGTCGACATTGTCGTCTGTCGATAAATAAAAATTGGCATTTGGCGACACGATATCGTCTATTGACGTGTCGATAAAGACGTTTGTCGATTATTAAAAAGCTCAATTTATGCATGCAATAAACTTTTAACAATTTCTCTTTTAATTAAATATACGTGATTTGCTGCCTTGGAGTAATACCACACAATTTGATGGTTTTGTATGGCTGCGCTTAGCTGTCGATTTGGTCGTGAAACCAAATACGAAACTTAAAGAAAGTCGAGAAGCTTTTTTTGTCGAGTCGATCCATCGACTCGAGAAACCAAATACGGCCCCAGATTTCGATGCGATATCGGTGCATCTCAAACACCGGTAGCCGTAATAAGGCATCCTGCCGGCTTACCGGTTAATAAGAGGGTACCATATTTCCGCTTAGGTGTGGTCTTTATCTAGCGGTCGGTGCACCTCCTTGTTCACCTGGTAATCTAGGGCCGGTTGGTGTATTGCGAACGACGATAATCGTACGAAAAAAAATTGAAGTCGAAAAATTTTGTCGACGAAAATTTTAGCGTTCTCGAAGGCCGAAAGAAAATTTTTCGTTCAAAATAGCCATTTAGGCCCGGTTTCATCGACCCGGATAATAATAAGACCGGATATATCCATTTCACCAACCTGGATATATCTTGGTCGGATAAAAATACGACTGCGTTATGTTGGTCGTAAAAATATCCGATGAACATAACCTCATTTTGTATGCCTGATGTTCGAAATTTCGAAAATTATGTTTGACGTTAATAAAAAAAACCGTTGCATTTTATTTTTGAAAAGTGATATATATAAGAAGAGAATTTGTCAAGATGAGTACAGGAGAAACGCAAGATGGTATTAAAAAATAATAATTACATAACTATGGGCCCATACACGAACGAACAATTTGCGCAAATTTTGGTTTACCAAAAAATGTGAGTTCCTTACACTACACAACGAGTTACACAAACTTCAGTGGCGTTTATGTTTTCGTGGAAAAATATGTCTGAATCTGCGTGCTTGGCAATTATAATTGCAAGTTTTGCAGGAAATGACTTTAAAATGCACCATCATCACCATTGCAGAAAAATTTTCAAACGCGTTTGAATTTTTTTAAACAGATGCGCAACACATCAAACCGCTCCATACACGGGAAAAATGTTTGCACAACGGGCTGCTTTGCGCAAATTTTTCGACCGTGTATGGGCCCCTTAAGATAGATTTTCATTTGTATGTCCTTTTTAGATGTAAGAACTATTGACTATATTGAATTGTTCGACACAAGTTCAAGTAGTGATACACCAAGTGAGGACGAAAATGAGTTTTTCAACGAACTGGATGCAGCAATGCGCACATCCAGTAGGAAAAGTAAAACTTTTTACTTTTTTTTTCTTTTGACCATCTGAATGAAGAAGAGTTTGAACGTAGATTTCGCCTTCCAAGACAGAAGGTCCAGGAATTGGCTGCCCAGTTGCATGATAAATTATCATATTCAGATGGGAGGAACTATCCAGTGACTGCGTATGAGCAGCTTTTAATTCTTCTCAGATATTATGCCACTGGTTCTATGCAAATGCTATTGGCGGATAACTTTAGAGTATCAAAGGGAACTGTCTGCAGAGTGCTATGTAGAACATCTCGAGCAATTGCTGAATTAGCTGCGCAGTGGATTGTATTTCCCCGAACAAGAGATGAACTAAACTCTACAAAAAGAAAGTTTTATGCCATTGCAGGAATCCCCAAAACTGTTGGTGTCATAGATGGTACGTTGATTAATTTTAGGTTGATATAATTTTACTTTGTGCAAATTAACTAATTTATGCATTCTCATAATGAAACTCTTTTCAGGGACTCACATTGCAATTGAATCTCCAGGCGGAATCAATGCTGAGCTGTACCGGAACCGAAAAGGCATATTTTCCATCAACACTCAAATTGTTGTTGACGCAGATATGAAAATTATTGATATTGTTGCTCGGTTGGTATTGTTAAAGCTACTTTTATGCATATAATAATCAATATTTATATTTCATTCCTTTAGATGGCCTGGTAGTAATCATGACCAGAGCATTTTTAATTTTTCGGCCATTAAAACACGGTTAGAGAGCCGAGAGTTTGGTGATTCTGTCATCCTTGGAGATTCTGGGTACGCTTGTAAAAGGTATTTATTGACGCCACTAGCGAATCCAGCAACTCCTGCAGAGCGACGATATCAAGAAGCATTTATTCGTACCCGTCTCATTGTCGAAAGAACAATTGGAGTCTGGAAAAGACGGTTTCCAGTAATGGGTGTCAGTAAGTCCTTTTATATCACTAATTTACAAGGTAATTATATTGGGATGTTTTCAGAAAGTCGGCGAAAGGTGGAAAATCATGTAGTCGATATCGTTGCCACTGCGGTTCTCCATAATATGCTAAGAGATCGACCAGTCCCAGAATCTGATGTACCCATAGAAATTATTCCAGAAGATACTGATCCACAAATACCGCCCTCGTCAGAAAACAGTATCCATCGCAGCAATGATTTTGCTCAAAGACGAGAGATAATAAATAATTTCTTTACGTAAATTAGAAAAAATTTGTAATACCGCAACAATATAATATATTTATATAGTAAAACATAAATTCATTATTTCTTTCTTTCTTAAATTAAATAAAAACAAAATAATTCAGATAAATAATAAATCTAACTGGAATTCAATTCCAATAACAAAATAAAAGGATTTCACAGGCAAATTGTAAAAAATTATCAATAATAGGAAACTCATTTCGGAGCATTGTCAATTATTTCCTGCAACACTTTCCGTTTTAGCTCATATACCTCTATTTTAGCTTTTGTTTTTTCAATCTCTGCCTTTAATTTTTCTTTCTTTAATTCAGCAATTTCTAAAAGGATTTTTGTTGTATGTTCGTTTTGTCTAATGGTTTTTTTGGTTCTTCGACTTTGCTCTCTACGTAAGTGCGCCGCTGGTCCTGATGGTTGAGGCCGCTTTGAGGTGGATTCTGTAGTACCCTCATTTTCTTCATCTTCAGCCAGCTACTTAGTTCGTATGCACATTAGTATCTATTCGTAATATATAAAATTAAGTTTACTCACTACATCATCACCCATAGTTTTCTCTAATGAATCTAGACTTTGTGGAGATAGTATCTGAAATCAAAATGACAAAATATTGAATTATTATAAAAAATTACTCGTTATACCTCAATTTCTTCAAGATAGAATTCCCTGTCAGAATCAAAAGGATTGGGGACTGTGGCAGTTTGTTCTTGCACAAGAGCCAATAAAGGATCGGCTTCGTTTATTCCAGGAGTTGTTCGTTTGCCTCCACCAGTTTTGCAGTTCTCTCTCCTATTTTCGGCTAGATGGTTTTTCATATCTGACTTGCAATTTTTGTAAAATACTTTCAGTTGCTCTGTAGATTTTTTTACTGCACTTATGCTGTTAAATTGCTGGGTGATATCTTCCCATACTTTGTGCTTTTCGTTTAGAGAAACTTTATCTGTTTGTTTGTTCTCTATGACGTTTTTATGCTGAAGAATTAGAGATATCAGAATTTCTTTGTCATTTGGAGTAATATGCTTCGATTTATTTCTTTTCGCGAAAGCCATATTTGATGTTATTTTTTTAAGTTTAACTTATTATTGTTGTTGCTGTTTATTAATTAACTAGCCAACAAGCACAGAACTTGAGAAAACTTGAGAAACCACAATGACATAGCAAGCAAAAACTGATTTCAAATAATGCTGATCAAGACGTTTCCACTGATAAAAATTAATATGAGAAAATTGTTTTTGGTTATAAAATCATTGATATTTACTGAGAAACTAGGCTAATTAATATTTTTGAAACACACAGATGATACACTGATTAAGTTTGCACGATCTAGTTGTTTTATTACATGTGGTCGAGAAGATTCAATTGTTACCTTATGTCAACATAACCGCACTTCCCTCTTCCCTACCGGGATATCGAAAAACAATAACAGCTGACTCTATGTTCGAATTCTATGTCTGAAAATAACATAGACTTTCGAATATGGAGAAATCAATTATCCCGGTCGATGAAACGCACCAAATATCCGACCAAATATCCAAGATATTTATTATCCATGGATATATCCGTGTCGATGAAACCGGGCCTTAAGGTCAAAGTGACACATCTGTCACGTCACTCGACAACGAGAACAAAGGCCCAGTTACATAGCAGCGTTGCGTTGCGTAGCTTAGCTGAGCATGACTTTTCACAACCTAGTCACATAACAGCTTAGCGTTGCGTTATTTGACAAATAAAGTTCCGTTAATTGGCAGAGTTTGTTTTATATAAAAAGTGGAAAAAATGCAAGAAATAATGAAATTCTATGGTTTGTTATTACAAGTAAATATAATTTACCAATTATATCAACGATTAAAGACTTTTTTTAATTCCCAACTGTCGCTTTTTAAATTGCCAATGTTTGCTTTGCGTAAACTCTAATTGTTCAACTCTTGCGTTGCGTTGCATTGCGCGCAATGTAGCAAGCCCCATTTAAATTACATAGCTTTAATTTTGACAGACGCTACGAAACGCAACGCAACGCTGCTATGTAACTGGGCCTTAAGACTGAATAATGCAAAAACTCGATAACTCAAGACCTTTCGTCGGCTTTAGACGAAAATTTTAAATTTTTCGATCTACGCGAACCCGACACGAAATTTTTTTTTTTCGTTTTCGACATACACGAACTGGCCCCTGGTACTGTTGGCGTCACAGTCTTTGTCGGCTGGTTACTGGGATTCAATTGTTTCAGGAGGCATAACATTCCGCTATCTCGCTAGCCCTGACGGTTGTGACTCACCCGGCTGTCAAAAAATTGATGCACTCATAGGTGCAAGTTACACTATCCATCACTCGATACTCACATCAAAACGGTTTGTGTATGACACTAAGGGTATCAGGGTATCAGGGTATCACACTAAGCATTCATTTTTCTACCTCTTTTTTGTGTAAAGATTGTGATGCGTTTGTAGTTGTGCAATAAACGCGAATGAGAGGGGGAATTTCTCATACTTTTCGCAGACCCCCGAGTACGATGTTATATTTGTGTTAGTGTAATGGAGGGTGACTCTGGCAAATTTTCTGGCTCAAAAGTGAGGAGTCATATGACGCATGAATTGAACTTCCCTGCGACCCCTTGCCTAAAAAACCGGTTTTGTGTATGGGGGTAATCACTGACATCACTGACATATAGTAATGGACTGCTGATTGACGATGCTGAATGGCACCATTTTTCTCCAGAAATAGAAAACCTTTTTCATGCAAACAAAAAAAATTTCTTCGAATTTAGGAGAAAATAAGTGATAAGATGTTTGTTATAATTAAAGGAAACAAATTTCCATCACTCATTTTTATTTATTAGCAGTTTTTTCATTAAATAATTGTATTTATTCCAAAACTGTGACGGTTATTTCCCCTGTTTAACGAAGTTTTCAAAATAGCTCAAGAGTGAGGCAGAAGAACGAAAACTATACCTGTCTATTTTTTTCTAATTATGTTTATATCGCTGACATGCGCTGACGATTACAGTTCATTGGAATTTAACGTGGGAGCGAGTCAGGAATAGTTTTTGGTGCCATTTGTTTTGTATGGGATTTTGCTCATTTAGCAGTCCATTACTATATGTCAGTGACTGACATATAGTAATGGACTGCTAAATGAGCAAAATCCCATACAAAAAAATGGCACCAAAAACTATTCCTGCCTCGCTCCCACGTTAAATCCCAATGAACTGTAATCGTCAGCGCATGTCAGCGATATAAACATAATTAGAAAAAAATAGACAGGTATAGTTTTCGTTCTTCTGTCTCACTCTTGAGCTATTTTGAAAACTTCGTTAAACAGGGAAATAACCGTCACGGTTTTGGAATAAATACATTTATTTAATGAAAAAACTGCTAATAAATAAAAATGAGTGATGGAAATTTGTTTCCGTTAATTATAACAAACATCTTATCACTTATTTTCTCCAAAATTCGAAGAAAAATTTTTTGTTTGCATAAAAAAGGTTTTCTATTTCTTTACTATATGTCAGTGGGGGTAATAAACGAAATGAATGATAGTGTAACTTGCACCATTTAACACCCAGTAGTGCAAACGCGAGGCTCACGGCCTTCTCCTTTTGCATCCGCCAGACTACCCTTAACTTTTCCTATTATCAGGTCAAGCTTACTACTAGACATTGCACCATGAGTTGAATGACATGGCGATCTAGTCCTAGTGGTACAAAGGGTGATTCTTGAGCTTGCCTATGCCATATAAAAAAAAATCTACATATGAGATGCTACGTTCTTTATACCTATAATGAGTTTTGTTTGAGGAGTCGAGGCGGTACTCGATGAAATTTGCTTTTGAATTCTGGAAGGGTGGTTGCAGGTCTTCGGGTTATATTAAGGGCTTAGTTAAAAACGCGCGATTGCAGCACTCTGCAATTACCTGAAAGTGGATTAGCTAACGAAGTCAATTACGCACGCAACGAGCATTATTGGTAGACCTCTAATTGAGTTAGGTGGTTGGTTTGATGTTGCGGACAGCCGCCAATAAACCAGCCACTTTATATATTTTGGCGTCTCGTTTCTTAAGCCCATAAAGCCAACATGGGGCTACAAAAGTTTCTCAAGATCAAAGGTCACGCAAATCAGTTTTTTTCTCAAATATCTCGTAAGTTATTGGTATTGCGCTAAATTTGGGTTTACAATTTGTTTGTGATATAAATCAACATGAAAAATTTACGTTGAACCAATAGTTTTCGATAAATTGGGGTGACGATCTTCGGGGCAAAGCGCATACGCCATGTGGGGCATTTAGGACGCTAGTTCGATTGTCTTTAAATAGTATGCCGAATCGAAAGAGTAGTAGTCGATTCTCGATTGTTGTGAGACGAGTCGATTGCAGTCGATGACAGTACCCAATTGCATTTAGATGGTCGGATCCGTGTGTTGTGTTTATTTTATTTAAACATAAACGACTTCCTTCCAACAATTCACCGAAAAGACAAAATTCTTCGTTAGAATGGCAGTACTTCTTGTTCGATTCGAGCTTTCTTGGACCCCTATTAAGAAATTCGATTCGTCAATCGAAGAATGGAGCCGGTTCGTATATTTTTTTTATGTGTAAGTCTAAGCTCAGGACCTGGGCAAAAAAAGCTTCTCGATTTTCTTTAAGTTTCATATTTGGTTTCACGACCAAATCGACAGCTAAGCGCTGCCATACAAAACCATCAAATTGGGTGGTATTACTCCAAGGCAGCAAATCACGTATATTTAATTAAAATAGAAATTGTTAAAAGTTTATTGCATGCATAAATTGTGCTTTTTAATAATCGTCAAACGTCTTTATCGACACTTAAAGAGACGATATCGTGTCGCCAAATGCCAATTTTTATTTATCGACAGACGACAATGTCGACTCGAGAAACCAAATACGGCCCCTCGATCCAATCGACTCGAGAAACCAAATACGGCTCTAGGTGTCACCCTTTGTACTACCAGTCCGCCATGTCTTACACGACAAGGTCTCGAAGGATAGAGAAAGGATAAAATAGATTAAGGGGAGTCTGGGGGTGCATGAGGAGATGGAGATGAACCTTGCGTTTGAACTCTTGGATGTTGACGAGTTCGGGAAAGCTAACTGGGAGGTTTTTCCACTGTCGAGTTGTTCTCGAAAAAAACGAATTTCTAAACTGATGTGTGCGCGAAAATAAGGGCTGTAGATAGTGAGAATGAACCGAAAGGGCTAGTCTTGTGTTGCGGGAAAAACATTGCCGTGGAGGCAGGAGGTTATTATATTCCGGTGGAATAGTCGTTATGGTAGATGCGGTAGAATTTCACCAGAACCGCTACATCCCTGCGGAGACTTAATGAATCAATTGTGGAGCAAATGTCGACGTCGCCAATGAGTTGGAGGTCGCTGTTTTCCACCTTGTCCAGCCACGCTAAGGTGGTACTCGATGCCCCAGAGTTGAATTCGAGGCGGGGCCGAATGTAGGATTTGTAGATTATAGCACTGGCCGACGGCGGAAGGAGGAAATTGCATCTTTTAAGGAATCCCAAGCATTGATATGCTTGTTTAGCGATTTGGAATATGTGATTACTCAACGCAGATCTTCAGTTATTGTTATGCCTAGGATATTGAGAGATGGTTCAGCCATCAGTTCTAGACTATCCACTTTAATGGGAGGAATTGAGGAGCGCATTTTCATAGAGAACAGACAGTATTTTGTTTTCCGTGCGTTGTATACAACTTGATTCTTGTGACCCCAATCTAGAATCAGATTTGTATCCCTGTTGATTGAAGTAGACATAAGTTCACGATCCTGCAGACAAGGTCTGGTACGTGTTGATTGGGTGGCCCATACTGATTTGTGTGGCCCGTTCAATGAAGTAAAAATTCAAATAATGAATTCAAATGATTTTTATTGCCAAAATAATTTATTAGCTCGCTTCGCTCACGAGGCCTCTTAGTTAGACGCGGGGCTCTGTGCAGTTTCACACTCTGCACATGTGCCAGCCGCGGCACTGGTTGGGTACACGGGTGTTTTCTCTTCTGTTGCAAGACTCCTTTGGTGATACGGACTCGACTCCGATGGACGAAGACATAGAAAAAAGGGGAAATCGATGAGTAAGAATACTGGCACGTATTATTTAAAATATTATTTTCTTTAAACAGCGATGAAGGGAGATCAATTCAACGAAAAAATTAATGTTGATATCAAAGTCAATTCCGTTTTATTATAAGCATGGTGTAGATTCAACGGGCAGGGCCGGTGCGTGGTTGTTTTGCGCCCGGTGCAGAAGGAAAATTTGCGCCCCATCAGCTAAACATTTAATAAAAAGATTCTTTCATCTGGATCGCAAGGACGGGAAATACACATGACACTTCTAATTTGCTAACAGTTTGCTTCTTTTTTTTCAATAAATTCCTGAAAGGAAACAATATTTCCTAAATTTTTAAAAAATCCCTTTGTGCAATTTAAAATATAATAGCCTTAAAATCTCTGACCACTGCTGAGCTTCCTTAGACATTTCTTTTTGCAACGTAGAATCTACTGTTTTATTCACCCTGAATGGTAATTCTATTTCTTTCCGACGTATAAAATTGTTAGTGATGAAACGATTATCACTTAGCGATTACGATAACGATTACGATTATCAGCCACAATAATCAACGATTACGATTACGATTACGATTATTGCAACATTTTGTATATTTTAAATAAAACATATTTTAAAGTTAAGGAAATGTGTTACAATATTACAAAATTTAGTATTCAAAATTTAAATATTGCAAACACAACACTTCTAAAATGTCAGTCTGTTTTTTGTCGGTCTGAATCAAGCCAGCAATCGAAAGCAAACTCTTATATGCGACACAAATATTTTTGCGATTTTTCGCAAAAACAGGGGTATTGTGGGGCTATTTTCCAAAACTGAAAAATGTCGGCATCTTGCAGTAGGTTGGATGATTTGATCTTCGATGGCTGGATTACCTACATATAAAAAGCATAAATAATCGCGTTGTCTTTGAAATTTAAAAAAAGGGGCTCATCCATTTCTGTGTCATCAACTATATCCTTGCAGATACCCCAGATACTGTTTTACTGGTGGAGAGCTGAGCAACAGAAGCTTCACTGTTTAAATTTGCCAGTACTAATGTGCTATGAGCAGAAAATGTAAAAAACCAACCAAACCTGTTTGCCAACTATGCGAATGGGACTGGGAGCTCCCTAAGCTGTCGAAGGAGAGTTCCTAATGCGTTCGGATACATCATGTAAAGGTGTAATCTATAAGACGCATTTATAAAGGTTGTTAACGAGTCGGTGCCGCTGGGTCTTGAACTCTATTCACGATTCGTTTTCATTCTTGCCGTGTTTTGGCGACGTCACGAGCCTCGGTGACTGATAATCGTTGATTTTTTTAAATCGTCCTCGATATTCAGGTTTTCTTCGGTGCCGATCGCTGAATTCCCCAGTCCGCCGGACAGTCTAGCTCTAGACAGAGAAGTTTACGTTGCAAGCGGTTGTCATCTATTCTTCAAACTTGTCCGTCGACCACCGTCGTTGACGTTTTTGCATTTCTTCTTCGATCAGTGTCTGCTGATCACATCTTTGTCTAACTGTCTCGTTTCTAAGGCGATCGCGGAGTGAGACATCGAGGATCTGCCTCAAGCGTCTCATTTGGAAGAGCTCGAGCTTCTCAACGTCCAGTTTGAGCAGTGTCCACGTTTCAAATCCATAAAGAAGAATCGGAAGGATCAACGTTCGGTAAAGGTGTATTTTTTTTATGGAAATATTTGTTCGTTTCCATATGCACCACTTGAGCGAGGCGAAGGTTGCTGTTGCCTGGCGTCGATACCACTTTCGTTTCCTCAACCAATGATCCCAAATATTTGAACATCCGAACCTGTTCGATTTAGGTTCCAGCGAGGTGAACACTGGCCCTCGATCCATCCGTTATGAGCACTTTGGTCTTTTCCGCATTGATTTATAACCCGTATGACTAGGCGGGAAATGTCGTATAAAATGTCCGTTGGTTTGGCTTCCGTGTCGGCGAAGACGGGGCTATCGTCGGCGAATATTAAGTCGGTCGCGAAGTTGTGTTCGTCGTATCGAATTTCGAGTCGTCCATCGAATGCTTCATGCAACAACTTTGAAGAGAAGTGGCGAACGACGTTTCCCCGCCGGACACCCGTTTGAATCGGGAACTCTTCGGATAAGTCGCCTCGAAAACGAACGCTGCTGGTTAAGCCATCGTACGACACTTGGAGAAGTTGGATGATTTTCAATGGCACTTGTTTGTTTTCCAAGGCCCTCTACAAGCTGTTCCAATCGATGCAATCGAAAGCGGATTTGAAATCAATGAAAACAACGACAGTTCGTTTGCCGCAGCGAATTCTTTCTTCCATTAGCAGATGGAGAGCAAATATTTGATCAATGCATCCTCGATGGGGTCTAAATCCAGCTTGTTGTTTCTGGCTCGTTTGCTTTCGACGTTCCTGTAGCCTCGATACTTTGCCGACGATCGAGAGCAGGCTAAAACCGCGATAAATCTTGCATTCCCGACTGTCGCCTGTTTTGTTCTTCAAAATTGGGACAACGATTGTCCACGGGACACGATCCGAATGCCATATGTGTGTTATAAGGACGTGGAGTTGTTTAAATAAGACATCATCTCCGGCTTCGATCATCTCGGCGGTTACTTGGTCTATTTCTGGCGCTTTTCGATTTTTCAGCGGTTTTATTGCTGTAATCCCCTCGATAATTACCGGTTCGGTATCGAGAAACTGATTCGTCGGCTGTACGATAATCGTCAGTTCGGGTGCTGGACCTTGTGGTAGATTGTGGTTTTACAGTTGGTGGAAGAACTCTCTCCACCACTGCAGGCGCTCACGATAGTTCCATCCGATTTTTTGATGTTGTCGTTTGTTGATGTTGTTTTGCCGCCTAACCGCCGGATTATCTCGTATAACGTCCGGAACTCGTGCCTCGACGCCGCTACTTTCATGTCGGCCACAACCTTATTCCAGTACCCTTCTCGTTCAGATTTCTTTTTCTGTCGAATTTCTTTGTTCAATCGTCGGTATTGCTTAAAGTCGACGTGTTTCACTCACTTCCGCTGATAGACGAGGTCCATACAGCTGTCCGAGATGCATGGCTGCGTCCGTTTACGGATAGGTGGACATAAATCCATTGCACACTTCATATTAGAGTCCTACAATTGCGTTTCTTCTACAACGATATCGTCCGGTATTGCGAGCGCCGCGAATTTGGATAATGCCATTTGAAACTCTCGCCCGATGGCCGGGTTCCGTAAGCACGCCCAATTCTTCTTTGCTGGTGGTGGCGCCGTTTTCTTCGCTCTTTGTAATCGAATCTGTAATTTCGCTCGAACAAGATAATGGTCCGATCCGCAATGTTGGTGTTTGAGTGGATTGCGGAAAATGTTGTTGCCAAATATCAAGTTGTTTGGCGCTGCGAATGAAAGCAGGCGTAAGCCGTTGTCGTTAATTACTCCGTGTCCGAATCTGCCCATTGTTTCTTCCCATCCGGTTCGATCTGCTCCGGAAAGTGTATTGAAGTCCCACGCGAGTATTATTAATTCGGTTCGAGGTATCATATCCAGCGTCTGTTAAAGCTGATCGTAAAATTCGTCCTTGTTCGCATCCGTGTTTGTCTCGGTTGGCGCATAAATAGATACGATATGGGTCTTGATGATTCCACCGATGGTTATAACCTCCAAACGCTCGGATATCGGTTGGAATGCGATAACGCGACCATAATCCCGACGCCGGCCTCTTGTCTCACACCATCGGAATAGTAAAGGGTCCTCGTTTCGTCGATTGTTGGCGGGACGGTCGTCAATGTCCCGGATCCGGTAAGTCGTAGTTCCGATAGCGCAGCAACTGATATTTTGCATTTAACATATTCCATTGCTATGATTTATTTTTGACCGACCGACCGTCGCGACGTGATGTCCTATTCGTAAATTTTACGCAGCGAATTGAATTTCTATTTTCGGTGTGAATAATTTGGGTGTTCGGCCAGTAACCCACTTCTCACCAACATCCCTGGTCCCCAGCATCGGCTGCCCCAGATGCAGTAGTATTATTTCGTAAATAGTTAGGTCGTGTATCCATGCGGTTTCTTGTCTAGTACCTACCTTCGGTTTCCCGATTCTGGTCAATTTGGCAGGTCGACCACTCTCTTCTTCCTTTCACACCCTGGACTTGGGACCAGACGGAGCAGCGTCGCCCATACCTAATCCCTACTAATATTATAAATGCAAAAGTAACTCTGTCTGTCTGTCTCTCTGTTACGCGTAAACCGCTGAACCGATTTTGATGTAATTTGGAATGATAACTCAACTTGGGAGCAGCTTCGAAGCATAAAATGGAAGGTATGGCCCGTTACCTGAATATGGCTGGCTGGATTTAGAATACTAGAAGTACAGGGTCAGGTATCAACGTAAAATTACAAATAATACCCATTCAACAATATCTGTGCTCTTATCCGCGATCGTTGGGCCTATAAAATATTAACAAATAATATAAAAAATTCTTTATTGTTTACAACCTCACAGCGAATAATGAGCTTAAAGAGACAACAAAAGACGTGTTTGGTACAAAGCCTATTACTAATTACTAAATATCACATTTACTCTAATTTTTGGCTAAAACCTTATTAACAAAATCGATTAGGTCTTTATAAAGTAAATCCGGTACTTCCATAGCAGCAAAGTGACCTCCATTTTTGTAATTCGTAACATGAACTAGGTTTGTAAACTTATCCTTCAGCGCCCAATCGATGGTATGTGCCAAATCATGCTTAAATCTGGCGCAAGCTGTCGGAACAGTAACTGGTACCTGATGCATTTTAAGGTCTCTCTGTGATTTGGCGAAGGCTTCTGCATACAACCTCTGCGAAGTAGTTATTGAGTTTGTCAAGTAGTAAATCATGATATTATCAAGAAGTGCATCAAGGGTGAACTTCTTTTCTAGCCCACCATCCTGAAGCTGCCGGAATTCTGGATTTGTCCATGTTGAAAATTTCTCCAGAATGTAAGCGGCTAAACCAACTGGATTATCAGTCAATGCTGCCCCAATGGTATCTGGTTTTGTTGCCTGTATATGGAAGTATCCAGTTTCGAGTAGTAGTTCAGGAAAAGACTGTGATAGTGGTGGGAAGAATTCTTCTGTTCCTTTTTCCAAAAAGAATGATGGGAAAGTTGTGGCGATGAGAGTTTTAATATTAGCTATTGGAGACATTACAGCGCACATGTTTGAGTGGTAGCCGAGTACATTTTCTGGAAATAGTTCTGCTAAATTTGCTCCAATTAATGATCCCCAATCGCCGCCTTGAATAAAGAATTTATCATAGCCTAGACGTAACATTAGGTTCCTGAATATAACCGCCATTTCAGCTGGACCTAAACCAGGTTTGGAGGAAGCCTATGGAATAATCGTGCATGAGTTTTAATATTTATATTTAAAATGCTTGAATTTACCTGTGACCAACCATATCCGGGGAGACTTGGTGCTACAACTTCAAAAACGTAGTTTTTATCATCGCTGGGCAGAGACAGCTTTGGAATAATATCATAGAATTCCCGTACGCTTCCTGGCCATCCATGAATGAGAAGCAAAGGATATACTTTCTTACCTTTCACGCTTTCGTTCATTTTAGTGTGGATGAAGTGCATCTGTAGTCTGAATAATAAATTTATTAATAGTATCTTAATCATATATTTAAATTTAAATTAGATGGATGCATTTGGACATAATTTGGAATGGATAAGACAGTAGAACATGTTATAGTGGTTATTTCCCTAGCATAGGGCTGGTTTCGGTGAGTTCCCTATGTGTTGGTTCTAGAGTGCCAGGCCGCGGATTTCGAAGGCAGGTGACGGCAATGTTACCGTAAGATGAATTTTGAAAGTAGTAAAATCTACTACGTTTTTGGAAAAATGGGTAGTAAATTTTTTTGATTTTAAATCAATTTTAAAATACCCTATTGTCACTACGAAAATTTATGCATATAGCTTAAATAGCTAGGTTGCAATCGAGTCGATTCCACTTCATTGAAGCACATATGCGACATTTTTTATTTTGTTGTCAGGTGTGAGAACGAACAAAGCGAATGGTTTGCCGACACGTGAACATGCTACGCACAATTCACCGTGAGAAAAATATTCATTTTCTAGATTCAGGCCACAAATACCTACTCAAGGATTCACCTTGTGAATCTTGTGATTTGTTGATCGTCATGGTGAATGCAAGACAAATCGGCAATTGAATTGCAAAAATTCAGCGGAAATGAAATCAATCCGTTCGATTCATCGACAGGAACACGACCATTACCATTGCTTCGAGAAAACTTCGCCAGATGGATCGTTTAGCAAGGCAACTCACATGTTTGTTCTCAACTGTCGTGTCTTCATAAAGCGCCACAGAGTCGATGATTTGAGGTAAGCGTTTATTTTATCGGCAGCGGTGGATCTTGGAATGACTGATAGTGTTTGGCGGAAATCGCCACAGTAGAATAATTGCACCTGCAAAACAGCTTGAGTCATTGCGCAGATCTTTCATAGTTTGGTTGAGTGTTCATCCCAGTTAATCCCAGGGTTGTGCATTCATCCAAGTTAATACTACCAAAACTTTGGCCATTGCTTAGTGTTTCGCAATGTTACATGTCGGTATTTCAGTCGTTTGAAGAATTAACGGTAATTTCAACATCGGCATCCTTCTAGCAAAGCGGCCGTTATCCCAGAAGAGGCAACTGCTACAGCAATTTCGGATCTCGCACGAACAGTGGCCAAAATCAATGACCATAATCAATTGCCTTCATTACGTACAATTCCTTCTGTTGTGTGTTCAACAGTGGTACATTCGCTTGAGCCAATTGGTTCAATGCATCACGTTCACATTGTAATTCTTGATTGAAAGCGTCCATAATTTGACGATATGGCGTTGATATTCCTAACTTGACTAACAAACTGTCACACATGAGGTAGCCCATGTCTTCGATCAAAGACAAAGTCTGGATATGTATCTCGTAATTCACATTGAGAACGGGATTCCCTGAACTGAACCGAATTCCGAACGGTTTCTGACATGTCATCCTTGTACTTGTTCCACAATTTACATGGATTCGATGGGAACAATGTCAAATTAATGATAGCATATAGTGTGCTGTGCGTATCTGACATGGAGATGCAGAAACAATTTCTTAAGAGATTATCATGTCCCAATGAGTATCGTTTTCAACCAAACTGAGCTGATGCAGCAAGAAATGTTGGAAAGATCTTACCATTGACAGTTTGAAGTGATTCAAATGATATCGGCCAATGAACATTCACCAACAATAACCGCCGACCAAGAGCATCAGTAGAATGCATCGCCTAGCTTCCGAAGTTGAAATTTTTTGGATGAAGCGTTCCAAGTGTGAGAACGTGGCATCTGCAAACGGATCGCTTTGGCAAATCGGAAAGAAACTGGCCAAAGTTCTCGCTGGAGCTGTTTCAGCACGTTGAGCAACGTTCGATTCGTTGAAATAAATTCGTTGATCATTCTCAAGATGAACCGCAAAATGTACAACAGTGGGATGACGCTCATAAATGGGAATGATATCTAATATACCCCAAATCGCCTCATTGCAACTCACATATCGTAATATCACCGAAAAAGCCGTCCCATACAAAATGTATGAAAAAATGAATTTTCTTAATAAATATTTTTTCATGAAATATCCGATGTTTTAATGGTTATTCTCCTATTCGGGACGAAGACAAATCCATCAAATCAAAAATCATAAAAATCGGTCCAGCCGTTCTTTAGTAATAAATGGTGTAACTAGCCCGACTTTGTTTTATATAAATGTAGCTGAGGGCCTTTACTGTAGTTTTTTATTGTAAGGCTGCGATCGATTTAGCCATAAATAAAAAAAAATACAATTATCAAAAAAAAGGTAGTAGAATGATAAATTGATTTAGTAGTGTAGTATATAATCATATTTTTCTAAAAAGGTAGTAAAACTACTACATATGTAGTAGAACGGTAACCCTGGGTGACGGTTTATTTGCTGAAGGGAGAAGGAGAGAAGACAAGTAAGAAGGGAATGACAACAAAGCAGGAAGAGTGAAAAGACGGAAGATGTTGTGATGATTCGAAGCCTGGCTCTTGGAGGATGGTGCTCGGACGTTTTAACCCTGAGACGGCCGAGACAGACATTTTAATGGTAGATTTGGAAGTTGGACATTTTTAAGCAATATGTGCCTGTTTACACGCTTCTCTCCCAGGAACGTTCCTCACGAACTTCGTGGATGAAGGGAGAAGTGAGGTGGCTATCATCATCTCCACTTCCACCTTCATCTTCAAAGTTCGTGAGGAATGCTGCTGGACGCGAACCGTCTAAACAGGCCCTAAGGAACCTGAGAAGCTTCAAGGAGTAGACTCGGTTAACTGCTCTCATATCCAAGTTCATAGTTCCGGACCTACGAAAAACATTGTAGAACTAAGTTCCACATCCTCTAGAGAGAGAGTAGCGCTCTTAAGCAGAGGAGCAAGAATCCCAAAAGAGGCTCAAGGAAGAGCATAACAAGCAGAGAGCAAACTACCGGAGGAGTAATTTTTAAACTTTGCCGCTTCATTTTGCAAATAACATTGACTGAATAGGATTTTTTGCTTCACTTGTTTTGGAGTCAAAATGGTGGTGGTGGGTGGACTTATAACACTCAATTCGTCACTAAACTTACTAACCAATTACTGGCGGATGCAGTCGTCAAGCTGCCTCTAATTAATTGAGAAAAGAGGCTTTAAAATTCAACAGGTTCAGTTTCAGGCTTCCTTGCATCGGCGTGCTCCACACGTGACAGCCATGTGATAAGAAAGAAAAATTGACCAGGATGGTCTTTGAGCATTAACAAATTTCAATGATACAACTGAAGGAACAGAATATCTCATTTTCTGTAGTTCCGACCAGATCGGCTACACCATACTAAGCCTGTCTCGATAACCCTTTACAGGATGCTGTTGACCAGCGGCGGCGGAGCATAATCATTGTGGGTGGGGAGCACGTGAACAGATAACCGATAAAAAGTGAAAAGTTAAACGGGTTTATTTACCAGCGGTGTGTTGTAAATTTTTCAGTTATCGGGTTGTAACTGACTAGCATTTTGAGGGGAGTGCAAATAGGGCCCCTATGAGACTAGTCCCACAGCCGCATGTAGGCGCCGGGTGTATTGCCCTATAAGGCCCACGTAGAGCATCTAATGCCTTGTCTGATTTGCGCCTTGTCATAAGGAATGCTCCATTTGGCTCCCTTGAACAAAACCCATTGCTACCCCGATCCCAAGTGGAAAAAAGAGGCCGATATATTTAAGAATTTCGTTGAGAATATGTGTAGAATGTCGTTTTACCAATGAGGTCCCCCAACTGAATACTAGCCATGTCTTAGGCTGCTTGACCTTTGTAATCGAACCCGAACTCGTATATTGAGTATTATAAATAGCACCTTTCACGATCACCAACATAATTGCCTAAAGCAATACAACAACCAATAAAGCTTTGTATGATTAAAACTAAAGCTTAAGGGTATTACTTTAAAGCTTTCTTAAAAGCTTTCCGAATATGTAAGTCAGATGTTGCGATTACCCCAATTTGTGGTTTATGGAGGTTTGCCTCTAAAGGTCCCCATATACGGTCAAATTGGATGTACATCGAAGTGCGGATGTACAATCAAAACTATCGATTGTCAACCGGTCGGCCGATCAAAACTCGTAGCGCTTATGAGTTTGATGAAAATCTGGATGTACATCCAATTTGGCCGTGTATGGTGCCTTTTAGGGCTGATAAAGCGTAGCTCACTTCAGTTTCGTTGATCCTTTTTTGTGTGGTGGTCATGAAGAAACTAAAGCGAAAGTTCTCCTTCGGCATGCCCCTCATTTTCCCGTGGGATCGTCGTGAGGAACCAAGTAATAGGCTGCTACATTCCTATGATGGCTTAAAGGATCGACGGAGGAGCAAAGGGTGCTATAGCCAATGAGTTTGATGGCACGGTTTTGCACCTTGCCTAGCCAAGGTGGTTTTTGGGGCGTTAGATATATGTACATTGTATTCAAGGCGGGACAGAATGTAGGCCTTGCAGATTGAAGCCAAGGCAGCTGGATGAAGAAGGAATTTGAATCTCTTAAGGAATCCGAGGTATTGATACATTTGTTTGGCGACTTGGAATATATGATTATTCCATCGCAGATCGTTAGATAAAGTCACGCCGAGTATGCTAAGAGATGGTTCAGCTGTTAGATTATATTCGCCCATTGAAATAAAGGGAAGGTCCGTGCAGGTTTTCGTGGAGATAAGGCAATACTGGTTGCGTTGAGTTCGACACGATTCTTGCGGCCCCAATGTGCTTCGCGTTAAGAGAGTTGGACATGAGTTCACTTTCTTAAGAGACAAGGTCTGGCACTTGCTTGTCTTATCTTGTCGAAGGTGTAGGAGTAACGGAGAGTACTGTAATCGGCAAAACTAAGAAGTGGATTGAAGGGGACTAAGAGCAGATCACGAACACCTAACATTGGTCCCACAATCAAGGTAGAGGAACACGAGTTTGACGTGGTAAAATCATTTACCTACCTTGGGTCAATAGTAGCAGCCGACAATAGCATGGAACCAGAAATACGCGCACGACTGATAAAAGCCAACAAAGCCTACTATAGTCTGTCAAGGCTCTTCAAATCCAAATATCTAACCATAACGTCTAAACTTTTACTATATAAGACGTTGGTCTTACCCGTTCTCACATATGCATCCGGAACGTGGGTGCTTAGCAAAAAGCACTCAAACCTCTTGGGCGTGTTTGAGAGGAAAATACTTGGCCCCGTATGTGAGGAAGGACGATTCCGGAGACTCTACAATGACGAGATCTACGAGCGCTATCGCGACACAGATGTTGTGAAGAAAATAAAGCTCGGTAGGCAGGGCATCTAGCTCGTATGAGTGAAGATGAGCCTGCTCGTAAAGTTCTCTGCGGTAAGACCTATGGGGTGCGACAGCGAGGGAGGCCCAACCTTCGCTCGAAGGATGGCGTGGACCGGGACGCTCAGAGCTTAGGGATGCCAAACTGGATGACATCGGCTCAGAATCGGGACCGGTGGAGAAAAGAGTTGCGAGAGGCCAGGACCGGATCCCGGTTGTAGAGCCGTTAAAGAAGAAGAAGAGCAGATCATTAATGAATATAAGAAAGAGAGCAGGTGAGAGAATTGCACCTTGAGAACGCCGGCCAAGATGAAGTGAGGGTTGCTTTCGACGGTTGATTGAACGGCCAGGAAGAAATTCTTAAAATTCCAATTAATAAATTTCTCTCAATTTTGTTCCTTAGAACTGAGTCGATACCAATAGCTTGAAGTTTAGACAGGAGCCTTGGGGATATCCATAGCAACCAGACCAGACTCCCCGAAGCGATGGATGTGTGGCGTATCATAATACGTCATCAGGAAAACAAAACGAACTTTTCTTAAAATCATTTTTTCTTGGGTAAATATAATTCACATGTAACTTGTGTAAAAGTTGTATATAAGACCTTTGTAAATACTTTGTAAAATAGAGAAAAATTCAATTGGACTTCCAGTGTTTTAGTAACAAAGGAACCTTTTCCCATTGGTGATCAAGACACCAATAGTACCTGCTAAATTGGCAACAATACTTGCCAAAGATGCTTTGGTTGATGTGTTCAGTTAGACACACAAGAAGGTTGCTAGTAGTTTTTGGTCTAAAGCCGTATGTCAGGGTAAAAAGTTTGCGCAGAGGTTTAGCCAAAGGTGAGGCGAGACGAGATTTTTTGAGTACCACAGGTGGAATATTATCAGGGCCAGTGGATTTATTGACGTTCAAGCTCTTTGAGACATTTAGGGCCCTATTCTGATTCTCACTTTCACGGCGAGTGACTACCAAGACACAATTTTACATTACACTTTTTATTTGAAAATGTGTCTTGGATTGTCATTCGCCGTGAAAGTGAGAATCAGAATAGGGCCATTATACACCTCTCGTGTCCTGAAGAGAGTTTCGTCCGTTGCGCTCGAGGGCCGGTGGTGACGTATAAGCTTCAAGTAAAGAAGAATTTGAGGCGAACAGAGATGCCAATAAATCGGACTTGGATTTGCTTTCTGTTATCACCTCCTTCTCGTAAATGAATAGAGTGGTTCAGGAAGAGGTAAAATTCTATCTCGGTGATCATAAAGGTTGCCATTATAAATACTCACGCGCTACGCCAAAAACACAACAAATTTTATGCACTCGAAATTGTTGTTGTTTTGGCGTGGCGTGAAACAGCACTCTCGCTTGGATTGGTCGATTACGACGAATGCATCCATATCTGTAGCAGAGGCGTGCATATCTCTGACGGGCGCATTTTTAATTTCCAATGCATACAAAATTCCACTCTAGAATTACTTCAAGCTAACATGGTAAGTGCGCCTCAAATTGTGCCAGTGCTGGGTATACAAAAAACAATAAATAAATAGTGGTTAATTTTGCATAAACTTATAGATTAAAACTAGGCCATTTTGTGAAAATTTCTAGAGTAGAAATGTATCAGTATTTAATTTGATCTAATCCCTATATACACAAAAACAATTTCACAATTTCGTTCACCTTATTTAATATGAGCAAAACCATAGACCGTTACCGGTTCAATTGAAATAATTCTTTAGCAAAACTTTTTGTACACTTTCTAAATCTAGAAAATTTCCTGAACCCAGACACGTTTTCTAATTATACTACAAAAAGTTTAAATTAATAAAAATCAAGAAGAATAGAAAAGAAAACGTTTTCTCTAAAATTATTTTAAGTAGTTTTCACCCAAAACTTTCAACAACAAAATTTGACCAGTTTTTATTCAATATATTTTTATCAATTCAAAATTTTGCTTATCATTCCCTAAAATGGTTTCTGTTGATTTGGATTGTAATAATTTTTTTTGTAGTAAGAATATTATTCAAGGACAACAAGCCAGAATTATTTCTTTTTTTTCAGGTTAAACATTTTATTTTTGTTATGAAAATTAGTTCGTTTTAGTTTCTTTCATGAATATTTAATTGTTTAGAAATATAGTGTGATTTTGGCTTATAGTGATTCACACCCAGGGCATACAGACTCCATATTTCTATGTCCGTTTTAAAAGAAGCCACGACGGACTATGCATATTTAATTTAGAAAAGGTGTTTCAACAAAACACTCAACTATATATGGATATTATAACTTACCCCTGGATTTGGGTAGTATACTGCGGCAAACTCCATAAAAAGTGTTCCCTTTCCCTCCATCTTGGCAAATAGTTATCTCGCCAGTAGTTAACAACCTGTTTTAGTTTCTTGCTGTTAAATCCATACTCGAAAGCGGTTCCTTCAAGTGGGTCATGCTGCAGCAACTTCTTGCCCAATCGTTGCTTAAGATCCTCTATTACCTGCGGAACAAGATAATTTTGTTCTTTTTTGTTACAACATTTTCTTTAAGTATATATGTATGTAATTGCAAAATGGTTGCGCAAATTTTACGAACCTCATCTGGATAGTGGATTCGATTCACAACAACAGTAGGATCTTCCTTATATGAAGACTTATCACCTGGGCCCCAATATTTGTTAAGATCAAGCTTCGGTGCTGGCAGATGAGCGGACATTTCTCGATAAGTTTGAAATAACATAGCTGCGCATAGCGACAAGATAACAAACAACACTCGAGCCGTATAATCCATTTTTAGATTTTTTTAATTTATTTCAGAAAGTTTTACACGCACAATAAAAATTATTACCGATCGATGAACGTTAGACCGGAGATGACATAACACTAATAATGATCGCCAAAAATATTACACGATTTACCAGTCCGGCTTTCATATACACTAACACAAAAACAGATTCTATATATTTTTTTACTTTTCAGCTCGAAGTGAAGACAACCAACCGATCGTGATCGTGTCCTCTCCCCGTTTTTGTAGATCCGTTGCGGTCAGCTTAACATCCACCAGTAGACTGAAACTCTCTAAGCCACGCTTGCTCATATTAAACTGAACCTCTTGATCTCGAAGCTTAGCTCAGTTCATGAAGAGAGTTGAGCAACAATCACCTTTCTTTGTGTTTATGCCGTGTGACATACTATCGAAGATCCAAGTCTCTATTTCACCGATCTTTTAATATTAAGCAGAAATAATTAAAATAAAGAAAGTTATTTATTTTGACTGTAACACAAGTACAAACCGATAACATATCTACTGTATCTCACAATAATAATTTTTTATATAATTTGATATTTTTTTCCTGCAGAAGTTTATCAGGCTTTTCTTCTGGCTCATTCTGATGGGGCACGTTTGCCAATTTGAAGATCGGCAAAGTAATTATGCTTTTGCGCTTAGTCATTCCCGGTATACTAGAAATCGGCTCCAATATTTCTGGACTTACTTTGAACTTGAAACTTAATTTTAACTCCATACATAATAAAAAAAAATTATCTGAAGTAAACAAAATTTATTTGTATTATTAAAACTAGCAGCTTGTGGAGGTAAGCTTCAGCTGGAATACCTTCGCTTTGGTTTTTTCATATTGATTGGTGCGTGATATTTTATGACCTTTTTGGTTATCAAGTATATTTTTGTTGATACTAGTTGATTATTTTGACACTCAGGTTCGCAGTTTGTAGATAATTAAATTTCCATTTTTTTATAGGTTTTTGGCAACTTTTGGGATTGTTATTAATTTCACTGGTAAAGCCACGCCTATTATGGAAGTCACAGTTGACCTAGGAAGTAGTGTTGGGTAAGACACGATTATAAAATGAGTTTGTAAGAGGTGCCTCTTTTGCCTTAGAGTAAGGAAGTGTAGCGTGGGGGCAAAATCGAACCGTCACTTCTTCGTGGTGCACCCTGGATAACCAACTAACGACGATAGTAGGGAGCAGACCCTTAAAAGCCTACCAAGCCAAGATGTATGGATGGACCTTCCCTTCCCTGCCATACTCGTGGGACTTTCATGGACCAACAAATTTTAAAAAAATCAGACGAAGTAGGAGGTTGTGGGTCTCATGCAATAAGCATCAGCTCAGAGCTGGAGAGGGATCTCCTTGAAGGTATAATACCTCGTCCATCAAAGAAGCTTTGGCTTCTCAATCAACAACATTGCCTCAGGCAGCTGGCGGCAATGGTGTTGAAGAAATAACTGCCAAGGTTGTCGGTATGACTGTGCAACCTAGCAAGAAAAAATCTGGTGCTGCCAAGAGGAGGGGGGCCAAGGTAACAAAGTCCGCAGTGGAATTGGGGAGCTCCAAGGAACACACCCGAGTCCCACATGTGGAACTTCCTTCCCAAAAAACCAAATGCAGGACAGTGGTCAGAAGTTCGAGAAACTGGTGGTCCTGGACAACTATCCCTAAGGAAAATTGACGGAGGAGCAATCCTGAATCCTGAATTTGTGATGCCATCCTGACTGAGGTGGACAAAAGTCTTAAGTCTTTTTTGGTGTAAGGGCAGCAGGGCTATTGACGTGGCCATGGGTAAGTAACGGTGCATGCAGTGATGTGGACGCAACGGCGATCTTCAACGCCAACCACTAAGCTCCTATCAGCATGCATATCCTCGATATCGAGGGAGCCTTCGAAAATACATCGTTCGATACTATAGCTAGGGCTCTAAGTAGAAATAGGTTTTAATAGGACTTTCTGCAACTGGATTGACTATGCTGAGAACTCGCAAACTAATGGTCTCTCATGTTGAGGGGTCTCTGGAGAGTATTATAGCAAAAGGTTGTCGACAGGGAGGAATTTTATCTCCACTTCTCTGGTGCCTTGTTGTATATGAACTCCTAGAGCTACTCAACGGCCGAAACTTTTTCGCCTAAGGTTACGCTATCGATGTCGTCATAGTAGTTACAGGTGAGACTGAAGGAGCCATGTCAAGGCCCCTGCAGCAGGCACTAAATCAGGTCTCTAGCTGGTGCGAGAGCGTAGGAATAAAAGTCAATCCCGACAAAACGATTCTGGTTCCTTTCACCAGGAAACGGTCACTACCGGGGCTTTTGGGCAGAACTATAGGCTTTTCACAACAAGCCAAATATTTAGGAATGACGCTAGATGTCAAGCTCAAATGGAACCAGCACATGACAGTCTGATGAGCAGAACGCGCAGATCCCTTTGAGCTTGCCGCAGAGCTTATCGTTCCACATGAGGTTTGCAGCCGAAAACCATGTATTGGATATACTCCACCATCTTTAGGCCCATGGTAGCTTATGGAGTTTTAGTTTGGTGGCAGAGAACGACGCTTAAGGGTTTCATAAGCAATTTAAGCAAAATTCAAAGAATGGTCTGCCTCTCCATCACTGGGGCCATCTGCACTACCCGACGGCAGCGCTGGAGACTCTCCTCAATCTAGTACCCCTCCGCCTTGAGGTAGAGAAATCCGTCATAAGCGCGGCGCTGCGACTGAAAGCGAATGGTCACCAGGGGGCTGGTCTCGGGCGAGGACATCAACATCATAGAAGAGATTCCGGAAGCGGGGATGCAATCGGACTACATGCCCTTTAAAACCTCAAAATTTGAGCAACCTTCTGTCCACATACAGGATAGGCTAATCTGAACTTTTCCTAAAGTATTGCTGGGCGGACTAGTATGGCACACGGATGGCTCAGAGACAGGTGTGGGCGCCGGAATCTGGAGTGCAAGCCCCAGATTCAGCAGGGCGATAAGCCGAGGCACCCTAGCAACTGTCTTTCAAGCAGAGGTGTACGCTTTTCTGGCATGCAGTGACGAGAATCTAAAAAGGGCCTACCAAAGTAAACGGATTTTTATCTTCTCTGATAGCCAAGCGGCAATTAGAGCGATAAGGTCCCGTAGGACCAAGTCGAAATTAGTTTGGGACTGCCAATGTGCTGAGTTGGGCGTTGTTAATCAAGTTATTTTATTTATTTTATTTTATTTTATTTATATATTTGGTAGAGTACACAAGATTACAATCTTTTAGAGTACATTTAACAAATGGTAAATAATCCTAAATTCTTACAACTAGCTTAAGATAGAAGAGCGAAGAATTTGAAAGAAGTAAAAGAGAAGAAAGAAGAAACGAAAGAAATAGGTAAGGACAGTAGAGTAGTAGTACTACTGTGGAGCTGGAAGAGAAGCTAAAAAAATAGATGCCTGCTTTTTGAACATCGTGGCTGTGCTGATTTTTAGGATGGATAGAGGAAGTCTATTCCAAAGTCTAATCGCATGCACAAAGAAGGAACGACTACCAACCAAGGAACGATGGAAAGGGATAAGCAGCTTGAATGACCTCAAGGACTGCATGGGGATAAGGAAGTCAGCGAGGTAGCAAGGACATTTAGAATACAAAATTTTATGGAGAAGAGTTAGTGCCATGACATTGAGAAAATGAAAGATCCCACACCCCAATAGTGAATTTTGCACGTCCGACACATGATCAGATCTACGGAGGTGAAAAACAAATCTCAGACAATCATTGAATGCGATCCTGAGTCGATGATGACAGGACGAATCAAGAGACAAATAAACAAGGGCGCCGTAGAGAAAATGCGGCAGAATAAGTGATTTCACTAGCTTGGCCTTGTATGCATTCCGGGTCACCGGGGCTTCAAAGACAACGAAAGTGCGGATGCCCTAGCTCAACAGGGCTCTGATATTTCATTCATCGGTCCAGAGCTGGCTATTGGGGCACCGTCCAGCTTGCTGCAAAGAGTCCTGGCCGATCGGACTTTGATGAAATATACTGAACGCTGGAGGTCCGCGTCTGGACTGGCCAACGCTAAGCGGTTCCTTCCTATGCCGTCCTCTAAGAGGCAGAAAAGATACAATAGTCACAAAAATCACCAAGATAGTATGTCTCCGTAGAATTAATATAATTAAAGGTGCTTACCTGCGGGCTCACGGTATTTTTGAGCAAACGTCAATATCTCCTCAAATCCTAAACAAAAAACTTGAATATTTTCAGTCATACCATTACAATACCGGCTTGTGGCATTTAGCAATGCAAATGAGGTTTCTGCCTTACACTTTTTGACTATAGTCACATCTTTCACTTTCTTGGATAGTAGCCATATGGAAACAACTTTTTCCAATGGCGTAAATATTATAATATTTTTTGTTGTATTTGGTGGATGAGGCAGACTTACTCCAGTTCGTCTCACTGCAGTTGTTTGCTCTTTCTTCTAGGCCTTTCTTTCTTTCAGCTAACTTTGAAATGTGTGACACAATTTTTTCATATGTTTGGGGAAAACTTTAAGAGAAAGACGTCACTTCGAAATTCGTCATAAATTTGCATATTGATAGTTTCGAGGTTTTTGACCGCACTGAACGACATGACTTGTCATCGATTAAAGTAATCGCCATGTGCAAACAGAAGAATTGCTTCTAACCGGTTCATAAGATTTATGGATTTCTTTTCATTTCTATAATTTCCTTTGAATATTTCTTTTTACCAATATTTTGGGATTTTTTTGATTCATACAACCAGATTACTGCTGCTGTAATCTTTGTGTGAACGATTAATTTATAGATTTTATTCTTCTCAGAGTTTTATTGATACAAAACAATATTCGCAACTCACAATAAAATAATTCGCTTTTATAATTAGCGCTTGCCAAAGTGAAAGAGTGCAAAACTGTCGTTGATTTGAAATGTAGTTTTTGGTAAAACGCTTTAATAATGGTAATTTTTACGTTCTTTTCTTAAGGTATTTTAAATTGGGCACCTGAGGAATGAAACATTTATCTTTATTTGGTTTAGGCTGATTATGGAAATTGAAACTACTTAAAATAGCCACTATTCATGTCCTTGGACTTTGTTTAACCATGGATATAGCGTGGTATAGCCGTTGCAGCTTCAAGCCCCGGTCTGGGCAGCTCGATTTTTTTATTTCTTTCTCTTTCTAAATTCTGATTGAATTAATGTTGTAAAGAATTAGGGAGAAGTGGCATGAAAGAGCCAGTTTACGAAACGGAGCAAAAAAATATAGTTTTAATGAAAGAAATGATGATTTTTTTTTCTCAAATTATTATTTATTTATTAAAATAGGTAATTTCATACGAAAAAACAATAGAGACAATGAAACAATCAATGATATACTCATTTTAAAAAAATGTGTCTTTTGGCTCTTTCATACCTCTTTGGTATTGAAAGAGCCACCAAAAGTTATGAAAGAGTCAGTCTGTATTATAAAGTGATAGGTACTGTGAAAATTATACAAAATAATAATCATTGCATGATGTGACTTTGATATGACTTGCTTTGCCCAAGCAATGTCATCCTGGATTTTGGTGTTGTCCTTCTTCGACACGTGGGTCTTGCCTGATCGGGTTGGTGGCCAAGCGGCGAAAGATTCTGTTGGTTCGCTTTTCAGGTCCTTGGCCTTTTCGCAGACAATTTGCTTCGCTGATCCCCTTGCAGCGGCCGCCCCGCAAGTCTGCGCTGGGCAGCGACTTAACCGCAAGAAGGAGCAGGTTAGAGGGGTGGAGCTTGCGGCTCCACTTGGTTTGGGTTGGCTCTGGGGTGCCGAAGCCTTGTTATTTGCGGAATTTGTGGTCCTTTCCGGTTTTTGTTTTTAGGGGAACCGGACTCCTGTTTTGTTGACTGTTTTCACAATTACTCCTACGAGTAGCGGAGAAACGAGGTCCAACCGGGCTGAGATCCGCAGTACCCAGGTAAGGCTAGTTAGAACCGGAGGTCGCCAGGTATCCGGAGCACACCGTACACGACTGAGCTAATTTTTAATCTGGGTCCCCAGCCAAATTTATCATCGGCACTGTTCGCATTACACTTTGATCCGACCCAGAGGATTTCGGATTGGGGAATGAATTGAACACAAGGAGACCGTAAGGTAGGGAGAACGAGTGTCTGTCCGCTACGTTCGAGAATGCATTGCCCAAGGTGAACCAGTGTGATGGACTCTTCACGCTTACGTAGAGGTCGTGGTCACTTCACCCCCAAGCTTTGAGTTTGAAATAGGAGCAAAGGAAACGTATGAGAGTTTGTCAGTCCTATGTGAGTCCGCTAAGTGCTTCCGGTGGCCTTCGCTTAGAACACGCACGCAGCATTTGGAGTTTTTGGGTGTTTCCTAGTACAGGTTTAGCCTTTCCTCTCCTATAGGATAACTACTAGTGTTCCCAACGCTTCGAACGTGCACATGTCAAGTGCAGTTTTGTTTATGGACTGACCTTTCTGCAAAACTTCACTGACTGCTTCTTCAATTGCCGATTTTTCGGGTCTTTTTCGTTTTTTTGGACCAGGTCTCTCCATCATGGAATTTCTGAAGTAAATAGTTAAATATTATATGAAAAAACATAATATTTATTACTATTATATATTATTTATATAGTTCAAATGCACTGTTATGAAAGAGCCGGTTATGAAAGAGCCAGCTCTTTCAAGGCCCATTTACCCGGCTCTTTCATAACTTCTTCTTAAAAAAAATATAACCTACAAAATAACAACAATATCAAACCTTTTGCGGCTCAGGTTTTACGCAGCTTCATGGCCAAATATATGCACAAACTCAGTTCACAATCCCTGTATCTATATTTCTTTACAATGAAATGCCAAAACACAACTTAAATGGAGCAAAATATTTACTTTTTAGTGCCAAAAACTTTGACTTGATGTACCCGCGTCCGTTGATTTCGGAGAACTTTCAAATCTTTGTGGGTGACGGGAAATCAGTGCTGCCACCCAAAAATAATATCGTCAACTAAATTCGTTCCTAAACTACCGAAATAATCGGTCCCGTATCGCGTGGAGGATAAGAATTCGTATCCCTTCGGCGATAGTTCCTCAATTCGCTTTCTTCTCCCTCCCGCAATTCGCATTATTATTGCCTTGTTGTTACGCATGGATCTCTTCTAGGGGTATCGCATTGGCGGACCATTTTCTCCCAACGAAACTATCTTCCGGTGCAGTCAAGACGATATCCCAGAAGATAGAGATATCTTCGATGGCGAATCGCTTTCTGTATTCCGGAAGATGAGAATTGTTTGCTGGGGAAGAACTTTAACTTTGAAACTCTAACTTTGAAAAATTTGAACTTCGCACGTCAAACGCTATCACCAAAGTGAACGCATTTCCAAACAACCGTTATGTTTATGGAAAAAGGAAGAGAAGTTTATTGCCAATGCATTACCGATGAAGGGAAAAGGAAGAAAAGTGTTTCGCCAGTGTGATAGAAGGAAGAGAAACACAAATACATCTTCTTTCTGATATTTTAGCAATACATATACATCGTTTTCTTATCGAAAGGAAGAAAAAACAGGGATAACATGTCATTAAGAGGAAGAAAAGTTTCTCGCCACTGTGTCGCAACTGTGTTAGAAGGAAGAAAAGCATAAATATTTCTTCTTTCTGATATATTCGCAATAGAATGACATCGTTTTCTTATCGTAAGGAGGAGAAAACGAGAATAAATATCTCCCTTTTCTTCCTATTATCGCCAGAACGAATTGAATTCTTTTCGAATTATTATCGTCCTTACAATATCATTCAGAATATAAAAATATAACAAAATTACGATAAATTTTACATCCGGAAGATATCGCTTTGTTACGCTCTTTTATCGTGCGATAAACTTTACTCCAAATTGTTTGCTGGGCGCACTCGAGTGCATGCAAGGTGCATGTGTTTGTTGTATATGCTTGTGTGGGCTATGTCGAATTGCGCAATGCAGAAAATGTTGAAAGTAGCCCGACCTTTGCTTGGCATGCATTCCATTCACGGAATATTTCGTCAGGTCGCATTTGAATACACACTTCTATATTATCTGTCAACGAATGTAAAGCCCGGTACCCACTTGTTGCAAACCGGCGTTTCGTATCCCTGTATCGTTTCAATTGTTGATTGATACGAACAAAACAGAAACCCAAATTTTTCGTGTATCATCACTGCGTTTCGAATCATCCAGCCTGTATCATGTTTGATGCGGGAGCGCGATACGGTTATCTAGTCAACGGTAATAAAGCAACAGGATACGCGCATGCCCGTCCACACTTCCTCCTAAAGCGTATCGTATCATTCCTTTGATGTGACGGAGAAAAACCGCTAAATGAGAGATCGGGTTTGGATTGTATCATTTCGCACATTTTGAAACGAAGCGTTGCAATTTTTTTAGAAAAAAATTTAAAGAACGGTGATACGAAACGCCGGTTTGCAACAAGTGGGTACCGGGCTTAACGCATGTACGCTTGGATATATCACCATATATGTATGTCTTAGCTGCATTCAATGAGTGTGTGCCACTCAAACGAATTCGTAAGAAGCGGAGTGTCATACTTGTCCTTGGTATAATTCCGACGTTAGACTGCGAATCCAGGAACGTGAACTCCTTTATCGTAGATACAGACGGCTGAGAACGACTTAATCCTTCAGTAGGTTTAAACATGTACGTAATATAGTTAACAAAGAAATTCAACTAGCTAAGTGGCAGTTCTATGCGGCTAATCTTAACTCTGACCTCTCATCTCAACAGATATGGAGTACATACTGGGTCTATAAATGCTAGCGGCTAGCTAACCTTGACATTGAACTTATGAATCACTGATTTATCCAACCGTTAATGTCCACTGACAATAATTTATATCGGAGAGCTGTGCTCTCGTTTGATGGCTTCAGCTTTACGGACGAAGTGCTTGCATCTCTTACCTCTGTTCATTCTAATGCCATTGGTATTGATGGTGTTGAACCTCAATTTTTCAAGCTGCTTGATATACTCTGCATTTTCTGATGTATGGAAGAAAGCTTTTATTGTGCCAATACCTAAAAAATTCTTTCTTTCAGACATCTCCGACTTCAGGCCAATTAGTATCCTATCCTACCTGTCTAAGGTCCTTGAGAGGATTATGTGATTCATTCGTTTCTTGAAGGACGGAATCTACTGCGTGAGTGCCAGTCTGGCTTTCGGCGGTTTCATAGTTGTGAGACAGCACTGATGAAGGTCACCACTGATGTTCGAGCGAAGTTGGATGATAATGAGACCGCTGTGTAGGTTCTGCTTGATTTCTCAAAAACCTTTGATACCATTAATCATAATCTATTGCTGTATAAACTTGCTACTCTCTTCGATTTCTCGTCTTCTGCTATTTCTCTCCTTTCCTCAATCTTCTCCAACAGGTCACAGTGCATCAAGTTCAATAATAAGTACTCATATTTTCATATTTTCTTCCTGTGCCGTCAGGAGTACCGCAGGGCTGTTCTCGGACCTTTGCTCTACACATTATTATGAATGATATGTCTACCGTCATCTGACACTGCTGTTTTCACTTCTTTGCTGATGATACGCAAGTATATACCTCATCTTCATCTGATAAACTAGGTGAATACATCGAGAGAGTGAATGGTGACTTGCGCAATATTTCAAGCTGGGCGTCTAATAACTATCTTCGACTCAATCCTAATAAATCCATGGCCATTTTTATTAGCCGTCGCTCAGTTAACACCCATGAGCTATGTCCTATCACGATTGATAATACTTCACTATATATTGTGAATAAGGCTATGAATTTGGGTATTGTGTTGAACTCGAGGTTGACTTGTTGCGACCAAGTCTCACGGATTCTTAGTAAAGTTTATAGTTGCCTTCGTAGGTTATGGTTATTTGGTAAACTCCTACCTCAGCAGTCACGCCTAAGACTGGTAAAGAGCCTCATCATGCCGCATTTTCTGTACGGCATCTTGAGCCATATTGCCTTGGATGCCGTTTGCAGGCGTCGTCTGAATGTAGCTTTCAATGGCTGCATTAGATTCTCTTTTGGCTAACGACGAAATGCCCATCTTTCCACTTATCGCAAATTTCTCATCCCCTGCAAGTTTTTATCCTCGCTTGACATGCATGCATTATGTCTACTTTATAAGGTACATTTTACCAGTAGTCCCAAGTATTTGGCTAGTTTTATAGTATTGTTAAAGTCACTATACTGTTGACAATCTATTTTCTTCGTATAGAGTGCAATGTCGAACAGCAGCTCTAACTGGGGAGGAAGGAACTGCCACAACTTCCCCGCGATATTCTACTCCTACTCTCCAACCGTTACTATCGTGACTTTGACATCGAGGCATCGAGAAACAACTCGCTGGAGGGTTGTGCCTCCTGAAACGAGTTGAATCTCATCAACCAGCAGATGACAAAGGCTTTGGTGAAGCGTTGGGGGTCAAATGGTAGCAAGGCCTCAGGGACCTTTGATGGTGCCGGTACGTCAAAGAGATAAATCCTGGGTAACGCCACCTGCGATCTAAGGTCTTCACGATCTAAGATTTTCCGATATGCTACCGAATCCTACCTCAACCTCCACGAAGATGTAGATTTTACATCGGGTGTCCCCTGGATGCTCTTGTGTACGCAAGAGTAACAGACTGAGGAGGGTGAAAGGCGAGTGGTTCGCGCCTCAAAACGAAGCAAACACCGGACTGGTCCTCCAGGTTGGGGGTTGGGCGGCAGGCTGACAACCTTTCACCGTAAAAACCTACCCGTCACGAATCCTCAAGGCAGGCCTCGGACAGGACGGACTCAACGGCAACGACTCAGGCAACGGAATATGGAATACGATCTTGGAACATGGAACGTCAGGACGCTCAACAGAACGGGCGCTCTGCGTTCGCTTTTATTAGTATTAAAAAAATATGGCATAAGGATCACAGCCCTTCAGGAAACAAAATGGACCCACAGTGGTATAATGGATCTAAAAACCCACACGGTACTCTCCAGCGGATCATCAAATGGAAGAAGAGAGTTCGGAGTAGCATTCATCGTAGAGAAGGAAATGAAATCTCTGATTCTGGACTGCAAACCAGTCAGCAATAGAATATGCACACTTCGCATTAAGACAAGGTTACATAACATCAGTCTTATAAACGTCCACGCGCCCACAGAAGAGAAAACGGATGAGGAGAAAGAGGGATTCTACCAAGAGCTAACAAACACCATTAGGTTAATACCGTCAAACGATATTAAAATGGTGCTTGGAGATATGAATGCCAAAGTAGGAAAAGAAGAGGAGTTCCTAGGAGTCATAGGAAAGCATAGCCTACACAACGTTACCAATGACAATGGTAGTCGATTGATCGATTTCGCAAGCTCAAACGCAATGGTAGTAAGTTCAACAGTGTTTCCGCACAAAGATATACATAAGATGACGTGGCAATCACCAGACGGAGGAACTAATAATCAAATTGACCACGTCCTAATTGAAAGAAGAGGGGCCACGAGTATACTGGACGTAAGAACAATGAGAGGAGCGTGCTGTGGCTCGGACCACTATCTAGTCAAAGTGAAATTGAGAACCCGGATAGCAACTAAAACGCATAGAGGGCAAACTCAGCCAAAATACGATATAGATAAGCTAAAACGGGAAGAAATAAGAGATGCCTACCAACATGCTGTCGTACAAAACTTGAGAGAGGTAGATGAGCAGCCCAGCATCAACGACAAATGGGAACAGGTCAAAAACAGCATAAAGGGGGCAGCAGAAGAGGCACTAGGCTGGGCCCCCAGACAGACTAGAATTGATTGGTTTGACCAAAACTGTAGAGCAGCAATTGAAGAAAGAAACCAGAGCCACCGAGAGTACATCGCAAGGCCAACAAGAGCAAGGATGGAAGTCTTCAAGGAAAAAAGAAAAACCGCAGACAAGTTATGCAGAAAAAAGAAGAGGGAATATCTAAATAGGAAAATCTTACAGATACAGGAAGACTTCAATGAAGGGAGAATTAGACAAGCGTACAAAGGAACCCGCCAGATCACCAATAAGTTCCAGCCAAGAACGGACATCTGCAAGGACATAGATGGGAACTTGTTGGCAGATCCTGATAGGATAAAGGAAAGGTGGAGAGATTATTTTCGGAACCTATTGAACCCTATCTCCATATCAAACGAGAATGCAGAGACAGAGGCATTTGTAATTCCCCAAGATAACATCTCAATAGAACCACCAACATTGGATGAGGTGCGGGAAGCTGTAAAAAGGCAGAGCAGCAACAAATCGCCTGGCGCCGATGGAATAGCAGCTGAGCTGCTAAAGGAAGGAGGACCCCAACTGCTACAAACTTTACACGAACTCATATGCACCATCTGGGAGGAAGAAGTTATACCAGAGGACTGGAAGAAAGCGATTATATGTCCAATATACAAGAAAGGAGATAAATTAAACTGCAAAAACTACAGAGGCATCTCGCTCCTCAGCACCAGCTACAAAATCTTCACAATCCTTGTGAAACAAAAACTGGAACCTATAGCGGAAGGCCTTATAGGAGAATATCAAGCTGGTTTTAGGACAAACAGGTCAACATCGGACCAACTGCTGACCTTAAGGCAAATTCTGGAGAAAACCTGGGAAAGGAATGTAGATGTATATCAGATATTTGTCGACTTTCAGCAGGCATATGATTCAATAAACAGAGAGAGGCTATATGAGATCCTATCGGAAATAGGAATCCCTTCAAAGTTGGTACAACTGATCAAATGCGCCACAAATAGTTCACTGGCGAAAGTGAGGATCCAGAATGTTATAACAGAGGAGTTCGAAGTACGTCAAGGGCTTAGACAAGGAGATGGGCTGGCCCCCATGCTTTTCAACCTGGCCCTAGAATGGGTGATAAGGAAAACGTCAGTCCAGCGAAGTGCATCAATAGCTACCCAGTCGGTACAATTACTTGGATATGCGGATGACGTAAACATCGTGGGAAGGTCCTTTTTGGCAGCAAAAGAAGTCTATGTCGAATTAAAAGAGGCGGCAAAGGACATAGGCCTGAAGATTAACGAAGAAAAAACGAAGGTTATGCAACAATCCAGAGCAGGACGATTTAGAATGGGAAGAAATATAACCATCGACGAACATAACCTAGAAGTAGTCGATAAAACAGTCTACCTTGGGTCTACTATCACAAAAAGAAACGAAGAAAAAGAAGAAATAACCAGACGAATACTACTGGCTAATAGAGCCTTTTATGCCCAAAAACAAATCCTGCACTCAAGATTTGTGCACAGGAAAACGAAACTCTCACTCTTCAAAACAGTAATACGACCAGTACTGTGTTATGGTAGCGAGACTTGGACTATGACCCAGGACATAGAGGAACGAGTCAACAGGTTCGAGAGGAAAATTCTCAGATGCATAATAGGCCCAATCAGAGAGGATGGAATATGGCGAAGAAGATACAACAACGAGTTGTATGAAATTTTTGACGACCCACAACTCTCAACTTTAATAAAAATCAACAGATTGAGACTAGCCGGCCACGTGATCAGAATGGAGGACAATCGCATCCCAAAACGGCTTATGGCATCAGAAATTTCGGGAAGTAGGCCAGTAGGTAGACCCAGGAGGAGATGGATAGACTCTGTGACGTCTGACGCAGAGTCAATGCTCAACATCCGGAACTGGAGACATGCTGCAAGGGACCGTCAAAATTGGAGAAATGCCCTTGAGGAGGCCAAGGCTCGATTTGGGCTGTAGCGCCATTGGATGGATGGATGGAAGCGTTGAAGGGGTCTTCCCTAGGCTAGGAATTAGGAATGTAAAGAGGGAAGAGAAAAGAAAAAATGTTATGTAGGTGGGAAAATGGAAGGACCGTGGGGCTGGCCGGGATTCGAACCCGGGACCTCTGGGATGGTAGCCAGACGCTTTACTCCCTTCATACAATAGCAGAATTGGTTGTCGATCCTACTTCCTGTACACAATTAGACTGTGGAATAATTTGCCTCTTTCCGCGAGGGGAGACACTACCGCAGCGGTTTTCAGGAAAAAACTTATTAAGCATTTGTCCGGTAGTTAATTTATTGTTTTGAATTTCATATACGCTTTTTCGTGAAAGTCATATTTAGTTGGTAAGCTTTCCAATAGTTTTCATTTTTTTTGTATTTTCTGTATTTGTCGGTATTTGTGTTGTGTATTTGTATTTTCTGTATTTTTCTCTCTTTGCTCTTATTTTTTAGTTATTATGTACCCTAAAAGAGTTGTATCTTGTGTATACTTTCCGAATAAATAAACATAAACATAAACAATCCATGGGAAAATTCCGGTCTTTTTCGTTGTCGCCGTTTGTTTCAGTATCCTACAAATGTTCCTGTTTTCGTAGGTTATTAGCCCCTCGCAAGTTTACTTATAAATGGGAGCAATCCGATCAGATCAGTCTATTACCTAGTTTATAGCTACTCCAAAAATAATTCGAATTATGGATCATCCCAAATTTTTTACCCTATAAACGAGGTAATTCGAATTATGGCTTAAACCGAAATATTTCGGCTTACGCCATAGTTATAAGAAAGTATTTAATACTCGTTTATACGCTAATTCGAAATTTGGATGTAACTTTGAGTTAAATCGATTTAATTTTTCTGCTATAAACTAGGTATATCTTCTCTTCTGCAATCGTTACCAGTGGCCGCCACTTCGAGGTTATGATCGCACTTACATCAGTGCGGCACGTGTATATTTTCACTATGTTATGCCGGATTCATCGTTGCGGATGAGTCGCGTCGCACAAATTTCCCAAAAAGAGAGTCAGCTGAACTTCGATTCATTGTTGTAGTCATAGTGTGCCGCACATTTTGTATGATTTGACAGTTTTTCGGACAATTTGCATCAAAAACATATGATTTTTTTGACAACTTTTAAAATCCGCCGCACAAAAGTTGAAGTTGGTTCAACTTTTTTTGAGAGAGAAAAAAAAATCCCAAAAATTTCCCAAAATTGAGAAAGGTACAATTTTTCATACAAAAAGTATGCGCGCACATGAGTGCGGCGCGAATCATCCGCAACGATGAATCCAGCATTACTCCTTCCTTCCATTTCACTGATGACTGACCACCACTCGTCTTATTAAATTTTGGCGTAAAGGAATTGTTATGTCATTACTTGTGATATTCGTACCAACAACTTTTTACAAAAGTTGTTTTGATTACTTCTCAAAAATTCTGAGATTTTTCCACCTTAATTAAATGGTAAATGGCTCATGTCTTTCTCATTTCAAGATAATAAGTCGAAGTGCAACTTTCAGTTTTAGACAGCAACTTTTCTTGATCAGGGTTTGGTTGGCCATCGTTTTTTATTTTGCGGAACACATGAAGTCATACCTTCAAAATCCACGATATTGGGGTTATCTCTTCGTTGAAACGTAGGGGCCTATTGTGGATATCGTCAATTTGACGACTTTGAGTCGATGTTAAAATTTCTTTCTGCGAAAGTCGTTTTTTGTCGAAATTAGTCGATAAAAGCATTATCATGAGTCGATTACGTAATTGTCAAGTCGACGCCAAAAATGTAATCGACTCATATTTATGTTTTAATCGATAAAAATCGACTTTCTCAGTATGAAATTTTAACGTCGACTCAAAGTCGTCAAATAGACTCGTTCCACAATAGGGCCCGTAATCTTTTCTTGGTATTTATCTTTTCCTTATTATTTGTGGTTGTGATTTACTTTGCGCCCTCCACTCTCTTGCCCTACCTAATCTTATAAGGGTCAATTGATAAGAAAAGTGCATTTCGACACGGGAGCAAATACTCGAGTTTACTTAACTGCAGCCAGGGCAATGCCTTCACGTGGGTCTTGGCAAGGAAAGTTTTTGGGGCTTGATATTCGAGATCACGGAATGTTTTTGCTGGGGTTACACTTTGGCCAATTATGATGATTGTAGAGTACGAATGCTGCAAATGCTTGCTTTTATATTGTTAGCGAAACTATTATTACGAGTTACTTGGGTGCTCGCATCAACGAAATTTGTCCCTAAACGAATAATAAGAATTTAATTTACTCTTTGAGAAAAATAATATTTATTCAACTTCTTCAATTTCCTTGCACCATAGTTTTGTGATTATAGAAAAATAATCGGTATTTTTTCCTGTTGTGAAATTAAATATTTTTTTTTTATTAATTTTCTCGTAATTGTTGGACACACGCAAACAATTTGGGGAAGGGGCAGAAAGATTCTTGAACTTTGCTCAGTTCCTACAGCCTAAAGTTATGCAATTAGCGCAGTATTTTACTGCATTATTGTACGAAGGCAACGATAAGAGACCATTAACGAAAATTTCACTTCGCGTGCATAACTTGCATGAAAAGTTTTACTATCGAAGAAGGCAGGAATTTTCAGGATATTTACCTCTTGAATGAAATGTAAAAAACATTCTTTAGTAAATTGTGATTACAATTATTTATAATGTGTTTTTTATTATGCTGTAATTAAAGTAATAATAAGGTGCAGCTTGTGTAAAGTAAAGCAAGACTGATGATAATATTCTTCCAGAATTTACTAATTATAGCATTTTGACTAAAATAGTTTAAATGTCAGAAATGCTAAGAATAACACAAACTATGATCTTGATTTACCTTTGAGCTAAAGTTTAATTTTTTGCTGAATAATCAGCTTAGGAATTTTCCCTTATACTACCAGTCTATTTTTTCCTCACCCTAGAGAACATAATTCAAAAAAAATTCTCGTTCCTCATAAAAACACGTCTGCTCATCACGGCGGCTAAAACAAATATAAAATGGAGCACTAAAGGATACAAAATGGAATTCAAACAAAAGAAAAAAAAAACGAATGTGCGTCGCGTTAAAATCAAGATGCATCTCCTTCCCACCCGAACACAATCCGCATCTATAAATTTCGTGCTGAAAGGTGGCGGGCTCGACCACTGACATATAATAATGGACTGCTCATCAGCAATTATTCCCATCACTGACATATAATAATGGACTGCTCATCAGCAATTATTCCCATACAAACCGATGGCACCAAAAAGGTATAGTCGCTCGCTCATCCATAAGCCCCCAAACTGACAGAAGCACTCAGAAATAAAATCAGGTTAAATCAATTAGAAAAAAATAGACGGGTATAGTGATGTTTATATCTTTTGCTCTTTTCCCCATAAGCCCCCGGATTTTGACATACAGAATGTCAGTTGCTAAAACAGGCGTTAAGAACTTAAATCAGATACACATAAAATTTGCAAATTAATGAAAAAAAGGCATTTTAAAAGGTGAAAAAGTGAAAATAGTGTTTATTAACTTTTTTAAACAAAATATTTGTGTTGTTTTAATGTTTTAAGTACCTACGTATTTAAAAAAATGTAAATTTCAAAAGTGATTCCGGTGTTTACATGGAGTGAAAAAAGGTTTGTAGCCTATGGAACAAATTGGTGCCATGAAAAATTTCTCATAAGCAGTCCAATTCTATATGTCAGTGGGCTCGACCCGTCTAAACAGGCACTTCTTTTTTTAATGGTTTTATTTAGCTTGCTATCGTTTGTTTGTTTCTTTCTTTGGATCAAATCTTGCGACAGCCTTTACATCTACTTCTACTTAACCGATTCTTATGAAACTTGGCACACATATTGAGTTCCCGTGAAAATGCAACCTGATAATTTGGGGGGGGAGGGGGGGGGTTTGGGCCCACAAATGACGATTCTGTGGTCAAAATCACGGGGGCCTCGGTGGTCTAGAGGTAAGGCGCCTGACTACTATCCCAGAGGTCCCGGGTTCGAATCCCGGCCAGCCCCACGGTCCTTCGCCTTTTCCACTTTCCCACCCACATAACTCCCTTCTTTCTTCTCCCCTCTTTACATTCCCGATTCCTCCTGTCATAGCCTTCACTAGTCCTTCCCCGCTCCACCAAGCGCATGTCATCGGTTGGCTGATGAGATTGAACTCGTTTCAGGAGGCATAACACTCCAGCGAGTTGTTTCTCAAATGCCCCGATGCCAGAGTCGCGAAATGGTTGGAAGTAGGTGAAATAAAATATCGCGGCTAGGCAGCTCCTTCCCTCTTCTCTCTCTCTTTCTATTCTCTTTCTATTCTCTATCTTCCGGCTAGAGCTGCTGTTCGACATTCTATACGAAAAAAATAAATAAATAGATTGTCAAACAGTACAAAGGGGCTTTCCCTAAGCCTCTAGTCTATCACACAAAAAAAAAATAAAAAATTTTAAAAATCATAATGACGGCGCCAATATGGCGGATGAATTTTGCAAGTGTGTTCTGAATCCGTTGAAAATCGATATCGGGTAGTTTTTTAGGTGACCTGTGGTAAAATTTAAAAAAATGGGAATTAATGAATGTGCGTATTTAGGCTTTGCCATCTGAATTTACGAGGTAGTTCGAGAATACTCGTAATACTCGTAAACCTCAACAGCCTCAATATATTTGAAAGATACGAAAAACGACCAACCGAACACCCGGACTACAACTTCAGCCCTATGAGCCTATTCGAATTTGCGATGTTATTCGAGCCATTCTACGCAAAGCCAGCGCAAACCAATGAAGAAAATATTGATGTAGATGCGTATATTCAACAAGAACAAATAACGAAGAGGCGTCTTATTACACTTAAACATGAAAATGGCAATAACAAATATACCAGCCGTTGTACGCGTTACGAATGGGAGGATATTCTTCCAAACTTCGCAGCAGCGACCGATCCAGAAGCTTACTATTATAGTTTGTTATTGCAGTATATGTCTTACCGTAACGAGGGTGAGCTGATTGGAGAATACAATAGTGCTAGAGAAGCATTCCTTGCGAGGGAACAAAAGCTTAGAGAAAGAAGTGCCCATTTGAAACTCTATCCTGAGCGGGATAGGCAGCATTAAGTGCACGCGTTCCACATATTAGAACAAGTTGAGCCTAGTGAAGTAGATGAAAAAGTACCACACTTGTCAATGAACGAAAACCAGTTCCAATTGGCTTAACGAGCTATGAATGCTGGTCAAAGAGAAATATTTACAATGCTAACCAAATCAATTCAAACTGGTGGTGACGAAAGATTGAGAATATTCGTTGCTGATTTAGCTGGTGTAAGAAAAACGTTCCTATTGAACTTACTGCGAAATGAAATCAATAGATGCTACGTATGTAATGGACGCAGTAAAAGTATGTGCTTTAACGGGAGTAGCAGCACGGCTTATCAGCAGCTCAACCATTCATAGCTTGTTAAAGTTGCCTGTTCAGAAGGATGGTCGTATGATAGGAATGTCTCCACTAACAGGCAATTTCTTGCGAGCAATGAGGCAACAATTTTTTTTTTGTGACACACTAGAGACTTAGGGAAGGCCCCTTTGTACTGTCGGCCATGTATTTTTTTTTTTTTTTTTTTTTGAAAATGTCGAACAGCAGCTCTAGTCGGAAGATAGAGAGAGAAGTGAAGGAAAGAACTGTCACAACCTAGCTGCGGTATTTTAATTCACCTACTCCCAACCATTTTGCGACTCTGACATCGGGGCATCGAGAACAACTCGCTGGAGTGTTATGCCTCCTGAAACGAGTTGAATCTCATCAACCAACCGATGACATGCGCTTGGTGGAGCGGGGAAGAATTAGTGAAGGCTATGACAGAAGGAATCAGGAATGCAAAGAGAGGGAAGAAGAAAAAGGAAAGTTATGTAGGTGGGAAATTGGGAAAGGCTAGGACCGTGGCACCGCCGGAAATCGAACCCGGGACCTCTGGGATAGTAGTCAGGCGCCTTACCCCTAGACTACCGAGGCCCACAAAATGGAGGCAGGTGGAGTTTCTGATTATCGACGAAATGTCTATGGTGTCATACTAGATGCTCTATATGATTGATTTCCTTCTTAGACAACTCAAAAACAGCGATGACGAATTCTTTGGAGGAGTTTATTATTGTTTAGGGATCTCTTAATCTCTGCCTCCAATTAAATGCTCTGCGCCACCTATATTTAACACACGTATCTCTGGCATTTATTTACGCTTTATGAGTTGGCTGAGAACATGCATCAACAAGGAGACAAAGCCTTCATTGATGTGCTAAATGCACTGCGAGCTGGCGAACTGACGTCTGAGCATTTTAGTGTGCTTATGGGAAAAATTCTTCAAGATGCATTTGGTTAGTTCGCTATCGATAAGGCGTTAAGAGTATACCCAACTAACCAACAGACAACGTTAATATAATCGATATCTTACCTTCGATGGCCACAGTTTTGTCGAACGCAAATGTATGAAACAAACATACCATCTGTTCACATTGATTTTGAAAGGGACAGTGTACACCTTATCCATCCTAACGCCATACAATTTCCAGTAAAGTTTAATTACGGAACGGCCGAGAGAAGGAAGCTGCCAATGTTTTTCATGGGTCTTCACTGTCCATAAAATGCAGGGTAATACTGTTGACCATGCTGTAGTGTATTTGGGCTCCAAGCTGTTTAAGGAAGGTCAAACATATGTAGTTAAAAACATGGGGCGCCTAAAAACCTGCATAACCCCTGCATAATTAAATAAGAATGACTTGTCTGATGTTTTCCTTATAATCCATTCTAGGGCCAGGATGAAAAACATGGAGGCTAGTCCATCTCCTCGTCTAAGACCTTGTCGCACTTTGAACCCTTCTGTAATTGTATTTGGGATCCTAACCTTCTTCAGTAAGCTATTTGTTGCGCATTTGATCAGTTGTACCCGCTTTAAGGGGACTCCTAATTCCAATAAAATCCTGTACAAGCTCACTCTGTTTATTGAGTCATATGCCTGTTGAAAGTCGACTTATGTATATACCTATTTTCCTTTCCTAGGTTTTCTCGAGAGTTTGCTTTAAGGTCAGCAGTTGGACCTATGTTGACCTGTTTACCGTAAAACCTGCTTAATATTCTCATATAAGGCATTCCGCCATAAGTTCTAGCTTTTGTTTGCCAAAGATTGTGACGGTTTTGTACTTGGTGCTGAGGAGTGAGATGCCTCTGTACTTTTTAAAGGTAAATTTATCTCCTTTCTTGAGATTGAACATACATATAATCGTTTTCTTCCAGTCATCTGGTATAACTTCTTCCTCCCAAATGATGCATATGAGTTCGTGTAAGGTTCTTAAGAGTTGCGGTCCTCCTTCCTTTAGTAACTCAGCTGCGATTCCACGAAGGGCTGGGGATTTGTAGCTTTTTTGCCTTTTCACAGCTTCACGCACTTCATCCAATGTCGGTGGTTCTATTGGAATATTATCCTGCGGGATTACAATTGCATTCGCCATTGTGTCTTCGTTCCCATCTATGTTTCTGCAGATGTCCTTGGCGGAAATTTATTGCTGATCTGGCGTGCTCCTTTGTAGGCTTGCCCTCATTTAAGTCTTCCTGTATCTGAAGGAGCCTTCTGTTTAGATATTCTCTCTTCTTCTTTATACACAGCTTGTCTGGAATTCTTCGTTTAGCTTAAAAACTGTCTTCCTTGTTCTTGTGGCCTAGCGATGTACTCCCGGTGGCTCTGGTTTCTTTCTTCTATTGTTGATCTACAGTTTTGATTGAACCAGTCAATTCTAGTCTGTCTGGGGCCCATTCTAGTGTTTCTTCTGCTGCCTCCATTACGCTGCTTTTTGTTTTTCCCATTTGTTGTTGATGTCGTATCTTAGCTGTGTTTGTCCTCGGCCATTATCCGGGTTCTCACTTTGACGAGATAATGGTTCGAGCCACAGCATCCTCCTCTCATAGCTTTCACATCTATTATATTCGGGGTCCTTCTTCTCTCAACCAGGACGTGGTCAATTTGATTATTTGTTACCGCGTCTGGTACCTGTCACGTCATCTTATGAATATTTATCGATGATGACGGATGATTATAGATTATCCTGTCAAATAATTAATTTGTTTATTGCATAGATGACGCATATCGGTTTTAGGCTGGTCGTCCACTGGAAGCGTATTCGAGCGGCTACGCGCTTCGGCTTCATGAGCGGCTACCGGCGGCAACAAGCGGCTATGAGATACGCGTCTACACGCTACAGGGGTCGTCCACTGCAAGCTTTTCAAGCTGCTCAGTTTGAAGTGAATTTGACATAATAATTTTTATTCCAGGAGAGATAATTGATAATTATAGGGAGTGTAATTATCGTAGAACCTTGTGTCAAGGATTAAATTGTGGCTTCTGATGGTGCCTACCTACAGTAAAAATTTCATGAAAAAATAATGGAAACTTTTCGAGTAAATCTCAAAAATGAAAAACACCGGTTTCACGAAAAAAGGTTGAACAAGGCCCACAGTGGTCCTAGAATTTTTTTATAAGGCTAATTTATTCGCAAACAACTCCATTTTCATGAAATGTATGATAAGTTTGATTTAACAACTTAAAACCCCGCTTGAAAACCGAAAATCGAAAAGTTACTATTATTTTTGCCTGTAGATAGGCACCATCAGAAGCCACAATTTAATCCTTGACACTAGGTTCTATGATAATTATACTCCCTATAATTAAATGTCAAAAAAATGGTAACTTTTAACGGTTTTTGAATTTTTCTGCAAAAAGCTGTTGACCGATTTCAATGGTGCAAAACTCATATTTTTCGTCTTTTTAAACACAATTATGTAGTATTTTTTGTTTTACAAAACAAAATTTTGTTCGTACCAAAAAAGTGAAAAAACTTGTTTTCGCTACTATTATTAACTTTTTTCCATCTGTTCCCCTCGACCAATTTATCCAAAACACATTCATTGAATTTCTACGATTTTTCTCTTAATTATAGCGTCAAGAAATCGCAGGGTAGATTTATTTTCTTTTTTATTTTAAATATATGTAGAAGGCTTTGGAGAAAATTATTTCCTGATTCGAGCGGCTACGCGCGACCGATCCAAAATAATTTGGATTCGCGCGGCACGCTCGAATACGCCTATATCCGCCCGCTCATAGTCGCTTGCAGTGGACGATGTTTGTATGAAACTCTTTATGTTGGATCTGTCGCGCATAGCCGCGTGTAGCCGCTCATGTAGCCGAAGCGCGTAGCCGCTCGAATACGCTTCCAGTGGACGACCAGCCTTAGGCATAAGGGGCTCTTTAAGGGCTGTTTGGTTGACCTGGTGGCACAGGTTTATCGACTAACTATATTGGTAAATAAAGACTAGCTAAATAAACTAAATCAATATAAAAGATTCCGCAACAATTGCACAATTTTACGCTAATGATTTTCTTTTGTAAACAAACCCACATAAGCAGATTTCACTAATCCTGTAAGTATGCAACAAACTTGTATTCTGCGTGCGCATGAAATTTTGTATGCCCGCCCCAGTGATAGGGTTTTCTTCAAATTTTTAATATGGTAAAAATGAATACTTTAATAACACATTCAGCAATAAATACTCAAAAAATCCAAAGTGACTGTCATTTGTAAATGAACTACAAGATTAATGGGTAATTAAGGGCAATCCGCCTTGTCTTCAACTGATGCTATTATTTATTCTCTATCTTCCCCGTAATGATCCTTTTTTATGCTTTCAACATGTTTGCAAAGTAGAACTTCTTATCTCGAAATATTCCTCCATTCACCCATATCAAAAGGTATGTCGCATGCACATGCGAAACATCCGTTATGCATTTACCTTGTGGCTTAATTTCAGGTAATTTTTAATAGCATGGCACCACACCTTCTGGGTCATAATTTCTTCAAATAAGACCCTAAAATGACTAAATGCACTTCGGGGACAATATAAAAGGCGATAAAGTCGATATCAAGGTGTACTCCAGCCATATGGGCTACGCTCGGCGGTGATGTGGAGGCGACACGACGGTTACATCCCGAAGACAATGGAGAAAGTTTTATGCGGGTAAAGGTAAGCCGCGAGATGCCGGCTCGAAATTCTGACTATAAAGGTAACGAAAAGGTGATTTTTTATCTTGGGTCATTAATGGGTCGGAAATAGATATAAAATGGGAGATTAGGACTAGATATAGCGCTGACTACCGTTTATCATTTCGAAGAATATGACTGCATGTGGCTTAAATCTGTCACTGGCACTTTTATTACGGGGCGTGAGTGGGTGCAGTGGGAGCTTTCTCCGGGTTAAAATGAATTTTTGATTGGGGATTTGATTATTTTGTTGCTGTTTTTTACCTTATGTAGTTTAGGTAACTTTTTGATTATATTTCACCTGCAGCAAAACATTCATCAAATTTAGAAATGCATTTTTGATTAATATGAGTTAGGCCCTTCCCCGTGATAACTCAGAAATGACGAGCCTAAGCCTTCTTAGAGATAGTGGATCTCTTGATTTATAATATGTATGTATATTTAAAGAAGTTAGCAATGGAGAGAAAAGTAGAGGAAATGGACGGTCACCGGCTTGTGCGGTACGAAACTCACAATCTGTAGCGTCCTGCGATGATTAACATGATTTACCTGTCCTTGCGCGGCATCACCATGGTTCAACGGGATGTTTGCTTGCTGTAGTTAGGCCAAGTTTTTCTAATCTTGGCGGTGGATGTTAAATTCTCCAACTGCAGCATGCCATTGACAGGGAATGCGGCTGCTGTATATTAACCTCCGGTGTTGTCTATGATATTTGATCCTATTGTGGGCCTCGATGTTTCTGTGACTTAATCCCCAGCAAATAAAATGCAATAGTACAGGTACCGAAAATCCTTACTAATATTATAAATGCGAAAGCCTGAGTGTGTCTCTTCTTTGCCTTGGGGTGATATCTATAGCACTACTTATGTTGACACTAATGTCGATCTCTTGACCTCCTTTATACAATATATTTATGATCAGTGTGCCCTATAGTCACAAGAAGATGCAGCCCTTCTGCACCTTGTCCTTGGTTTTCTTGTGAAGTACAGACGCTATCGTAGGACTAGGATCCCCTGTTAGTTTAATGAAAACAAGAAGCTTCGCAACCTCATCTACAATAAGGTTAAATCCGCTTAACGTGAGTACTATTCCCGCAAGCTTGATCCCATTTTAAACTCCAAACAACTCTGGTCTAATCTTCGTTCACTAGGCATTAATACTTCTGTGCCTATCACTTTTAACTGTGTTGCAAATATTCTCAACGTGTCTTTTATTCAACGTCCTCCTGATTCTACCTCCTCCACTCTTTCTAATTTTTTCTCGTTATATTCTCTTAGGTCTGATGGTTTTAGTTTCCTTTGCGTTGATTCAGTTGAAGTCCTAAAAATATTACTGTCCATTTCCTCTAACAGTGTTGGCTTTGCTGGAATCTGTCCCCGTTTTCTCAAGCTTTTCTCTCCCCTAATCGTGGTAACTATCACGCATATGTTCAATTACTTCCTGACAACTTCCCTTGCTCTGGAATAAAGCCATAGTGATTCCCTTACCGAAAATATCCTCTCCTGTTGACATATCTGATTTTCGTCCTATCAGTATTCTTCCTTCCCTTGTCAAAGCCTTTGAGAAAATTCTTTTTATCCAAGTTCTGCGATATCTTGAATCTAATAACTTCCTTTCTAAATTCGAATCTGGCTACCGGAAATCCCATAGCTGGGAAACAGCTGTACTGAAGGTAACGACTGGCCCGCGTGCTGCGCTTGACCATGGTGACACTGCGATTTTAGTTCTTCTTGATTTCTCTAAGGCCTTCGATTCTGTGGTTTACTCGCTTCTACTATCCGAACTTAGCCAACTCTATCGCTTTTCGTCTTCCGCTACTCGGCTCTTCTCTTCTTTGTAATAGGCTCCAATGTGTTTCCTTTTCTCATTGTATGTTAATGATCTTCCTTCTGTTATCCATGGCTGTTCCTTTCATCTGTATACTGATGATCTTCAGCTGAATACTTCACCCCCTCCTAATCGGATTCAATCCTGTATTGTGGATAATGTCTTATCTCATATAAATGTATGGAACTCTTCCAATTTTCTTAAACTTCCCAACCCAACTTCTTAAAAAATCCTAAGTACTCCTTCCTAGTCGTTGTCCTTTATCTCCTGACAGTGTGCCAACTATTTCTCTTAATAATGCTCCTTTATCTGTTGTCGACTGCGTGATTCCTGAGCTTGACCATGGCACATAAAAAAATATCCTTCGATGTATCTTGCCGACAAGGTCTCAAACTTGCATTTAATGATTTTTTAAGGTTTATTTTCCACTTACGAAGATCAGATCATGTGTCGGCTGTGAGAAATTCCTTACTAGGTTGTGACCTTTTTAACTTATCAGTATAGGAAGTTATTGTAATCGGTCCGAAAATCGAAATCGAAAATTTCAACGTATTTTCATCTTTCAAGGTCCCAGGAACATTTTAAGCAAAAATTGGGAGGAAGTATGTGTGTGTGTGTGTGTGCGTACGTATGTGGTCATTTTTTCCTGCACGATATCGCGCGAACCAAAAATGATATCGACTTCGTTGAGGTGTCGTTCGAAGCGTATTAAACGAAATATGATCTGAAAAGATTTTCATAAAATTCGGTCGACCCCTTTTTTTGTTTAAGCGAAGTAAGTGATTTTTGTACCTGCACGATATAGCACGAACCAACCATGATACCGACTTCTTTGAGGTGACGATCGTAGCGTATTACCGAAAGTACACTTTGAAAAGATTTTCATAAAATTCGATCGAGCGGTATCTATGTTTAAACGACGTAAGTGATTTTTGTACATGCTCGATAGAACGCAAACCAAAAATGATATTGACTTCATTGTGGTGCCGATCGTAGCGCATTAGCGAAATTATAATCTGAAAAGATTTTCATAAAATTCGGTCGACCCCTTTTTTTGTTTAAACGACGTTCGTGATTTTTGTACCTGCACGATCCCGCGCGAACCAAAAACTATATAAACTTCTTTGAGGTGCCGAGGAATTTCTACGTCTTATAGTTTCAGGAAATTGCGGTTCATTCCGGAATTTTCAGTACATATTTATCGACAAATTTGTTTTTTTAGTCAAGTCTGACAAGTTTTTTTCATTGGTTAGGTTAGATTAGGTTAGGTTGAAATGGCTGCCCCCACCAGGGAGCCCACTTAGGCACGCCATTGGGCTCATTGTAATGCCATTCTAGTGTTGGGGCAAAGTTCAGGCCATTTCAAGCCATTTTAAGCTTTTGATAAAGCGACAGAGTCTAGGAACACCAAAATTTTGCAGCTCGCTCAATCCATCAAGGAAAGGTGAGCCAAGGAAGGTCCCTATTTTCCTTGCTAGTGCGGGACATGTACAGAGAAGATGGGAGACAGTTTCTTCTTCTTCTTCATTACCACAACTTCTGCATAAGTCATGGTGGGGAAATCTTAATCTTTCGGCGTGTGGGCCAAAAGGACAGTGATCAGTCAGCACCTTTACCATATGGCTTATCTCCATTTTGTTCAATTGAAAAAGAGATATTGAACGCTTTGCGTCCAAAGTTGGCCACACTGAATGAAGAGTGCGGCACCAGTTCTGATACTAATCAATTTCCCACTTGTGTTTAACGTATTACTATTTTGTAAGAAGTCAGTTCATTCCGTCTATGTTCATCATACTGGGAAGTTCATCGTGTGGACCGAAGGGGTCAAACTCACATTCCAACTAGCTCGTTTTATTGATGTCATGGCATTAGTCCTGTTGCATAAACTTCTCTACACCAAAAGTCCTTCTTACCTCTCCGACTTCCTTTGTTCTTTGCAGTCCTTGAGATCGACTAAATTTCTCATTCCCGCTCACTGTTCCCTAATGGGTAGTCGTTCCTTCTTTGTGCATTCGTTTAGGCTTTGGAATAATCTCCCTAATTTCATTCAAAGAACAAGCACAGTCAAGACTTTTAGAATGCAAGCATCCCCTTTTCTATCTTCATCTTCTTCTCTTTAGCAGTTTCACTTCTCTTCTTTCTCTTTCTCTATCTACTTCTTCTCTGAGGTGAGTTCAGGAATACTTCAAGGATGCCTACTTTCGCCTTTACTATTTTTTATAGTAATAAACGACATCCTTGTCAGCGCTCTAGATATTGGAACAGGCGCCATACCATGGGGTTTGCTAGACCGCCTTAAGGATCTCGACTACGCGGATGATATTTGTTTGCTGGCCCACAGTCACCTGGACCACAAAAACATGTTAAACAATTTCGTAACAACAAGTAGTCCAGCAGGCTAAATCTGAATGAGGATTAATGCAAACACCATTGAACGAATAGCGCTGAATAACCGTGACGTGGAATTGGTAGATAAATTCTGCTACTTCCTAGAACAACGTGGAGGAGAACTCTATTAGCAGAGGCAGCAACAACTGGAAGATCCTGGTCGGAGCTGAGAGCTTTCGGGCAAAACAGGGTCCGCTGTTTCCGCCCTATGTCCCATGAGGTATTAAAGGGGCAATAAGAGAGATCGTTGTTAGTGTGGTTGTGTAGGCTATGTTTGCCTATGGTACCAGCGAATTCCTCCTTCCTTCCTATCTTCGCATTAGCGTCTGCCACGGGTGTCGTAGAGCTCATCCTTTTTTTCGTCCTGCTTCTCTTCTGTTGGGGCGTGTATGTAGATTATGGATATCTCTTGAGTTCATCCAGTATACTTTTCACTCCACCTACTCTATTTAGCGTCCTGACATTCCATGTAATCAATTCGTGTTCCATATTTCGTTGCCTAAGTCGTTGCCGTGTGGTCCGTCCCGTCCGAGGCCTTTCTGAAGGTTCCGCAACATCGGTATTTTTCCGAGACTAGTTGGTTAGCCTTACGCCCAGCCAGTATGATCAGTTTTTCCTCGCTGACAACTCGCGTGTGCTCGCACCTTAGCTGTAGTTACCTGCTTTGTCCAGAGGTCACGACGGGGAAGTGGTGGATAGGACTTTGCTAACAGAGCTGTGATTGTGTTTTGCTAAAGGGATTCCCTAGTTTTTGTGGTCTTCACATCTTGGACGTATGAACACCCTAGAACCTATTGTCAGCACATTGACCCCCTAAATATCGTAGATCGAAATATAAAGCGAGATAAAATTGGGACGTTGGCGGTCCTACTATTAACAAGACAATGGTTTCCTCTTTGCCGATTAAGGAAGCTAAGATTGTTTTGTTTCAAAATTATTCGTCAACAATATGATTCGCAATTTGGTGAGTCAAAGCTGACTGTATGATTGAGTGAAGAAAAATTCTTCCTTATTGGCAAAAAACTGTATATTTCAGAAGTCTGTGATAGGTATATCAGTAGGTCTTCTTTATGAGACTAAAAAATAACTAGAAATTTCTAAACATGTTTCTTGCTGATCAAATCGCATTCGCAACCTCCAATTTTCAAATACAGTTATATAAGCATTGACAAATTCTAATACCAACACTTGAAACATAAAAAAAAACCTGCGGAAAAATTAATTAAAATCCGCTAAACAGTAATTACCACACTGTCGAGACCATCATTCACCGTGTAATGTGTGCATCATTGTTGGTTATGATTTCTAGCTGACAAGGGTCCCAATCGAAGCTTTTGAAGTACGACTGCCAGTTGAGCAAAAAAATCACGACTATTAACAAACAAGAAGATAATTGCATGAAGTTGATATCTTCGTGCAGTTCGTCATCGATCTATAGTTAACAATCGCGAAACCGGTGAAGGCTGATAACAAGGAAAGAATCACAGTAAGAAAACTATCGAGACAATAAGAAGAGGCGAGCGAGATTGACAATGGCACAATGCCGCAAATGATGTAAAAGTTTCTAATCATCGGCTGAGTAATGGCGTTGCAAATCGAAGAAAAACGCGGAAAGTGAAGAGTCCGAACGGGCAGAGTTGTATTGGCCAAAGCTAAGAAAACAAATTATGATCGATGACCACCCGGGTGTTCCAGTATGGCGGACGTTGGTCTGCGCGATCGTTACTAATTGCACGGCTGCGAATGTGTCGTCTCGCAAAATATCTTCATTCTCTCATCTCAAGGATTCTTCAAGTCGGCTTCTTCACAATCGAAGAAACCAACAGAAAAAGAAGCATCGACTGAGATGAAATGACACTTTTTTTGTCAGATACCCCAAGACTCTGGCAGGCTAGAATCATTAGTCATTCGATGTCTTAAGATCATTCTGGATCTCTGGTTGAACCCTGATGGATACCTAGAAGGTAACAAGATCCAAAATTACGGGCAAACGGGTCCCAATCGATGTTTTCCGCGTGGGCTTGGTCTTCATGAAAAAAATCGTGTACATAAGCCTGAGAGAGAGACCTGGTTACAACTTTACATCTTAGAGGATCATCATTTTTTGGCTCACGTCTGCCCGTTAATCACACATTGCCTGGCTATGTCAGACTTTAAGAATGACAGTAACATCACTTTTTTAACGGTTCAGTATGTCTTGGAGCCGGGGCCCAACATTATTTGAAACATTGGGTCAGTAAAACAATTTGTAGGAGAAGTTCAACGAATTTTTAGAAGTCGTGTGGGAGACATGTAATGAGCACGACATGAATTTACCCAAACTACACCGCACCGTAAATGGGTCATCGTGATTTCTTCATAAAGGTCGACAGGGGTCGAGTTGTTGTCATCGGTGGTATTTTTTAATTAGGGTTTGCTTTACTTTGTGGGAGAGGTGATAATTAAGTTTATTTGGATTTTTACATTTACCTCAGAGATCATGGCTTCTAACGAAAAATTTGGATTTGTGTACGCGAGTACGGTAAGGAGATGTGTTTGTATGTTCGCAGTATTTAATTCTAATTATTTAAGTGCCTCTCTTGAAAGTGGCCTCCAGAAACATATTATAAGGTCAGAGCTTTGTTGTATTCTATTCAATGTACTGGGAGCTATTCTATTACATCTTATATGTGAAGGATTTGAAGACTTGACAGCACTTCATATTCGAAACGACTTATGCGAGGAGTTCCCGATTCAAACGGGTGTCCGACAGGGAGACGTCGCTTCGCCACTTCTCTTCAACGTTGTGATCGACCCGGTTATGTGTGAAGCATTCGATGGAAGACTCGGAGTTCGATACGACGACAACAATTTCGTAACTGACTTAATGTTCTCCGACGATAGGGCCGTCTTGGCCTACACGAATGCCGAAGCAACGGACATCTTATACGACACTTCCCGCATAGCCTAGTCATACGAGTTAAAAATCAATGCGGAAAAGACCTAAGTGCTCACAACGGACAGATCGAGGGCCAGTGTTCACCTCGATCGAACCCAAATCGAACAGGTTCCGATGTTAAAATATTTGGGATCAATGGTTGAGGAAACGAAAGTGGCATCGACGGCCGACGTTCACAGCCGCATCGGCCAGGCAACTGCAATATTCTCCTCGCTCAAGTGGTGCATATGGAAACGAAAAAATATTTCCATCAAAACAAAAGTACGCCTTTACCGAACATTGGCCCTTCCGATTATTCATTATGGATCGAAAATGTGCACATTGTCCAAACCGGACGTCAAGAAGCTCGAAGTCTTCCAAATGCGTTGCTTGAGGTAGATCCTCGGTGTCTCACTCCGCGATCGCCTTCGAAACGAAAAAGTTAGACAAGGATGCGATCATCAGACACTGATCGAAGAAGAAATACAAAAACGTCGACTACGGAGGTTTGGACATGTTTGCCGAACTGATGATAACCGCTTGCAATGTAAACTTCTTTGGCGAGACTGTCCCGCAGACTGGAGAATTCAGCGATCGCCACCAAAAACCTATAGGCGAAGATATATGGGATTTATGGTCGGGTCGAGTGAATTTTTTGGCATCGAGCTCAGTGAGGCACTAATATACCTCTCGAGCCCTAAAAAACACTCTGAATATTAAAGTGTGTAGAACTTAGCGGGGGAATAGTGGTGGCGAGCAGGGAAGAATTGGAGATTCTGGATTTATTGTCTGTTATCATCTTCAACTTGTTGATAAAGGAACTCCTTCAACTAATAATAGATAATAGATTTACAGGAATCTCTTAGCTTGATGCACTCCTGACTCACTCGGGGATTGCTGCCTGTATAACCCGTACACAGAAGAGCGCATTAGAAAATGGGGCTTCTCCCCTAACATAGTTAGATGGATCTATACAGCGATTGTCCGTCCAATTCTCCTATACGGGATCTTAGTATGGTAGTCAACCTTCAATAAGTCCACTGTGTTAAACAAACTACAGGAAGTGCAAAGATGCGCGGAGTTATGCAAACAGGCGCACTTCGCTCCACACCTTCAGATGCCGTAAAGGTTATGTTATACCTCCTTCCTTTGAACCTTGTGGCAAAGGAAAACGTAACTATCGAATTCAACTGCAACTCAGAATAAAAGAATTTGGATTTTGGACCGGAATGAGGGGAGGGCACTTTTAGGTGCTGGACTTTGTCAACATTCCCACGGAAACCGATTTCGGCACATCCGAGGTCACTTTTACGAAGAACTACGAGGTCCACATCCCTTCACGCCGTTAATGAAGTAATAGACCACACAGTTTTCAGGGTGCCATAAACTATTTTACTGATGGCTCTAAGCTCGAGGGTCGGGTGGGGGGTGGAGTCTTATCACCGGAACTTGGGATTGAAGTCTCCTTCCGACTACCCGATCACTGCAGTGTATACCAAGCGGAGGGTTTAGTCATACATGAGGCTGTTTTGCAAACCAATCAGAAGGCGACAAGAGCCGAACTGTCTACATCTGCTCAGATAGTCAGGCGGCTCTGAAGGCCCTGCGCATTAGCCCTAACAACTCCAGAACAATCTCTGAATGCCGCAGATGTCTTAACGAGATGGCTCAGCAGTTCAGGACCCTCCTCATATGGGTGCCTGGTCACCGAAATATAAAGGAAACTGTAACACTGACGAATTGGCTAAGAAAAGCTCGACCGTCACTCTCCTTGAAAGCGGGGGGGGGGGGGGGGGGGAGTGTAAAACACCTTCTCTGTTACTGCCCAGCTCTAAGATGAAGGAGACTTACCACTTTTTATGATCCCTTCCTAAGCACGCTTGCGGAGATCCCGAAGTTTCATTAGCTAAGAACATTCATTAGCTCTTCGAGGTGGTTTAACGAAACGACACTTCAGCATCGGTTTTAAAGTGAGATCATTATGGCATCACAATGGGCCTACTCCTTTGGCCTAAGTGTTTGGGATGTGCACCATCAGCTCAGCTATATCTAACCTAACCTAACCTAACCTTGGCAGCAAAGATAGCGCCAGAGTTAACATTTTTGTTACGAAAACACAGGACCTTGTCAGTCGATTGAAAAAACCGAATAAACTCCAGTTTGAATTGGTCTTCGCAAATCAGATTAGTACTCTTAGCTGGGTTAGTTGGGTTTGTAAAGTTAGCGTTGGTTGGTTGGGGTGGCAAAGTATGGCAATTTAGTTTTAACTAGATGATGGTCGACTTTGAGGTAGTATCACATCGGATGAGAGGTAAGAATTAGATGAACGGGATGAGCCCCTTGTCCTTCAACATTGACTGTTTATCTTCAGACTGTGAGTTGGAGCAAACATTTACTCCAAAAATGGTGTAGAGCAGGGATTGAATGATACGGTCTTGGAAATAGAACCGACACGTTGTCGTTTGTAACGACAAAAATTGCAGAAATATTTTTTGGTAAATTTTAAAAACTTACCACTCTATTAAATAACGAGAACAATATTGTTTCTTCTACTTTTTTCGGTTTCGAATAGTTTTTGTCATATATACCTAACGTAATTCTTCGTACCTACCTTACAATGTACAATGTACCCAATTTTTTTCAATTAACTCTTCATTATATCATTTCCAAAATTCCGTCACTTATCTTCCATCAAAAAAATCGCATCTTTCCGCAAATCAACCAAGCATTCACTTACTGAACGCGAAATCCTCCGTGGTGACACTGTCTGAAAACGAGCTGCCCCCTTTCGCACCTGTCTAAAAACTTTACGTGTGTTGCCCATTAACACTGGCGCTTCTGACTACTTGTAATCATTTTAGGTGCCATTAGAGCCGAATTTCGAAACAGTTGAATCCCGTAATTCGATAATTTACTCTGTCGTCTGGAAATTGGTTATAAAATCTGTCACACACGACATAACCAGCTAGGTTTTTACTTCGGCATTTTGGCTTAGCTGATGATCTTGAAATAAGTCGAGTTTACACTAGCCGACTGCGCACTGCACGAATCACTTAAAGCATGCTCTCAAAGTAGCGGAATTTGGTGGTGATTTGTTCAGGTAAGAAATTTTTTTTTGTAAATTAAACCACATTTTCAACTAGAATGTCAACACAGAAGAGGGACAATGCTTTTCAGATAATCGATCGTATGGTTGAGTACCTGTGGAGTCTTAAAGGAGTTCAATTTAGAGACAGTAGTTGAGCCAACATGAAGTTTACACTTGAGTGGCTGCCTCCTGTCCTAATGGGCATAATTTATATTGCATTTAATTTTTGAGAGTTTCATCAAAGTAAATCAAGCGTTAATAACGGACCTAATGAGCCCTAGACTACAGATTGCCAGGTTGCGACCAGTCATCTAATTTAACTGGAGGTATGCATTACACAGGCCGGTGATATTGTTTACCTGGCCAAGGGTGACTAGGCGTTTTCCTCCCCGGATGATGTCATCAATTTCATCAAATCCCCCCGAAGTACATTTGTGATGATGATGGCCTTCATAATATATTCAACAGAAACTTATGCAAGCTTCGATCGATCTCTCTCTCTCTCGCACTGATCCTCGGTCCAGGTACCTATGAGGTAATAATTTCCATGTCATCGTGATGTTTCGAGTTTAATCTCTGACTTTATTTATTATCTACGGCAATGTGCTGAATGTTGGATACTAAATGACTCTGGGCGGTATTTGGGGCCTTCAATCAATTTCTTACTTTAGCCGCATATTTATTGAGATGTAATGGCATTTGATTTGCGCTCATCACTGGCGGCGGTGGGGGCACTGAATTACACACAGGTAAATACAGAAACACATTCGTCAAACATCCTTAAATGATGACTGGAATTGCATAATAACATCGCATGATTAAATGCTAATAGCTCTGTCTCGAACTGTAACATGGCCCCAAGGGACAAATTAACTAATTTCTTGACGGCTTTACTGTATACATATGCAGTGAACCTTGTTATTGAAACGGTGCACCCCGGGGAAATTATGTTATTGAATGGAGTTAATGATGTCGTGATAAAAGCTAATTACATACCAACTGGCCTCATATAAGGTCGGTCATTATGGCATTCATATCTGCATGAATCAACGAAGGCTTTGCAACTTTGTTCGAAATGTTTTTAACTGAAGTTGGACAAACAATGTTTAATTTTCGTTTTTAATATGTTTACAACCATCGAGGGGTATTGACTTGCTTTATGAGGGGAAGGTACTTTTTAACTGTCATGTGTTCAGGTGAAGTGAAAAAATTCCAAAAATAAATTTTGGGTCAACCTTAAAATGGCTATCGTTGATCTTATAAAACAAGTGTGTTACTGAGTACCTCAAAAGCGATTAGTTAATTCCATGCCATCGGCAAAAGTATGGACATCAGGTTAGGTGATTCACAAGGTAATACACAAAATTATTCAATCAGACACACTTTTTAGAAGGGATGCCTTCAAATAAACAGAAATGTTAGATGCCATCATGTGTACCCAAAACATAATGTTGATTTTAATCGTTACATGTACATATTCTCCATTTTGTTAAATGAAAACATAAAAATATTAGCGAAGTCCTGTGGTGAGTCAATTACATCGGTATATATAAATATACCGAGGTAAGCAGCCAACCGATCGACTTGTAATACCTGTCATTGACATGACTATTAAACTTACCTATCTAGAAATTTACGACCCTTTCCTATCCAGAAATTTGAACAAAATTTTCCTCACCTTTACCCTCATAGAGGTGGAAATGTTTGCATGTTATTATAATTGACTGGGAATTGTGTTTTCGTGGTGGCAACGTCAATTTTGTCGCGTACTTTATCACCAAAGTTATACTGGCCAAAATACGGTTATTCATTTCTCGACTGAAAAGGCAAATCCTTGAATACAATAAAAGCAAAAAAGCTGTGTTTCGAGCGTACAAGCGTTCCCTGCTGGAGTCGTGTAGTAGAAACTTTTGCAATTCCATCATCAGGACAGTTAAACCATCTTTAGTAAGATACTTAATGCTATAGCACTAAAAAATTCTGGGATTTGGTAACTATGTAACATCAAGAATCAGTCCATTTTATCCCAACCCTTCCTTTTGTTTACAAGGGAAAAGTGCCCCTGTCTGAATTCTCAATGGAATGAGTAAGTGGATCCTTCGCTTGCAGAAAATTAGAGAGAAGTCCAAGATTAGATTATGGCAGGATAAAGGTGACGGCTTGGGGATCATAGTATCCGGAAGGGAAACAAGGAAGTACGGGAAACACGGCAAGCACTTTTCATTTAAACAAAAAAAAAACGTCTCGATCGAATCCTAAGAAAATATTTTCAAATTACTATATCTACATCAATACCCTTCGATCGGCACCTCACATATGACGTTTAAAGAAAAAAATTGGTTCGACTGAATTTTATGAAATTATTTTGTGATCACATTTTCGTTAATACGCTTCGAACGACACCCCAACGATGTCGATACTGTTTTTGTTTCGCGCAATATCGTGCAGGAAAATATGACCACCTACATACATGCACATGCGCACATACATAGTTCTTCTCAAAATTATGTTGTCAATGCTATTGGGGAACCTTCAAAGGACTCCGCACTTTTTTTGTGGAAAATAGCTTTCGGCTAATTTTCTGGAAATTTTGCAGGTTGACAGTTCTCAACATGTAGATCAATAGTCTCAATGGGCACAAAGCTCCATCAACTCTCCTTCACCCCCAAAAACCAACCCAAGAGTTATGGGGATATAACTGATTTCAGAATATAAAACAATTTATTCTAGTAGTACAGCCAACGACTACCCCAAACAACCCCTCCTTTGACCCTTCAAACACTGACCATCCAAGGCCTTCGCTCCCACGTCCCCCCACCACAACCCACCCTGTGGATTTTTCGATTACTGAATTCCCAGGGAGGCAACCAATGACATTTCAACATTTGACCCTCTCACCCTCATGTAGATCAAGAGCTTCCAGTCGCTCTGCCCTTTCGTCCCCACTTCAAACTTTCAAACACTATCTCCCAACACCGCTCCGAAGAAGATTGGAAATGGATTTAACTGATCATGAATATTGGCGAACCTACATCTTTTTAATCTCAGACAACCCCGACCATTGACCATTCAGACAACCCCCTGAACCCCGACCATTTACTACCTGTAAAAACATCCCCAGCGAGAGGAGAGATTTTTTTATCTACCTGCGGGTAAGATGGTCAGAGGTTGAAGTGGCATTGGCTGCCTACGTCGTAATTCAGTAATCGGCATGGGTCGTGGTAGGAGTGGAGGGCGAGGGAGGGGTTGGTTGAAATATGATCCATTACGTTCATAATGTAAATTGGCTACATTACTCAAATGGGCGACCGCCGATTCTGGTAAAATATCGTTGACCAGCGCAGAGACCACCTTTGATCTGTCTTTTACTCCTTTGATCTGTCTTTTTTTCCACCCAAAAAGGTACTCCCTCGAGGTAGACACATCCTTTGGTTACTCGGACTACTTCATAGCTAGGCCCGATCTCTTAAGTTCATCTTCGCCCCCCACCCATCACAGCTCCTAAGAAAAATGTTTGGCAATATGATAACTGGTTGGGGCTCATTCGCTTTCTACAAGCTATTGACTTGACCTTTATGGATCTTTGTGGCACCAAGTCTAATTAAGTCTAGGTCGAACGAAAAATGATTTAATAAGGAGTGTTTAACAATTAAGCCTAAAGATGCCGCCTATAGAGCGTATATAAGTTCTCTGAATTAATACGCGAAATGTCTGGTCTTTGGTAAGTGCGATCATTTTACTTCATTCACAATCTCTTTTTTTATTTACAAGGGAATTTTATTACGGAAAGCATGTCCAATGCCAATTTATTAAACTTCTTTTTGCCGTGAGGCCGTATGTGTCCCCATTAAAAATGGTTAAAAATTCTACGGCCATTCTATCCTACTAAAAAAAACCAAGCGGCCGTTGTTCGCCCGCTGCAAGCCCATTTTTTCTTTTTACTCGGGAGTCTACGACCATTCTCAGAATGTAGGCATACTGTGCTTTCCAATGGTTGGGTAGTCGATTTGTTTCTGCGCAATTTTTGCGTTAACCCCTCCTATAATTTCTTTTCATCATACCTAACACATATCCTGAGGTTTCTCTCTAGATTTTCGTAGAAGGCGTCCTTTTCTTCCTCAGAGCAATATTCGGGAGCAACGAACATGCGTATTGATGAGGGAATAATTGTGGAATTTGCCTTTAATTCTTATATATTGCCCATTCTTTCGCTTATTGTTTCGAATCGTTTTATATATCATGCATCTAGGCTGTAGAATATTGTTTAATTCCTTCCTTCTAACTTCTAATTTCTTGGATCGCCGTTATATAGGTTTTGTATTTTCTAAACTGGCCAATAGTGGTTTTTTATCTAGTTGATACCATGGAAAAGTAACGTTTCGATTATGCCCATCGCTATAGCGGGTGCGCCTTGTAAGGCGTGCCAATCCAATTACATTTCGTTCGCCTGATTTCATCGTCTATCCTTTCTTGGCTGGCACGGTGCCATAGTTCTTTATTTGTAATTCGTACTAGTCGTATTATTATGTTAAGTATCCAGGAAGGCTGTTAAGGTGATATTAGGGAGCAAACTCAGCACAAAAGCAAGATCGCGAAGCAAATCCCGATTGCATAAAGGCAGGGGTGGTGCTTTCATAGGTACAATTGGTGCATTTACATCGAGCGCAATTGGACGTGGCGCAAATTCAGAAAAAGAGTGTCCCCGTGCCTAAATTTTCATATATTAAAAGAACTCCACAGAGCGTTTTTCCTTCATTGCGATCAACAAATAAACACAGCTGATGGGGGCGTAGTATGGCAAACTGCACCGGTCGTAAAAAGGCCAAACGACGGCCTTGTGTGGAGCATTCCTCCACAGTTAGTATTTCCGAGCTCTTACAGCATCCAACAGTTCAAACGTAATACCATGTTCGCACTGAGCCGAAATTAGGTGACGTCAGAAAGTGATTTTGAAATTATGTAGAACCGTTCGCACTGGATTTAAATGATTTCGTTTGACAGTTTTTTCTAGCACTACTCATGTCTTCGTTTTTTTCTGCCCGAATTTCACTAGCAGTTCCTCTTATAACAAAGCCCATAGCTTATTTATTTTATATATCTTGGGTTTTTGTATTCTGAAGAATGTTGAAATGTGCAAAATCGAAATTGTGTTATTAAAATGTGTCAAACTGACAAGTTCACCATCAAGAGAGACGTGCTGAATTGAGCTGAATTCGATTTTTAGGTTTGAGTATTGGCTTGGACATGATTTCGTTCGTAATTTTGCCAAAATTACGAGGTTTGAGATGATTTCGAAATCACAAGAATACATGGGAAATCACATGATTTTGAACGTGATTTTGGGCGAAATCACCAAAACAACCGAAATCACGTAATTTGGTATTAGGGTCATCGCCATCTGCTTCAGCACCCATATCCCCTAAACTACCATATTCCCGTCTATCATTCTAACTAAGCTTATTACTAGACATTGCACTGGGACATTGCAATGGGATTTCTAAGCTTAGGCTACCGCTTAAAAAATGAAACATGGATCTAAAGTTACTCCTTTGAAATGAAAAAACCCTAGTTTCTGCTCCAACTTTATTCACAGAGTGAATGATGTTTAAAAAATAACTTTGAGCAAATAAATACCCAAATACTCTTAGGCAGCGTAAAATACTGCGTGCCATTGGCACTTTTCAACAATAGCTCCTCGCTGCTCCGCCCATTTCTGTTTCTTGTAGCAATTAACCATAGATCAAACCTTTACATCCCACATACAGCAGAAGTTCAAGCCCCTCTTATTTTGTCTAATTAAAATACCTGCCACTACTTTCAAGGTAACGAAATTGCATTGCTCTGTAATTTATCACAAATTTGCATTTGAATAGACTAAGGAAATGCACTGATGTAATCCAGTTACGGATGAGAAACCAAATTTTCCCGAGGCACTGAGGTATCCATCTCAAGGTCTTTACCTCCATGAGTGATTCCCCATAATCTTGAACTTGACGTTCCGCCGCCGGATTGCAGCCGGAGAGCTGGGGCTGAAATCGAGACCAGCCGGTGGCTAATTAATTTCCTTCTGCTACTGCTCATCAACTTGGGCTTATGACGTTGATACTGAGTTGAGTGCAATTAAATCGGTGAAATCTGCATTTTTCGTAAAAATCCATTTCAATGAAATGGAAAATTTCTTAGGCCGGGGGTTGTTTGCGGTGTGCGCGCGCAAAGTGCATTCCGCAGTGCCCGGTGCCGTAAGAATTTATCCATTGCCGGAGAAATAAAAGCGCGTGAAAAAACATTAGAGATGGAATTATGCAATGAAATCCAATCTTGACGCCCACCTGAGTGCAATTGCCAGACAAAGACATGCCAGAGTAACACCAGCACCACATCTGTTATTTTCACCAGGCCCCGAGCCCGTTGGCTGGCGCGCGGGGTATCTAGAGACTTGTCACCTGAAACAGATTTCTTTGAAATCAAAATTAAAATCCACAGCGTCGCTTACGCAACGTGCTCGTTAAGGTGTCCCGCACCTCTAAGGTAATCGATCTTGTCGTGATTGACAAAATCCCGATCAAATCTCACATATTACGCGCTTGAAAAGACTCGGGCTCAATGCAAGTACATATATACGATATATATTTTTTTTATTGTTTTCTGGGTGACTTGTGTGAAAGTCTAACTGTTAGAGGTCTTTTTAAGGCAATGGACGTTCTTGAAACTTGTTCTTAGAGACCGGTCTCCACACCGCGCACCGGTACGCGGAGAAGGCGGCCACAAGGTACACCGAGCCGAGAGAGAAAAAAATTGGCAAAAGTCTTGGGCTCTTGTCGACCACTCGAAAGCAGAATTTTTGGTCAAGCCCCTTGTTGTTGTTCGCCGTGCCGTGTGGTGGTGGACGTGGTGATCTTTCCTTTTCGTGATGTGCTGCGAGGCATTCTTCTGAGATAACACTTCTGTAGAAGTTCTAATCAACTTGAAGAAACTGGAAGTGGTACGATAACCTCTCTCTCGCCGGCCGTGTGGATGTTCCGAATAGTGATGTAGACGAAATATGCCCCAAGGGATGTGTACGATGCGCCGCCGTGGATGAGCCTCAACTTTTAGACGAGGGAGTTTCTTGTTAATTTTGGGAGTTTTTTTCTTTAATTCGGTACTAACCTCGAGGCAGATGAACTTCTTATATGAAATCTTAATGGAGAGGCTACAAAAAGGTTGATTCTCATATTTTAGGAACCCATTAAACTTTTTTTCCGATAAAAAAAAATATTTCTTTAATGGCCCATAGGAACCCCTGATCGGATCCGATTAAGATAACAGCGAATGAGTTTAATTTCACTAATGGAGAACACAGATTAAAACAAGGGCATTCTGGATTTTATCCAAACATGTGTCACCAAACATCCGTTTGAGCATCACTTTGAGTGCCATTTGCTAATATTTATGTTTTTTGGTCTGCCCAATCATAGACATATGTCGAACTAGCTTGTTTATACACTTAGAGAGATTAGGGGCAGTTGCGAGTTTGGATCTTCACGGTTTTAATCCTTTGAATCTCTTTGCTTTGTTTGAAACTATCTTACCTTCTTTTAAATGGCAAATCTTAGCTCCGGAATCAACAGTTGTACTACCAGTCCGTCATGTTATTGATCACGCCATGGTGCCATGTCTAGTAGAAAGCTTAACTCAAAGAAAAGGAGAGATTTTAGTTATGAAAACCCAAGAACCCTACGTTTGAGCTTTTGGATGTTGCAAGAGTTCGGAACCACTTACTGTGGTAGATAGCTCCACAGTCGTTCTAGGAACGAATTGCGTATCTGTAATGTGTGCGAAAAGGGATGCTACAGAAAGGGCGCATGAGGTGGCGAACTAATCTTATGTTGCGGATATTATTAGGTCTAAGGAAAAATTCCTGAAGTTTTATCGATAGAAAATCGGTAGTGGTAGGAAAGTGAAAAAATGGAGAAAAATAATGAGAAGTTGGGATATATTACGGTATATCCGTTCAAGTTAATGACGCTTACCGGGTCGCTTGTAAAGTTAATGTTAGGGTCCTCCTGCGTTCAATTTTTGACCAGATCGATATTCTTCACAATAGTTCTCCGTAGAGGCTGACGGGACTCTTATCTATCTGATGTCTCTTCCTGTCATTCGGCGATGCCCAAGTCTCCTTGAGTGATTTCCGATTGCCTATTCGAGGCTGGTGTTACTAGGGCGCAGTAAAGTCAGCCATCAAAAAAATTGTTGTTCTCCTCGGAATAGAGTGAAAAACCTTATTCAGTCGGTAATGAAACTAGTATTTGATGTTATCGTCTGTGTCTCCAGTTGGAGCGTATCATTAGTCCTTCCAACGTAGTGCTTCTTAGACTGGCACGCAGACAGTAATAACCCTCTTAGAACCCGATTAAAAATAATTTATTGTTTAATTTTCTTACTTGCACACACGCGCCCATAGCTAGCACGCATAGCGAACAAGTAGGCATGCAACAAAAGTACGCACGCTCCCGCCCCGGCCATACACACATACACCATTCTATTCGGCATAAATCATTTCAAACGCCAGAGTCCCCCACTAACCACGTTCAGTGCTACTTAACCTACGCAATTGAGAACCAACGAGAACCGTTCTACTGAGTACGCTGTTGGCATCCTTTATGGTCACCTAGCAAACTGCCCTTTTTCTTTGTCCTATAAATTTTGCGATTTCGTGCATGCATTGAACCCCATGCATATCTCCTTCATATATGACAAAGTTTCGGGTTATCGAAGGACAATGGCTAAGGGAGTGCTTAAGCTTGTATCAAATGCCCGAATTTGGCTTCACTAAGTTCCACGACAACAATGTCCTATATGACAAAGGATAGGATCGATAACTTCATTATCAACTTTATTCTAAAGCGAAGGAGAGCGTCAATACTCTTATTCATGGAGCGTTCTACCTAAACGCACTTTATCAGGGAGCAGCTTGTGAACGTGGCTAAATTCCCTCAGAGCCTACCAGGATTCTAAACAATTAGTCCAGAATAGATCAGGGGTTCCTCTCTTCTATCACTTAAAAGTTAACGCGTGTGACAAACTTTATGTGGTAGTAGCCCAATGAACAAGAGTGTCCAATGCTCATTGCATTATATCTCTTATTGTTGAGATGTACTTGCCGGTCACCACCAACAAAATATCATCAGCATAATCCACCCGGGTGCACCCAGACTCTCTTAGAGTTATCAACACTTCCTTGACTGTAATATTCGAAAGGAGCAATGATAGGACCCTATCCTGCCATGTGCCTCTTCCAACCCGTCTGACTTCTTCCGAAGGCCCCTGCATTTCAGCAGCTGATCAATAAAGGTCCTAGAGCATCCGTCAACACCTACACTTTGGAGTGCCCCTTGACCGCAGAAGATTCAACATTGTTAAAAACACCTTCAATATCTAACTTTGATCTAAGAAAGCAGCCAAAGTGAACTCCTTGAACTCATGGGATTTTTCAATGCCCAGTGCCAGGAAGTGGAGAGCAGGGTCTACCGATTTACTCTTTCGTGTAGACACGCTGCGAATAGTCCATTCAAAACGCGCGTTAGGGTGTTCCAAAATAACACCGTTAAGAAAATCGAACCCTAAAGGTTTTTGGGGTCGCTGATCACGAAAATCGGGGTCCCGCGGTCCTAAAACATGGGCGTCACCTTTAAAAATGCAAAAAACACCCCTTTTTAGGGGGTTTTCGCGATTATTTCAATAATAATGAAAACTAATGCAATGAAATACACTTTTTTTAATATTTATTTGCGAAGGTGGTTGATTTGTATTAAATCAAGGCGAACTTTATGATAAGGGGTAAGCCTAAAGGGTTGAAACCACCCCTTCATTAAAATTGTAATTGAAAAAAATGCAAATGCATTTTTTTATATAAAATTGATTTTTATAATTGTAGGGGTAGTTTTAACCCCTTAAGGGTTGAAAATAATATATTTTTGGCTAACAGTACCCCCACAATCGAATTTGAAGCATAAACTTGAAAAAAAGTAATTTTTACAATTTTTCTATTTTTAGCCGATTTAGGGGTGGTCAGTCATCAGCGGAATAGGGGGAATAACATGTAGCATAATATGCACGTGCCGTAACTATTTCGGACTGATGGAAGTGCGATCATAACCTCCTAGCGGTGGCCACTGGTAACTATTCTATGAGAGAGGATAGGCTAATATGATCGGGCTAGTCCCTTCCAAGTAAGGTTGGCGTGAGGCTAATAACCTCACCCGTAAAAAACAATTATTACGGAACGAGCAACAGGCCTCGGATACTGGAATAAACGACGACGACCACGGCAACGAAAAAGGCAAAACGATTTACGAATTTTTTCATGGAACGTTCGAACTCTGTACGGAACTCGAGCTCCAAAACATCTAGCCGATACCCTGTCAAAGTATAAAGCTGACATTACCGCCATTCAGGAGATGAGGTGGACAGGGAATGGTGTTTTGCAAAAACCTGAGTATGACGTATATTACAGCTGTCATACAAAACACCATGTTCTAGGAGTAGGTTTTATGGTTAGCAAAAGAATGAAGCCTACCATTATCGGCTTTAAAGCTATAAACGAAAGGCTATGCTCCCTTCGTGTGCGAGGTAAATTTAAGAACATCAGCCTCATAAACGTTCACGCACCTACAGAAGAGTCCCCGGATGATGATAAAGAAGAATTCTTCGAATTAGTTGAACGGGAACTTAATGCCTGCCCCAGGTATGATGTAAAAATCATACTGGGAGATCTGAACGCCAAAGTAGGCCGGGAGCCCATATACAGGCAATATGTCGGCAACCACAGCTTGCATGAAAACACTAATGACAATGGACAGCGAGTTGTAGAGATGGCAGCAAGTAAGAACTTGGTCGTTGCAAGTACTAGATTTGCGCGTAAAGATATCCATAAAGCCACCTGGGTATCTCCTGATGGAGCCACTCGCAACCAAATAGATCATGTGTTGATAGACCGCCGCCACCTTTCGGGTCTGATGACGGTACGAACGTACCGAGGTGCCAACTTCGACTCGGATCACTATCTTGTTGGTATGGTGCTCCGAGAGCGCATTACAACGCTGAAAAGCTTTGTATCCGCTGATCAGGCTCGAATCAACACAGCTGCACTACGCAATGAAATGGCCAGAAACAGCTACGGTCATGCATTAGAACGCGCCCTAAGTCCTGGGGATGAGATGCCGGGCGTCGACGAGAACTGGACCCGCCTTAAAAATACTGTCATTAGTACTGCTGATTCCATCTTAGGCAGAAGTCGTAAAGATCGGAACGACTGGTTCGATAATGAATGCAAGCTGGCAACTGAACGTAAGAATGCTGCGTACCGAGCCATGCAGCAATCTCAGAGAACACGGGCACGCGAAGAGAACTATAAAGAGCTCAGAAAAGAAGAAAAGAGAACTCACAGACGAAAAAAGGAAGCCTGGGAAAAAAATCTCGTCTGTGAGCTAGAACAGTACACAGAACGACGGCCGCACCAGGCGCGGGAGTTCTACCAAAGAGTCCGCAGTATGACGCAATTCACACCACGTTGCACATACTGCAAGGACAAAGAAGGGAATCTGATCACCGATCCTAAAGGCATCTTGGAGCGATGGGAAGAGCACTTTCATGAATTGCTAAATGGCGAGCTAACTGAGGATTCGGAGGCTCCACCAATATCTGATGACAATGCTATGCTGCCGCCACCAAGCATAGAAGAAGTTAGCAGACCCACAGGCGGCTCAAAAACAACAAGGCCTCGGGTGCAGACGGCATCGCAGTGGAGCTGATTAAATATGGAGGGCCTACATTACACCAAGCGATTCATGAATTAATTGTGCAAGTATGGGAGCAGGAAGTGATGCCAGAAGACTGGAGAAAAGGCATCCTCTGTCCGGTACACAAAAAAGGAGATATCACAGCGTGCACTAATTATCGCGGTATAACGTTGTTGAGTACCGTGTATAAGATATTCTCCGCTATCCTACAAAACAGGATGGCCCCATACGCCAGAAACATCATAGGCCATTACCAGTGTGGCTTCAGCCCAGGCAAATCAACGACTGATCAGATTTTCACCTTGAGGCAGGCTATGGAAAAATGTCTAGAGTTTCAAAACTCAATTCAACACCTCTTCATAGACTTTAAAGCCGCCTATGATAGCATAGCCAGGGTAGAACTCTACAAAGCCATGAGAGAATTCGGCATCCCCAACAAACTGACAAGACTATGTAGGCTGACCATGATCAATGTGTCAAGCCAAGTAAAGGTATCCGGAACACTGTCCAGACCAATCAACATCTATAATGGACTCCGACAAGGGGACGGTCTGGCCTGCCTCCTTTTCAACCTGGCGTTGGAGAAAGTGATCCGAGATTCGGGCGTGACATCAAGGGGTACAATCCTCCACAAGTCCACCCAATTACTGGCTTACGCAGACGACATTGACATCATTGGAAGAACAACAACAGCTGTACAAGAAGCTTTCACTCAGATTGAGCAAGCGGCAGGAAATCTGGGACTGCACATTAACGAAAGCAAAACAAAGTACATGGTGGCCTCGTCTGGAAGAACACCTAACATTGGTCCCACAATCAAGGTAGCGGAACACGAGTTTGACGTGGTAAAATCATTTACCTACCTTGGGTCAATAGTAGCAGCCGACAATAGCATGGAACCAGAAATACGCGCACGACTGCTAAAAGCCAACAAAGCCTACTATAGTCTGTCAAGGCTCTTCAAATCTAAATATCTAACCATAACGTCTAAACTTTTACTATATAAGACGATGGTCTTACCCGTTCTCACATATGCATCCGAAACGTGGGTGCTTAGCAAAAAGCACTCAAACCTCTTGGGCGTGTTTGAGAGGAAAATACTTCGGAGGATTGTTGGCCCCGTATGTGAGGAAGGACGATTCCGGAGACTCTACAATGACGAGATCTACGAGCGCTATCGCGACATAGATGTTGTGAAGAAAATAAAGCTCGGTAGGCTCCGGTGGGCAGGGCATCTAGCTCGTATGAGTGAAGATGAGCCTGCTCGGAAAGTTCTCTGCGGTAAGACCTATGGGGTGCGACAGCGAGGGAGGCCCAACCTTCGCTGGAAGGATGGCGTGGACCAGGACGCTCAGAGTTTAGGGATGCCAAACTGGATGACATCGGCTCAGAATCGGGACCGGTGGAGAGAACAGTTGCGCGAGGCCAGGACCGGATCCCGGTTGTAGAGCCGTTAAAGAAGAAGAAGAATACATGATTTATAAGGATTAAAGCCTTCTATGGCTTGGAGTTTCAATGACTCCTGACTGCTTGTGGTCCATGTACCGTCTCCTTTTAGCATCAATTCTTGGCACATTGTGCTTTTAGAGAGAACCTTTCTAAGTCTTGTTGCGTCCAAAAAAGCTTCTATTGACTCATAAAAGGTCTTTCAGGATTTCCTCTTTGACTTACGCAGTTCGTACTTGAACTCCCTGGGACGTGCTTTAAAGTTGTCCCAGTCAGTGTGAGAAGCTTACTGTTCCACCAAGGAGGTTTGGTTTCACCTCTGTATTTCCTAATGTGATAGTAAAAAATCTTACTTGTATGTTTCATAATTTTAAAAAAGTAGTAGGGCTTTGGCGGTACGAGAATAGTGACGTCATCGGTTGTGGCCTCTGGTGTGTGGTCTTTAGTGTGAGTAAGCTTTATCTGTGTGAGATTAGTCTCAACTTCGCTGAGTCTTTCGCGCTGTGAAATTTGGTTGAACTTCGCTGTGGTGAGGTTGAGTCTTGGGTGAGCTTTCCGCTTCGGTTAAGCTTTAAGCTGAATTTGATTGAACTTTACTGTGCCTTGGGTAAGATCTTGGTGGGAATCTGCAATCATTAATTCAGGAATCGAGAGGCTCCTTTCGGTCTAGAATATAGCCAGATGCTGTTGGATGTCACCACTATCAAATACTTATATAAGAAAAGGGGATAGGGTCAACTTGAATACTTCGTTTAAACTACTTTTCACTGGCACTGTGCCCAGGTTGCCATAGCCCAACTAATGATTAAAATGCTTAGATCACCTGTAGTCCTGGATTTAGGAAAGAAACAAAAAATTTATTTGAAATTAATTCTAAACAAGGAGACAGAAGGAAAAAATACAAAGTTTTCTTTAAGAGATGAGTAGAAATGAAGAAAAAATTCAAGAGCAATTGACGTGCTCAGGCAATGGAGAGCACCAATGACGGGGAGGCTATGCATCAAAGCTTATTGAAAAACCAAAAAGCTACAGGAAAACAAAAACAGATATTGAAGTCCAAGAACTCCAATAACAACAAAAATCAAAATCGTCTTCTAGACAACAAAAAATCGTTTTCATTTTTATGTACTAAATAATTAAGTCCAGCTTAGATAATACCTGACATCATTGACTTCTTATGCTTCAGCAATTACAAAATACTAAAATCATGCATCGTGATGGAATAATCACAAAGCGCAAAAAGCATAACCTAAACACTGATCATAAACATTCAATATCATTGCAATTTATGAGATCATCAATACAAAAATATCTATTTCTCTCCCGATGTTTTAGCATGATAAAAATTGAAAAAAAAAAAAAAGTTTTAATTAACTTTAGATAAATCATCATTTTAATTATTTTATCTGACAGACCAAGGCCCAGTGGATCCATCATCGCAGTTCGCGGCAAACTTCTACGCGGGTCCGGATCAAAAATCACAATGATACATCAAAGTCGCATAAAACGTATCCAATTCGATCGCGGTATCAGTTTACACCTAATACAAGAATGATTGATTTTTTGTTACCTTTTAAGCGTAAAAAGCGCCGCGCGATAAACAGAACTTAAAGAACCCCAGATTCGATCTCGGGAGAGCAAATAGCAAATATCAAATCTTGGCCCAGTACCCAATGACACACAGAACCAAGTAGCGCTGAGTTAGCAGCTAGCACGGCTCGGCTATTTGTGGCTTTGTGCCATACCTGAGGCTCCATAGAGCACCTCTGGCATTGGGGTGTGTCACGACTTGAACCCTGCATCTGGTTCGGTCTTGGCTGGAGAATCAATGATTGTCCCATGCTAAAACAAAAAAAAAAATTAAAATGGCGACTTTTTTCCTGCATTGTTGAGCGGACAAAGATCGGGCCCAAAGTCTTGGCTGGCATCCCCGATGATAGGTTTTGGTGGCCTTATTTCTGTGGTGCCCCCCAATGGTAATAATAATAAAATATCCTCCACCGACATTCTCAGACGATGTTATTGGGATCTTAGTCGCTGGAATCGGAATTGAATTCACTTTTACCTGGGTAACGGCCAGCGGTTTTGGTACGTACACAACTTTGGACTGTGTGGTCAATGCTGATTCGTATACACTTTCCTTACCGGGAGGATATGGGACGTAATAAGAAAACATGTGAACAATGAACTCTATATCGTCTGGTGTAGGAAAATATGGCTACATGCTACTTATTTATGACGTTTTAAGACTGAAGAAAAGCGAGTTTTATTGTCTAGTAGCTTGCAGTAAATTAAGAAGTTTTTAAAGGAAACTACTTTTAACTTTGTTGTCTTGTATTATTGAAAAATGTTCTAATATTTGGAACCAATAAAAAACGTAGCTGGATCTTGGGAAAAACACAGAGTATTGGGTAAAGAATCATTGATGCATTATTTATGAGCTAGTTAATATTAACTAACACTCCAGTAAGGAAAACTCAATGTAGATAAGGTATGTATGTACATCGGAAATTCTAAAACCGAGCTCTCTCTCTCTGGTAGAAAACTCTCCAGAATAGAAACGGTTCACTTCGGCAACAACTGCAACATCGAGGCCATTTATTTGGTACCAGTAGAATTCGGGATCCACAATAATATTAGTCTTCATTCCACATTCTGTATACCAGCATTTTCTACAGTAGTTTAGGCCACACCAAAGTCGTAAAGATGACTAGGTGCCATAGCAAACCTTATACCATGTTCGCACTGAGCCGAAATTACGTGATTTCGGCTATTTTGGTGATTTCGCTCAAATCACGTTCAAAATCATGTGATTTCCCAAGTATTCTTGTGATTTCGAAATCATCTCAAACCTCGTAATTTTGGCAAAATTACGAACGAAATCATGTCCAAGCCAATACTCAAACCTAAAAATCGAATTCAGCTCAATTCAGCACGTCTCTCTTGATGGTGAACTTGTCAGTTTGACACATTTTAATAACACAATTTTGATTTTGCAGATTTTAACATTCCTCAAAATACAAAAACCCTAGATATATTAAATAAATAAGCTATGGGCTTTGTTATAAGAGGAATTGCTATGGAAAATCGGGCAGAACAAAAACCAAGACATGAGTAGTGCTAGGAAAAACTGTCAAACGAAATCATTTCAATCCAGTGCGAACGGTTCTACATAATTTCAAAATCACTTTCCGAAATCACCTAATTTCGGCTCAGTGCGAACATGGTATTAGAGTCATCTCGCTACATTAGAGAACCTCGGCATAAGGACAGTTGCGCCTGGACGGACGGCGATCGAAATATCGGGAAGGTTTGGAAGCAGCTTCAGCAGCTGCTGTCACTTTACTCCAATTGTAGTAGATCTACTCCACATTATGCGTCTTAAGTGGCCACTTTTGAAATTCTACTCCACTTTTCGAAATCTTATTTTAATTTTTATTTAAAACAATTTTATTTTAAAGATTTAGATTGCTTATACAGGGTGTTCCGTTACTCATGGTACAAAGGAAAATGGCAAATAGTACATAAAAAATTATCGCAAAAAAAAGTAAAAGTGGGGGGGGGGGTGCCTCTTTTCGTTTTCGAGATATGGCGTTTTGAAGTTTTTTTGGTAGAGGTTTACATATTACCCAGTATTTTTGTCACCTTTTTAGATATTTTAATGAATAAGACATCAATCTACGCAGAATACTCCCACCTATCTAAATCTGTAAAAGTCAAGGGGTCAACCCACCAACATCCAGAGTTATGAGTCATCAAAGACAAAATTTTGTTTTTTTTCACTAAAATTTCCACTTCAACCACCTTTTTCTCCAAAAAATACGTAATAAACCAATATTTTGTTTTACAAAATTGGAAAGCTTGGACAATTTCCTATGAATAATGTCTAAAAACTATTATGCTACCACCTTTACTTTTGAAGTTATTAGCAATTTTAATAGTGAAATTGGCTCTATTTCGTCCTTTTTTTAGTACTTTTTCACCTGAGTTTTGTCGAAAAGTACCAAATAAGCACCAAATAAGGCCAACTTTTGCGTTAAAATTGCTAATAACTTCAAAAGTAAAGAGGCAGCCCCCCCCCCTTTTACTTTTTTTGCGATAATTTTTTATGTACTATTTGCCATTTTCCTTTGTACCATGAGTAACGGAACACCCTGTATTTCTCCACATCATTCATTACACCGTTCTACAAATCTTGACTTTAAAAAAATCCATTCTTATTCGTTTGCACTTTTTTGAGCTCCGATTTTTTCTGATTTTAATGGTTTTTTTCGTTTTTTCGTTTCACCCTCAGTTTTTTTGTTATTAACAAAAGTGGTTTTTACTTTTATTTGATATAATCGAATATTTTTCGAACATTCGATTATATCAAATAAAAGTAAAAACCATTTTTTGTTAATAACAAAAAAACTGAGGGTGCCACGAAAAAACGAAAAAAACCATTAAAATCAGAAAAAATCGGAGCTCAAAAAAGTGCAAACGAATAAGAATAGATTTTTTCACTGTAGTACGGTGTTATATACTTGAGATAAATGAACGCAACCCCCTTTTGAGTTCTCGCACGTAGCCTAAATTCGAATTATGCATTTGTTGAAAACGTCAAGGCATCACGTTGTCTTTCCCATTCAATTGAAATTTTTATCAAGTTGTTATTCGGCATGAGCTAGAGCAGCAGTTGGCAGCCCAAATGCATTAGCGTGCCATAAAACAGATAATTAAAACTAATGCACATTAAGCGTGCCACCAAAACAAACCATTGTATATAACGATAATTTTATTTGTGTAGCAAAAACTTTTCACAAAGCAACTTTAAGACCCCTTATTCACATAAAGACCGCCGGCAGGCCGTGACCTTTCAGATCAGGTCTGCAGGTACGGCCCGATCAAGGCCACTCAGTCTGACTGAAGGGTAGGTGATCTCATGTTTCCCTACATACACACAGGCGAAGACGATAGTTTAGCGTGGCAGCTTGCTAGTTCAAGTGGAAACATCTTCATGGCCTCAACGGAAACTTCCGATGTAATAGAAGCTCAGACCTTCAGGCCCGGACTGATGATAAATATCCACACACAGTCAGGTTTTTTTCACTTTTCCTGGACTGCAGGAGCCAGGTGAGTGTGTGGTGATACTCGGACTCAAGGAGAGAAACTTTCAGGCCACGGCCTGCCGGCGGCCAGTATGTGAATGACTGAATGGGGAATCTTCATATCGAGGTCCGAGTAAACCATATCCGCGGCGGGTGGTAGTGCATATTCCTTATGTAGTGTGTACTCTGTGAACTCTGATACATTTATATCAAAGTAGCAAGTACGCATGCCTCTTTAACAGTCGCGCATAAATATGAAAGGGCATGCCGACGCGATGGTCGTGGGTGGCGTTATCTTTATCACAGATCGTCACGCGTATCACTGTCACGCGTGTCATAGGTTGCCGATTGCTAGGCAAGTAAAGGGACATTTTTGCTCTTACATTTTTTTTTATGTGGCAGTGCTAAGCTCAGGAGTCACCCTTTGTACTACTAGTCCGTCATGTCATTTGTCACGTCATGGTGCAATGTCTAGCAGTAAGCTTAGTACGGAGGAGGGATGAGGGGGGGGGGGGTATAGGTTAAGGGTTAAAAGGTACGGGGGGGTATTGAAGAAGGTGGTGATGAACCCTGCGTTTGAACTCTTGGATGTTGTAGGAGCTCGGAAATACTGACTGCGAGAGGTTATTCCACAGTCGAGTTGTTCTATTAACAAACGAATTCATATCTTGTTGAGTGCGTGAAAGGGGGAGTTGCAGGTGAAGGGAATGAGAGTGGGCTAATCTGGTGTTGCGGGTATAAGAGTGCCGTGGAGGCAGGAGAGGGTTTAACTCGGAGGAACAGTCACTATGATAGTAGCGATAAAATTTTCTCAGTGCTGCTACATTCCTACGGTGGCTCAAGAGGTCGATATGTAAAGATATCGGTATCTACTCCCTAAAAGTTTAATCTACTCCACTTTTTTGGTAAAAATACTCCACAGTTAACCCTGAAAAGTGACAGCGCTGGCTCAACATCGAAGTAAGGCAAAAACCACCGGCATAGGTTTTTATTCTAAGGAGACTTGCAATAAAGCAATGCCGCATTCATAGTTCGGCTTTTGTAGTAATAGCGGAAATCTCCTCCCAGGAGTGTCTCTGCCGTTCTCTGATGCTTCGATCTCATTTTCGTCCTTGCAACCGGGGAAGTGTGTGTTCATTACTTTTCGTCTAAAATTCATTTTTTAGTCTCCTTTCAGTCCTTTTTCAGTCTTATATTTTCACGCAGTTCTTCATTCCACCACGAGGGAAAGGTTTTTTTTTGCTCCGCCCTACATACTGGTCAGGACAGCTTATACGACGAGTGGATAGCGTTTTCGAAAGTATTGAACCTATCTTCGATATAAGGTCTACCCTTTCCTGTGGGCGCTCTCTAGAGAGTTTCACTCTCAGGACATGACCGAACTCGTTCCAGTCAGTCCTTCGTAGGTTAGTGTGGGGTTGAGCAGCTCAATCTGCAGGTTTACGCTGAAGCGTATCCGAGAAGGACACTTGATTTGACAACAGGGCCGACTTTAGGTATTTTGGAGCCCCGTTCGAAATATTTTTATGTGCGCTTAACTTTTTAAAGACATTTCTTTTAGGTAGATGTTATTATGCACAAATATACAATAACCCGAGTAAAAATAAAAGATGGCCTTACAACGGGCAAACACCGGCCGCTTGAGGGCACATACGTCGTACTCACGACGGTCAAATTTTGCTCAATAGATTTAAGAAGGGTTGTTTTAAGGAGTGAGAGGCCAATAAACATGATTAACACTGTGGCCAAGTTAGGCCTATTTTGTACGTACCCCACTAGCGGAACAGACTTTCAGCCTTCCGGATGAAGGCAAGAATGTCGACGAAGATCAGACTTCAGCAGTATACTCAAAAACTCTCTGATAAAAGTTCTCCTTCTAAGCCAGATCAGAGCAGGACATTCACAAAGAATAATATGTGTGGAAGTCTCACCGTCTCTTCCATACTTCTGTCTCTTGAGACAGTCCTAGGTTGTGGACGTGATACCGTAGTCCTACATGGCCAGTCAGATAACCCAAGTTATTTACCAGAATAGCGTACACCTCTGCTTGAAAGACAGTTGCTAGGGTGCCTAGGCTTATCGCCCTGCTGAATCTGGGGCTTTCAATTCAGATTCCGGCGACCACACCTGTCTCTGTTTTAGAGTTATCCGTCGGTCTGATCGCCAGAAGATTCCATGTGCATCGATGTATATTTTCTAATTGTAAATCTGCCACGGTACATCATGTAAAATAAGTTATTAAAAGTGCAATGAAAGTATTGAAAAGGCACTGTGCCTCAGCCCACCCCAGCATTGGACATGTACCCTTATACGAAACCTTTTGTCCAACTTCAGCGAGTTGAAACCCTTTCTAGGATATTTTCTATTTTGAATTAAGTTTTTGTTTTTAAATAAAACTTATTAAAAATGATAAAAACCAGTTCTCAACTTGTTAATTATAAATTCATGCTCAATGCACGTCGTCTTTACATAAAAATAATTTCAGTAATAAAACAAGGAACATCCTCCCTACGAAGCCCAACAACCTATAAATTTCAAATTTGAATAAAAAAATTGAAAAGGGTTCATTTTCATCTTTTATGGAAGGATTTCCAAGAGCATTTCCTTATTGTTAAAAAAAAATGTCGAGATTTTCTAATGTGAAGAAGGATTTTTCCCGCATTCATTTTATGAAGTGTTAAGTCCCTTAAATAACCACACATACATGAATGTACACAAAGGACATCTTTCCTTTATCAAAGTATCCTGAATGCAGAATGTTTTCGCGTAATGAATTCATGTGCAGGAAGCCTTATGGTACGTAGCAGGACTTGGTGCATATTTTTTCATGCTTGATGTTGTGTGCTATGTGAATACTTTCTAAAAGTTGCTTACATTGCAGGAGAAGACATTTCTTGAACTTGGTACCAAATGGAATTTTTAATAAGGCATCGCAAACAAGCCGAGCGAGGAGGGTTTCATTTTTTAGTCTTTTTGCGGGATACCCGTAGTCGTTCGTATTTAGGGTAGCATTTTGACTTGTTGCGAATTGCCGGAGTGTAGAGATGAGGAGACTTGCAACATGGAGTTAAAAGTATGGAAAGAAGATTTTAAGGAAGAAAAACGCGAATTTAAAATTAATGATTTGGTTTTATGTATAAATAATGAAATAAAGGACTACTCTTATTATATCCTTTATGATTATTTCAATAATTCTTTCAGTGCCGGTTATTGTGCTATAGGAATTTCATACAGTTTGGTATTGATTTTAGTTTAAATTTCGATGTAAAAATAGGAAAAATAAATTATGTAAATTATTCTCGTAATAGCTCATCGATTGATCCCTTTCGAAAATTATTCCTTTCGGGTAAGTAAACTAATGATATAAGCGTCAGCTACCTTGGAAGTAGTGGGACTGACCGTGACGAAATGCACAATTTACAAAAATGACCATAAAAAAGTGTAACGCTCCCGGACTATAAAGTTTGGTTAAAAAACAACTTCCATACTCGTATATGACTAGATATTGACAGTGCAGTATTTCTTGGGTTTCTTAATCCATGATTGCCCTGACATTTTTGGAATTGTTTCAATGGACAGCGTGGAACTACGAGCTTATTATTCTTGTTGAGGGGCGCTATAGCGGGCACTGCGACCTATTTTGTTTGGCCTATTGTACCATCCCCGTCTTTAAAAACCATCAAGGTTAAGGCTTCTTAGGTAGCCTAAAACTGATTTAGGGTTGCTGTCTCAAATCTCCCTGGGAGTAGGGAAATCACGATGGAGGAGGCTCAGTCTTTTCCTGCTGTAGCCTCACAGTCGCACATCAAGTGCTCCGCAGTTTCGGAAGCTGCCCCGCAGAATCGACAGCCAGAGTCGGTCACCAGACCTATTTTGTTTAGGTGATAGTTAAGCGAACAGTGGCCCGTCAGGAGCTCTGTTATTATTTTTAGCTCCCTCCTTTTGAGATTTAAAAGTTTGCCCGCCTTAGTTTTATCGATTTGGATGAATCTTTTAGCTTGACGAGCACCCTGGGTTCTAGACCAGCTTTGAAGAAACATCTGGTCAACCCAATTCTTTATGGCCATTTTTACGTGGCAGCTTGCTAAGCTACAGAAAGGTTCCGGACCAATAGGTAATGAGTTTGCGCCTGCTCTAGCCAGGCTATCGGCAATCTCATTACCAATGTGACCTTCGTGGCCCGGAATCCACATCAGCGTGACACTATTGTTCCTGCTGAGGAATTTCAGGGATTGAAGACTACGAGCTTACTAATCTTTTACCAACTCCTCCCTCATCTGGTCCCAAGCCCAGGGTGTGAAACGAGGAGGGTGGTTGACCTGCCGAATTGACCAGAATAAACTGAAGAAACTGGGCAAGAAACCGCATGGATACACAAATTAACAATTCACGAAATAATGCTACCGCATCCTGGCCAATGGCGACCAGGCATGCTGGTGAGAAGTGGGTTACTGGCTGAACACCCAAATTAGTCCAAACTTCGGCCAAACTCAACTGTAGATGCATTTTTCCATCCTCTATCGATTGCAATTAGTCTCAACCGGTTATCTCATTTCCATCACTTTTTTCATTTCTAGAGCACTTTTTGGGGATTCGCTGCAGGCCTATGAACAGGACATGACGTCGGTCAAAAGGAAATCAGAGCAATGGAATTGTTGAAATATCAGTTGCTGCACTGTCGGAACTACGACTTACCGGATCCGGGATATTAACGATCACCTCACCAATTATTGACAAAACGAGGGCGCTTTACTAATCCGGTGCTGACAGAAGATAGGCCGGCGTCGCGTCGGTTTTATGGTCGATCGACGGGCTGCCAACAGCGTTATCGCATTCCAATCGACATCGGAGCGTTTGTCGGCTATAACCATCGGTGGAACGATCAACATCCATATCGTACCCGTTTATGCGCCAACCGATACCAGCACGAACGCGAACGAGGACGCTTCAACAGATGCTCTGAACTGAATTATTAACACTTGCGGGGGGGACACATCGAGAGAAAACGAGCCGGAAAGAACAAGCTGGATTTAGACCACATCGAGGATGTAATGATCAAATATTCGCACTTCTTCATCTAATGAAAGAAAGAATTCGTTGTGGCAAACGAACTGTAGTCGTTTTTATTTATTTCAAATCCGCTTTCGATTGCGTCGATTGGAACAGCTTGTGGAGAACCTTGGAAACCGAGCACGTGCCATTGAAAATCATCCAACTTCTCCAGAGTCGTAAGATGGCTCAACCAGCAACGTTCGTATTCGAAGCGAATTATCCGAGGAGTTTCCAATTGAAACGGGTCTCCGATAGGGAGACGCCGTTCGCCACTTCTCTTCAACGTCGTGATCGACGCGGTTATGCGTGAATCATCCGATGGACGATTCGGAATTCGATACGACTACAACAGCTTCGTAACCGACTTAATGTCGTTCGGACGACAGCGCCGTCTTTGCCGACAGGGATGCCGAAGCAACGGACGTGGTATACAACATTTCCCGCATCGACCCCAGTCATACGGGTTAAAAATCAATGCAGAAAAAATGAAAGTTCTCACAACGGACGGCTCTGGGGCCAGTGTTCACTTCGATGGAACCCAAATCGAACAAGTTCCGATGTTCAAATATTTGGGAGCATTGGTTGAGGAAACGAAAGTGGCATCGACTTCCGAAGTTCACAGCCGTATTGGCCAGGCAAGAGCAACATTCGACTCGCTCAAGTGGTTCAAAGTACAAAACAAAAGTACGCCTTTACCGTATCCTTCCGATTCTTCTTTATCGATTGGAAACGTGGAAACTGCTCAAGCCGGACGTCAAAAAGCTCGAGGTCTTCCAAATGCCATGCTTGAGGCAGATTCTCGGTGTCTTACTGCGCGATCGCCTTCGAAACGAGACAATTGGACCAAGATGCGATCAGCAGACACTGATCGAAGAAGAAATACAAAAACATCGACAATGGTGGTTTGGACTTGTTTTCCGTATGGATAATAACCGCTTCCGCTTGCCACGTAAACTTCTCTGGCGAGACCGTCCGGTAGACTGGAGAATTCGGCGATCGGCCTCGAAGAAAACCTGGCTCAATAATATCGAGGGTGACCTAAAGAATCATGTTACCGAGGGTCGAGACGTCGCCAAAAACCGGCACGAATGGAAACGACGGCATCGACAGCAGCGTATCCGTTGCGAGGTCGTCCCGTTCAGACCGTCAGCTAACGGATCTGAGAAAAGAAGAAGAATTATCTGCCTTTTTTCTTCTTGAATTATTAAATTCACACTAATTATAATGTACATGCGTTTTTCAGCGTTTATCAGCGTCAGCGTCTTGGACCAAAATTGCCAAAATTCTTCCGTCATTTTTAATTTACAAACTCTGACAAATAATCCATTATTTGTAATTTGAAGAAGCTCCGGTTACCAACTTTTAGTGGAAACGATAGACGATTTCAAAATATCTGCATACTGCCGCCGCCATTTTGAATTTGTAAATTTTTACACAAACTCGTTACTAAACAACCTTATAAACCCCCAGATATTGATTTTCAGTGGAACGGCAATACAATTTCCAAATTCGTCCCCCATTTTGGAATCGCCATCTTGAATTATTTAAACTGTCAGATTTCATTGTCACGTGAACTACCACATGTGTCAAATTTGAACTTGATCTATTGTTTGAACGCGTGTTAAAATCAAATTGTAAAGATTAAAGATTACCTGCATCATTAGTTACAGGTGAAGCTAATAAAAACTTATTAAATAGATCTTCAATTATTCTCCGGAATAAATAAATCCCACGATAATAGTTGTACAGTAGCTCAAGTAGCCCAGTAAAATGTTGCTCACAAGCTAAGCTCTTAAATGCGATTACAGTCAATTTACGGCCCCTATAGACACAAAATTTGTCTATTCACAGAGTTCTGCATTATTGAAAAATAGGCCTAAGTTCATTCTAACGAGCCTTGATTTGGGCAGGCCATTATCTATAGCTGGGCGCGCGTAAACAGAACTCTTGACACACTTCGATATCCAACCGTCGTCGAACTAATTGAAAGCCCTCACGACCAGTAAATTATCTTCCTGTTGCGCTGGCATCACTGTGAACGTCTTAAATCTGCCGATGCCCGGAGACGAAGAATAGAACTATAAATACGAAGATGGCATGTCTCCAAAAATGGCGCTCGCTCTGGTCCCGCTTTGGCGCTATTCAGGCAAGAATTCGCAAATCGCGATTATGTTCAACTGGTTTCGAATATCGGTCAATCGCATGCGACTCGGAGTGTTCTGGATTTCGTCTTGCGGAGCCTGCAATCGGTAGCACCAGACTTAACGGTGATTTTCTTTATTAATTTACATACCAAAAGACACTCGTGGGTGATAGTAGTAGAAATTAGTCACCGTCAACAGTGTCAAAAACAAAGATTACAGTTCACCAGTGGTGGCGCGGCGGAGGGGGCTCTGTTGTTGCTGCTGCTTAATTGCGAATATATAGAAGGCGATTTTCGACGAGTCGGATTAACGCAAATTTGGCCCGACTCTAATCGGATGTTGTTAACAGAGATTCTCCTCGAGATTCTGGTAATGAACTCTCATTGTCCCGGGGCATTAATCATCCATAAATGAATTATGATGGAGTTGGTGAAAATTTCTCTTTTTCTCCGGAATGTGTAGGCGTTCTGTTTATCTTTTGAAATGCAAATTCTTGAAGATCTTAATCTTCTTATAGAAAGCTAATTGCGAGAATGACATAGTTTTTTTCGCAGTGGCTTTTTGACATGTAGAGTTTTAGCATCTACATACCTGCAGAGATTTTAATTACTTATTCGTAGGGTTTAATCACTTCAAACGGGAAATCATCCTGTCGAATAACGTGATGTGATGTTATGACTAAGCCAATATTTGATGAAGGTGTAGCTATCGCTAGCAATCTGGTGGACCAAGAGGATTAGCATGTAATATATGAAAATATGCATATGACGTAACTTTATACTCGTAGATATGTATGTATTCTGGGTTGATTGAAGTTCGATCATAATCTCTAAACAGTGGCCCCTTGTAGCTGTCCCAATAGAGGGGAGCGTCTTTTACGATCGGTGTAGTACATTCTATGTATGCATGTAAGTTGGAGTGATAGCCTAACCCGTAAAACAATATTATTACGAAACAAGAAACTGAAACTGAGGATCGAATCAAACGAAGAAGACCATGGCGACAAAAACAACCTGACTCAGTTTTGGCGCCTGCGGCTCTGTGTAGATTGGCCCTAAAAAGCCCCACTCAGACAAACCCTAAGAAAAACTAGCCTATGAATAATATCTGGCGCGATGCGCTTATTCGTGAAGAACTTTTGTAGTCTTGTATGTCTTTGATCAGGTACGACAGAAACGTTAAAAATAAAGCACAATGTAAACAATTTTCCCGTCGTCATGTACCTACTAGGCTATGTCGAAGGTGGTAAGCTGGAGAACTAGCAAGGCGTCGCAAGGCGACGGATTTTTATCTTCTCTGATAGCCAAGCGGCAGTTAGAGCGATAAGGTTCCGTAGGACCAATTCGAAATTAGTTTTGGGACTGCCAACGTACTCTTGATGGCTTGGGCGTTCTCAATCAAGTTATCCCTGTCTGGGTCATCTGGGTGAATATTGCATTCATCGGTCCAGAGCCGGCTATTGGGGCACCGTTCAGCTTGCTGCAAATGGTCCTGACCGATCGGACTTTGATGAAATTTACTGAGCGCTGGAGTTCCGCTCCTGGACTGGCCAACTCTAAGCGGTTCCTTCCTGTGCCGTCCCCTAAGACGGTCAAGGAATTATTAGGGCCCAGTAGGAATGATGTCAGGACGCTTGTTGGCTTGATTACACGGTGCCCTAAATTACCTCTTATGGAGGATAGGAAAGACGCAGGACGCCACATGTAGGCTTGGCCTGGAAAAGGATTATTCTGCCCTCCACATTCTCCACGACAAGCCACTAGGCAGACTGCAGAGCTTGTTCAAACGGTCTGGCCTACAAATATGAGGTATACGGATTCTAGTATAATAGGACAAATGAATGGCCGCATTACCTTTGGACCCAATACCTCACACAAGAAAAAATACACACTTAACCAAACTCATATGCAAAACCCAGCTTAATCCGGTGTGTTTAGTGGAGTTTTCTTGGATTTAACGAAACCTTACTCAACCCGCGCTTCCATGGACACTAACTCTGAGTTAACCCAGAGCAAGCTCTACATGAAAACTCTGTAATTGATCACTTTCGGTTACACGCACATAAACATACTTAGACGATTTTGTGTTATTGCTGTATTGCTTAGAAGGCAGATATCTTCAACTAACGAATTTTAATATTTTGTGGAGTGTAAGGCCCTCCGCACACGAGTCGCCAAATTTGCGATCCCAAATTCAAACTGGTTTCACAATAAACACGTGTGCACATCCAGTTTACAATCAAAATGAAACATTTGTCCACACACGAGCGCAACCTCTTTGTTCACCTGGTAGTCTGGTACTGTTGGTGTCACAGCCTTTGTCGGCTGGTTAGTGGGATTCACTTGTTTCAGGAGGCATAACACTCCAACAAGACTGTTTCTCCCTAACCCTGACGGTTGTGACTCACCCGGCTGTTAAATAATGGATGCACTCATATAACACCCAGTAGTGCAAACGCGAGGCTCACTGCCTTTTCCTTATGCATCCACCAGTCTATCCTTAACTTTTCCTATTCCTTTTCTATTTTCAGGTGAACCTTACTACTAGACATTGCACCATGAGTTGAACGACAATTTTTTTATGTGGCAGTGCTAGGCTCAGGAGTCACCCTTTGTACTACTAGTCCGTCATGTCATTTGTCACGTCATGGTGCAATGTCTAGCAGTAAGCTTAGTATGGTGGAGGGGGGGGGGGTTATAAAGGTACAGGGGGATATTGAAGAAGGTTTTGATGAGCCCTGCGTTTGAACTCTTGGATGTTGTATGAGCCCGGAAATACTGACTGCTAGAGATTATTCCAGAGGCGAGTTGAGTAGACATGACGGTCTAGTGGTACAAAGGACGATTCCTGGGCAGATTTTGGATCATTTCCAATTCTGTGCCCACATAGTTTTCAGGCACAAGGTCACGAATCGCACGCGAACAGTTCACACTTGTTTCAAATCGGTTTCGTTTCTGTTGACCTGTATATGAACTCCCACTTACCTACGCGAGCAACATTACTAAACAGGTGCGGTAAGACTCGACTCAGAATCAGTCGACTCGTATTCGGAGAGCCAAATCTATTTTTGTTAATACTTTGCAATATTGTTAGTATTTCTCTACTAAGCCCCAGTTTTTATAACAGGTGATTCTACTGCCCAAATCCCGCGAATCCTGCGGATCCCGTATGTCTAGACCTGCATTACTGCTCGCCAAAAAATTCTCGGCAAGAAATCAAAAATTGAGTCTAATGGAGATGACAGGAAGAACAAACATGTTTGACCAGGCTCCATCTTCTTCCGTCAAATCGGTCGTAAAATTCCGTTATTTAGTTCAATCCGCACATATCCGAGACGTCACGGCATCGATGCTTTCCGCGTCAGTGGCTTCCGTGGTGAATCTTTCACTGACATTCACACTGGACCCTCTTTTTAGTTTTGACATTTGGACAGTAATCCTAAGTGCATCATGGAATTCAGCGTGGAATATCTTGCTGCATTAGCGCGAGGAAGAAAAATAAAAAAGAGTGTGGATCCATCTCATGTGGACTCTTCGGCAATTTAAACTAAATTCTACGAATATTTTAGAATGAGCCAAAACGCAATCAATGATTTTCATTGTTTATTGAAATTATATTTTTTTGACAGATTGCGATCCCCTTGGTTGTGAGAAACAATGCTATAGAGCAGTGGTTCGCAAACTTTATTTCGTTCGGAACCTTTCTGCAATGTACAAAATGTGGCGGAACCGAACGATGAAAGCTGTTTGTTTGTCCGGTACATATCTTGCAATCGATTTTTTGAATACTTCCGGTTACCCGATCACCCTGAAATTTTGCACACAACTTCCGCTCCGATGACACAATGCTAAATGGTATACTCATTATACCGTTAGATCCATGGCGGCCGTCTCAAGAGGACGGATTACTGCTTTCTTCACAGAACAAATTTTGCAATCAATTTTTCAAATACTTACGGATATCCTATCATGCTGAAAATTTGCATTTTGCTTTAGCTCCGATGACAATGCAAAATGGTATACTCAATATACCTTTATATCAATGGCGGCAGTCTCAGGAGGGCGGATTGAAATATTCTTCACAACCCCTTCGACATGGGTATCAAATGCAACGGTATGATAAGTAGAACACCATAAACAATATAGTATACTCAATATATCGTTTGGCCCATGGCGGCCATCTCAAGAGGGCGGATTACCATTTTCTTCACAACCTCCTCGACATGGGAATATGGAATGGCGGCCAAAATGTTACGCGACGTGACGTAGACCAAATTTCAAAGAAGAAGGGCCACTCGCACTTTTTGATTAGCAAGAACGCGTTAAACGGCCGGCGCAGCGCCAGTGAGTCTGCGAATGTATTTGCGCTTCGGCGCTGGTGACACGGAACCCTAAAATTTTTTCGTGGAACCGTAAGATTCCGCGGAACCCACTTTGGGAATCACGGCTATAGAGTATTGATCAAGTTATTAAATACCGCACGGCTTCACATGACTCTCAACCTAAGTCCATGCGAGAGTCTGTCCCTTCTAATTTCTTTGAACTGTTCCCAGCTCGTTTTCTTGAGGTTTATATATTATGCCGAGGAGATATAATTGAGGTCATGGAAGGATCTTGTGTCCAGTACTGTGTTTCCGTGAGCCGAGGCAGAGTTTTGGTTGAGGAAACTGAAGGTTTTTTCCTCAAGTTAACTCGATGCTGTGTTCATGGCGATTCTGGGTTTAAGTGACAGATAGTCAATTGTGCATTGCGTCGCCGTTGGTATATGTTCATTAAAAGATACTCAAACACATATATATGCAAAACCCAGCTTGATCGGACTGGTTTCGTCGAGTTTTCTTGGATTTAGCGAAACTTTATTCAATCCCCATTTCCATGGGTGCTTAATCTGAGTAAACCCAGGATAAACTTTTGCATGGAAACTCAGCACAGGATTCTTCAGTTACTAACCACAAGGAGATTCATACATAATCTCTAAGTTATTGTCAACTACATATATATATATATATATATATATATATATATATATATATATATATATATAGCGAGACTCTTTTCGTCGTTTGATTTGCCACCCCATAGCGCATGTCTCATGTTGGCGTCACAGCCTAGCATGAGGTTCCACCCTTTAGTTGTTAGACTCCACACTAGCTTCTTAACTTCTGCTGGTAGTTTCTGGTTTTTCGCGTTCCAGGTAAGCAGAGGTGACAAAGAGTTCTCTCTCGTTGCTCACCTCTACTTCACGTTTATTTGAAAAAATCTTATAGAGTGCTAGTAGCCACTTCAGACCCTAAAAACAATTAAAACTCTTTTTTCACCTCCATATTTACCAATTCCAATTGAAAAAATCATAACATCGCTTTTAATTAACAATTACTTAACCAAGAAATTTGTGAATGTTCCAGGTAAACACACAGAACGTGAAGCTGAACCCCGAGCATCGAAAACTCGTTTCCGCCTGTAATTTCTCAGTTAATATTGATTCACCGCGTCCCGATAATTAAACATTCGCCGTGAGAACGTGAATCTCTCCGAAGGTGATTAAAATGCGACCACTTGCGACTTGTCTCCAAATATTTGCCGCCGTTCGCTACCAGCCGAAAACAGTTCTACCAATATTTGCCAACTCCTCCGCCGCCACCGTGGGTTTTGTGGGCCTCACTTCAGATGAGCCTGACTGGAACATTTTCGGTTCTGCCTGGCTCCTCAGCTCCTCTTCTGGTGGCATTCAGGGGTAATGAGTGGCTTTGGGGTAATCAAGGCGTTGGTGCAGTTGCGGCTGCACTTCTTTCTGTGCTACTTGGAGGATGCATTTTCCGATGCAGCTAGACTGGTAGTTAAATACCTATCAGCACTTATCCAGACGTGAGTTGTTTGGTGCAATTGAAGTGTGGTGCTTGAAATTGCTACTCACGCTTTTCAAATGGCTGCCGAAGTAGGACTCGGAAAGCACCCTGGGTGCAATGCATATGAGGCAATGGATGGAAATCGCTTTCATTGTAGTGCAGAATGTTATTACGCGGGAGTGCTGAAAGTTTCGAATTGCGGAAAAGTTTGAATGACTCTTACCTTCGTTTGATTGCAGTTGATTCGCAGCGATGTTCCAGAAATTTAATTCCAATTGGGGTGAGTGATTTTGCAGGCATACGTGTTTTTGATTTAGATTAGTTTTGGCCTAAATTTAGACTTGGTTTGCAGTTTAACTTAAGGTTTTGTGCCATGTTGAAAAGTAGCACCGAAATTACAGATTATCTTACAAGCTTCAACAAAAGAGACTATCCTGATAATTTTTTGTATATTGGACAGTATTATTTCATTTACATAGATATTTGACCTGTTTAGAGAAACTGAAATGAAATTTGTCAGACGGTATGGCACGAGCGGACGATAAATGAAAAATCATAGACTCTGTGGGTTAAGTCTTTACGAGTACAACGTGTTTATTAACTTCCCTTGAAAACAAAAACTCAATATTTAACAAAATTAAAAAGTCGCCTCACTGCATTCCCGGTTCCTTGGATCCTTCTCGGGTTTTTAGTATTTCTGGCAAGTATCGAGTTTACAGTGATGGCGGTGACAGCTCGACATTCCTGACTTGAGGGTGGAGACGGCTTCTTCATCCTCATCCGACTCGTCGATTTCGTCTAGATCGGGGCTCAGATGACATCAGGGCTTCAGTTTGTCGCTGGTATATACCGAAGAGAATCGGTGTTTCTTTGGTGCGGATTCAAGATCCTCGATGACGTAACGATCATGTCGCAAGACCTTCGCAATGATAAAAGGTCCTCGGTATTTCGGGTCTAATTTGTGTGATTCGCCGGCTGGCGAAGGGACCGCTTCAATGACAACTAAATCACCTTCTGCGTACACGACTGGTGCTTTATGTTGGGCGTCGAACCTTTTTTTCGACTTGTCGCGTTCTTAATCTATTCGGGCGGCGGCGTCGTTCCGACGATTTCTCATGTCGGCTGGAGCAGAGTCCACATCTTGATCTTGATGCTGTATTTGGACAAGACGATTCACGGAGATGTCTCTAAGAGAGAAGCGTTGGGTGTTCAATGACCATTGTGAGAACCTCAGGTGATTGTCCCAATCCTTAACGTCGGCGTCAGTGGTGCGTAAAAATTGTAGGATTGACTGGTCGTCGACGTAGCTAATGATCCTACCGGCTGTGCCTTGTATCAATTTCGTAATCATAGTCTGGAACGTCCCTGGAGCGTTGACCAGGCCAAAAGGCATTCTGTTAAACTCGTATTGTCCTCGACGTGTGATGAAAGCCGTGTACTGCTTGGAATCTTCGTGGATTGGGATTTGGTAGTATCCGGACATCATATCCAATGTCGCAAAATAGCGATAACCTGAAATCATGGACAATATTTCCTCAACGGTTGGCATCGGGAACGACATTTGACAGTGATAGCATTTAGGGCCCGGTAATCAACACACATACGGTCTTCTCCATTTGCCTTCTTAACGAGTACAATGGGTGATGAGTATGGGGACGAACTTGGTCGGATGATGTCGTGCACTAGCAAGTCATTTATGATGTTATCAATCACTTCGCGTTTGGCAAATGGGACACGATATGGTTTTTTATTTATGGGGTGATTTAATGTTAGCTTAATAGACATAGTTGTTGTTTTGCATAAGCCAAGACGATCAAGAGATTCGCCAAAACAATCGGAATGGTAGCTGATAGTGTTTAGTACTTCGTTCCACGCACGCAGTTATCGATGAACTACAGTGATATTCTTCTCCTGCGAATCCTTTCAAAACAAATGGCTCGGTTTCTACGGTGGTTGCAAGTTGGTTGGCTATTGACTGGCGTATTAGTGATTTATTGCTTCCAGTGTCAATGAAAGCATTATATTTATGATCGTTTATGGAAAAGGTTTTCAGACGGTTGTCGGGTCGGGTTTCTCCCGATCCGATTGTCTTTATGTTGCCGGTTTGTTTCCCTTTCGCTTCGGGGCAAGTGGCATCAGTATGAGTCGTTCGTAGGCAGATGTCACATCGAGAGCGTCTTTGTGGTTTTGGGCAATTCACGGACAAATGCCTTGTCTCGAAGCAGTTATAGCACACTATGTTAGTGCTGGAATGTTTCCTTTCGGTTAATGGAGCTTTTGGGTGTTGAGGAGACGATTTTCTTTCAGGTTTTTGCGACGGTTGTGAGACTTGACGACTGTCGGTGCCTGATGAACTTGAAGCTCTATTAGTTAAATATCTTTCGATGGCGCATCGTAGGTCGTTTGTGGACTGGAAATCCATACTGGCTAGTGCATTTTGTAGGTCACAGTGTTTAAGACCGTTCCTGATATAATGGATGATAGCTACGTCGTGCACTCCATGCTTGTTTCCCAATGCACGGGTGCGATGGAAATAATCAATGATGCGTTCACCCGGACGTCGACTGCAATTTATAAGTTTTATATGAATGTCGGCTTCGTTATCAATTTCCCCAAAATCCTGACACAGACTGGAAGAAAATTCGTACCATGTGCGATATATCTCAGTTATTGAGTCGTCGAACTCATCTTTATCGAGATCTTCATGAATTCTGTTCAACAGAATTGCTTTCGTTCCGGTAGTTGCCAGGCCATGCGCTTGTAAGATTTTCCTCAATTGGGTCACCCTTAATGTGCTGGCTTTTACCAACACCATTTTGTCTTGACAAATGCTAAAACGAAAGTTAGCGAAATTTTATAATTTTAATGGTACTCAGGGGTTAATCCCAATAAATCCTACTTCTGAGATGTCAGACGGTATGGCACGAGCGGACGATAAATGAAAAATCATAGACTCTGTGGGTTAAGTCTTTACGAGAACAACGTGTTTATTAACTTCCCTTGAAAACAAAAACTCAATCTTTAACAAAATTAAAAAGTCGCCTCCTTCACTCCCGTTCCTTGGATCCTTCTCGGGTTTTTAGTATTTCTGGCAAGTATCGAGTTTACAGTGGTGGTGCAAATTGTTAAAGGGAGGTGTTTTCAAAATTGTTTTTATTAAAATTCTACCAGTTTGTGCATTTAAATATAGTCCAGGGAAATTAGCATTTTAAGGAGACAAAACTCCAAAATGGCTACAAATTGATCCAAAGCTTCCTTAGGAGTTTTTAAAAAAACAATTTCCTGAATCACAAAAAAAAAAACACATGGCCGCCGGAGGTATAGCATTTTTCCCATGTTTTCTTGTATATCAGTTTCTATACCCAGTGCGAGGGCCCAAAGTTCTCACACAAATGTTCAAAGTTAAAGTTATCAAAAATCAATTTTTGGCCAAAAAATCTCTCAAAAACAGGGGTGGTAGCACGTAAGTTGTTTCAATCGATCTCTTCATACAAAAATCTTGAATTTTTGTATGAAGAGGTCGATTGAAACAACTTACGTGCTACCACCCCTGGTTTTTGAATTTTTTTTTGATCTGTCAAACAAAATTGGCAAATTCAAACATATTTCCGCGGCCATTTTGAGTTTCGGTCATATTTCGGCGGTCATTTTGAATTTTTCAAAAACGGGATTCGAGATGCTCTGCGATGATTTTCAACGAAGCTCTCCATGGCAGCGCTATCTAGGAGGGACTTAATAGCTTATGTTCGTAATAGAATAGCCTACATTCTTTCTGTTAATGTAAATCACACATGGTTAAAATTTCATTAAAATCGGTTGCACGGTGTAGGAGTCTATTGCGAGCATACGGACATATACATATATAAGTCATTAAATTTTCTAAAATTATCCAAATTTCTGCGCCATTTTCTTAATTTTTCTTTACGTACGAACCTTCTACAAAGTATATTCGACGTTCGTCTGTATAGCTCGCTTCAAAATACAATCTAGCCATTTTGTAGAAAAATCAAGATGGCGGTTCAAAGATGGCCGATTTTTGGATTTGGTTCCCACACCCCCGACACGGGTATCAAATGAGAGGTCATAACAGGTAACATTTAAGTGGCGTCTTTCCAAATTCAAAATGGCGGCCAACACAAAATGGCGAAGACTAAAAAGTAGAAAATATAACTGATCAACTTCTAATTTTGTACATATGTGCAGTTTGCTTGGCAAAGCAATGTCACCATTTTGTAAAATACTATAGAGGGTGGATCCAAGATGGCGGCCGATATTTGTATTTGTGTTTCCCGACCCCCGACATGGATATCAAATGAAAGGGCATGACAGGTGGAATAGAATTAGCGGTGTAGAGTCATTCGATATTCAAAATGGCGGTCAACACAAAATGGCGGAAGAGATGTACCTAATAAAGTAAAAAGTAGAAAAAATAACCGATCAACTTGAAATTTCGCACATATGCATAGTTCGCCTGGCAATGTAATGTAACCGCCACAAAATCAACCACCCTTATTCCACACTCCGACGTAATGATATATTTTCTCCGAATCCCGAATATGACATTCCACACTCCGAATCTTTTTTTCGGAACTTTTTGTTATTCTAAACTCCGACGAACTTAAAAACACCAAACACCAAAGAGTTCGAAAAAAATTGTTTTGACATTTAACAGCTGTTTTTCGGAGTAAATCGAGAAGGCTCCAATAAGGCAATGCTTTAACGCGGACCGTTCGTGGTGCAGAATATCAGAATATGTTACGTCGTAGCGTAAAGTTTACGTCGTAGAAGTCTTCCGACGGAGTGTGGAATAAGGGTGAACATGTAGGTTCCAAAACAGAGGCCGATTACCTTTTTCTTCACACTTCCCTCAATATGCGTCCGACCAACTTTAAATTTCGCACATATGCGTAGTTCGCTGGACAAAGCAATGTGAGCGTTTTGTAAAATAATATAGATGGCGGCTTCAAAATGATGGCCGATTTTTGCATTTGTGGTCCCCGCCCCCCGACATGGGTATCAAATGAAAGGACATGACAGGTAGAATACAATTAGCGGTGCAGCGTCATTCGAAATTCAAAATGGCGTCCAACAAAAAATGGCAGAAGACATGTTATGGACTAAAAAGTAGAAAGTATAACCGAACAACTTCGAACTTTTCAAATATGCACAGTTCGCCTGACAATGTAATCCGACCGTAACAGAATTAAGATGGCTTCACAGCTTCTTCAGTATGGGTCCGACCAGCTTCATATTTTGCACATATGCGTGGTTTGCTTGACGGTGTAAACTGGCCATTCTGTAAAAAAATCAAGATGGCGGTTTCAAGATTCGCGTGCGTTCATTGCGTTCCCCGACCTCGGACATGGTATAAAATGAAAGTGCATGACAAGTAGAATACAATTCCAACTTAAGCTGGAACAGTCATCGAACACACCTAATATTTTAATATGTACTGATTAAGACGATATGTATGTATGTTCTCCATGATACGTTTAAGTGATTCTATCGGAGTATACAGTGCGATCCTCCATATTTATACAGTGCAATCTTCAAGTATACGACTTTCAAGACAGTTGTTATATCACATTCAAAAGCTTCTTTGAAACGCATTTCCAGATAGTTTTAATTTATATTTAATTTCCAGATCAGCTAAAAAAACTTAGAATATGTAATACAAAAAATTAAAAATTTTCTACTAAACTAAAAACTTATTCCTTTTTACGTTCGTTCTGTAACTTCAACCATTTACGCTTTCCCATATAACAAACTTCGGTAATTTTTTGCTGAGTCTCAAGCTGGATATCATCATCCTCTATTTCGTTCAGCAGTGACATTACAAAATTTCCAAAATTTTGAATACTCTGTGAATATTGATTTGGACTCTGCTCGTCCATGTGGTTCCCTAGCTTGGACAGAACTCTCGTTGTCTTGTCTAAAACCTTGAAATATTTATCATCAATTCTGCTCTTCTTTTTCTTCTTTGGTGGTTCCATTGACGAGGTTTGATCTGGTTTAATATTATCTAAAGAATCTGCTGGTGTTTGACTAGTATCAGATAACAGTGTATAGTCAGACCGTGTGTAATCTTGTTGGGTAAAATCGTTCTGTGTAAATTCCTGTTGCGTGAAATCCTGGAAGAATAGGAAAACGTATTAAAATATTGGATTTGAAAATGATAATAGTGTTAGCTTTTTGTTTCAATGTCGAGATTGATTCTGATCAAGCAAGATCTTTGTCGATCGGTAAAATTTGTAATTTTACAAACGTTATTTCATCGATCACCATGAAATTTCGAGAAACAAACCACAATTTACTAAATCTGGTATCGATTTTATTTAATTTTTTATTATCGACCATTCGTCGTTGATCGGTGATCCTCGCCAACTATAAATTGTCGCTTATTGCATATTGCGTACTGTAGATAATCAAGAGATTTGTACTCGATTGAGGAAGGGAAATTATTATAAAGACGGAAGTGGAAAGACAAACGGTTACGCTGCTGCATGGAATCTTAACTCGTACCTTTGGGTGGGTTGTCAGACCTTATATCTCTGCTATCATTATTTCGACATGTTTCCCAGTGAATCCACATGAACCGTGGAACAAGTGCAAGCAACATATGTCAGAAGGCATTTTACACCGAATTCATGTCAGTTCTGGGAATCCCGAGGTGAATCAGGAGGTACATAACCAGGATTTACCTCATGTGCGGCAGTTAGGAAGGAAGGAAGTTAGGAATACCAATGCCATATCGTGGAAAAAACTACGCTTTCAACCGAGAATTGGAACGTGAACGTGAATACGATTGAGGTAGTAGGGACATCGTCCTACTACTTCCGGTCTTACTTAGCCAACGAGACTTATTTTTATTGAAAATTATAAGGTTTATTATTGGACTGTGGTATTCTGGATACAGATAGGACCTAGGTCCACTTTGTAGCGTTTGGAAAAAGGTACCAGGACAGCCTTATTTGGGTTGATTGACAGACTCTTCGTGGTACACCATCTTTGAACTTCTCGCAGTGCCGTTCTCATGACCTCTGTAATGGTCAAGTCAAACTTCCCAGAGACAATGATGGCAAGATCATCTGCATAACCGATGACATCGAAACCAGATTCAGATAGTTTGATCAAGAGTTCATCCACAACTAGTGAACAGAGTAACGGGGATAAGACTCCACCTTGAGGGCACCCCTTAATAGCCTTAACACTAATGGTGGAGACACCTAGGGTAGAAGAAATGTCACGAAATGTCAGTGCTCTAGAGATAGAATCATAGCCAGTGTTATCGAAAGCACCTTCGATGTCAAGGAACGCGCATAAGGCAGTTTCCTTAGCGAGGAAGGCCTTTTCGATTTTACTGACCAGGTGGTGTAAAGCAACCTCTGTTGATTTACCTTTAGAGTAAGCGAACTGGGAGCTATGTAGAGGGAGGGAGAGCTCCAGTTTGCACCTAATATGAAGGTCTAGCAGCCTTTCCATTGTTTTCAAAAGAAAAGAGGTTAAGCTGATAGGTCTCTACGATTTAGGCAGCTCGAGGGGTCTGTTGTCCTGTTTCGGGATAAAAACCACCACGACTTTCCTCCAGATGGTTGGAATGTATCCCCAATTGAAGCTGGCTCTAAAGAGGCAGACCAGGTTGTTGAGGATCAGATCGAGGCCCTTCTGAAGAAGTGCCGGAAAAATTCCGTCTCCTCCGGGTGACTTATAGGGTTGAAAAGAGGCCACTGCCCATTTAACCTTGTCACAGTCGAAGATATTCCCTGAAAGACTGCGGGAATAAAGGTCTGGGATGGTCCTATGACTACAGCCAGCAAACAATGGAGAAGTGATCTGGAGGATTGACCCTGGAAAGTGCTCTCTGAGCAGGTACCTTAAGGTTTCCTCATGGTTAGAGGTGCAGAAGCCATCCTTCTTTTTGAGAAGGCCCACTCCGTTGAAGGAGTCTTTAGAAAGTAGCTTTTGGAGTCTAGTCGCCTCTGGTAGAGTCTGAATGCTCTCACAGTGTTTCCGCCAGGCAATCGTTTTGGAACGTCTCAATTCTTTGTTATAGGCTGCTAGGGTGACCCTATATTCATCCCAATACCCGGTGTGTTTTGCTCTATTGAACAATCTTCTAACGTCTCTACGCATTGCAGCTAACCTGTCATTCCACCAGGGCACCTTTCGCGATGACTGAAAGGAAGAGACAGTATTGCTGTCATGGTAGGAAGAGATCAACACATCAGTAAGCTGCGTGGCCGCATTCTCCAGTTCATACACTGAGCTGATAGAAGCCGCAAGATGATCCGATTTCGAGGCCACAAGCCCCTGAAACTTAGACCAGTTGGTTTTCTTAGGAACCAAAGAAGAGACGCGGATATGTGGAAGGCCCACAATGTCAAATCTAATGTGCAGATGATCCGACAGTGAGGCCTCGTCCAGAACACGCCAGTTTTCAATCCTGTCGGATAAAAGCCTGCTCGTGAAGGTGAGGTCCAGCACCTCCTTTCTACTGGCAGTGATAAAAGTGGGTTTGCATCCTCTATTTGCAATATCTATGTTATTCATAACAAGAAATTCTAGAAGACACTCACCCCTTTCACCGAGATCGCCACTAGATCTCTGGAAATAAAGTTGGTAATGGAGTGACACGATTGTCAATTAAAAGGGCAGCGCGAGGCGCCCCGCATCTCCGATCATATACTAGTTTACATGAGCCAGTGGTAAGTCCTCTGACTTTACCATCGGTTACCCAAGGCTCCTGAATGAGAGCAAGGGTAAGATGCCTCTCCGCGTAAGTTTTGCACAGGGTGGAGGATGCCACTTTCGCAAGGTGCAAGTTTGCTTGGAGTGCCCTTATGGCGCTCATTTTTTCTCCAAGGAGCTTTTGACAAGCCCGGTCTTTTTGGCCTGTCCAGGACCCTTTGTCCTACCGTCTTTGCCCTTGGGGGGTGCTGATTTCCCCGTGCTCTGACTCCAGGTTCGGCAGGTGTGTTCTTTTTCCGCCCAGCAGTTTGCTCTGCTACAGGCTCCCTGGCGCATGCTGCAGATGCGGGGCTCGGATTTGGAACAACGCCAGATGGACCTGGAATCGTTGCGAGAGCAGCTCCGCCGTCAGATGACCCTATGGCCACGGCATTACTGCAGTCCACGGTGAGAACAGAAGCATTGGAAAGTGCCATTTCAGACCCTGTGGTCTGAGTGTCACAGGACGAACCCTGCGCTTTTGGCTGCTTCTTTGAAGGATCTTTATCCTTAAGAATTAGCCTGGTATGGGAAAAGCGATATGCGATTTTCCCCTTAAGACTAATTAACTTAGTCATGGAAGCGGTATCCACTACCATGGCCAAGTGAAGGGTGTTATCATTTACCCGCCTCTGGACCACTTTCCACTTGTCAGCGGGAACCGAGTTTTGTGCAGCGATAGTAGCCAGCACTTTCTCGTTGCTTAAGGCACCACTCTGGGGGAAATAGCCATGAATAACGTGAGTTTGAGGGAAATTACACTCTTCCACCAGAGTAATATCAAGAGCACTCTTGCTCTTAATGAAGGAAACGTTACTCCTCACCCATTCAGCTGTGTCAGGGTTTGAGCAGACTAACAGCAGCCAGCCTCTTCTTGGGAAACTCCCCTCGAAAGACGGCTTGACTTCACTGCCCGCTTTTTCAATTACGACGTCAATGATCGCCTCCTGCAACTGTGCCATTTGCTCAGGTGTCAGAGGGCAGTTGACCATGTCTGTCGAGATGAGGCCAAGCTTTACACTGCTTACCACCTGGCTAAAGGTGGGGCGAGTGGGCCCTTTGGCCGTCTAGGTCCTCTTCTGTTGGTTTTAAACTTGCGTGCCCAATGGCTCCGCTCGTTAAAGCAATTGGTTCACAGCTAGCGTGCCCAATGGCTCCGCTAGTTGAGGCAATTGCTATCTCTTGTGTCCCTAAAGGCACTTGAGATGAGGCCACCGTCACAATTGACGAGGATGATGCTGTCGGAGCTGCATCGAGCTCATAATTTTTTTTATTTGTTTCCATGAATGGTCCCACGAGTATTCGGGAAAGTAAGTCACCCATAGCGAGCCCGTATACTATGGGAAGGCTAATTGAAACTGGAGGACGCCAGGTATCCAGAGTTCGGATATTTGGGACCAAGCACCCCCTTGGCCACGAGTCTCTCGGCATATCCTGTTTCACCTTAGACTGGGGTGATTTTTAAAGAGTGTTCTTCTCTCCGCCCGAGTATCATTAGCTAGCACTCCTGGTAGAGACATGACCATGCCAGGAGTCTGTTTCCAGTCGCCCTACGTGGAGGGGGTAGTAGAGCTTCCAGCAGTGTAGCACAGTTCCGGCACGGAGCACAAAGCAGCGTGTTAGTCCCCCTGTGTAACTGTTGGCTGGCGACTGAGGTATTGTAAGTTCTTTTAAATAGTTCAATTAGTCCAAATGATTTATTAAAAGATAGAAACTAAGAACTAGTCCCAAATGTTAACTAAATTGTTGGTTCTGCTGTTTCTTAACAACAAAATACGATTTCCTTTTGCCTGAAGAGTTATTGTTAGACTAAAAGGAATTCCACCTTCATCATTAAAAAAAGATAAAAAATTTAGGTTCTTATTCACAGACCTTCAATCAAATCATCCGGACTCTTAAGAACCCCCACTTTTACACACTTAAGCGATTACTATTAACTTATCCAAGCGTTTTTACTCCACAACGACTAATCACCAATCTTCTGGTCGACAATGGCAATATGCCGATGTAAATTTTCCCTTGGTATGAGATTCTGCATTAATTTATCTGTGCTCACCTCGTGTCTTGTGTGTAATCTAAAATCAGGTTGAGAATATTCTAAAAGAACAGCGCGCGGAGCACACACCATACATACAAAACAAAAACAAAACAAAATCCACATCCCACGAGCATTTCGGATTCATCGTTCAATGACTTAAACATTAAGATTCTAATTGATATACAAAGTACAAAAAATCTACCGTTCCGAAGCTAAGTTTTGTGTGTCTTATCCCATAAATTATATCCGATTCTTAAATCCCGTGTCATACATCATAGGCCAGCAATTTCGCGATAAAAACGTTCCCAGCTCGACATTGTATTTCCGCGCTTAATACCTGTAGAGACCGTTACAAAACAATAACTTTCCCAAAGGAACATAAAGTTAACAGGTGAACAAATTGTCGATTCCTGTTCAAAATGTTTACACGGGGCGCGAGATTCTTGTGGTAGCGTTTTTGATATTTTTTTGTTTTGTTTTTGTTGCGCCTAGCATTTGGAGATTTGCATAATAATGTGTACATTATACATACATGCCTTATTATAAGCATGCAGATAGATCTGCTGAGGTCTTGCGTCACCTGCGACGAGGTATGGCTCAGAAAAATGAAATACGAAACAGGTTCTCCGAAAAAAGCACGAAGCACTCGCGAGATAGGCAGCTTTCGAGCACCTATCACCGTTGGGATCCATCGATCAGTGCCCGGTAGTTAATTAACTCACGTCCAGGTTCATTGGCAAACGCCATCGGCTTTTTTCCGTTTTTTCTAATGTCAGTGTAGTCACTGCAGTTCGACAGAGCTGGTGAACGACGAATGGCGAACCTATCGAGGGGACCGGCGCGGCGGCGCAAATAGGGCCCCCGTTTCCCAGCGAATTGCTGATTCAATGGGCTTATCGCGGTGCGCTCCTGCGCGCAAAATGCTAAGGGCGATGCGCATTGGCAAGTGATTGACAGACAGCAGTGCACTTTATGAACTTTGAATAAGCAAGTACGTATCGCGATGGGTCGGGCTCCGATAGCACAGCAACTGGGCGCAACTAGACGCTGCTGGTAGACAGTTCCCACTTAGGAGCGACACTAGTGAGTGCAGAACTGTGCATTGCACTTAAGGAATCCGCGAAGTTTGGTCAGCAGGAAGCGATCATTGCGCTTCCAAAAATGGGCAGCAGCATACATCACGCCACACTGGGTGCAAACGGTACCTTGGACAGTAAACGACTCGTTGCTGGCGGCTCTGAACGCGATTTTGTAGCTATAGAGACGCCGCTACTAACGACGTGCCTTTACCTTTACCTATAGAGAGACACCGCGCGCGCAGTCATGGCCTTCAATGAGCGCTGAAAACTCGCCAGACACTGGAATTGAAATTAGCTACACCTCTACCGTTTGGAGACAACCAACTGGGAAGATGCGTCAATAGTTTATGGCTTAATGAAAACTCATTAATTAAGTGGTCAGCGACGGCGACGGTGCCTAGGCGGCTCTGTATGTACTTGCAGCTTGGTACAAGACAACGGCGCAGCACAGTGCGTCGTTATTTGGGAAGTCGTAAACTGGTAAGATCGGCCAGCGATCATGGAGGATCCCATGGCTGATTAGGACCGACTCTACTCACACGCGGAAGTCGTTTTACTCCCATCGTTTGGGATTCCTAAATTGACCAAACTGAACTTTGACTTCCGTGATAAGTTTCCCATTGCTGGACGCAAGCTCGAGGCGCGGCAGTAAGGAAGACAAAGCTATTATCCGATGCTAACCTGAGCCGATTTTTTGTGCCCATACCACCTAAGCTTCTGGATGCTGATTATGCTTATGGGAAACGAAATTCTAATCAGTTTTTATGGTCTTAAATGACGTAATTTTTAATTTTATATTCAATACTTTTTTCCATATTATAATCTTCTATCCTTGAATAAAAAATTAATTAGTGAATTCTCACGAAGGGTACATCAGCAGCGGTCGATCTTTTTTGCAAAGATGCTAGAATTTTTATACCTGATAGAGCAGATTCTTGGCTAAATTTAGCACTGCTGCTGTTCGTTTTGAAAAGTCAATCTTTTATTGATTGCGGTTTAGAGCTGATGCAGTTTTTAGGTGTGGACGTTTTGCTAGATAAACTAAGAGCCTCTTTGAAAGTGTTTGGATGACCACCAAAAAAGCAACGGAATATCCGTGTTTTTTGTACTGCTGTCTCTAAAAATTTCTGAAAATCAAATAGCAAACATATTTTTGGCCCTGCGTCGCATATCATAAAAGTCAAATATTTCATCGGAATAAAATAACCTTGTTGTATAGAATTCAGCTCTGTTGACGAAACCGTTGGTGTTTCTTTAGAAGTGGATTTAGAGAGTCCTTACTTGTCGATAAAACTTTGCTAGGGTCCCTCACGGGTCAATTCTTTCCCCTGCTCTATTTCTAATATTTATAAATGACTAGCTGGAACTCGGTGCGCCTCGCTGCACTCATAAGCCAATAATATGGCGTGCGCCAAAACAATTGGGAATCTCAAAATCGCTTTTTACGTGGGCAATGAGAGGTGTTTCTATCTGTTTGGGTGCTGAATAGCGTAGTAGCGTTGATACAATTCCCGAGGATATCACTGCAAGTGCAATCTCATTCTGCATTCTATTCGACGACAAAATCAAATTGTTAAGAAAGCTACACCTGGCACGATTTTGACTTAGGAGTTTTATCGATCAGCCCCCGATTATGGAAGAGGTAGAACGTGCTGCCTTGAATTTAATAAAGAATACAGCTCCTGGAAAGGATGGAATCTCCACTGAAGACATTGTCGATGTTATAATAGACATTATAAAATGAGTCAATGAGTAGCGGCACTTATCCTAGCTGTCTCAAGGATTCGATAGCCCTGGAATTCGATAGCAACGTGGAATTTTTTTTTGAAAAAATCATTGAGAATAAGAAATTTTTTGGAAATGGATATCTGGACAGTAAGCAGTTCGGTTTTCAAGAATGCAGTACTACTTTGGAAACCCTGAATCTTATAAACGCTTACTTTGATATGGGTTACTATGTAGGCACAGTATTCATCGATTTGAAAACGGCATTTGACATAGAGCATCATGACGTCCTACTAAGTAGTCTCTACAACCTTGAAATAAAGGGCTCGGCGAATGATCTGCTGAGGAGCTATCTCACTGGGAGGCACGTCGCAACTAGAGTTAATCGTGTCTCCAGTGACCAACGAAGCACTGTCTTATTATCTACCAGGCCCGTTATACCTTCCCATCTGTCTCCGTGGATGCCCTAATGGGCGATCCATACTCTAACATGCTATAGTCATAACATTAACTAAGGATCTTAACATTAATCAAGGAAATAATCAAGTATTACAAATCGCCAAAAAGAGCATCTCAGTACCAAGCATTTCCTAAGAAACGGATTTCCTAGAAAACCATCGACTTTGGCTATAATCAACTATACAAATCGTATATTCGCCCTCTTCTTTACGCTCCTCATGGAACAGAGGGCGGAAACAGTTGCCCTCCAGCGGACTTTGTTTTGGGCGACAACTCTCAGTTCCAACCAGGATCTCCCATTCGCCCTCTACTCGAATACTCTTTTATTTGGGGTAGAACTCCGAAAATTTCATGGATAGACAAACCACAAAACATGGTCAATTTATTTACCATCAATCCGTATGTCATTTAAGCGCAGAGCTCATCACCATCTCCTCCAACATCACCCTGACTGCGCATAACCTCAACCCTGTTGAAGCGACGCTAATAAATTGAGAAGCCAATGGCTTCCTTTGGAAATTGGAACGACTTCAGCAGATATTAACAAAACTAATCAATGAAAGGACTTGTCAACCAAACACAATTCAATATTAAACAGCATTGCTAGAGTTCACTCTTATCACTCACTATATCTCACACTATTAAATTCTATTTATCGCTTCTTAATTCACTTTTCAATCAACACCCTTCGTTTTAGATCACTTTATCGCTTTAATCGATCACTAGATCACTTTATCACTTTAATCGCTTTCTAAATCCAGACTTAATCGCTACAAACAACTGCTCGTGCAAACTCTAATAGATGCCGCATAAATCATCGCAGTATTTTGCCACGATTTTTAAAGATTGACAAGTGATTTTTCAAGAGTTGGGAAGTTATCACTCCGCTGAATCCAGAAAACATAACTCTTTTTCGTTTCGTCGTTTTCCGTATTTATGTCATTTGACGCCATTTAAAAGCTTTCGATATTTCGAACTCGAAACATTTATTGCAGAGCAGATTGCAACAATATTTGTTGCAATAAATTCAGAAATATTGCATGCAATTGCAATATGGGTATCTCGACGGGCAATCATTGCAAATCGAAATTCAAGTAATAATTTACTTCCAGTGGAGACACAGTGACTGTTTCAGACGCTAGGTTTGGTACGTGACGGAGCACAAAGTTAGAATATTTGAAGAAACTCAAACACTCTAAAACAAAGTGCAATTAGGTTCTTTTGGGAATAAATGTAAAAATTTCTTGGGTTGGCTTTACCTAGACTATGTATTTTCAAAACATCAGTCCGTCCCGTTCACCTTGGGCGCTACATCACAATGGATAAACTTTGTTCCCTTTTTAACCATAACTCTTGTTCCCTTTTTAACCATCAGAATGGAAGTAGTAATCTAACCCCCCAGGCCCACAAAAGCCCCCATCCTTGCCTTCAATTACCTATCAGTAATTTTTTGAAAACGATTAACGCTGGGGTATGATTTTCAAAATATCTAAAAACGTAAAACTTCAAATATCGATATCTCGAAAAGTAAGTGAGTTTTCAAATAATTTTATTTTTATTTTTCGTCTTATTTTCTAGTATTTCATAAAAATCTATCGTCAAGCAGCGACGCCGCCGAATTCGTAGTCTCCCTACCCCATTCGCAACTCCTACCTCCGCCCGTTGTAGTAAGAAAAATATATCACCCCCACCTTGAAATTGGGGCACTCAAAAATCAACCTAAATTTTTTTAGAGTCATTTTACTCTGGACCTCCAATTATAAACATTTACTATAAAATTAGTGTAATGTCTGCAAAAAAAATATAAAAACTACTCCAAAAACACCACAATTTAATACAACAAATTTTTCTTGACTGTTAAAAATATCCGAACACTTTCAAGTGACAACCATGTACAATGACAACATTCTCGTTGCGCCCTATGATCAGTGCAGAGTACATAGTACATAACACACAGTCCATAGTACATAATACATAGTATACAATCTGTAGTACATAATACTAATACATAGTAGGTACTACATAGCGCATAATGCCTAATACATGGTAAATAGTACTTAATACATAGTACATAGAACATAGTACATAGAACATAGTACATAGAACACAGCACATAGTACACAATACATAATATATAAGCCGTGTTTTTTTAATGAACTATATAGTTCTTCTCCATACAAATGTGAAAACCCAGGTTTTATCGGGGTTTCTTTTTTTTTTTTTTTATGAAAAAACCAAGCTTAGGTGTAACCCTTTGTACTACCAGTCCGTCATGTCGTTCAGTTCAGGGTGCAATGTCCAGTAGTAGCTTGGTTTGAAGAATAGAGGAGAATAGGAAAGGTTAGAGGGGGTCTGGAGGGTGTAGAAGAAAATGACGATGAACCTCACTTTTGAACTCTAAGATGTTGTACGAGTTCGGAAATACTGACTGCGGGAGATTATTCCACAGTCGAGTTGTTCTATTCATAAACGAACTTCTAAACCGTATTGTGCGTGAACGAGGGGGCTGTAGGGTATGGGGGTGAGCCGAGCGGGCTAGTCTTGTGTTGCGGGAAAAGTATTGCCGTGTAGGCAGGAGGTCCTGAATTTCGGTGGAACAGTCGTCATGGTAATAGCGATAAAGTATGGAGAGGGCTGCTACATTCCTACGGTGGCTCAAGGTGTCTATGGAGGCGCGAAAGGGGCCATCACCAATGAGTTTGAGGGCACGATTTTGCACCTTGTCGAGACAAGCCAAGGTGGTTTTCGGGGCGCCTGCCCAGATATGTGAGTTGTATTCGAGGCGCGGCCGAATGTAGGATTTGTATATTGTAGCCAATGCGGCTGGCTGGAGGAGGAACTTGCATCTCTTGAGAAATCCAAGGCATTGGAAGGCTTGTTTAGCGATTTGGAATATGTGATCGCTCCATCGCAGATGCTCCGTTAAAGTTACCCCTAAGATGTTGAGAGTTGAGTCAGCCGTTAGATTCTCTCCATCCACCGAGACAGGAGGAAGGTCGGTACAATTTTTGTTGGAGATCAGACAGTGCTTCGTTTTTGTGGCATTGAATTCGACGCGGTTCATTTCGCCCCAGTGAATAATCGATTCGATATCCCGGTTGATCGAAGCCGACATCAGTTGACGGTGGTAAAGACAAGGTCTGGCACGTGCTTGTCTTATATTGTCGAAGGAGTAAGAGAAATTCAGAGTACCGTCATCAGCGAAGCAGTGAAGTGGGTTGGAGGGGATTGAGAGCAGATCATTAATGAAGATTAGAAAAAGTGCGGGTGAGAGAATTGACCCCTGGGGAACTCCTGCCGAGATGGCGTGGGGGTTGGATTCGACGCCATCCAATACTACCTTGATTGAACGGCCTGAAAGAAAGCTCTTTATCCAGTTCTTTAGAACTAAGTGTATACCAATAGCTTGGAGTTTATTCAACAGAGCTGGGTGCCATACTCTGTCAAAAGCCTTTGATATATCTAGAGCAACTAGGCTAGACTCACCAAAGCTGTGAATGCTTTGGTTGATACGCTCGGTTAAACACACAAGCAGATCGCCAGTAGACCGTTTAGATCTGAAGCCGTATTGCCTGTCGTGTATAATTTGGTTGGATTCTAGATATTTCATCAGCTATCGAGGTTTTGGGAAATTTCTTAATTTTCATATTGCTTACTTTCGGGGGTTGGTATGTTGCACACTTTCCGAGGTCGGAAAGTCGTAATTTAAAAATAAAAACAACAGGAAAGTGATGAGAGCAAATTTATAACAAATAATTGATTTTTTAGAAACATATTTATTATTTTCTAGCGAGGATTTCGTGAAACAGTGTAAAAAATAACACTTAACTTCCGTTTAATTTTGAAATTTTTAAGCATCAAAGTAGGCCCTTCATGAAATTTCCCTTGTCGTTTTTTAATGAACTCGATGAAAGAACTATATAGTTCATTAAAAAAACACGGCTATAACACATACTAGATAAGACAAACTAAAACCCCTAAAGGCAATTTTTTGCCACGTGTTACTCGAAAAAAGTGAATTTTTCTCCAGGCCAAAAAATGCCCAACGTGCTTAAAGAAGTTTTCACTTCAAAAACCGCTCGACCGAATTTTATGAAAATCTTTTCTGACCAAATTTTTGTTATTACGCTTAAAACGGCACCTCAACGAAGTTGATATCTTTTTTTCGTTCGCGCAATGACCATATACTATAATGCACGTAAAATTCGTCAAACGCAAAACCCACTATAGTAGTTTGTCTAACTGGGGTTTAAAATTATTAAAATGCATAAAGTTTATTCATTCATGGATATTAATTTTTGTACATTAAAAATAATTATGTTTACTTTCAATTATAATAAATTTCTCATCAAACACGCTCCCATAAATTCGAAGCGCTCTTTCTTCTTTAAAAACCACAAAACAACAACAAAAATCCGCTCCCATCGATGTAACTACAATTATCTCACAAAACGTGCGTTGAGCGCGGTTCTTTTCACATTTTTACGTTAAACGAAACTTAACGAAACAAAATATACCCGACGTACGTCCAATATGGCCGAACACATTAATTTCCAAGAGAGCGCGAACTGACGTGCGTTTCTTACGTGTATTATAGTTGGCCCTTTTTAAAGTGCTACCGGGACCTTCAAAACGGAAAATACGTTGAAAATTACGATTTCGATTTTCGAACCGATTACAATAACTTCTCTATAAACTTCCCCAAAAAATAAAATTTTCAATTTGTTTACTGGCATTTATACTTGCCTCCCCTAAATCCTCCATTTTGTTAAATTTAAAACTTCCCAGTATTTCATCTAGTATTTTGAAAAAGTGCCAGTCGGTGGTTGTCGATCCACCAGAAAGCTCCATTGCTTGCTTTTCGTTTCTAGAAATTATATTTATTTTTCGTTAAGTAAATTCCATACAAATAACACAAATTCTTTACCTGTATCGTCTTGTGAGTGTCTGCATCTTCACATTTATTTCTTGCGATGTGAAAATCATCCCCTTGGCACAAAACATCTCGCTCATCTTTCTGTATATGTGCCCGTTCTTTTTATTTTTCGCCAAATCTTTAATATTGTCTCGCCACAATTCGATTAAATACATTTCTTCTGCGGCGGACCAATTTCTCCTGTTTTTATATTTTCTTTTTTGATTCGAGTTCGCGTCCACGTTCATGTTCTTGCTGTCGCTGTTAAATACTACTAATGTCAAAACAACGCCAGAAATACATCAGCTGACATTCCATAATTCCAGTTTATTACTCTCTTTTGAGCGAGTTTCAGTTCAGACTTCAGTTCCCGCATATTCCAACACATTGAACTGGGGATAAATTAGACCACAGTTCACTCAACTGAGCATTGAACTGCAGTTAAACGTCAAATCTTGCTCAAAAGAGAGTAATCAACTGGAATAGTGGAATGCTATTCCATAAGGTTGATGTATTTCTGGTGTTCCCGCATTTTTATACCGTCGTCGTGTTAAAACTGAAACAAGCACACCCCAATGGCAAAGAAACTTTCAAATGTAATACGCAGCACACGAAGCTTTCTGAACTGATGAACACTGGCGGTGAAGCCACTTATGTGTATTCAACTGGACATTATTGAACCGCGGTGCCGGTGAAGCCGTAGTTTTATGCGACTGTGCGAATATTGGTTAAATTTCAACTAAATTATTGGGAAGGTCGGTATTGCAGTGCGATTTATTGTTCTCACGAGAGAGATAAAGTTGACAGCTCCCTTAATTTTTTTTTGTTTTGTTAATTTTTATGTTCAGAATTCATACACTTTATTATATGTATGTAAATAAAAATATAAGCTTCGAATGTTAATTTTTTTTATTTTGAGGGTTTAGTCTTTAGGTGTAAAAAAATAAAGATCAAATTTAGGCAACTGAGCATTTAATTCTCCTTGAATTTTTAAATTTAGGGCTAGATACATACATACATAATGTACATATGTATGTATGAAATGGCGATGGATTTGAGATTATGTATTTTCAGACAGTAGTATTTTATGATGTCGGGAGTATCTAATATTTTTCGGAGCTTATGTATATGTATATTTAAATTAAATTGAAACTGAGAAACGAAATTCAATTCAAATTTAATTTCTGCCAATATCAAATTTAGCCAACTGAGAATTCGCACACCAATATCATAGATACTAAATTGAACATTGGAAATTTTGTGGAGCAATTTCGTATTTCTTGGATAGATTTGTTGCTTTAGTGGATCGATTCGACCTATTAAAAGGCTAAAATCATCATGAATATGTGTAAACTAATAAACGAAAGCATGAAGAAGTTTATAAAATTGCCAACGAGAGAAAAATTGGGGAAATATAATGGAAGATTTTAATAATTTAAGCCAATTTAGTTATCCGTCCTTTGTTGGTTGCGTCGAACAGATGTATACATATATGTATAAATAGTAAAGGCCTCCAATAAGGCCAAACTGTCTAACTTCGCTTGGGACTGGGACAACTACAAAGGGCGTCTCAGGGAGTTCAAATACGAGCTGAAAATATCAGAGAGAATCCTGGAACACGGCGAGGTATGCAGGGTTTCATTATTACTATCTTTTTTTAGATTTTGATCCAAAATTATGCATTTGTATGAAAAATTAAATGAGATCAAAGAAGTAGTTTCTTTGGACGCTTAAATTATCAGCTGAACCTGAGAAAGGCGGAAAACGCCCTCTAGCAGCGAAACTATTTCGAAAAAAATGCAAAAATTCCCGATTCGTTGTTTTTCAGTTTTTTTTTTCGCAATCAATTTTCAAATTAGAAGTCAATTTTTGGGACTTGTATAAAATATTTTGGCTTGAAATTTTAACCAGTTATTGTTATATAGTACAATTATTTCTAAAAAAATCCATGAAAATACACTGAAAATTCATTTTTTTTAGGTTATGTGTACAGATAAAAAATCATATCGTAACCGCTGATAACCAATATTATGACGATCAGCCTTTATTTTTTAGCTTGTTTCGGACCTGCACATACCGAGATATACGCATCTAAATTTAGAAGGAACGACCAAAATGGTAAAATTTTCACAAATTGGTCGATAACTTACGTAGCAGCGGTTGCTAGAAGGTAGCCAATATGCATTTCGTATAGTATTCGATGTAACTAACACGGACGTGCTCCACTGAAGCTGCAGCTCAACATCACGCCTTCAGACAAAAAATGGGTTGGTTCCCATTACTCAGTGGCGTAGCGTGGGGGGTGTCGAGGGGGCCATTGCCCCGGGCGGCGTAGTTGTTGGGGGCGGCGGCCAAACTGGACAGAGCTAGAGATCTTGCCGGCAACATGAAGCCCTAACCATTGCCAGATCCAGCACGATGTCCTGGCTGATGGTGTCTACAGGCCAAACCCAAATGGGAAGGGAAGTGAAGTGAGGTGAAGTTAGGTACCATTCCATATAAATGTATGAGAGCAAGGGCGGCGCTTTCATAGGTGAAAATGGTGCACTTGCACCGGGCGAAATTAAGATTTAAAAAAAAAATTGAAAAAATTGACAAAGTGATCCCATTGTCATATATTACACGAAATTCACCTTCTGTGCGTTTTACCATTGTCTTCTGCAAGGTGTGGCCAATGCAATTTCATTTAGTTCGCCTGATTTTGTCGTCTATCCTTTCTTGGCTGGCACGGTGCCTTAGGTCATGATTTGTAATTCAAATTAGTCGTACTATTATAGATCACTATTTCGGCGAGAAACATCTGGATCGCCTCTATTCTGAAGTTTTTGAAAGCGGCTTCTATGTCCAATAAGGCTGTTAAGTGGATGCTTTGTTATGCAAGACTCTACCGTGGAAACCAATACATGCAGTACAGTGACCACCTATTATCCTTCGAAATATAAAGGATTGGAGAACGAGACCTCCGTTATGGAGATTCGCGTTTAAAGTATTATTAGTGCCGGAAATAGTTAAGGAAGTGGAGCTTATAATAAAAAACATCGGAGAGCATTACTCAGCATTAGCGGGAGAATTTTGTGAACTTAAAGTTTAAGTAAACTCAGCACAAAAACAAGATCGCGAAGCAAATCTTGGTTGGACAAAGGCAGGGGCACGCTTTCAAAGGTGCAATTGGTGTATTTGCATTGGGCGCAATTGGACAGGGCGCAATTTCAAAAAAAGTGAAAGAAAAATTCCGTGCCTTCATTTTCAATGAGTGTTTGTGTCTTCTTTCATTTTCCTTTACTGCCATCAGAAAATGAACAAAAATGAAGGGGGCGCAATATGTATATGGCATGCTGCACCGGGCCCAAAAAAGGCAAACGCCGGCCCTGTATGAGAGGGAACCAATATGGAAGTAAGTGGATGTTACATCTATTTCAGTGGAAGTTATGTCTACTTTACTTCTGCGTTACTTTTCATTTAGGTTTGGCCTTATTTCTGGACTATAAAGTTGATGCATCAAAATTATCCAACCAAACTCTGCTATTTGACGGATTATCAAAAAAGTGTACGCCTGTGATGGAAGACAACCACTTTTCTATTATTCAATTATTTGGCGTAATTCCTTCGATTATTTGCAGGGCATAATTTCGCCGCCCTGATCTTAAGTTTTGTCCAACCACACTTGTAGCCAAATTGGCTACCCTGACTCGGCTCGTCAATAGACTTTTGGTCCACCAGAGAACGTCATCTCTATGAATGTTGTGCACTTTGAAGAGTACTCTCCACTTCTATACCCTTAGGGTAAACCTAAACTTCCTTTTCAGCATAATGTCAGTGCGGTATGTTGTTGCCGCCGGGAAGTACTGCGAGAGGCTTGCTCCTTCCTGGGCTTAAGGCGGCCCGTCACAGAGGGCGCGCCGACCCCTTTCGACCTGTGCCGTTCTGAGCCCTGAGCCAACTCGGCCATTGCTTCCAAAAGACTCCCTTGCGGGCAACAAGTTTTTTCGGTCAGGAGAGTCTCCGGATAGTCAGTCGCAAGCATGCCCATTCTGACACTTTCTGCCATTTTGGCTTTTTTATGGATGCGTGCGACTTTTTTGAAGGCGTTTCAAACCATATGGCCGAAGCCTTTACCCTTTTCGCCGGGTGTTGTGGCCTGGAGAAGATCCAACGGACCTAACCCTCTTTTTATTAAGAAAAACGATTTCTCTTTCTTTCTTCGGAGACCACGCAGACCCTAGCCTCTAAACGAGAGTAGCCAGCTTTCAGATATTGCATAAAACGTTTTCGGGATGAGTCACCCCGTCTTGTCAAAACGATTAGGTGCTCGTACTTCGTCAGGTAGCTTCTAAGGAGATATTTTTCTAATAAAAGAGTGATCTCACCGTACTGCAGAGTGGTTTCCGGGCACAGACTGCTCCGATCCCGAACACCCTCTTTCACTAGGGCCACATTCAAAACCTTGACGTATGGGTTCAAAAATATCCAACTGCCTTGTAGGTCGTCCTGTTAGGGGCTATGGAAGACCCAGAAAATGGAATGGACCAGGAGCAGGATGTAGCCTAAGGCCATGTACCATCAGTCTTGGGAGTCAGCGCTACCTGCTTGTGTCGTATTCGAGTCATATTTATGAGTATATAAACTTGGCTGGGTACAAACAGCGCAAGTGTGCTCTGCCCTCAAAAGGCGCCATCAAAATTCGCTCGAAATCTTATTTTGCATTCATTTTGGCGCCCCTTGCCACCTGGCGCCTAGAGCAACCGTTCTACTCGCTCTACCTACGAGGCTTTCTATCTAAAAACAGACTGAAATAAATTACAGAGAGAAATTACTGGTTCCAGCTCTCTGGGTTTGTTATAGTTTATAATTTAGGCCAGCCTTGAAGCACGGATATAACCTGTGCCAAAACAATTGTAAATCTCAAAATCAATTTTGTGATGCGCAGTGAAAGTTTCAAATCCTGACCACGAAAGTAGATTCGAAAAGAAAAGTGCACCTCGTCATTCCGTTCGTTTAAAACCGCAAATCACCGGCTCATTTATATTTTCAATCACAATTCAATCCGCCTCACTACCTTGAATTTTATCCGTACACGGAATGTTAATGTATGTGGAGTGTTGTCATTTCCTCGCCTGCGCGTAAAATTCTCATTTATTTTGGCGCGCCCTATACCGAACATTCATTGAATTCTTGGATTGAAAATTAGAAAATTAACAAATATTTTATTTCCTTTTAAAATATTGAATTTTCAACATCGCAGACTTTTTATCAATTCAATTCGAAAGTAGGGGGCAGCAAATTGATGGTTCGCCCCGGGTGGCAGAAATCCGCGCTACGCCACTGCCATTACTATACTGAAACCTTAGGCTCCGGAGAGACTTTTTCAGCTTATATCTTGGTGTGCTTAGTAGGAGGTTAAATGTGGTTTCACGTGGTATAAGAGCTGCTTCTACTTTATCCGAGGTTCTATTCTATTTCCTCTTGAGGGGCGTCTTGGCGGGCACTGCGTCCTAATTTATTTGGTCAATCATCGTCTTTAAAAACCATCTAGGTTAAGGTCTAACCTAAAACTGATTTAGGGTTGCCGTCCCAAATCTCCCTGGGCTCAATCTCTTCCTCGCTGTAGCGTCCATAGCCGCAGTCGGACAGGTGGTTTTAGCTCCCGTGACACAAAGACAGGTCAGTCTTTACACTCTGGCCAGCTTAATCACAGCACCCTTTTGTTTGGTCTTGACCCACCATGCGAAGGATGCACACTTGACCATGGGGCGCATGACCGCCAAAATGCTGAATTTACCTCGGTTTGGGGCCCCAGGTTTTTCCGACAAATTGACGGAAAATATGGAGAGATGTAATTGCCTTGGCAGTTACTCTCTCAATCTGAGCTTTCTAGGAGAGCTTTTGATCCAGGATTATGCCTAGATATCGCAATATCTTGGAATAAGGGCCAGCGCAAACCTACTCTGAAATAGTGGTAGCAGAATTGGCAAGATCTCATTCAAGCCTGTCTGAAGGAGAGCCGTGAAGATGTGGTCCTTTCCAGCAGGTGCCTTTGGCCCACTCAATCTTACCCGCAGTGAACATACTGTTTGCCAGGTCTTTGTTCCTATTGTAGGACCGGTGGGCAAGTACTACCTCCGATCCAATGTTAGTTTCTAAGGCTAATGCAGGGTCAGTTACCTGAGTACCCGGGAAATGAGTGCTCATTAATAGCTCCATGGTATCCCTGGTGTTCTCCGTAAAGGATCCTTCAGAAGTCTTGAGAGAGACTATTGAAGTGATCTTTAGACAGAAGTTAGTGCTACCTCTGGAGGCTAGAAGCTTATCCATTTCTTCGCAGAAGGCTCTCCATGACTTTCGTTTCAAATATTTGTTGTAATTGGTGAGGGTTTCTTGTAGAGGTCCCAATTGCCCGAGAATTTTGCCCTAATAAATAGCTTTCTGGCTTCTCTCCTTTGGCTGCAGAGATCATTGCTCTACCATGAAACCTTTCGTTAGTACTTCGAGGTTTCGCATGGCAGTTACTTTAGTTTCCTGCTGATTGGTAGAAACAAGGTCGAGATCGGCCTCAGTGTTGGGAACATCACCAGCATGGCTGACTCCTAAAAAAGCTCCCAAGTTAAACCTTATATGTCTATAATCAGACATTGATGGCTTGCTTGAGACGTGCTAGCTCCGTATTCTGGAATTGACGAATGTACTGACAAGAGTCAAGTCAATCACATCATCTAGTCACATAAGAAAGGGTAGGTTCGTGCCCCTTGTTCATAACCTGTAAATTGTAGGTAGTAATTAAATCAACGAGGTATTCACCCTTAGAATTAGTATAGGCGGAAAATATGGCAAGCCCCACGGTATCCGAGCGCGCAGTGCTGGTGGTCGTTGGAGTCATTTCGATCGATTTGTTAGCCCAGGAGGGACAGACCGTTCGTAGAGAGAGGAGCAGGATGAGGAAAAGCGAGGCGGAGAGGGCTGCCAGGGCCAACACCATGCAGGTTTGGCGCTGCACCGTGGGGCCAAATCGAAAAAACCCGGACGAAATTCCGAAAAGGTAAATAATCGTCTTCAATCGTCTTCAAATTGATGACTCGGGGGTTTTCGGGGTCGCTGATTACGAATCTGAACTCAGAATTGTAAAATTCAAGATGGCGGATCCAATATGGCGGACAAGGTTTTTCAAATGTATGTAGATTCTGCCCAAGATTGGTATATGGCCGTTTTTAGCTTTATTGGTAAGACTGCGAAATTCATTTTTTATTGAAAGCAAAAAACAGTTAAAGTAGTTTATTGAAATAGTTAACAGGTTTTTAGTTAACACATTATATAAAAATTATTCAGTAAATTCAACCATCAAAATAAATATATTTACATGCTGCACGATTCGCAAATCAGTATAAAAAATTTTCTTCATAATCAGATTCAGCGTTTGATACATCTGATTCACTCGTACTAGTGTCGTTCATTCGCAATTTCTCAGCGATATTTTCATATACAAGTGTAGAAGGAGGTTTAAGCAGCTGTAGTACTTCCTTAGACAAAGATCTTAATGGTTTCTTTGGAATCGGTTGACAATTTGAAATAAATGGGTCGCTCATTTCCAAAAATCGTTTAAATATATCTTCCATTGTCTTTTCTCTATAATTTTTGCGTGCGAATCGTAGCCGAAATTCTCTAAATAATTTATTACATGCCTCCTGTGCTTCCTCAGACAGTTGACCAATCGGCAAAAATGAACTACCGATTTATATCTTTTCCATGCATTAAAAGCTTATGTACAGCTGTAGGCATATAATACCAACCGTACAGCTGAACATATATACGAGCTGTTTCTGAGGCATATTTTTCATAAGCTTCAATATCGATTTCAAAAGCACATGATATTGTTTGTAGTATGACGTAGAAGCGATCAATAAGTTCCTTATCTAAGCCAGTTATTTGTGCTGATATTTCGGAATTCTGAAAAAAAAAGCTCGTGCAGTGTTACCGTCATTTGAACTGCCAGCTCCTCCTGCCTTCGGCATATCGACGGTCAAGTGCAACTGCTTCTTGAAAGCAAATTGTATTTTTTTTTAGCCAATTCTACTTTTTTTTATGTTCTTGATTTTTTTTTGCGAACTTGCCAGCGTTTAATATCTAATTTATAAGATATATGCAATAAGCATTCGAAGCATCGAATCCAGGCATGGAGAGTTGATAACCCAAATCCTAATGCATCTTCTTTAATTGGCTGTTGTGAAATATGATCCAATTTATTAAAATTAGAAATCGGCTCCAGACAAATAAAGCAGCGTTGAGCAGATGTACACTCCATCAGTGAATTGCATACTTTTTGATCAATCATGGTTAAACATAATTTAAAATTGACAAGAACTGTTTTCGTGTGATATGAAGAATTATAAGGCTGAAGTTCGTCTATTTGCTTCTGTACATAAGTCGTCGTATCTTTTATTAATTGATCGCTTTCCTGGGCGAATTGCATTTTAATAGGTCTACAGAATCTCGGAGAAGATGATCTTCGATTTTGCCAGACAATGATCGTCTCATCTGTTGAAGGGTTTTTGTAAACCAGTTGCAATGGCACGAAAGCAGTAAAAAAAGACTTTGGTCTGATTTATCAAAGTCCAACTCTTGCTTATAAATACTATGGCCAGAACTACCGTCCACACCCCACTTGCCGAACAAAGTCAAACTTTTTAATTGTTTCTCAGATAAACGGCCAATGACATCATTTTGACTTTTGAGGATACGCTCGACCGTGTGATGAAGCAAGGCCTGTATATTTATTTCTGCACTATCCTTACTTTACCATAATTTTCTCGATCGGATAGCATTCTTTTCGGGCTTTGTTCAATTTTTTAACTGACGGAAACAGTTTCGATGATTTTTCCAAGCATGCATTACGAAGCTGCTGATACTTATTTCGGGAAAAGTTTTGTTCATATAGATACAGCTTCGTCAGGTGTAAAATTTTTCTGCTCAACATCCAGCAACTTCATTGATTTTCTATATTTTATTCCCTTAGTAGGAGAACCAAGTGCCGTGTTCTTTACATCATGCGCAGCATCAGTTTTTCCTTCTTCTCGTAAATTCATCTGCGCTGCATAAACAAGCTGTACTCTTCTCCGCTTATTCCTATCCGAGATGTTACTGAATGCAAACTCCTTTAAATTTATCTGTGACAGTGAATCGTACGGGATGCATTTTCTCTAACATGACTTTCTCGATATTGTAATATACATATATCTGCAGCGGGTGCATTCAAATTATTTTTTAATTTTTCAAATATTTCTTTTCTAGTTAACCCGTTTCTATTTGGCTCATCGAAATCTAAAAGACAATGTTAAGAGAGAGTGAAATGTGTTAGAAAAAGAGAAAGAAGGGCAGAAAGAGATAAACAGGAAGAGGGAAGTGTGAAGAGAGGAAAAGAAAGAAAGAGAGAGGGAGATGTTTGTTTTTAAGGGCTTTTATGCAGTCTAGTATACCACAGCGACGCATACATTTCCACGAAAAATTCAATTAAAACTATTCGTGCAAAAATGTGCAGCTGAATTTTGGATATTTCATTGGTAATACATTAATCTACAACCTGTAATAGATTTGAAGGCGGAACAATGTGGAACATTTTACTTTTTCACTTCGAAAGCCCTTTTTTTTAATTTTTAGTTTGAAAATCACATGAACTAATGATTTCACAAAAATTTTCCCTTTAGACAACATAATTCAATAAATGGTTATAATATTTTACTTAGGTACTTGTAGCAGTTGATTCCATTTTATTTCAGTGAAATATATTGTATACTAAAAGATTGCGGTGTATTTAATCACGCGCCTGCCTTTCTCAGTTTTAAATGTACAACTAGTCCATTCAAAACGCGCGTTATGGTGTTCCAAAATAACACCGTTAAGAAAATCGAACCCTAAACGTTTTTGGGGTCGCTAGTCACGAAAATCGAGGTCCCGCGGTCCTAAAATTAGGGCGTCACCCCTAAAAATGCAAAAAACACCCCTTTTTAGGGGGTTTTCACGATTATTTTAATAATAATGAAAACTAATGCGATGAAATGCACTTTTTTGACGTGACAACGTCTATTAAATCGGTTTAAGATAGGACGCGCGTGTGAAAATGTCCCGCACAATGTCCCGCACCAAAAAAAAAAATCATATCTCCGCCCCCATACATGTTAGGGGGGTGGTTAATGGCTCAAAATTTTCGTTAATTTATCCTCTACATGGGAAAAATATATTCATTCACCTTATTGACGTGACAACGTCTATTAAATCGGTTTAAGATAGGACGCGCGTGTGAAAATGTCCCGCACACAAAAAAAAATTTGCTTCGAAATATACTTATAATTTATTAATTGAGAAAATAATACAAAACGTAATAACAGACGTTGTCACGTTCAAATTAATAGACGTTGTCACGTTAAAATACGGACGTGATACTTCACATCCAAGACCATTAATTTTTAAATATTTATTTGCGAAGGGGGTTGATTTATACTAGCTTAAGGCGAACTTAATGGTAAGGGGTACTCCTAAAGGGTTAAAAGTACCCCTAAATTGGCGAAAAATGGCAAAAATTGTAAAAAAAGAAAATTTTCCCCAAGTCTGTTGTGGGCGTACTGTCAGGCAAAAATTAATTATTTTCAACCCTTAAGGGGTTAAAACTACCCCTACAATATAGTTCATTGAAAACTAGGGGGGGGGGGTGTTCCAAAATAACACCGTTAAGAAAATCGAACCCTACATATTTTTGGGGTCGCTGATCACGAAAATCGAGGTCCCGCGGTCCTAAAACATGGGCGTCCCTCTAAAAATGTAAAAAACACCCCTTTTTAGGGGGTTTCGAGATTATTTCAATAATAATGAAAACTAATGCGGTGAAATGCACTTTTTTTAATATTTATTTGCGAAGGTGGTTGATTTGTACTAAATTAAGACGAACTTTATGATAAGGGGTAGTCCTAAAGGGTTGAAACTACCCCTAAATTGGCAAAAAATGGCAAAAATTGTAAAATTTTTTTTTTCAAGATTATGCTTCAAATTCGATTCTGACTTCATTTTTCAAAAAAAACCTTTTTGTATAATCGTACATCACATTACATTCCTCACTAAATTAGTTTATTACTTCAACTTCCAAGTAACTGCAATTAAAATTTACGAAAAAACAAATTCGGGTGCAATATCTTAATTTTATTACTTTGCCTCCGTTTTTACCTGCCTAAATGTCATTGTAAAAAAAACGGACCACCCCATTATTCAGAAGTACCTCAAATAAATTAGGGTACATATTTCGCAATTATTGTGTGATTGTCGTTTTTACAAAAATGCAGAGTTTATTTAAAGATTCCACGAAATGAAATATTTCTCAATATATTTTTTTTTTCTCTTTAGGGGTGGTTTAACCTTTGTACAAAGGGGTTTATAGTGAAATGTTCCAAATGTTGTAATGATTACAAATGGAAAATAAAATTTAAATGTAAAACAATAAATTTTAATTTGTTTCAATTACAATTTTAATGTGGGGGTAGTTGTACCCCCTTAAGAGTTGACAAAATTAATTTTTTTGCTGATAATACCTTTTGAACCAAATTTCAAACAAAAAGCAAAAAAAATGTTTGCAATTTTTTTTATATAAAGTTGTTTTTATTATAGTAGGGGTAGTTTTAAACCCTTAAGGGTTGAAAATAATTTATTTTTGCCTGACAGTACGCCCACAATCGAATTTGAAGCATAAACTTGAAAAAAAAAAATGTTTACAATTTTTGCCATTTTTTGCCGATTTAGGGGTAGTTTCAACTCTTTAGGACTACCCCTTACCATAAAGTTCGCCTTAATTTAGTATAAATCAACCACCTTCGCAAATAAATATTAAAAAAAGTGCATTTCATCGCATTAGTTTTCATTATTACTAAAATAATCGCGAAAACCCCTAAAAAGGGGTGTTTTTTGCATTTTTAGGGGTGACGCTCTAATTTTAGGACCGCGGGATCTCGATTTTCGTGATCAGCGACCCCAAAAATCGGTTCGATTTTCTTAACGGTGTTATTTTGGAACACCCCCCCTCCGCGTTTTGAATGGACTAAACTGACTGTTCCCACGAACGATATCTTTCAACAGTCATCTAGGCGGCTGTAGTAGAGTTGCAGTCCTATTATGAGTGAATTTAAATCCACTAGGGACTTTAGTCAATTCTAAGAACAGAAATCCCCATCAGATACTTTAATTTTTTGGACTTTTGTCCGGGTTTTTTCGATTTGGCCCCACTGTGCGCTGGGAGGGTAATTCTAGGGGCAGGTGGACAACCCGCCTGATAGGCCAGCTGAACACCTGAGTGGAGCGGGAGTTCGGCGAGGTTAATTACTACCTTACTCAATTTTTGAGAGGGCACGGTCTTTTCCGGGCGTACCTGAAGAAAATGGGTAAGGTGGCGAATGTAACGTGCCCCTACGGAGACTCCGCTTCGGACGATTTGACGCTCACCATACATTCTTGGTGGGTGGTCGAGCGAAGCGCGCTGGAGGAGGAGCTCGGAGGCATGACCCCCGACACAATTGTTGGTATAATGCTTCGAGGCCCCGAGAAATGGTCGATGGTGGCGCGGTTTATCCAGGGCATCCTAAAACGAAGAAAACGGAGACGGAGCATTGCTCGACTGATGTATGATTTTTATCATCCCTTGCAAAAAAGGTGATGTATGATTTTTATCATCCCTTGCAAAAAAGTGAATATAAAAAAAAAAATTCGGCTTGTGGTCGAAACTTTCCGTGTTTCATTCAGATGCGCTATCATCACTATATTATTCCAAAGCATCCTCATATTGCATTATTAGCTTTTAAGAATGGTGCAGAGTATTTTTAATTTTTACTAAGCCCCTCAACATTTCTTGCAGCAACCACAGATTACGTAAGCCCCTGCCTACCATAAAATTAAATTTTGCCAAATATTTAAAAAAAAATATTTCCAAAATTGAAAATAAAACCGTGTCATTAGAAATCCTCTAAAACGCGGCATTTTTTGCATAATCCGAAACCCTCTAGTTAAGATCATCAATCTCGCGAAGTGACTTCAGTTCGGTGAGTTATGGCTCATTAAGCCCGGCTGAAGTCTCAATAGATGAGAAATGTTGGGCGCTCCAAGTTCGAAATCAATATTCGAAACAGGATTCTAATTACACGCGGAGCCAAATAATAAATTCATGGCTTAATCAATTGCTTCAGGATGACATCACTGCGGGGTTGCCAAATCGGACGGAGTGCATCTCTCACAATTATGAATAATGGCCAGATTTGCACAGACCTGCCAGAGGACGGTTAGGAGTCTCCGCCGCCGCGAGTCCGCTAATTTCGTTAGTTTCACATAAATCTCTCGGCTTCAATGACACGTGAAGGCCGCTGGGGTCTGGGTTGTCTGGCCTCACACATAGGTGTAGCTTTTCATTTTCATTTTTTTCGTGTTGCCGCTTCAATTGCTGATTGAGACAAGATCATTTGCTGGACCAGCCAGCGTCTTGCGGAGAGTTTTTTGTATGACCAGCCCAGACGAATTGATGTTAATTGCCTTCGCTGGCAGATTTGCATTCATGGATCTTGTTGTAGCTTTTGAACTGGACTTGGGCAAATGAAGCCATTAATGGCCCTATAGTTATTAGTTACACAACACGGTAATGATGTACAGCAGGCAGGTACACTCTCGCCGCGGTAAAAGCTGCTTACTTCGTAATGTAGCACCTCCGCCTATCTATTGCTAATGAGACGCTAACGTATGGGCTTAGATCTTATGCAATACCTGTCACAGGCCGTAATATTAATGAGCCGTGTTACAGCTTGGTGGGTGGTGAAAGCATGCAAAATTTTCCTCAAAAGATTTTTTGGTAGTTACGAATCTCGGTGCGGGATCTGAATGTCTCAATTTCACCTCTAGGGCGTTCCAACTAATCTGTCTGTTCAACTCTTTACACTTGCGTTCTATCTCTCCTCTCACTTTCCTTGTGTATCCAAACAAAAGCTGTATGTAAACGAGGCCTATAAACCCAAAAGATGACAGATCAGAAGGTCAGGTACAACAGCCTCTTAGCTAATGGGTAATTCGAGGTATTGCGCAACCGATGACATTAAATGCGCTTCCATTCGCCATTTGACCCGATGCAGAAGGTATGCGACTAGACACCTTTCAGCGGTGCAAATCTGACTATAGCTCAATGATGGTGTGTTGTGGGTCTTTCGGGTTCATCTGTTCCATCTTCATTTTAAATGTCAAGAAATTCAGACAACGCGATTTTATAGCACAAAAGCCGATATTTCGTGTTAATATGAAGGAAGGCCCCGACGACTCGGTGCTCGTGCAATCAATTGAAATGCATTAATCGTGCTTATAATGGTGTTGTTTTTGCCCATTCTAATAAATTTTAAGCCTAAAAACATCTTCAAGGTGCGTCTGCGGTTTGCGCTTTAACCCAAATTTTGTTTTTTTCCTTCTCTGTGTGTAAAAGGTGTATATGGTGGTTGGGAAATGTGTGTGTATGTTTTAAATGTAATAAAATTGCTGTTAAATAAATAAAGTAATTTGTAAGATTAATGGGTGATAAACAATATCAAACTGGGTAATTTTTTTGCACCAACGATATTTTTGATTTTGATGAAGTGGAATTGAGCACATCTTCGGATCATCGCGATGATCACCTCACAGAAAACGAACTTATAGAGAAATTAGTTATGGCTAAAAATCTTTACTTGTCCTTTAAGTCTCAAAATGACAGCATATAAGCAGCGAGCATAAATAACAAGAGTGATTAGGTAGAGCTCAAGGACAAATAAAAGAGTTAAAGATATGAAAGAAGAGATAAACAATAACATAAAGTAAAAATTCTAAAAAAAAAATAACAAACACGCGATGAAGATATATATGATGCAAAAAGCACAAGAGAATGAAAGAAACCGAAGATGTTCCTTATTTCCCCTATTGGAATGTTTACATTCAAATGGAAGTAAAATTGGAACAAAGCACGTGTAGTCGGTATAAATTGTGAGAATGTATGCGTTAAAATTTCGTGTAGTACAGCATTCCAGTTACTTGATTACACTTGTATAGTTAGTAAACAAAGCGGGAATCGCACGATTTGTACTTGTTATATCGGCAAGTTAAATTAATTGCAATTTATTTACTGAATTTATAAAATATTTCAAAACATTGGAACATTTTGTATATTTCTTCTTTAATGAATTATTATCCGCACTTTTGGTTAACTTAAAAGAAAAAAGAAAACATACCTAGATTAGTGAGCCCTTCTTAACTAAAGAATGAAGCTCTAGCGCATAAAAACAGGTGCTAAAGACCCTGATCTAGGGATATAAAACTGACATCTTGTTTGGCAAATCTAACATATCACTTTAATAATAACAATATATTGACTTTATATCACATCACCAGCGAGCAATAATAATTAATATTGCTCGCTGGTATCACTTTTACAAATCACACTTTTAAATCACTTTTATAAACAACAATTGCCTGCTCAGAACCGGCCTCTGTCGGGCGCGTCGCGGTCGACTCCTAAAGCCAAAACCATTTATAATTGAAAATTAAACACAAATTAATAAATTACCGAGCACAAAAACGATTATTTTACAACTAAAAAGGTTATTTAAATTACTTTAATCCCAATTTCGATGCCATTAAAATGAGAACTGTCAAAATATTTCCAGTTCACATTCCAGTCACTTCCCCGTCATTTTTTATCTTGCTTTCACACACTTTGCGTATTGTGTGAAAGTAATTCCGCCTCCTTTTATCATAGATAGGTATTACTTGTTTGATATTTTAACTTTTTCACTCGCATTGAACTTGTTATCAGCTGATTTCAAGGGCAATGAAACATTTTTAAAAATTTGTTCTAGCTCATCACTCTTATTATTATTGCTCGCTGATATAAGTTTGTGAAAAAGAAAGATAAATAAAAAGAAATAAAAAGAAGAACAGGGAGAGTGAACAGAAAAACTGAAATAACTGCAAAAAAACTGCGCTGAAGAAATATTATTGACTAGTAAAGTAGCTGAAGAAACCTTTCCTGAATAACAGAAGAGCGCAACTAAATGAGAGAATATAGGTAGGATAAATAGTATTCTTCTAGTTGTACGACCAAAGCGAAAATACTCATGAAGGTATGATTTCCGGGTTTCAAAACCGGTTTTTACAAGAAAATAATGCAATTCCAAAACCGGGGTTTTCAGTAAACTTTTAGATAGTACATCCTTCAAGAAATATATGTCAAAAATTCACGTCATTCCGACCATTTCTTTACAAGTCAAAGTGGTTTTAGTGACGCTACTTTTGTAATTTTCAAAGAAATAGAAAAATCTGAAATTGATGTGCTGATACAAGATTTCATTTTAATGGAAAAATACCGTTCAAGCAAAGCAGTGGGTTGAAAGATGGTAGTCCTACTCTGCTCCATTCAAGGCCGTACCCAGGAAAAAATTTCGGGGGGGGGGGGTTAAAACACCGGGTGGTCTGGGATGTATGGAATACCCCCTAGTAAGGCAGGGGGTCCAGGAAAATTGACAAAATTTAAGTGTAAAATGACGCATTTTTAGGCCGAGTTTAACTCTTAATTAACCAGAGTTTAGAGGCAAAAAACTATCGTTTGACTCGAAAATTTTGACTAAAAAATTTATTTATTAATTCGCCAAACAAGGCACACTTAAACTAGGTATAATACTTAGATTAAAACATAGTGTACAGTCTTTTATAATATAATATAATATTACTATAACTACTGATAGCTACTAAAAACATAGTATTGTCAAGGGGGTTGTGTTAGTAGGGATTTGAGTATTTTTTTATAGGATGCCTTGTTGAGTGAAGGAGAGAAAGAGGAGCTATGGCTATTAAAAACCATACAGCATCTGTTGACGGGCTCGTTCCTTGCGTAATCGGTGCGGTCTGGATATTCCCTAAGTAGTTTAGTGTGTCGTGTGTGTCGAACTACATCATTGAATTTGATTCTGTCCGACAGAAACTGCACTTTAAGCTTTCCACTTAGGACGTCAAAGGCAACGCAAGATATGAGCAGTTTCCTCCTGCTAGACAACGGCATGAGATCAAGCACTTTGAGCCTGTCCAAGTAGTGCGGCAGGGTTTGGTAGTCATGGGGGTTGTGTAAATGTCTCAGGGCAAAAAGAAGAAATCTCCTCCTACTGCTCACTTGGAATATAGGATCCCAGATAGGACACGCATATTCCAGGATAGGGCGGACTAAAGAACAGAAGAGTGTTTTTGTGACCCATACATTACCAAATTCTTTGGCTCTCCTCTTAATGAAACCAAAAAGTTTGTTGGCTCTTTCAGTTATTTTATCGTAGTGCAGGTTGAAATTGAGTTTTTGTCTAGGACGACGCCTAGATCTACGATATGATCAACCTGATTCAACATTATGCCATTGAGATAATAGTTATGGTTCTGTGTGTTTTTTAAGCGGGAGAAGGTAATTGCATAACATTTGCTGGTGTTAAGTTGTAGTTTGTTCATGGTGCACCAGTCGTGTAGGGCATTGAGCTTTGTCTGCAAGAAGGAAGCATCAGTTTGGGTCTCAATGACACTATAAATTTTGAGATCATCCGCGTAAAAGAGATGTGGAATATTTGTTAATTTATCGGAAAGATCGGAGATGAAAATATTGAAGAGAAGGGGACTTAGATGACTACACTGAGGAACGCCAGAGGTTACTTCGATCTCATTAGATAGAAATCCTTGGAATCTGATAACCTGTGTTCTTCCAGGGCAGAACCTGAAATACCAAACTTTAATAGTTTTGCGATTAGGATGGCGTGGTCCACTCGATCGAAGGCCTTGCTGATATTAGTGTACACAGCATCCAATTGATTACCGCTCTCCATACCGCATAGCAATTCGGAAATAAATATTTGTTGAAGATGAGATAAAGAGGAAATGCGATATGTTGTGAGCAGCATTGCAGGAAAATAGGAGGGAGATTGTCGGGACCATTACCTTTTTTGATATCAAGATTGTTCAGACCCGCCATTATCTCATCAACAGAAAGGGATATACCATTTATAAGGGAAGTGTGCTGCACTGGACAAGGGGCTATAAATTTCAGCAAACCTATCAGCAAACATGCTACAAATTACTCGGGGGCACGAGGTGTGGGCTCTACCATTCGTCATTGTTGTTGGATAGCCTGAAGTCTTTCGTTTAATGTTAACGTAATCAAAGAATTTTTTAGGATCACTTATGATACTATCACCAACAGAATTAATATATGCAGAGTAGGCCTCGCGAGACTTGTTGGCCAAGCCAGTTGCCAGTTCAATTTATAAACACCATTAATTAATTTAATTATGAAATACTTTACTTACTGATAGCAAAATTTCAATATCATTCTTTTTAATTCAGGAAAACTTGTATTTGAAAATACTTATTTCTGGAAAATTTCGGGGGGGGGGGTTTCAACCCCTCTGACCCCCCCCCCCCTGGGTACGGCCTTGGCTCCATTCAAACAAAAGGTAGAGAAGTTGATTTTAAACGCGGTCACAGTAACAGCGAGGATAAGGAACGGTTTGGTCGGCCAAATTCAGCAGTTCCAAAAAAATGAATGCACAAAATCGTTTTGAAAGAGCGGAAGGTGAAGTTGCGTGATATAGTTGAACATGAAGAAGATATCAGAAGGTAGTGAATTCACTATTTTGCATGAATATTTGTCCATAAGAAAGCTCTGTTGTTCATTATTGACCAAAAACAAAAACGTGTTCCAGAGTTAAATCGGTTGTCATTCGAGTGGACAGCTACCAGGAAAGCCGTCCAAAGCAACGAAAAACGCAAAATTCGGCTGGGAAGGCTAAATAAAGCGTCTGTGCTTCGACTATTTTGAAAAGGAAAGGGGATCCTTTGTGAATATTACATAGGACGAAATCGTCAAAGTAACGCCCCAAATGAAAAAGATAAAAGTGCGTTTTCACTAAGACAATGCACAGTACCACAACCCGATCGAAGCAATGACAACACGCCCGAGTTGTACTTCCTACAGCATCTCTATGATGTATGTTCGGCCACTCCTGTTGAATTCTGGCTATGAGCTGGACATTTCAGTCGTCCTGATTCGTCCCTCCAATTCGTCTCAAAGATGCTCAACGGGATTGAATTCAGGTGATTGTGGCGGCCTTTGAGCCACCGTAGCAATGTAGCAGCGCTCAGCAAGTTTTACGGCTATTACCATAGCAACTGCTCCACTGAAATCAAAAACCTATTGCCTACACGATAATTTTTTTCCCGCAACACAAGACTAGCCAACTCGGCTTACCCCTTCACCTGCATCCTTCGTTTTCGCACACATTACGGTTTAGGGGTTCGTTTATAAGTAGAACAACTCGATTGTGCAACTGTCTACCGAAGTCGGTGTTTCCGAGCTCATATATAAAAATCTCAGAGCTCAAACCCAAGGTTCATCGACATCTACTCATGCACCCTTTCTCATCTATTCGCCAGAACAAGCGTAGGTACTACTATAAATTGCACCATGATTTGAACGACATGACGAACTAACAGTACAAAGGGTGACTCCTAAACTTCATCTTACCACAAAAAAAAGACAAAGATGCAGGTTCATATCTGAATCGGATTTCTCAAATGGCTCTATTTCACATTTCAACTCATGTTTCGAGTTCATCAATTATTGCAACACTACACAGTACCCAGAATGACAAAATATCATTCGCTTAGGGAAAGAGGCATTTACTGCCTATTTGAAAAATGTGCACTACTGCATACCAAATGAAATTTATAACACCGAAATGCGTTTAAAAACCTTTGTGTTATGTAGACAGGATTTTTCTTGTTAAATTTTTACTTATCACAGTCAGACTATTTTGGCATTACCTAATAGGTTTTAAAAATTGCAGTTTGTATTACGTACTCAGCTAAGTTTGAATAAAATTGTGGCTTAGGTCGATCTAGCGCTGAGCGCCTCAAATTTGCTTACGATAGTATGAACATCTTGTAGAACTGACAAAAGTCTCTATGAAAGATGCAAGGTAGAGTCAGAATTGATGGTAAATTATCCCCACCCCTCAGAACAAATAGAGGATTAAGACAAGGTGACGCACTCTCCTGCTTGTTATTGTTATTCAATGTGGCCCCAAAGTCTAGAAATTAACAAGTCTTTCATCTTCATCTGGTTAATGAGTGAAAGGAGAACAGCTATATGCACAAGTTCTTCAAATGACAATGTCAGGCTATCAGAGAGAGAATGCAACGTTTTATACGTGTTTGCACACAACTAAACAGCGGAACTTTTATGAGTTTATATGGGGAAAAACTTAATGTATTGGTGCATATTTGCTCGTTTGTTTTGATTTATGAAAGGAAACAGCTGATTCAATTTTCTTTCCTTTTCTGTACTGTATACTTTTTCGTAAAGAGAGAATCTGGCTTTGTCTCGCCAAGTTCACGAAGTATGCGTTGAGTTTTGCTCAGCAGTCATGTTCATATATGCACGCACACAGCTAACGGGAGGGGGGAAATTTTGTATGAAGATGAAAGACTTGTTATTACTAGACTTTGTGTGGCCCTGGAAAAGGCAGTAAGAGATGTATCGATTAACACATCAGGGCGTATCTTTGATAGGTCAGTAGCACTGACTCAGTGCAAATATTAGCCTTTGGCGACGATACTGCTATCCTTGGAAGATCATTTGAGAGCATGAAGGAGAACTTTGTAGCACTTGAGCAGCCCGCAAAAAAAAATCGGATTGGAAATAAACGAGCACAAAACAAAGTATATGTTCATAAAAAACGCCAGAAGTAGCAGACAAAATAGAACGATCGACACCTACAATATAGAAGCAGGGGATGAATTCGTATATCGGCCGACATCAGAAGACAAATAGCACTGGCTAATAAATGCTACTGTGACCTATACAAGCACCTGACGTCCAGAAATATTTGAAGGAAGATAAAATTGTCACTTTACAATAAGGTCTGCCCTACTATATGATTCGGAAGTGTGGACATTGAAAAACGCAGACGAAGCCATTGGTAGGAAGATTTCAAAGGTAAATCCATCGTTCAATCTACAAAGAAATGCAGGTTGATGGCGTTTGGGGGAGAAGATACAGCTCAGAGTTGCCAGTAAGATTCCAAACGTTGTTAAAGTGATCAAAATAAACATACAACGATGAATTGATCATGTCTAACTAGGTGCAGAACGGAACTCGACGAAGATAGTGCTGGGGAAAGTCGGCCTAAGAAAATATACATACATGACGTCGAGGATACTTGATACAGTTGGATGTAAGAAAATGGAAAAGCCGGGCCAGGGATCGAGAATCATGGAAACGAATGCTGGATGAACCCAAGGCGAATAATAGGCTGTACAGCTTCTGATGATGTTTCGAATTCACTCCGTGACTTGGTTCCACATCTTTTGGTTTGTAAAGATTTCTTATTAATTTGTTTACTTTAACTAGCTCTATGGAACCTACTACTTAGAGGTATCTCGTAATTACCAAACAGCATGTTTTCGTGGACAACGTGATGGACGGTGCAGGAGTTATGACAAGTGCGTTTTCAGTGAGCAATGCCTTATGGTCGTCACTAATAAATCAACTAAATAACAAGGGGCCAATTCTGAGAGGGTTGATGTAAGATCAAAAGTAAGGTAGGCTATAATAGAACAATATAATTACCCTTAAGATTTCTGAAAATTGTAAATTTCTTAAGATTCACATATACATATAAAAATAGGGTCCTTTTTCAAATATATGCCAGTAAAACTAGTGCTTTCTACAAAAGAAATTACTTGCAATTTATTCAAAATGATCTTTGTATCACGTTATCTCTCATTGAATTCTTTCTATTCCTACGGTGTGAAAGATAAAGAAAAGCATGCAGCCGATGTCCCCAATCAATTTCGGTAATTTCACAACAATAACAGAGTGTATCTGTCCAAAGATAAGACAACCAAGTCAAGATAAGTTCCATGGAACTATAGATCAAATATGACGAACCAATTTCAAAGATCAACCCCCAAAAAAACTCTACTTACCATTTCTATATTTGGAATGCCGTCCTCGTACCGTACACCACCGATTCCGGTAGACGAGAGAAATTGCAGCTTATTGAAATACTGCCACTTAGTTTCGTAATCAGCATTCTTTCTGCGATTAGCAACTCCTCGTGTCAAGTAGTCTTTGTACTGACTGCGCAAACTCTGCCATTTCTTGTTCGCTTCGTCGGCGCTAACTTCATTGCAGAAGACCTCAGCTTCGATCTCCTTCCACAGCACAAGTCGCAGAGTCTTCTTCTTGTAGTCTTCGTTCGACGGATCCCACAGTAAGGGTCGATACTCGATGGCCTTAATTAGCTTCAGCACTTTGTCAACAGTCCACTGAATGGTGATTCTTCGTGATTTTCTCTTCAGTGCTCTCATTGTTCACCGCGGACTTTATTTGATTGATACAATATCGAATAAGATTACTGTTCACCTGACGCGGTCACAAAACAAAATGGTAGTGCCTTCTGCCAACCGAGCACCAAGTGGTGAATATCCACACTACGGATGCATGCATGTGGCGAAATTCATGCCACGAATCTATGACCAATGTGGAGCCAAGTATAAAATAATGCCATATCGCCAAGGTGCTTCTCTTTTACCATATCACGGTTGCCACAGATAGTCTTGAAGTTGGCTCAATGTATGTGCCGCGCAGACTTAATAATATTTCGGTGCTTATGCCAAAGCGATATGGACGTAAGGTGGTGCGGCAGAGCTGCTGACACCGCTTTCACTGCCAAGAATACTTTGTCACATAAAATGTGACAAATGCGAAAAATTTGTTCTTTTTCAGAAGACTTTGGTTCGGTATTGGTCTCAGTTAGTCATTGTTCGGGAATTAATCCCCAAGTTGCAATAAGCTTAGTTTTGTGGCAGGTAAATATTCACCTTTATGATTCATCGCAGGTAAAATTTATACCTCGCGGATTATATTTGATTTTTTAAGATTTTATGGTCATGACGGTTGCAAACGAGCGAGTGATGAGAGGCTGAATCCAGTTTTTTTCTATGGATGAGTCGGGTGGTCACATTAGATTAAATTTTTATTACTTTACCTTGATTTTATTATGTCATATTTGTTTGTTGTGACTGCTTGTTTTCTGTAGCAGCGGCAAAATTTATGCTAATTGAAGAATGGCGGTTTGCTGAGAACCAGTGGTATGGCAATACTAACAGCGAGTTAGGCGATTTCGATATTATCAATTCCACTGATTTGAAGAGACCACTCAGATACAAGTCCCTAAGAAATCCAGAACTATATTGGTACAACCAGCAGGATATTTGAAATAGATCCGACATGAAATGGGGCTTCTTAATGATCTGAATAATTTCTTTAACAGCACATATTGCTGCGTCATTCGTAGCGTATACTACTTCAACAATAGCACTACAGTCTTTGTGGTACTAGGGGAGTCGTTTCGACATTCGTTATGCAAATTCTAAAGCGTTATCCATCCACCCATTTCTTGGTCTTCCTATCCTTCTTTTTCTTGTCGGTTTACTATTGAAAATCCTGGTTAGCAGGGCCGGCGACAAGGTCCTCAACGCCCGCATGCAATTTTTATCTGAGCGCGAACTTCCGTTTGAATTAGCCTTCCATTGGTGATACGGACTCTGCCATGGCCGACCGTCCTTTCTCGCCGAGGTCGTATCAATATAAAATTACCATAAACAAACTTTTGAAGATGGAGCAGTTCTTAACGCTCCAAACATTTCTGGGACTTCCACAGCTCCCAAAAGAACGACCTACAAGGCCAGTTAGATATTTTGGGATCCATGCTTCAAGGTGTCGAATGTGGTCCCAGTGAAGGAAAGTTTTCGGGATTCTTCTTCAGGGAGGGCAGTCTGAGTCCGTAAACCCAGGGATGGAGTTCGTTGAGATCACTCCTTCATTGGGAGATCTCCTTAGATCTTCTGCGGAAGTAAGGGTACCTACCTAATCGAAGAGGCGACTCGAAAAAACGACCGCTTTCAGAAGACGGGGTGGCGCAGCCCGAAAACGTTTTATGCGATATCTGGAAGCTGGCTACTCCCATGTAGAGGCAGGTAGAGTCTGTGTGGCTCCGAGGAAGAAAGGGATACCGAGTTTGTTAATAACAAGAGGGTTAGTTCTTCTGGATGTTCTCTAGGGCATAATAACCCGGCAAAAAGGGCGAAGGCTTTGGCCATCGGTTTGAAAAGTCTTCAGAAATGTCGGAAGCACCCATAATGAACTCTAGAATGACTCCAAAGCCGACCTTCTGTCAAATAGTGGAAAGTGTCAGAATTGGCGTGCTTGCGACTAACAATCCGGAGACTCTTCTGACCGCGAAACAACTAGCTACCGTGCAAGGAAGTCTTGAATGGATAGGGGTCCAAAGGAAGACCCAAAGGGTGTAGGAGTGGAGAATACTCCACAAAGTGCACCGCATAAAATTCACAGAGATGACGTTGTCAGGATGGCGAACACTACAATTTTGGGCTGATGGCAGGAGAAGCCTATTTTAACGAGAAGGTGACTCTCTCCACTATCTCAACCTTACTAGCTGGGGCAAGCCCTAATGCCCAGCCATGCAATACAAACAACCAAATAGCCTCCAAAGAAGGTTGTGCTGTTGGCGAAACGTTGGGGAAGAAACTCTGAGAAAACATACTTCCTCTACTGCCGCTACAGGCGGAATTGTTACCCTAAAACCACCATCAAAATCCTAATGGGGCCCCCAGCCCATAAAGGCTTGCAAAAGGAGAGATGTAATCCCGTAAGGAAATGGCAGGCCGGCAGTACTCGAAAAAAGTGTTATCTAGGACAGCGTCGAACAAAGGGCGCCGAAAGACAATCTCGCTCCACCCTGAACAAGGGCTAGGGCCAACGCTGAGTATATATCCCAATTTCGTGATGGCCCCCCTTCGACGAGACGCCCGCATGCTCCGCATGCGTTGCATGCCGGTTTCCGCCGGCCCTGCTGGTTAGCTGGAAGTTCGGAAGGAAATTTACGTGGCAAGCGGTTATCATCCAAACGGCAAACGTGTCCAGACGACCGTAGTTGATATTTTTTACATTTCTTCTTCGATCAGTGTCTGCTGATTGCATCTTTGTCTAACTGTCTCATTTCGAAGGTGATCGCGGAGTAAGACATCGAGGATCTGCTTCAAGCATGGCATTTGGAAGACCTCGAGCTTCTTAACGTCCGGTTTGAGCAGTGTCTACGTTTCAGATCCATAAAAAAGAATCGGAAGGATCGTTTTGATGGCAATATTGGTTCGTTTCCATATGTATCACTTGAGCAAGGCGAATGCTGCTGTTGACTGGCGGACGCGGCTGTGAGCATCGGCCTTCGATGCCCCTTTCGTTATCTCAACTAATGATCCCAAATATTCCATCGAAACGAACACTGGTCCTCGATCCGTTCGTTGTGAGCATTTTGGTCTTTTACGCACTGTATGACTGGGAAATGTCGTATAAGATGTCCGCTGCTTCGGCATCCATGTCGGCAAAGACAGCGCTATTGTCGGCGAACATTTAGTCGGTTACTAAGTTTTTGTCGTCGTATCAAACTCCCAGCCGTCCACCGAATACTTCACGTAGTGTAGATCACAACGTTGAAGAGAAGTGGCTAAGCGACGTGTCTCTGCCGGACATCCGTTTGAATTGGGAGCTCCTCGGATAAGTCGCTTCGAATACGAATCCTGCTGGTTGAGCCATCGTACGACGACGCTTGGAGAAAAGGTTTACAAGGCTCTTCACAAGCTGTTCGAATCGACACAATCGAAAGCGGATATTGATTTCAATGAAAACGACGACAGTTCGTTTGCCGCAACGAATTCTTTCTTCCATTTGCTGAGGGAGTGCGAATATTTGATCAATGCATCCTCGATGTGGTCTAAATCCCGCTTGTTCTTTCCGGCTTGTTTGCTCTAGATGTTTCTGTAGTCTCGATTGTATGATTTTCATGAATACTTTGCCGACGATCGAAAGAAGGCTGATACCGCGATAATTTTTGCATTCCCGACTGTCGGCTTTATTCAAAATTGGGACAACGCTTGCTATCTTCCACGCCGACGGACATGATCCGAATGCCATTCGTGTGTTATGAGGACATGAAATTGTGTTTGTTCACCATGCGGTTTTATGAAATAATACGTTTGTGGTTTATTGTTAAAACACTTCGTTCCGACTGATCCGATTCCGAGTGTTTATCGTGTGGGAGGTTGTTGTGTGACTTTGCGTAAAACTTGGTAATTAAGTTTACGCGGTCACCACAAAATCATTGTGATAAGATATCACCTCTGGCTTTGATCATTTCGGTGGTTACTTGGTCTATTCCCGGCGCTTTTTCACTTTTTAGCGATTTTGTTTCCGTCTTCACCTCGATCATTTTCTGTTCGGTATCGAGAAACTGATTCGTCGGCTTTTCGATAATCAGCTGTTCTGCTGCTGGACGTTATGGCGGACCGTGGCTGTACAACTGGTGGAAGAATTCTCTCCACCGCTGTAGGCGTTCATGGGGAGAAACCACAAAAGTTCCATCCAGTTTTTTGATGTCGTTTGTTGATGCTGTTTTGCCGCCTAATCGGCGGATTGTCTGGTTCAGCGTCCGGTACTCATGCCTCGACGCCGCTTCTTACATGTCGGCCTCAACGTTATTCCAATACACAACTCTATTGCACACTCCACAATAGACTTCGACAATTGCCTTTCTTCTACATCGACATCGTCCGGTATTGCGAGCGCCGCGAATTTGTTGGATAATGCCGTTTGAAACTCTCGCCCGATAGCCGGGTTTCGTAGGCACGTCCAATTCTTCTTGGCTGGTGGTGGCACCGTTTTCTTCGCTCTTTGTAATCGCATCTGTAATTTCTCTCGAAAAAGATAATAGTACGATTCGCAATTGGGCCCATGCATTGTATGTACGTCTTTAAGTGTCGATCGGAATCTTGCGTTGATCAAAAAGTAGTCTAACATCGCCAAGTCTGCCGGGTGGATTTCACCAAGTGAATTGGTGTTTGCGTGGACGACGGCAAATGCTGCTACGCTGCGAATGAACGTAGGCGTAAGCCGTTATCGTTAATATTCCGTGTCCGAATTTGCCCATCATTCTTTCCATCCGGTTCGATCTGTTCCTGAATATGCATTGAAGTCCCCCGCGAGTATTATTAATTCATATCCAGCGTATGTTGGGGCTCATCGTGAAATTCGTCCTTGTTCGCGTCCGTGCTGGTCTCGGTTGGCGCATAAACGGATTCGATACGGGTCTTCATTGTTCCACCGATGGTTATAACAGCCAAACGCTCGGATATCTTTTGGAATGCGATAACGCTGCTAGCAGACCGTCGATCGACCATAAGCCCGACGCCGGCCTCTCGTATCTTACCACCGTAATAGTAAAGCGTCAACGTTTCGTCGATGGGCGGTTAAACGATCGTTATTGTCCCGGATCCGGTAAGTCTAGTTTCGATAGCGTAGCAACTGATATTTTGCATTTCAATAATTTCATTGCTATGATTTCCGTTTGACGGACGTGATGTCCTGTTCGTAAATTCTACACGGCGAATTTAAATTTTCCATGGTATTATGAACAAATGATATTCCACATCCCACAGTGATTTGTTAGTCTATTTCTGGGAAAACGAAGAATAACTTCCCATAAAGCACATTCAACAATACATTTGCTGCAGATTCTGTTTTTGGTTTAAATTTGCCAGTACTCGGCCTGTTAAAGTTTGGCCGTCGTGAGGTCGTATGTGCTCCCAAGCGGCCGGCGTTAGCCCGTTGAAAGGGCGTCTTTCATTTTTACTCGGGTTGTTGTATAATTTGGGCATAATAACATAGGTAATCTACTTAAAAGAAATATCTTCAAAAAGTTAAGGGTGCATAAAAATGTCTCGTACGGGACGCCAAAATTCCTAAAGCCGTCCATGGGTGTGGCGACGTGCAGGGGCGGCGCTTTCATAGGTGCAAATGGTGCACTTGCACCGGGCGCAATTTCAAAAATTAAAATTTAAAAAAAAACTTAAAATTTAGAAAAAAAAATTGAAAAAGTGTTTCCGTGCCTTCATTATTATATATTAAAGGAACTGAACCGAGTGCCTGTGTCTTTTTCAATTGTCTTCTGCAATGGCCAATGTGGCCAATCCAATTCCATTTCGTTCGTCTGATTTCGGCGTCTATGCTTTCTTGGCCGGCACGTGTCATACTATTAGGGATCCCTAATTCGGCGAGACACACCTGGATCGCCTCTGTTCTGAAGTCATTGAAAGCGCCTTCTATGTCCAGGTAGGCTGTAGGGGTGGTGTGTTGTTTTTTCTATACAAGATTATACAGTAGAAACTAATACCATGCAGTGATCACTTATAATCCTTTGAAATATGAAGGCTTGGAAGGCATCTCTATTATGGAAATTCGAGTATATAGTATTACAAATTTTCTGAGTACATGGATGTGCTGGAAATAGGTAAAGAAGAAGAAACCCGAATATCCTGGAGCATTAAACAGCATTAGCGGAAGAGTTTTGTGAAGTTAAAGCGTAAGCAAACTCAGCACAAAAGCAAGATCGCGAAGCAAATCCTGATTGATCAAAGGTAAGGGCGTTTCATAAGTGCAATTGGTGTACTTGCACCGGGTGCAATTTCAGAATTTCACAAAAAAAAAGTGAAAAAGATCCTTCATTTTCATATATCAGTGGAACTCCAAAGAGTGTTTGTGCGTTTTGCCATTGTCCTTTACTACGATCAAAAAATGAACAGAAATGATGGGGGCGCAATATGGCATACTGCACCGGGCGCAAAAAAGTCAAACACCGTCCCTGGCGAGGTGTTTCATGCTCAGCAGACCAATCAAAATATTATAAACGGATTGAAAGATTGTTTTACCTTTTCAGTCAACTCTTGGGCTTACGATTGTCGGCATCGACGTTTTGAGTTTGTCGATGTTTTTGTTGCTCGTATACCTCAATTCATATACCTGTGTTTTTGATATGCACCAATGGTTATTCTGCAGCAGTTGCAGTAATTGGGCACACAAAATATCGAACTCTAAAAATATGACATAAAGCAACTGAGTGACTGATTGGTATCATCAACAATAATAATGGATAGTGTAGTGAAATGGAAATATTCCGAAAGAATTTTAATTGCTAAGGTTTTTACATGGTTTCAGGCCACGAAAATGACTTCTAAAAGAACCTTTGCCACAATACAGACACTCTTCAAGTTTCTAATAACATAAAGTACCCCGTTCGGCCTCTGTATACCCAAGAATCTAAGATAATATAATTAGCCAGATTTAAATCTCCTTGAATCGTCTATCAGTTGAGATATCTTCCACCCAATAGCAGCAATTTCTTCATTATCCAATCTTATCGGTCGGCATTTTCATAAGATCCAAGTAGCCATACGCATCTCGAAACTACCGTAATAACATGGATGATTACAGAAAGGGCGCCACAGGTGCAATAATGTCATAATAATGCGGATGCCAATATACAACTCGGTATCGCGGATCGTAAATAAGATGAAGTCAAGCTGCCACAACGTAATCGATGCACCAAAGGAATGATAGTATCCGCGTGCACAATCATCGTCCATCGCGGATAAACCACTGCCGTAATTATCGATTGCATCATATGGCTCCATTCATTCTGCATAGGTACGAACAACAACGACGGCATTAAGCTGGTGGTGCATTCTTAGACACGAGAGAGAGAACAGTCATCAAAATTGGCGATGTTGACCCCAGCACGCAGCCGCAAGACTGTTGCGACCTCACCTGACCAATCGATTTACATTCTTCGAATGGCTGCGGAGATACCACACTGTGTCCAATAGAAGCATGCGGTCAGGTCGTTTGAGCAAACAAATAAATCGCGCACAAAGCGCAACCTATCCATATCCATTTCTAGCCAGACGGGCATGCGCATATAAAGGGGCATGTAATTTCGATAATTCCCGGTACCGTAAACTGAGGAACTTTTGTAGTGAGATCCGAAGAACCAATTTTGTCTAATTTGAAAAACGTGAAAGAATTTTTTTCAGGAAAATATAGAAACAAAAAAACACAACACAATTTTTTTTGCGGTGTTATGACTCGTTAAAGATACTCCGAAATTTCGTACAACAAACGGCAAAGTTATGACAATCTGGAAATCGTTACAAGGCCGTTGGGGTTTCTAAACTTTTGATGGGAAAATGATAAGTTAAGAACCTTTTGGACAAGAAGATTGATAGCAGAGCTCGATTATTGAGCGTGGATACAGTTTTGCCCTAAGGGATACAATCTGTTCGGTCGGCCGAAGCTTCGGCTGTAAATTGTTTTTAAAAATGAATTATTAACTATTAGCTTTAAAAGATGTTCTGGCGGAACGGGCTAATGAAGAAATACCTTTGGTCTGAGCATATTACAGTTTGTTTCCCTCGAAACCGTTTAATTAATTGCAGAAAGGAATGTTTTCACAAAGATTGTGAAAAATACCAAAAAGTTTAAAAAGGTCACCTTCAGTAAAAACTGGTTAGCGTATACTTATGTAACTTACATCCTGAGCAAAAATAATTTAGTTGGTTAATTTTGAACAAATGCGCCTGCCACACGAATATGCAAGATCCCGCTTCAGACATGAAATTCTAAATATGTACATATGTACCCGCCAAAGATATGCAGGCTACTGTTACAGATGTAAATGTATCCATAATAGACTATTTCAAACGCGAGTGTCGCTTTACTAAGTGGTCTCCCGACTAACTACTAACCACGTCCAATGCTGTTTGACCTGCACAATCGAACGAGAACTAGTCTGCTGAGTAAGCGTAATGGCACCCTTTATGACCACCAAGATAACTGCCCGTTCTCTTGGTCCTATAAGGCCCCAATCAAGATTGAGTCCGTTGTTCCTAATGATAGATTTGGCCATGAGCTCACGATCGGAACGACTAAGTCTGGCACGTGTTTGTCTTATTTTTTCGAATTAACTAAGGTTAACTCAAACTCAGGGAAACAGCAAAGTCGATTGGAGGATATTGAAAGCCGGTCCTTTATAACGATTAGGAAAGGAGCGGGTGATAGGCTCAATTCCAGGGAATGCCGGCTTCGATAGCTTCCAAATTCTCATTACAATTCTTAAGAAAAGATATTCTATAAACTTTTTATTATTTATTCTCTACATAATTTTGGAGAGAACAGACGTAACTTCTTGGGCGTTAATTCGGTATATATAATCTCCAGAAACGCGAAAAGGGCAAAGAATTTGCACAGAGGTTTAACCAAAGATGAGATGCACTTTTAAGGACTAAAAAGGGTCCTAATAATGGCGCCTTTTGCATCTGTGAAATACCTGGGCACCTGGCCGGTCTTGATAAAAGCTTTGTCATTTGAGTGGGGGAGCACTCGGCAACGGGGCGGCAAAGTATGAATTAAGGAAAAATTCGAGAGGATTGAACATGCTAGTTAATCGAAATTGAATTTGGTTTACTCCTCCCATGAGTGAAGTGAAATTGTTTCTAATGGTAAAGATTCTCCTTACTCTTAAATGCGTCCATACCGTCTCGATTAAACCCACCATGCGACTTAGGCTTCATCAGTTTGAACGTAGAATGAAGAACAAGAAAATGCCAACACAGAGCGTAGTTGGCAGCCCGAACGGGACGAATAAACCCAGCCAAATTTGTCATATTGCCTGACAGATAGTTCTCCTAGGAGCTAAGTGCGTTGGAGAGGGGTTGCCAACTAGGCAATGGTCCGAGTTACCTAAAGGCGAAGGAGTACCGCATTGGATGTGAGGTAAAGAACACATTAAGAAGGTGACTTCAATTTGGTGCAATTATTCGTCTTTGCATGGGAGTCAAATCGTATCGTCACCTCCTCGCTGTTGCCTCTTGTACAACTAACCAACGACCCAGGGCTGGGTCATCCTAACTGTTGGAGTATAATTCACGGATCCGGTTCTAAAGGTTGGGTTGGACAAAAGGTTGACATCGAGAGCTCGGCCTAGGAATTTACGGCAAAGACCTCAGAAGCGTCTCAGGACTAATGATTTAAATAATTACGATATAAAATTTGCAACTTGGGAATATGAGTACATTATATAGAAGTTTAGCAAAGGCAGAAATGATAGGTGAGCAGGACTACAAGAACTAAGATTGGCTGGTAAAATAGTCCTAGAACAAAGAGACGCTACGATATTCTACAGTGGCAATAATGACCCCCGAAAAAACGTTGGGGTAGGTTTCTATGTACTTAAGTTTTTAATCAACAAGGTAATAAACTAATAAGTCACCTCGCTTAACGATCGGATCGTGGCCCTAAGAATCAAATCCAGATATCATTATATATGATTCATCACGGTGCACGCGCCTACAGAAGAAAAATCAGAACAAGAAAAATCAGTAAAAGAATCGGGTCTGAGACAAGACAAGAAGATGCGATCTCAACAATATTTTTTAACATTGCTCCGAAAGCAATAATAAGAGAAACCCAGCTTAATGGAGCAAATATAATCTTCACAAGGCATATTCAGATGCTAGCCTTCGCAAATGACCATAATTGGACACAAAGCACAATATGTAAAGGAAGCAAAACCATTTCCAAAATTGTGAGAAGCTAAGCAAAGTTTAATCTACGACACAGAAACAAAGTATATGATCGTAACAATAGGAGAACAACGGTGCCTTGGTGGTTTAGGGAGTAAGGCACTTGGCTACCACCACAGAGACCCCGGGCTTGAATCACGCAGCATCACGATCACGGTCCTTCGCCTTTTCTACTTGCCCCGCCTACGTAACTTTCCTCCTATCTTCTTCCCTCTTTAAATTCCTGATTCCTCCTGCCATAGTCTTTCTTAGCTTAAAATCTTCGAAAGGAAGATCTTAAAAAGAATATTTGGTCCTTCCCTGGTCAGCTTCTCCGGTCCTATGGCTTGGTGTACGATCCGGCACGGTTACACTTACACATTACCTGAGGAATGCTGCGTAGGCCTTGCCGTGGTGTACGATCCGACAATGTGCCGAAGTAGCGATTCCTAGACCGTGTCGTGGTGTATGATCCGGCACGGTTATACCGCAGACAACACATACCGACCAACTACCGAATACCTGAGGAGTGTTTCCTGGACTAGTGTCGCGGTGTACCATACGACGCTGTTCCTGGCAGCATTTCCTATGTCAATGTCGCGAATGAATAAAGAAATGTTATTTTGTAAGAAAGTGTTTGTTCTCAAGGTCGTATCTTGGACAACTCGAGAGCTCCCAGCAACCCTCCCTTAAAAAAGGAGGTTAGAGAACAACCGGACGAAACACCATTACAATGGTAGTTCAGGCAATTTACATTGTGAACGTTGAAATCTCCCGCAACAATGATTTCACACACTACGGGTGGTAGAATAAGGCTGCTTACACACCAAACTCGACATCGATATGACACGACGAAATTCGACAACATTTTTCTGTCGCGACACACATCTATTCTTATCATTAAGCGAGTCTATTCTCACTGAATTCGACATCGACACGACACGACAGAACTCGACAAGGAAAAAACCGTTACCGACGAAGGGGTTCACATTCAAATCAGTTTATATCCACTGAAGGCGACACGAGGAAAAACGTCGAACGACGACTTTCGAAACGTCGAGTACTTATGCAGTGACTTTCGTTGTGTCGAGTGGTTCTGGTTGTCGAATGGTGTCGAGGTGTCGAATTTGGTGTGTACGAAGATTCGACAAAAATTTTTTTGTCGATGGACGTTTTGCAATGTCGTGTCGATGTCGAGTTTGGTGTGTAAGCAGCCTAAGAACTCAACTACTTTCGGAAATAGCTTCGAATTCTAAGGAAGAGAAGGCTATTCTTGATTTTAAGGGATTTATGTGTTTATTCCGTCCACATTAAGCCAGTCTTCGAAGCATGGCCGAAAGTAGGGTTCGTACGCAACAGCAAAAGTTGCTAGGTCGATATTTGCAATTTTTTAGAATATTTTGGAATTCAGGTGAGTTCATTTCGTAAATTTGTCAATCAAATAGCCCACAACAGAAAGAGGGAAGATAGAGAAAAGAAAGAGAGAGAGAAGGAGGAAGGAGCTGTCAAACTTAGCTGCAATATTTTATTCCACCTATTTCCAACCATTTCGCGACTCTGGCATCGGGGTATCGAGAAACAACTCGCTGGAGTGTTATGCCTCCTGAAACGAGTTGAATCTCATCAGCCAACCGATGACATGCGCTTGGTGGAGCGGGGAAGGACTAGCGAAGGCTATGACAGGAGGACAGGAATGTAGAGTGGGGAGAAGAAAGAAGGAAAGTTATGTCGGTGGGAAAGTGGAAAAGGCGAAGGACCTGGGGCTGGCCGGGATTCGAACCCGGGACCTCTGGAATAGTAGTCAGGCGCCTTACCTCTAGATCTAGACTACCGAGGTCTTATCAGTATCGAAAATATGAAAATAGCACAATAACCACCCTGTAGTAATTCTAAAAAATGCTAATTGTTTTGCTTCTAGTTTTGAAAATGATTGTCATCTTCTAGTTACAAAGCTAAAAATTCCCTACTTTTTGTTTGAAGTTATCAAAATTGATTGAGCTTTGTTCATTGCCGCTTGCGCTACCTGATAATAACAGTCTAAATTACCGCTTCTCCACGCAATGATCTTCAATTTTCTCAACCAATTCCGAATGTGTCATCGATTATAATTGCAGGGCTTAAATGTGCAAAATTGCAACACCAGCCATTTTCGCATTATGCACATGTCGGCCACCTTCGAATAATAATTTTTGGCCAGAAACCGCAGCACCAATTAACTTCGACCTTGCACACCAAATCCTAGTTTTTTTTTCGTCTCGTATTCAAGAGGCACCCAACTATCAATCAAGTGCATTATTGATCAAGTTTCCGATCAGCCTAGACATTCACTCTGGCCAGTCTTGCAGCGGCTAAATGCTCACCTCTAGTAATTAGCCTACTGCATTAGCACCTCCACCTGGGAATTATCGGCCGCTCGGCCATGCCCAGCCTCGGCCGTAGCAGGCGCACAGATAACTTTTAATTGATTGATTTGCTCTTCCAATTTTTGACGCAAATCGAGATGCGATCTGATCGCCCGGCAGCCGATGATATTTCTGGCACGATTTACACTAAAATTTGGGCCAAGGTCGGCGGTAATTTGATCCACTCATTGTCAACTTGGAAGTGAGATAATTTCCATGTGAGCAGGGAAAATTAATTTTTTCACCTGGCAAGTGGCCGCCGCAAAATTGAATTTGTAATTTTA